>JAYGXS010000005.1:25634090-25646325 GCA_036362985.1 Ligula intestinalis
AACAATTCATTAGGAATGCAAGTTTTATATATTTTGTACTTTTCCTTGAACGTACCATATCTCAACCACGTTCGCATAAAAGAGAGAGAGAGAAATGCACCAAATTCACCAACCCCTATGTTGGCATTCGTTAGAGAATCGTGAAATCACATATCGCCCCGCTGAAACATACATGAAAGTTTTTTCAGAAAAAACCTAACTGCTTCGCTTACTGAATAGGTGCACGCCCACATCCCATCTCATACCAGTAGCAGGGTGGGCAGTCCACCTGTTTTTGTTTGCATATACTTTCTGCGCTTACCTCAAAATGCCGAGATTAAGGTCAAAAGACTGTTTCCTGATATAAGCAGATCTGTCTTACACCCACAGGAATTTGGCTCTCAGTCCTGCAGAACTGTAAGTGTTTCTAAAGTATTTAAGACAAAAGTGGAGTTAGCGTTTGAGTGCAGAACCATGATAACTTATTGAGAACAGTCAGTGACAATAGTAGAGAATATGCGAGTTCCAGGAAGCAGTTCGGAAGACGACGATGCGATCACTAGAACTAGAATTTAATCTGCCTGGCATGGCTGCTGCAGTAGAATCGATTTTCAGCCAAACAGAAGCAACCAAAGAAACGAAAAACTTCATACGTCCCCAGGTGTCGTCCCTCCTCATGGCACCTCGACCACGGGAAGCCCTCTCCAAGGTCGAACGTAAGACACTTAAAGAACTCAGAGCCAACAGTGACCTCGTTATCTTGCCGGCTGACAAGGGGTGGTCCACTGTTGTATTGGATAGGACAGACTACATTCAAAAAACTCAAACTTTTTAGATTATCACCAGTTTTACGTCCCATGCAAATCCAACCCCATAAAAACGCTGACACGCGAGATCAATACAACGCTGTTGGCAATGGAGAACTCAGGTGCAATATCACCAATTGATCGACGCATGGCGAGAGCGCAAGAAACGGCCCTGGCCCGCTTCTATGGTCTCCCCAATGTGCACAAAGAGGGCGCAACCCTCCAGCAAATTGTATCTCTCAGAGGATCTCCAACCTACGGACCGGTAAGGTGACTGTTCCGACTGCTCAAATTCTTGACCGCTGATTCAGACACAACAGTCGGGTTGTCAATACAATTCTTGGAGAAACTTAAAGGGGTAAGCCTCCAGCTTAATGATATCATGGTTTCCTTTGATTTCACAGCCCTTTTTACTTCTATTCCACAGGACCTGGCCGTCAAGACTATCCATCTACCCCTACAAGAGAAAAACGATGAATTGGAGAATCACCTCGGGAACTGCCACATCTTCCAGTTCCTAAATTTTTGCATCAAGACGTACTTTATCTTCAACGGAACTATCTACGAGTAGGTGAAGGGCACGTCAACGGGTTTGCCCATTTTCGGAATCATAGCAGAGGTGGTCCTGCAACGGTTGGAGTCGTGGGTTTTCCAACACCACAGACCGAAATTCTGGGCTTAGTATGTGGACGATACCTTTGTCGTAATTGAGCGAGATCAGGTGCTGACTTTCAAGTAACATCTTAACACCGTCTTCCTGGACATTCAATTAATGATAGAGAAAGAAGAGAACAACCCTGTGGCCCTCCTGTATGTCCTCGTTTGCCGATAAGACGGTGGTGCCCTAAAAAATAAAGTGTTCAGGAACGCAACAAACACTATGCAAATCCTGAAGTACATCAACAACCGCCCAGTCCATCACAAACGCAGCTGCGTAAGAGCACTTTACCGGCGCGTTGGGACGCATTGCAGTGAGATAAAAAACAAAATTGCTGAATTACAAAATGCTCAACTGGTACTGAGAGCAAATGGTTACCCACGCAATTTATCAAACAATGCATACGCAAACGAGAGAAGAAGCCACATTCTACTGACCCAAAAGTTTGGCGGGCCTTTCCGTACGTGAAGAATTTATCAGAAGCAGTCAGCCGCCTAGTCACCCTACTTGGAGTTGGAGTTGCGCACAGGCCAGCAGCAACCATCAGGCGTCGGGTTATGAGACCGAAAGGCCCACTGCCACGGCAGGAAACGGCTGGAGTCGTTTACCGGATCTGGTGCAGTTGTGGACGAAGAAGCTTGGTTTGAGAAACCAGAGGATTGCCCTGGATGCAAGTAGCCGAGTATGCAGCGACGACGAGAAATAAAGACGCCAACTCCCAGGTTGCAGATCACTCGACAGGACCCGGCCATATTTTCAATTTTGACGAGGACGAAATCATCGCAAGAGGTGAAAACCACGTGAACCGCGTGCTGCTGGAGTCAGGGTCCTAAAGCCCCTAATCCATTAACAAGCGCATCGATTTGCCGTTCCCATACCATGTACTGAGACGTTACCTAAGCAAGAGAATCAGTCACATGAAAAGGGCCAGGCGCAACAACAACTCTGATGACAGCGGACATAATTGTCATGCAATTATCAGGCCCGCATCCGACGCTGACAAGGCAATTGTGGCAATTAATGAGTCGAACGTAAAGTGTCAAGCCAGAACCGCATCAATTAAGACCCAAGCGGTGGCTACAGTAGTGAAAAATTATCACACACGCGGATAATCAGTAGGAACTATAAATACCGTGCAGCCTGTGCATGTCTCCACCCCATCTGCGCATGACAATGACAATGTCATCATCACCTATGATTAAGGATTTCCGAGAGAATTTGAAACATCGGGTAAATAAAACTCTTGTTCCATTGATCACATCTTCTTCTTCAGAACAGTCAGTGCCAACTGCTCGGAGATGGCATCGTTCAGTCACAGAAATTAAGCTTTTCTTCTGCTGTTCTCCTTATCTGCCCGTTTTTTCGCTCTCAACAAACGCTCTTCTTCTTTGTCATCCTAATTCCTATCTAATGCCTCCTATTACTCTACCCTCCGGCTCCTTATTTTTACCGCCAACTCTCCTGCTTACCTATTTCATTCTTCCAACCCAGCTCTTCCCTCCCCTGCTTTACAGACGCCTGTCCCTGCTCGCTAGTATGCCATATAAGGCATATGTTTGAGTAGCTAATAGTTTCTTATATTACGCAATGTTGCCTGTAAATCCTGCTGTCACTGAAGCCATCTAGCAACTCATGTCTTTGATGATGAACCCGCGACGGATGTCGAAACGTCAGGTGAATAAACATTGTCCCAGCAATAGAGTCTTTTTCTTCACAATTTTGGGCCTAATTAGCAGTCATAGCTTAGATGGGAATCTTAGTAAGCTGAAGGTTTAAGGAAACGTGTATTTAATAATAACTGAAAATCTACCATGCACTTTGGTCATTGCAAAGTAGCATTTGCAAAGCAAATCTAACTAAGAGACTGGACTGCGTAAACTAAGATGTTCATTTGTGTCTAACCTGATTAGTGAAGTAACAGCCAGCTTCATTTTAAAGTAAGCTAGATTTGAATTATGCGTAGGTAATAAAGTGAAAATACAGCTGCAGTTAGGAGAACTAGGCTATAATACAAGAATTAAGAATAACAAGCTTACGCGCGTCCTAGGCCTCACCGGGCAAGCGTTCACTTCCGGTAGATAAGTTTGATTTCGTGGTTGGATCACACCGGGTCATAAATTTGGAGCAATCTAAGTACTGGTTGTACTCGGATCACTGCAATCATCAGCTTGAAATCCCCAGGTTGAAGGAAAAAGGCGAGAGTCAAAATAAGGAGTGATCTATTGCGTTCATCACCCCAAATTGCTGTCTAAAGCGGCAGTGCCCATTCGCAAAGCCAGGGCTAGTGTTGACTGCGTCAAGCCAGACCAGAGAGAGTCACGTATGTGTTGCGTGGGGTGATGACAGTTGCTTGAGTAGGATTGTGAAGGAAGTTCAAGAGTTATTTTATTGGTGTGTTGCAATTGCCCGAGATGATGTTGTCTGCAAAGGCCTCTTGCTGCGTGCCCGTGGCTTGGCTTGTTCCAGTGGCACTTAGACAGGTGTGCTTATTTGGGTGCGCGGGTGTACAGCACGTGTGTGAGTGACTGAATGTGTTATAACAACGGCGCTGCGAGTTGTAACGGTGATATCTGAAGAAAGTCGCCGTTGAATTACGCCCTTTGGAATCCGCAAAGAAGAACAAAATTGGCGTATGAATGCGAGAGAATACTCGGATTCCAGGAATTTCTATTTTTAAAGGAAACGTATAGTCGATCAGTGGATGTATAGTTAACTTAAATTCCTCCAAGGCAACTCGATTACCTCAGTTCAATCAGCCTCTCGATTCCTCGAGGACCTCCGAGGTCGGACGATTCAATCAGACGAAACCATGGTCTCTTTCGACGTGACTTAATTGTTCACATCTATACCGCCAAAACTGGCGCACAATATCGTACAGAAGAGACTTGAAGAGGCATATGATGAGGCCAAAAACCAATTAAAAATTGAACACCTTATGCAGTTATTCGAATTCTGCCAGAAAACTTACTTTACCTTTGCTGGAGTAACGTACGAACAGATCAAAGGAACTCCAATGGGCTCCCCGATCTCTGGCTTATTGGCAGAACTGGTTCTACAGGAACTAGAAAACATCGCCTTCGCCCACCATGAGCCTGTATTCTGGCGCCGCTATGTCGACGACACGTTTGTCATCATCAGGGGAAATATGCTGCAAAACTTCCATGACATGCTGAATGGAATATTTCCTGACATACAATTTACACGGGAAGAAGAAAAAGAGCAGCAGCTGCCTTTCCTTGATGTGCTCGTCAAGAGAACACCCAATGGTGAATCCGAGACGACGGTTTACAGGAAGGCGACGAACACAACACAACACAACTCCTAAGTTTTCACAGTAACCATCCAGTTGCTCACAAACGGAGCTGTGTAAAAACAATCTTCAAACGGATCCAGACCCACTGCAGTAAACCAGAGGAAAAGGCACGCGAGGCCAAATATCTCCGTGACCAGTTCATGCAAGACGGTTATCTAAAAGCATTTATAAACCGATGCCTACGCGTTCGGCCCCGGAGGACCCAAACAGAAGAACCATCGAAGATATGGCACGCTCTGCCATACATAAAAGACGTCTCAGAAGCAACTGAGCGCATCGCTGCGGGACTAGTTGTTGGAATTGCACACAGACCCAAAGCTACAATGCGCAGCAGAGGGATGAAAATAAAAGACCGGCTTACGCAGAATGAACAATCTGGTGTATTATATCGCATCCCATGCCTTAACTGTCCATGTAATTATACAGGTCAAACGGAAAGCATGCTCGGATCACGTATACGTGAACACAAGCAGGCCGTGCGACTAGGCGACGAATTATCACAAGTTGCAACTCACACCTACGAAACAGGCCATGAGTTCAACTTCGCTGCCGTCAAGGTACTCGCCCACGCGGGAAACAAGACGAGCAGAGAATTTATCGACGCCTGGTCCACGGATGAGAATTCGGTCAACAGATGTGTCGAATTAGCGCCAGCGTACAGGGCCTTACGCTATTGCAAACGATCACATCCAGATGCTCGCCGTAATCAATTGGCCTAAAATCCTCCATTATCATCCCACTTTCGATGCTGACGTGGCCATTTGGCGCCCAAGCCTACATAATCCCTCGCTTCTCATCCTCCTTCCCTTCTCCTATGACTTTTTAACTGCCCATCCCTCCCACCATAACTATTACTTGTTTTTTTGACGATTCTATTTCTGTAAATATTTCCACACAACTTGTCGATCTTGCCTACTCGCACTGGCTAGCACAGCCCTCAGTGGCAAGTCGGCAGCACACACAATTATTGATTTTCTGCACGTTAAAAATTTTATTTATTGTACACACGCCCCAAGTAGCTTCCACATTTGTTGCTGTTTCTCCACCTCTGACGATGGGCTCTTGTAAGAGCTCGAAAGCTCAGGAAAAAATAAATGTTGTTCCAGTGATCGACCATACGTTTCCTTCATCAATAAAATTGGCATACCTTTTAAATACACCATGAAGAGGTTTTATTCTGTACAAAACCCGGAGAAGCTGTCTCGGGGGTCTGTTACCACTGGGTTGATCTACAGCGCGCTCTTTGTCTCACCTCGAGGCAAGCCCGGCATTGGGAACGCGCTAGCGTCCTGGCGTCCGCTGATGCAACTCTCTGTGTCCCACCTCGGGGCAAGCCCGGCCTTGGGATCAGCCTGGCGTCCGCTCTTCGGTGTGGCTGCTACTCTCCCTGTCAGGGATGACAATAGCTTATCAGATATTGTCTGCGCTTTCTGTTGTAGTCTGGTTGGCTGCATTGACTACCAGCGCTTGGCTGCGCGCGGCTTTCTGTGGGGCGGACCGATAACGTGATCTGACAGTTCATCCGGGCCACTTGGTAGGAATTATCCTAACACTGCATTAGGGTGCGCGTTCTCTTCCAGTCTAATGTCTTCTCGCGTGGACAGTCGTCGCCTGTTATGCGGTCAGAGCTAACCAACAAAGACATTTGCCTAGGGTCGACGCCTTAGGAAAGCCTCCAAACGTTTCTAGCGTTTTGTCCGGTGAATATCCAAACACCTACCATATCCAGTGTGGCATTCGCGAGGAGGACGTGATTGTAGACCAGCTCAAAGCTGCTGTCCCGGACGCTCCACCGGATGAGCTCTCTGGTCTTCCGCTCCCTGCTTCTCTAAAACGCTATTCCACTGCATTGCCTATAACCTCTTCTATCCTGTCCGCTGCCTGACACTTCCTTAAAATATCATAAATCTGCCACTGTCCACACGAAAATATCGTTCAGCATTCCTCTTGTATTTGTCTTCCCTCATGTCACCTTCGATCTTGCCGGGAGTTATTGTAGAAGTCAGCAGCCTAGCCCAACTGCGCTTGATTGATCTTTTCCTCGGCTGCCATAACTTTCATCCCGCGTGATTAATTAATTCACGTCGGTTTTTCAAATGGCATCGATTGTCTCGCTGCTTCAAACGCTTGAACGCTTGATTTCACTCGATATATCCGCTCCATCTGATTGGCTGTAGAGGTGAGAGTTCAAAAGATCGCGCGGGCTAAAAAAACAGTAACAAAACCTCGCAAACACACTTGGCGTGCAGACCAAGATATCATCTAGCTTGTAAAAAAGATTTTGTACCGTTTCCTTTGCAGCAGTAAATCTGTTCACCAACACTGCCTTCCCTGATTAGTGATTCGGGGGATCCTTCTGTTGTCGACAATGCAATCTTAGCCGCTAGCTTGCGAAAGGACTGCTATATAGGCACCATTAAGGAGTCATTTCAACCTGGCCACAGTCAGCCACGTTGCACAAAGACAAAATTGGTGGACTGCAGGGCCTCACTTATCACGTCAGTTGGCGACTGTCCAAGCCACGGCTTAAAGCGCGCCGTGATAGCTTTAGGCACGTTTGATTCCTAGAAGGTACGGCATAGCCATTGCGGGGCCCAAATCACTTAAAGTTGGCAACAGTATCTTACACGTCATACAGATTGTCTAGAGTAAGCAGTTTTGGAAAGTTGTGATGATTCACTCCATATAGGTAAGCTTGCACCTGCACCGAAGGCGGCCTCTTGAACAGCCAATCACAGATGCCCCAAAGCTGGCCTCGTACGGTAGCCAATGAGACGCATGCACTCCTAGGTTAATGTGGTCTGTCTGGCCAATAAACTTCAAGACCGACCAGACAACAACCATTCTGGATAAGACAGAAGCCGTGCCGAGCACCAGATCAATTTATTTACTGTCCTAAGCTTTCGAACTCTTAAAGGAGTCCATCTTCAGAGAGAAATAGCAACCAACAAGAGGGTTATTATAGCAGCATACCTGCTGCTAGCGCCCACTTAGGACCCGGCTAGCCTCCAAGCTGGTCGTGCGCTCCGAAGTCAAACTTCTTCCTGCTTTTTCTCCGTTCTTCTGTATACAGAATAAACTATTCCTATTACTCTGGCCTCCGCCGACTTCTTCTTTCCTAAAGAACGATGGTCTGAAGATCGCAGTTGCTAGGGTTTAACTTACCTAACCCCCCGGCGATAAAGCCACCAGCCTTATGTATTAAGGTGAGTGCGGCGTCGTAAAAGTGGTCGGATTTTTTCAAGAGGGTAACTGCTGGTCATTAATGCATACTTGAGGGAGCGTCTCGATGCCTCATTCGGACATACATCAGCGACTGCCTAAGATGTAAGTCCTCAGTTTTTTTTATAACAACAACCTGCCTGTTGATTTGATTAAGTAAGAGGCTGGTGCTGGGTTACATTATTGGGTAAGGGTTGAGGCTAAGGTTCGAAAAGACAAATGCTTAACTATCTACTAATTTCTTAGAAGTAAGTACGTTTTGTCTTATTTCTTTGGCGTCGACTGCCAAACTCGACACAAACGTTCCGCAGAGTCATCTCACATATTATATTGCACCGCCACGGAAAGCTTAAGCATACTGAAAATGCCGGTGATTGGATCCCCTATATCTCATCATCAAAAATGACGCTCCTACCTCCTATACATTTCCCATCAATTAGCGACAATTTATACACCTAAAATCTCATTCAAAACTACGCAAAGAATCTTTTCACTGGCAACGGCATAATACCGGTTAAACACGTGTCTGGGCCTTTAAGCAAGTACCCAGATTGTCAGTTTGGTAAGCTACAATGTCAATTTATGCTAATAACGACTGTCCGATGGAAAAACGTGTTTATTTCACATGGATTGACGGGTTTCAACACGAATGTACACTTACAATTTCGGTATTCACCGGCGAAACCAGTGTCTGGGCCTTTTTGCAAGTACTGAAGGCCGTTATTATGGTAAGAAACAACGTCAATGTATACTACTTACGACTGTCTGATGGCAGCATGTGCATATTTTATAGGGGTTGACAGGTTTCAAAACAAATATAAACTTACGATTTCGGTCTAGGCATAAGACCTTAAATATATTGATAAAGACAGCGATCAGATATTAATTTCTCCGGAGATTAAAAAGCTGATCTTCGAAAACCAGTATATCAACCAGAAAGCAGGTAGTGAAAGCTAAGCGACCCACTGATGAGCCTGAGCCCTCGCAGCTGTGTCAATTAGCGACAGAATATCGGCGAAACACGTGTCTGGGCCTTGTTGCAAGTACGTAGGCTCCTAGTATGGTAAGTGACAACGTCAATTTATACTTCTAACGACTGTCTGATGGCAGCATGTGTATATTTTACAGGGGTTGACGGGTTTCATCACGAATATACACTAACAGTTTCGGTCTACGCCTATAGACAGTAAATATACTGATATATACCATGATTAAAAATTAATTTTTCTGGAGATTAAAAAGCTGAATTTCCAAAACTGGAATACATACCAGAAAGCAGTTAGGAAATCTGTGCGACCCACTGATGTGCCGGAGCACTCGCAGCTGGGTCAGGCAGTGGCCGAATTACGGCGAAACTCGTGTCTGGGATTTTTAGCAAGTACCTAGGCTGTAAGTATGGTAATTAACTGCAACAATTTACGCTATTAACGACATGATGGCAGAATGTGTATATTTCACAGGGGTTGACGGGTTTCAACACGAATGTACACTTACAATTTCGGTATTCACCAACAGACATTAAACATACAGATATATACTGCGATCAGAAATTAATTTCTCTGCAGATTAAAAGGCTGAACATCCAAAACCGGTATATCAACCAATAAGCAGATAGGGAAAGCTAGGTGACCAACTAATGAGCTAAAGTCCTCGCAGCTGTGTCAAGCAGCGGCAGAATACTGGCGAAGCACGTGTCTGGGCCATTTAGCAAGTACCTAGGCTGTAAGAATGGTAAGTTAAGACGTCAAGGTATAAATCTAACGACTGTCTGATGGCAGCACGTGTATTTTTGACAGGCGTTGATGGGTTTCAAGACGAATATACACTTACAATTTCGGTCTACGCCTATAGATATGAAATATACTGATATCGACCACAATCATAAATTAATTTTTCTGAAGATTTAAAAGCTGAACTTTAAAAACCGGTACATCAACAAGAAAGCATAAAGGGAAAGCTGGGTGACCCACTGATGAGCTGAAGCCCTCAGAGCTGTGTCAAGCATTGGCAGAATACTGGCGAAAAACGTGTCTGGGCCTTTTAGCAAGAACCTAGGCTGTAAGTATGGTAAGTAACAACATCAATGTATACTACTACCGATGTTTGATGGTAGCGTGTTAATTTTTTACAGGGGTTGATGAGTTTTAACACAAATAAACACTTAAAATTTTCGTCTACGCCTAAAGACATTTAATACACAGATAAATACTGCGATCAGAAATGAATTTCTCTGCAGATTAAAAGGCTGAACTTCCGAAACCGGTATATCAACCAATAAGCATATAGGGAAAGCTGGGCGACCAAGTGATGAGCCGGTGCCCTCGCAGTTGTGTCAAGCAATGGCAGAATACCGGCGAAACACGTGTCTTGGCCTGCTTGCATGTACCTAGGCTGTTATTATAGTAAGTCACAACGTAAATGTATACTACTAATGACTGTCTGATGGCAGCATGTGTATATTTTTTAGGGGTTGGTGGGATTCAACAAGAATACACACAAATGATTTCGGTCTAGGCCTAAGAACGTTAAATATGCTGATATATATCACGACCAAAATTAATTACTCTGGAGATTAAAAAGCTGAACTTCCAAAACCGGTTTATCAACCAGAAAGCAGATAGGGAAATCTGGGCGACCCAGTGATGAGCCGGAGCCCTCGCTGCTGTGTAAAGCAGTGGCAGAAAAGCGGCGAAACACGTGTCTGGGCCTGTTAGCAAGTACCTAGGCTGTAAGTATGGTAAGTTAAGACGTCAAGGCATAAATCTAACGAATGTCTGATGGCATTATGTGTATTTTTTACAGCGGTTGACGGGTTTCAACACGAATATACACTAATGACTTCGGTCAAGGCCTATGTACCTTAAATATGCTGATATATATCACGACCAGAAATTAATTTCTCTGGCGATTAAAAAGCTGCACTTCCAAAACCGGTATAAACCAGAAAGCAGATAAGGAAAGCTGGGTGACCCATTGCTGAGTTAAGCCGGCGCAGCTGTGTCAAGCAGTGGCAGAATACCGAAGATACACGTGTCTGGGCCTTTAAGCACGAACCTAGGTGGTTATTATGGTAAGTTGCAACGTCAATGTATACTACTAACGGCTGTCTGATGGTAGCATGTGTATGTTTTACAGGGGTTGATGGGTTTCAACCCGATTATAGACTTAAAATTTCGGTTTACGCCTGTAGACATGAAATATACACATAGAGACCGCAATTAGAACTTAATTTCTCTGGAGATTAAAAAGCTGAACTTCCAAAACCGGTATATCAACCAGAAAGCAGATAGGGAAAGCTGGGCGACCCAGTGATGAGCCGGATCACTCGCAGCTGTGTGAAGCAGTGGCAAAGTACCGTCGAAACAAATGTCTGGGCCTTAAGCAGGTACCTCGGCTGTAATTATGGTAAGTTTCAACGTCAATGCATACTTCTAACGACTGTCTGATGGCAGCATGTGTATATTTTCTAGGGGTTGGTGGGATTCAACACGAATATACACTTATGATTTCGGTCTAGGCCTATGTACGTTAAATATGCTGATATATACCTCGACCAGAAATTAATTTCTCCGTAGATTAAGAAGGTGAACTTCCCAAACCGGTAAGTCAACCAGAAAGCAGATAGGGAAATCTGGGCGACCGAGTGATGAGCCGGATCATGCGCAGCTGTGTCGAGCAAAGGCAGAATACCGGCAAAAGACGTGTATGGGCCTTTTAGCAGGTACCTCGGCTGGAATTATGGAAAGTTACAACGTCAATATATGCTACTACGCTTGCCTGATGGCAGCATGTGTAGATTTCCCAGGGCTTGGTTTGATATAACACGAATATGCATTTATGTTTTCGGTCAGGCCTATATGCCTTAAATATGCTGATATATACCTCGACCAGAAATTAATTTCTCTGGAGATTGAAAAGCTGGGCTTACAAAACCGGTATAAATCAGAAAGCAGATAGGGAAAGCTGGGTGACCCACTGCTGAGCTGAAGCCGGCGCAGCTGTGTCAAGCTGCGGCAGAATACCGGGAAAACACTTTTCTGGGCCTTTAAGCAAGAACCTAGGCTGTTATTATGGTAAGTTGCAACGTCAATATATACTACTAACGACTATCTGACGGCAGGATGTGTAGATTTCCCAGGGGTTGGTGGAATTCAACACGAATATGCACTTATTATTTCGGTCTAGGCCTATAAACCTTAAATATGCTGTTACATACCTCGACCAGAAATTAATTTCTCTGGAGATTAAAAAGCTGAA
>JAYGXS010000005.1:25646829-25663348 GCA_036362985.1 Ligula intestinalis
GTATATTTCCCAAGGGATGGTGGGATTCAACACGAATATACACTTATGATTTCGGTGAAGGCTTATATACCGTAAAAAGGCTGATATATAACTCGACGAGAAATTAATTTCTCTGAAGATTAAAAAGCTGAACCTCAAAACCAGTAAATCAACCAGAAAGCAGATAGGAAAGCTGGGTGACCCACTGATGCGACGAAGCCCACGTAGCTGTGTCAATCTGCGGCAGAATACCGGCGAAGCACGTGTCTTGGCCTTTAAGCAAGTACCTAGGCTGTTATAATGGTAAGTTACAACGTCAATGTATACTACTAACGATGTCTGATGGCAGTATGTGTATATTTCCCAGGGTGTGGTGGGATTGAACATGAATAAACACTTACAATTTCGGTCTAGGCCTAGAGTCCTTAAATATGCTGATATGTACCGCAGAATACCAGCGAAATACAAAGGTGATCCTTCAAGCAAGTACCTAGGCTGTTAGTATGGTAAGTTTCAACGTCCATTTATGCTCTCTACGACTGTCTGATGGCAGCATGTGTATATTTAACAGGGGTTGACGTCTTTCAAGTCGAAAATACACCTTTGATTTCGGTCTACGCGCGTGGACCTTAAATATACTGATATATACCGCGATCAGCAATTAATTTGGATGGAAATTGAAAAGCTGAACTTCCAAAACCAGTGTATCCACCAGAAAGCAGATAGGAAAAGCAGGGCGACCCACTGATGAGCCGGAGTCCTCTCAGCTGTGTCAATTAGCGGGTGAATACAGGCGAAATACGCGTCTGATAATTTAAGCAAGTCCCTAGGCTGTTAGTATGGTAAGTAACAATGTCAATTCATGCTCCTTTCGAGTGTCTGATGGCAGCATGTGTATATTTAACAGAAGTTGAAGGCTTTCAACACGAAAAAACACCCATGATTTCGGTCTACGCACAAGGACCTTAAATATACTGAAATATACAGCGATCAGAAATTAATTTGGATGGAGATTGAAAAGCTGAGCTTCCAAAACTGGTATATCAACCAGAAAGCAGATAGGGAAAGCTGGGCGACCCACTGATGGGCCGAAGTCCTCTCATTTGTATCCAGCAGTTGCAGAATTCCCACAAAACTTGCGACTGGGCCTTTAAGCAAGTTCCTAGGCTGACAGTATGGTAAGTAACAACGCCAATTTATACTACTTACGACTGTCTGATGGCAGCATGTGCATATTTAACAGGGTTTGACGGGTTTGAATACGAATATACACTTACAATTTTGGTCTGCGACTATAAACTTTAAATAAACTGATATATACCGCAATCAGAAAGTAATTTCACTGGATATTAAAAAGCTGATCTTCGAAAACTGGTATATCAACCAGAAAGCAGAGAGGGAAAGCAGGGTGACCCACTGATGTGCCAGAGCCCTCGCAGCTGTGTCAGGCTGTGGCAGAATACTGGCAAAATACGAAGGTGATCCTTCAAGCAAGTACCTAGGCTGTTAGTATGGTAAGTTTCAACGCCAATTTATACTACTTACGACTGTCTGATGGCAGCATGTGTATATTTAATAGGGTTCGACGGGTGTGAATACGAATATACACTTACAATTTCGGTCTAGGCCTATAGGCCAGAATTATGCTGATGTTTACGGCGATCAGCAATTAATTTCTCTGGAGATTAACGGCTGCACTTCCAAAACCAGTATATCTACAAGAAAGCAGGTAGGGAAAGCTGGGCAACCCACTGATGAGCCGCAGACCTCGCAGCTGTGTCAAGCAGAGGCAGAATACCGGCAAAACACATGTCCGGGCCTTTAAGCAAGTAACTTGGCATTTTGTATGGTAAGTTACAACGTCAATTTATACTACTACCGACTGTCTGATGGCTGCATGTGTATAGGTAAAAGGGGGACATTGGTTTAAAAAACGAATATACAGTCACAATTTCGGTCTTGGCCAATAGGCCAGAAATATGCTGATGTTTACCACGATCAGAAATTAAACTTTGGAGATTAACAGCTGTTCTTCAAAAACCAGTATATCAACCAGTAAGCAGATAGGGAAAGCTGGGCGACACAGTGATGAGCCGGAGTCCTCTCAGCTGTGTCAATTAGCGGCAGAATACAGGAGAAATACGCGTCGAATCCTTTAAGCAGGTACCTAGGCTGTTAGTATGGTAAGTTTCAACGCCGAAATTATACTACTTACGACTGTCTGATGGCAGCATGTGCATATTAAACAGGGTTTGACGGGTTTGAATACGAATATACACTTACAATTTCGGTCTAGGCCTATAGGCCAGAATTATGCTGATGTTTACGGCGATCAGCAATTACTTTCTCTGGAGATTAACGGCTGTACTTCCAAAACCAGTATATCTACAAGAAAGCAGGTAGGGAAAGCTGGGCGACCCACTGATGAGCCGCAGACCTCGCAGCTGTGTCAAGCAGAGGCAGAATACCGGCAAAACACATGTCCGGGCCTTTAAGCAAGTAACTTGGCATTTTGTATGGTAAGTTACAACGTCAATTTATACTACTACCGACTGTCTGATGGCTGCATGTGTATATGTAAAAGGGGGACATTGGTTTAAAAAAACGAATATACAGTCACGATTTCGGTCTTGGCCAATAGGCCAGAAATATGCTGATGTTTACCACGATCAGAAATTTAACTTTGGAGATTAACAGCTGTTCTTCAAAAACCAGTATATCAACCAGTAAGCAGATAGGGAAAGCTGGGCGACACAGTGATGAGCCGGAGTCCTCTCAGCTGTAAAAGGCAGTGGCAGAATTTCCGCAAAAATTTTGACTGAGGCTTTTAGCAAGTACGTATGCTGTTAGTATGGTAGGTAACAATGTCAATTCATGCTCTTTTTGAATGTCCGATGGCAGCATGTGTATATTTAACAGGGGTTGGCAGGTTTGAATATGAATATGCACTTACAGTTTCGGTCTGGGCCTCTAGACCTCAAATATACTGATGTATACCACGATCAGAAATTTATTTATCTGGGGATAAAAAAGCTGAACTTCCAAAACCGGTATATCAACCAGAAAGCAGATAGGAAAAGCAGGGCGACCCACTGATGAGCCGGAGCCCTCGCAGCTGTGTCAAGCTGTGGCAGAATACAGGCGAAATACGCGTCTGATCCTTTAAGCAAGTACGTACGCTGTTAGTATGGTAAGCTACAACGTCAATTCATGCTCCTTTTAAATGTCTGATGGCAGCATGTGTATATTTCAGAGGGGTTGACGGCTTTCATCACGAATACGCACTTACAATTTTTGCCTTTACCTATAGACCTTAAATATGCTGATGTATACCGCAATCATAAATTAATTTATGTGGAGATTAAACAGCTTAACTTCAAAACCCGTACACCAAAGAGAAAGCAGGTAGGGAAGTCTGGGCGACCAACTTATGAGCCGGCGCCCTCGCAGCTGTGTCGAGCAGCGGCAGAATACCGGCGGAAAACGTGTCTGAGCCTTTAAGCAAGGACCTAGGCTGCTAGTATGGTAAGCAGCAACGTCAATCTATACTACTAGCGTGTGTCTGATGGCAGCATGTGTGTAGTTAACAGGAATTGACGGGCTTGAATATGAATATACACTTACAAATTCGGTCTCAGCCTATAGACCTTAAATATGCTGATATATACCGCGATCAGAAATATATTTACCGAAAGATTAAAAAGGTGAACTTCAAAAACCAGTATGTCAACCAGAAAGCAGATACGGAAAGCTAGGTGACCCACTGATGAGCTGGAGCCCTCGTAGCTGCGTCAAGCAGCGGCAGAATACCGAAGAAACACGTGCCTGGGCCTTTAAGCAAGTACCTAGGCTGTTATTATGGTAAGATACAACGTCAATTCATGCTTCTTACGACTGCCTGATGGCAGAATGTGTATATTGCACAGGGGTTAAAGGGTTCCAATACGAATATGCACTTAAAATTTCGGTCTACGCCTAAAAGACTTGAATCTTCTGATATATACCGCGATCAGATACCGATTTCGCTGGATATTTAAAAGCTGAATTTTCAAAACCCGTACACCAAACAGAAAGCAGGTAGGGAAGTCTGGGTGACCAACTGATGAGCCGGAGCCCTCGCAGCTGTGTCGAGCAGCGGCAGAATACCGGCGAAAAACGTGTCTGAGCCTTTAAGCAAGTACCAAGGCTGCTAGTATGGTAAGTAGCAACGTCAATCTATACTACTAGCGTGTGTCTGATGGCAGCATGTGCATATTTCACAGAGGTTGAATGGTTTCAACACGAATATACGCGAACAATTTTGGTCTACGCCTAAAGACCTTCAGTATACTGATGTATACAACGATAAGAAATACATTACTCTTAAGATTATAAAGCTGAACTTCCAAAACCGGTATGTCAACCAGAAAGCAGTTAGGGAAAGCTAGGCGACCCACTGATGAGCCAGAGCTCTCACAGCTGTCAAGCAGTGGCAGAATACCGAAGAAACACGTGTCTGGGCCTTAAAGCAAGTACCTTGGCTTTTAGTATGGTAACTTACAACGTCGATTTATACTACTTACGACTGTTTGATGGCAGCATGTGTGTATTTACAGGGATTGACGGGTTTCATCAAGAATATACACCAACAATTTTGGTCTTCACCTAAAGACCTTAAATATACTGATGTATACCGCAATCAGAAATTAATTTATCTGGAGAATAAAAGCTGAATTTCCAAAACCGGAATATCAACCAGAAAGCAGGCAGGGAAATCTGGGCGACCCACTGATGAGCCCGAGCCCTCGCAGCTGTGTCAAGCAGCGGCAGAATATTCACGAAACACGTGTCCGGGCCTTTTTACAAGTACCTTGGCTGTTAGTATGGTCAGTTACAACGTCAATTTATACTACTTACGAATGTCTGATGGCAGCATGTGTATATTTCAGAGGGGTTGACGGCCTTCATCACGAATACGCACTTACAATTTCTGCCTTCACCTATAGACCTTCAATATACTGATGTATACCGGAATCATAAATTAATTTATGTGGAGATTAAACAGCTTAACTTCAAAACCCGTACACCAAACAGAAAGCAAGTAGGGAAGTCTGGGCGACCAACTGATGAGCCGGAGCCCTCGCAGCTGTGTCGAGCAGCGGCAGAATACCGGCGAAAAACGTGTCTGAGCCTTTAAGCAAGTACCTAGGCTGCTAGTATGGTAAGTAGCAACGTCAATCTATACTACTAGCGTGTGTCTGATGGCAGCATGTGTATATTTCACAGAGGTTGAAGGGTTTCAACACGAATATACACAAACAATTTTGGTCTACGCCTAAAGACCTTCAGTATACTGATGTATACAACGATCAGAAACAAATTACTCGTAGGATTAAAAAGCTGAACTTCCAAAACCGGTATATCAAACAGAAAGCAGATAGAGAAAGCTGGGCGACCCACTGACGAGCCGGAGCTCTCCCAGCTCTGTCAAACTGCGGCAGAATAGCGGCAAAACACTTGTCTGAGCCTTTTAGCACGTACCTAGGCTGTTAGTATAGTCAGCTACAACGTCAATTGTTACCACTTACGACTGTTTGATGGCAGCATGTGTGTATTTACAGCGATTGACGGGTTTCATTAAGAATATTCACCAACAATTTCGGTCTTCACCTATAGACCTTAAATATACTGATGTATGCCGCAATCAAAAATTAATTTATCTGGAGAATAAAAGCTGAATTTCCAAAACCGGAATATCAACCATAAAGCAGGCAGGGAAGTCTGGGCCACCCACTGATGAGCCGGAGCCCTCGCAGCTGTGTCAAGCAGCGGCAGAATACCGAAGAAACACGTGTGTGAGCCTTTTAGCACGTACCTAGGCTGTTAGTATAGTCAGCTACAACGTCAATTGTTACTACTTACGACGATCTGATGGCAGCATATGTATATTTTACAGGGGTTGACGGGTTTCATTACGAATATACAGTTAAAATTTTGGTCTACGCCTATAGACCCTCAATATACTGATGTATACCGCGATCAGAAATAAATTACTCGTAGGATTAAAAAGCTGAACTTCCAAACCGGTATATCAACCAGAAAGCAGGTAAGGAAATCTGAGTGACATCCTGATGAGCCGGTGCCCTCGCAGCTGTGTCAAGCAGCGGCAGAAAATCGGCAAAACACGTGTCTGGGCCTTTTAGCAAGTACCTTGGCTGTTAGTATGGTAACTTACTTTGTCACTCCACTGCCTGCGCTTGTTTAATTTTGTCTCACCTAATGGCTCGTCTAATTGGCATCACCTAGGAGCCGATATACTTGAATTATCTAGTTGTACTAATTGCGATAAAATTACCAATAAACGACGACTGCTCGCTTTTCACTCGCAATCATGTGAACTATTTGCATTTTTCTACAGTATCGATGCCTTTTTCAGGCATTATGTCACCTACAGGCAGCTCAAAGGCGTTCGCTCAGCCTTCCCTCAATAAAACTGGACTGCATCTGAACGGAGCGGTATGCGAAGAAAACAGGAACTTCGAAAAAACGGACGTGCTGTATGTGATAGAAGCATGCACAGATACACACAAAGTGGGTTTTCGTATAATTTTGCAGTTGCAACGTGCATGATCATAGTGGGCAGACACTGTACATAAAGGCTGAAAAATGTGACTGGAAATAGCAGAAAGGGCAATGTGAGTAGGTAAAAATGAACGCAAAAAGCAGTATATTTTGAGTGAGAGGGAAAGAACGCGCGCGCGTGCGCGCGGAAATACACACACACACAAACACTGGTCACATGTTAGAGCCTCTTATTAACACTTCCTTCGACCTTTGGAGCTCCTCTTTATGTACATACACGCACACGCACTTCTGTTTGACTATCATCATCGTCTTTGGGGACATTTTAAAGGATGAATATAGACATGGGTAGACAAAAATGAGACAAAGGAAATGTTTGTGTTATAAGGCTCTGGCGAAGACAGAGGGACAGGGCGGGAGAGTGCGAGGGATGTACGTGGTTCTCCCTAGGCCTCGGAAGGCACCCCGACAAAAGTTGGGCCTCGGAAGAGGCGAATGTCGGCGTAAGGTCCCTCCTGGACCAGTTCGACTGCTCCCTGTTTACGCAGTAGCAAAACTGTGTAGAACTTGGAGGCAGCCTAAAAATGGAGGTGAATGTTCACATAAGTAGAGAAAAGAAAGAAGAAAACTGCTGAATTAACCGAAACATTTCTGTGTTCCTTTGAGCTTTCGAATTGGTAAGAGAATACATTAGCAGATAAAAAAAGGACAACCGAATAGACAAAAAGTGTATAGGAGCCTGTCCAATGCCTTAGGTGAGAACATAATCATTCGACGTATCAACTTGGTGCCCGCATACAGAGCTCTGAGCAGTCGCCTTCAGAATGTCGTTATCGATGTTTTATTGGTTCCTATCCCCTACAAATGTTGCTTAGTCTGTAGCCGGTTTTATCTCTAACAATGGATTCGTGTTCGATTTCGAAAGCTTAGACGAATGGTTCAGGGGACAGAAAACCCCTCCTCTGCCTTACCGATAGGCACAAAGATTTATAAAAATAAAATAAAACAGAGCCAAAATACTGAATCCAGCGAAACCTAGTTAGAATGGGGCTGACACAGAGCATTTTACCTATAAAAGTTTCACAACATGAAATGTTTGTTTGGTAACATAAGTCAGGGGTTTCTGAACGGGAAACTGTTAGGCGATACCAGATACTGAATCTCTAAATTTCGTACATTGAGAAAATTCCGTCGTAGAAATTTTTTGCAAAAAACCGAAGTGTACATTATTGTAAAAATTGCTCGCTGTGTGCACGCCTTCTGAAAGAATGGTCAGAGGGCTTCACTTACATCTTCAGTATCGAAGCAGCACGCAAAACGGTATCTATCCAAATGCTTTCTCCAGCCCCGTCTACAGAAGTGCAGCGTTTTTGTTCCAAATGAAACAGTCCGCAGACCGTCATCAGGATATCTTAGGCCACATCGATGAAAGACGCCTGAGGTGACTACGGCACGTTATTGGTCTATGCCACAGTTGCTACTCTCGATCCACAATCATTGCCCACGTAGATGCGTCGAAAAAGATGTCAAGCGAAACAAACCTGGCACGGAACACTTCGTCAAACTACTCGGACTTCCAATGCCTGCGAATAGATCTGGGTCTTCTGAGTTGCCGCTGCGGACTACAGAGATCCGTGCCAGAGTTCCAGTCACTATTTGCCTCTATTCTACCAACCCATTCGGCGGATCAATGGTGAACGCAGGAGGGAGGGAGACCCGGCAGCATTCCTTGTGAAGAATGCAGTGCCAAAAACGATTATTGGCGTGGCCGTTGGTTTACACGCTAGCTTGATCCTTCTTTGAAATTCGGTTCAGATTGGAAGTATTCTTTCATGTAATTCATGCACAGTCCGACCACCGTGAACGACGGTATCCAGCGAGTCCCACAACATGCTGGACGCAGAGACGATGTACTTATTTGTGTAGCGTCCAAGCAGTGATTGTGTTCAGAGCACTACAATCATCGGGTCGAATCCCAGGTTGGAGGTAAAAAGCAGAAGTCACCAGGATAAGAGCTTTGTTGTGCATAGAACCCCGAGTTGCTGCCGTCTCGGGCAGCCGAAGCCACTAGCAAGGTCAGGGGTGGTATTGACTGCGTCCAGTCGTGAGGCATGTGGTGATGGGAGTTACTTTTACATGACTGTGAAGCGAGTTCAGGTGATTTGCATTGTCCGAAGGGGATGTCGCCTTCTGTTGCGTTCAAGTGGCTCTTGAGAAACCGCGACTAGTTGGGCACGCCTGTGCGCGTGTGAGTGAATTTCGGTCACGCGTTTTAAGGTCAGCTAGATTAAAGCAGTTGTCTGTGACGATGCATGGCTTTGGGACAACGGGTCTTCAAGAAGAAAGGGGGACAGAATTGTTTGCTGTTTGCCACACTTGCACTTAATACGGTCGTCAGCATGTCTGACCTAGACGGCCTCACCCACAGTACCTACCCATACGTAACGATTAGCAGATCTGGAAAGTTCCACGCATGTTCTTCTCTAGTTACGGAGACCGGAGGTCCAAAAACCACTTCCATATCTTGACGAACGGAGTCGAGCAAAGTCTTGAGCTGCCCTCCGCTTCAACACCTCCATTGTGTCGCCATATCGAGGGCGGCATAATAAAGCTCGTCAGCCGGACGCGGCGACTGACAAGGATCAACACATTATAGACCGGGGTCTCCACCGGAATAAGGGGAGGGCAGGGTCGGGTTCCAAATGAGTGTGACTTCCATAGAGGCCACTGCTTGACTCTCCATCCTTGGACCCAGTTATCTGATTGGTCGGCAGTCCCCTGAGCCAAGGTTTCATTAACGCGTCCAAGTGTTCTCGCGGGAAACTGCTAATTAAAGTCGGCTGACTCCTCCAGGAAACACAGCTTGGCAAAACTGATTTGTAGGGCCCCTCTCTTTATCACTCCGCCTAACTGCTGAACGTATATTGTGGTTAAACATTTAATTCTTGGCTAATGAGCCTAAATTAATACGCAATTATGACAGAAGTGATCCGAAAAATATTAAATTAAAATAGAACAAAATTCCATAAATATAAACTTCTGTTGCGCCAGATAGGAACGCTAATCGACGGAAATTCGGTCCTATGCAGGCAGAATTAAACGGAAATGGAAATTCGTCCTTCCATAGGTGGAATTTAACGAAAAATGTTAGTCAGGCTACCTAACATTTAAAAGTACCTTTTTCTCCATTATAAGTCGACAGGATTTCTGGGGCCTCTAAAATCAATCCTGCCTTGGTCTGTTATTCCTCTCCCCCCTTTACAACACGTGGTATTTTAAGAAATCTTCGCCACCAAATCTTGCGCCACCGATTATTCTGCTGTTTTTACGCCTTTTAATTGCAGGCCATCGGGGACAGGCTGCCGTCCGGCGTAGGTGGGTGGGTGCGTAAAGCGGACAAAAAATGGGGGGGGGGGGAGCAAGAAACCTTCTAACGCAGGACTACCTACCTGCTTCTTTGTGTTGCTTTCACACATGGCAAGGAGGGAGAGGCCATCTGCAGCCCAGCCGTGTTGAGCTGTGTGGGCACGCAGGCGACGCAGCATGTCCTTTGAGCGCTTCTCCAGACGACGCTCCTCAGCCGCCTCTGCGGTTACAGTTGCAGCGCCAGTGCCTGCACCCCCGCCCTCCTGGAGGTTAGCTTCGCCGATGAGGTCATCACCAAAGGTGCCCCGCATGTCCCTTTCGGCAAGATCATGCTCCAGGGAGAGCACGTCCTAAAATAAAGGAAAGGGATAAATTGTAGGTACAATCATCAGTACCGGGAAGACAAGGAGTCTGCGGCTCATTCGAGGAGTATTACATTAGAATGATCAAAGTTCTCGCACCCATCTTCCTTAAACACCGCCCTTGCGGTAAATGTAGCAATAAAGCTATCGTCTGAAATTTGACAGTTTGTATGAAAAGTACTTATTTTTATGGTTGTAAATACTAACTCATCAAACAAACTATGCCTTCAGTTTAACAACAATCGTTTCATTGCGGCTGTTAGGCGTGACCACTGGCACAACCGCTTTCACAATTGGGAGGAGGAGAAAAGAGTTGCAAAATGTTAACTTTACCGGAAACCAGAACAAAAGTGTGTTGCTTCTACATACAAACACATACATGAGAAAATGGCTACAAAGTCGGCATTGCGTAACCTGTTCTACGCCGATAGGACTAAGTCACGGTCAGGCGCGTTCTGCCAGAAATGCATGCCTTGATCCAAAATACTTTAGTTGTGCAGACCTCGGCGGCTTTGAACCCACCACAGCATGGGCGAGACTTCAGTACAGCCAACGCCTCGACCGACAATCATGAGCTTAGAGGGTGAAAATACGGTTGGTGGAACAAGACGCTCATTGGACGGACTCGAGCAGCGAGCCGATCGAGTCACGGTTATTAGGCTCGCAGTCCGCCAACAAGCGCAATAACCTGCCCTTCCCATACTCTATGTTGACAGATTGCCCGGTTAGGGCAATCAGTCACGGGGAGAGGCTGCGGACAACCAAGCCTTCAAGCCAACCAAACTGCTGCTTAATAATCACGCCAACGTCCAACGAGAATGATGAAATCGCAACAATTAATGACTCCAACGCATCAGCTATGACCTTCCAGGGGTGCTCACGAGAGTTGTTAATCGTAGTACGCATGTGGTTGCGCGGCCACTACGCACTATAACTACTGCGCACTTTGTACATCTAGTACTCTTAGCTACGATTGCGTTATGGAGTGTTCGGATAGGAATTGGAAACTTCCGACACATAAACCCCTTGTTCTGGCGATCGCATTATCCCCTTCCGAACTGCTTCCCAGAATCTGACAATTATTGCAGGACGTTTGGGCAATACCCAAACTACGCCTTTGTTTTCTGGGGCTCAAATGCCACCTAGACCGCAGTTTTTCATAAAAGTCTGACTAAATCATGCAAATCTCTCTCGAAAAACCGTCGAGAAAAAACACTTGAATAACATATCTTCTGAGAAGCCGACAAATAGTTGAATTGTTCTATTGAGTGTCATCGTAAATTTTAGAAATCGCCATCGAAATTTAGGGGGTATCTGGATTTGATCCGTCAGCCTTGTACTATCCGGCCTATCAATTTCTTCCCCGTGTGTAACACCAAAACACTGAGGCTGAGCATGCTGACATTGGACACGACCTAACAGCACCTGGGGCTGCGCGAAAGAGACTTTGACGACCACATTCAAAGCGCTGGCCAAGCCGCACCTCACTTATGCGAAATAAATCTGGTCTCCTACGATGAGCTCTTCCAGCCTCCACCGCCTCCAGTCAGCACAGAACGCTGCCCTCCGCACGATCACGGGTTACTATAAAATGTCAACATGCAGAGGCTTCTGTCCTGCCGGTTGCCCCGCACAACACACTCTTAGGCCAGAAGTTCTGCCGGGCCAGTTCGCAACCCGGCCATCATAATCACCACCATTGCCAGGCTCCTACACCTAGCCGCAACGTTCGGCCGTCTATTTGAGTTGTCCACATGGAAGCTGTCACTTCGTCTATCTCGAATCTACCCGTTGATAGCTCTGCCGCCAAAACGGGGCTCCAGCGTCTCCACCAGAGAGCTGTTGTCGAGGAGAAACGAGGTTACCGTCCCCCGGTCCTTCTAGGTGGCTATCCACCTCCGATTGCGGCCGCATAAAAACACCTCCCGAGGGTCAGTCGCTGTAGAGTGGCTCAACTGTGCAGTGGCTACTCATTGGCCCTTCGTCAGTGCAGTAGTCGCCGGTTATTAAGCCCACCTCGGGCCCAAACCAAATGGGGGTTAATGAGCGACTGGGCCTATTAACCGCGGGCTTGATAACCGGCGACTACTGTACCAAAATCGGCTCGACCCATCCACAACCGACTGCTGCGCTTCTCCGCATGACTGTCAGCATCTGTTTGCCTGTAGTTCCCAGCCAGGCACCCACCTCACTCCCGTGAACCTTTGGCTCAAGCCGGTCGAAGTCTCGGCTTTTCTTCGTCTCCCAACTACTCCCAGTTTGGATTCCGGTGGGAATTCATGATCCAACAATGGGCTACGACACACACACACACCTAACAGCTTTAAAACTCACCGCTGGAGCCTCAGACAGAACACTCGGAGGCGGAAGGTAGGGTGTATCCATGAGAGGGAAGTCGGCACCTCCGTCATCTAAGTCATCGCTGTGAACACTGGCGGGTTCAGGAAGGTCGGTAGGCCTGGTGGCAGCTCGGTCGACCGTGGCAAGGAAGGGATCATGGATATTTTCATTGGACTGGTCAATGTGGTCAGCTACAAAAAAGCGACACATACAGAAGAGTCGATCATTTAGATAGTAGTAATGATGGCCCAAGAGTGCTGTGGCCCGCAAAACGTCTTAAGGTATGTGCATGTTATCCCTTACTTAGAGGACAGTGCTAGAGCATTGAGCTGTAAATTAGAACACATAAAAATCGCTACGTCCCAGGAAATCTTCCTGCTTATCGCTTTCCATATGGAAGGTCGACTACTCGTCCCAGCTGCACGCAAAGTGGAAACGATTATATGTAATTGCACTACTATACGTGAATGAGTAGCTATTTATGTTTAATCTTCCTACCTGGTCGGCCAGCCACCGGCTCCTCGCTTTTCCTCCGCAAACATGTACACAGACAGTTTTTTAGTTCCCTTCTGTGCCCATACTTTTTTTACCACTTGTAACTAATAGAGAATTCAAAGAGGTTCGCCTATCTTTCCCCTGATAAGCGTGAAATGAACTAACAAATTGCTGATCGCTAAATCTTTAGAGAACTGGTTTGTCAACCACTAATTATCCTTATTTTAAGAGCCTCTATTCGATTCCTGGATCAAGGCCGAACTTGGGGGCTCAAGCGGCAAACTCTGGCAAGCATAAAAGACAATGTCATCCTCCCAGTGCAGTTCTGGGACGACAGACGAAGTGGGTCAATTATTTCACTTTGTGTCCATTGGAAATGGGTGTAACTGGCAAATTCGTCTCATACTTCACAACATTAGAGTAAGCTGGGAGACTAAAGAATTGAAACAGAAGTCACCGAGATGAATAAAATCGAAGTGAAATTGAAACCATGGTCATGCGAAAAGGCATGTGAGCGGAAGCAGTGGGGTTTATCTTCTTTAAAATTGACTAATATGGGGGTTCCTGGCAGCGATCAGAGTTCACGTGAACAATTTATGATTATTCCTCTCCACCTGCACCTCAGGGGACTATTTTATGTGTCTCAGATCCTAGTGGTACAAGCCTAAAATGTTTTGGCACAAGAAATCAGTCTTACAATCCCAAGAGAACGGTTGCTAGGCTAGAGTTGGGTCATCATTAGGGTAGAGGAGAAGGGAAAAGTAATAGCCCTGTACACAGCTGATCGGCGTTGCTGTGGGGAGGCTACGATCAGTTTCAATGGATGGAGCCTATCCTTACATCCACGTCTTTCGTTTCGCATTACCTACCCTTAACTGGATTCCAGGTACAAAGACTACACATGTTCTCAAGCGTATCAATACCCTGAATTTTATTCATGACTGCCCACTGGTGTAATTTAAGCGGCGAAAAGTTACGAATAATGAAAACTGAGATTACAATGTCTATTGTTTGTGCTAGTAAAAAGGGTGTTTTGGGTCAAACTATCGCGAAGAGGAATTGGCGAGCATACGTATACTTTCAATAAATTCTCGGCAGACCATTGTATGGGAGGGAGATTAAAGTGTAAAAGGTTAAAATTATGCTCAAAGTTACAAGCAAATTAGCCTAGAGGACAGGTTTGGGGTAGTAACGGACGGCGGTAATTAGGGAGAAGGGGGGGGGGGTTGCGGAAAATGCCGGTAGCTAGAGGGCCGTTGGCCACGCTAAGCTTGGGGCCTGCAGCAGGTTCTTTTGCGCACACAGAATCGGCTTCCTCAACCGGATGGCAGTTGCTTCTGCTGTTGCTAGCAGTCGCTGACCTAATGACTTAGGGTAGTTGGGTGGGACCCTATAGATCACCCTGAAGGCTTCGTTGGGGTCCACCTGATGTCCGGAATCCACCATGTGCGCTAGAATGGAGCTGTTGATTGTCCTGGTGGTATTTACTTCGCCTTTCCTGAGCCATTGCGGGAGGTGTTCTTTCATTCTTTTTGGAATCGTGCGACCAACAATGTAACCCGCTCCACAGGAGCAAGTAAAAGAGTAGGTGCACATGGAGATGGTCTGAGTCGGTAACCTGACCTTGCCTTCCCCGTGTAAGACTGGGCTAGTTGAGAATAATAGCCGAACTCTCGCTGATGGAAAGGTTCGTGATACGGCTACGTCAAGGCGTCTTTTCAGGAGGTCACTTGCCGCGTCTCCTCGAAAGGTCACTTTGAGAAATAAGGTTTTCCACAGTATGTGTTGTGCGCTTGATTTCTTTGGCAGCCATATTCTTGGTAATGAATCTCTCGAGATATCCGTTTTCACGGAGTAAGTCCTGGATTTTCTCGAGTTCATCTTCAAAAGTGTCTTCAGAGCATACTTTTCTAGCTCTTGGCGTTAAGCAGCGAACTAGATTTCGCTTCTGTTGGAAAAGTACAAAACTGTTCAAGTTCGTATATTGTCCGGACCAGGTTTTCTTTCTATACACGACATTTTCCGAACCTCCTCTCTCCCTTCCCCCCTCTACCTAATTGCGCTTAATTATCCGCCCGTTACTACCACAAACCTGTCCCCTGGACTAATTTGCTTGTAAATTTGAACATAATTTTAACCTTATACACTTTACCCCCCTTCCATATTAATGTAATGGCCGAGAATTTATTGAAAGTATACGCAGGCTCGCCAATTCCTCTTCGGATTTCTGTGATAGGAATTTTTGAGACCTTCAAACTATTAGGTTATTTGTACCTAGAAAGTACGACGGGAATATTTAAAAATGATTGTAGTTCCTTTTTTGGCTGTATCTTGCGTTAATTATGTTTAATAAGGTACACGTGGAACACCAGTCAGAAAATGGCATTAGCTGCATAATATTTTGGACAAAAAGGAACAGTGATAATGTAGACTTCACTTATGTCGGCCTAGTAAGGTAAAAGCTGAAGACACTAGAAAAAAGAAGCAGACAAACTTACCATTTTGTTCACCAACCATGGCGAACGGCTTGTCGTTAACCAATTTGTTAGGATCGTTTTGCTGGATTGAGAAAGACCGGTGGTCAGAAGGGTGACTTGAAATGGTTTCTTCAGTGCCCTCCGGAATGACGTCGAGGCTCTGGTTTTCATGTTGAGCTATTATGTTAGTAGTTGACTGATAAGATGGTGTCCGCATTGCGGCCGGGCAGGAAGCCTATCAGTCCAACAAAGCACAAGCGAAAATATGTGTGACAGGTTCCATTGTGATAACAGAAAAAGCAGACTAAGCTATACAGGTGCACCTAGAGGGTGTCACGCGGTGCTAAGCACATGGATCTAGCAACGGCACTGATACCCCGCTAGAGCTGAACGCTTCCAGGACAAAGGTATGTGCACCTGCAAATCGACACTTAAAAGACGGATGGTTGCCTTAGCAAAATTAGGTAACTCTAGCCATGTAGCGGGATTCGCAATTGCAGGCGGGCCAAGCGAAGTCACTAGCATTACATCCAGATAAACGAACAGACCTCATCCAAGGATACAGCGATTCAGAGTAAAAATTCAGGAGGCAGGGCAAGCGGGAATGTATGCGCTAACATAGGAAAGTTGGTCGATTAATTGCAAACATGTTTAAAGAACCACTGTAAAGCGACGACATCATGCGCGGAATTGCCCCCCTAGCATACTGTATCAAGGTCGGCAGTCAAAGTATCGAACGTTAATCTGGACAACATAAATACCCAATTCCTTATGCTAAAAAAGAAAAACAATGGTAGCGAAGGTGGGATAACCACAGCCTCATCTAAGTACGCACTGTAAGTAAGAACATTCTGAAATTTAGTCCTCCTAAGTATTGACAGTTCCTCTACCCACTACTACTACTACTACTACTACTACTACTACTACTACTACTACTAC
>JAYGXS010000005.1:25663358-25673549 GCA_036362985.1 Ligula intestinalis
ACTACTACTACTACTACTACTACTACTACTACTACTACTACTACTACAGAGAGGCGACTGACCCAAGCCCCTCGGAGGAAGGGATTATGGACATATTCCCCGGAAGTCGACACATGGCGGAGGACTTGTAACAGATCGAAAGTGTCCAACAACACTACAATAGTACCCACACTGTCCATTTAGGGGCAAATAACATTAATATTTGATGGCGCATATAAACGGCTATAGAATGAAGAAGAACAGTGCAAACTATTATTATCTCCTAAACGCCCGAAGCCTACAGCTGGGATCCATTCACTGAGGGAAAATGTTTAAAAAAACTAAATCGAGAAAGAAGGGCCCGTTGACAGCAATATCTTTCAGTCCCGGCTAAATTTTCCCCAAGAGGAACAATCATACCGACAGCACGCACGATGAAAGTTTTTGGGTAAAAAATACTTTCAGCCGGGAAGACTTTGGGTGAGGACCTCCTCAAGGACGGTAACTCGAGTTTTTTTAACAATCGCTACTAGTCTGCTTGTGCCCACTCTACAAGCAGTCGCTTCCGCGGGCATACATGCATTATTTAGCTTTGATGATGACGATAGTGGTGGTGGTGGTAGTATTGGCACAAGTGGCTAGTGATTAATTCGTTTACAGTGAGGTTGACTTACACAGAGCCTACCATACTATTTTGCCGTGGTCAAATTTGTTCCGAGAAAAAAACAATTTTAAGGCACCGGATGAGGAGTAAATAAATAAATAAACTGTAGATAACAGAGATAAACGGCCTAAACAGCGGACCACATACAACTCGGTCCCCACTCAGGATACTAGGTTTTCATAGAATGGAAAACTCGGAACTCACATCCCTGCGTATCATAGATATTTTGATGAGAGGTAGCCTATCGCATACTGTGTCTAAATTTTCCTCGAAACCACACAGGACAGACTGGACACACTCTTGGATCGCAGAGTTTAATACCACGGGGAAAGGTTGGAGTGAGGTCAAACTCACTGTTGAATAAAGCACAGTAGTTATTATCTGCCTCGGAGCTTCGACCTATGGCCCTAACGGGAAAGATGAAATGGGCACTCTGTGCTTATTTGCCACAGTCAGAGGGGCTACGCCTTAACTTTAACTCGGGAAAACCTGCAATTTCGAGCGGGAGTCAGTTTGCCAGCGAGCTAAATATGACCGACTCTGTCTTTTACAGGGATGCGTCCAAATAAAAGGCGTTTCAAGCAACAAAAAGGGCAGAAGGAAAAAAATCACCTGGTCCTCATTCATTGTAGTGCTGGTAAACGTGACGCCGACGACTCCCGTGGACATCTGTGCAGAATAGACTGTGTTTAGGTGCTCCTCGTGTAGGTCATCTGGCACGGCCTGGGTAATGAGATTGCGCGTGAACATGCGTTGAAGGATTCGTGAGGGAATGGCCCGACCTGGCAGGGTGAAGAGTTTGTCCAGACTGCCAGTCTCCTTCATGTGCATCAGACGTTTTGTGGGTGGCGCCAAGTCGAGTTGAGTGGTTATGTCAGTCGTGTCTTGCATCTGCGTCTTCATGAGTTCACTGGGGATAGATTTCTGTTCGTCTATTATCAGCCTTCTCTTACGTTTTGCGGCACTAGGTTGGAAAAAAAATATAATTATCTGATAGAAGCTTAGGGTTATGCCTGCAATTTCATAAAGAAGCCGCCGACCCGAAGCTCATATAAATCAATAAACAATCCTTTTGATTTCTAGGTAGCAGCTGATTTTTCACTAAACTGAACGAGATGTAAATAAAGCCTTATATCAGTTAGATTAAGAAAAGCTACCCTGGCTACGAACGGGGCGCTAAAATAGCTCCAGAAACGCCAACGGAATACTTACCGTCTTGATTCAGTGGCGGTAACCGTGACATCTATTGGCAGTAGAGCAAAAGCTTCTCCCTCATTAGACAACAAGGTTGTATTGTCCTTTGCGAGAGTAGTTCTGGTCATCGATGCTGCTGACATGGCGGAGTCAGGAGCGGGCGGGAGGTTAACCTGCGCCATAAGAGATCCGTTCTTCTGGCCATGATGAACCAGCACTTCGGCAGAAGCCATGCTCGTGATCGGGATCCCAACGACGGCCTCGACGGTGGTTTTATCACCCACCTCTCCCAGAGCTCCCTCGCGCTGAGTTTCTAACTCAGTTGCATTCACGTGTGGATGGAAGTCAGAAGCAGCAATGTTGTCCAAGTCCTTCTGTGCGGACGGGTCCTCGAAGAGGTTTGGGCTCGCAAAAAGTGAATGGACAATTTCACCGCCAAAGCTGCCATCAGAATCGTCATCTGAAGTTTTAAGAAGGCAAAAGTCATGAATCCAAGTCTTATGATTGGAACTACCATGTTGTCTGACATCAAAAGCAAATTTGGTTGCATTGTATTGAGTCTTAGGAAGTTACCTAAAACTCTCAGCTGATCATTCCAGTAGGATCGTTACAGTAATATGTAAGCAGTTACCTTTGAACTTCCTCATAGAAAGCACAAGTACTCCCCATAAGCTGTCTTTTTACGCACTACAAAGGTTACCGAACAAAATTTCGATACTCAGGAGTTGTAGAAAGCAAGCTAGACGGATTAGTCTGTCGAAATTTGGCGTTTTCTTATGTTCAGCCTGGTTGCTGTTACACTGATATAAAGCGGTCATCGTGTTCCTCAACGAGCAGTAGAAAACGGACGGTACATGTCCTTGTATATACCGTATTTCTGTAATAAATTCTTTGTCGTTTTTGCAACTAAAGAGCATAACTTAAACCTCCTGCATGCAGTGGCATTACCGAAAAACACGAGGGAGATTAGAACGGCGATTTCTAGTTGATTGGCCGCTTATTTGGAATAACTACCTAGGATCGTGGTGAGCCCCCGTGTTTCGTCATCTGGTCAGCAGACCCAGTAAGCAGGAAGGGCGTGTGATGGGCGCATCTCCGACACTCGGTGATGTTCTCGTGATCTCCGCGATCTTCTCCTAGTGTGACCCTTAGGATATTGATAAAAACCGTGATGGGCTCCTCCTGACATGGTTCAACTACTTTCAGCAGCAGTCCATTCGATTAATATATATCCAAGAATGCCAGTTTGTTTTCTTTCAATCCCTCAAATGGCATTTAAAACTCAAATTCTGAACAATGATTTAAGAGTTTTTTTTACTGTATCCCTTTTTTACGCAGTTCTGTTACTGGCAACGCCAGATGTTCTGCATTTTATAGCTGTTCTCTACCAAGAGGGAGTTAAAAGGGAGGTACCTGACGTGACCTGACCATTACACAGACTCTAGGTCGTGGAACATCTAAAACCCAAATCCGCGATTTATTACTGACTAAAAGTTCAACGCCCTTACTATTGAGTCACTGGTTTGTCTTCCTGTCGGTTAAAATTGGGCATATTAGCCAAGGTCATTTTTCCTATAATACAACAGACTCCGAACGGCTGTTGCCGAGACTCGAAATTGAGCTTCAAGGCACACATGGACCAAGATATTCACGTAACGCAGTGAGCGCTCGCAACTATTCTTGTTATATGGGTTTGACTTGACATGGAACAGGCGGAAAACACGTATGTCCCCTTAGTATCTCGCTGTATAAACAGTTACTAGACATGTTTAAAAAAGCCTTGCTTGTAAATTAGTGAAAACGTATAGGCAGGGAAGAAAAGTCTGCTTGTTTAGCTAGCTGCTAACAGCCTAGGCGGTGGCTGATATTAGAACAGTCTTTTTGGGGTCAATCACGAACAAAAAAGCTACATTTGATAAATCAGCCGATGTGAAACAATAATGAGAATCTTATAGAGGAGAATAAGGCTTACCAGAAGATGCGATCACTGGAAGAAGGGTTTTATTTTCCTGACGTTTCGGATTACCGAGGGAATCCTTGATCATAGGAAATTGTAGGAAAGTAGGAGACATGCACAGATAAGGGTGGCACATGCACAGGTTGCCCGTCAGGAAAATCAAACCCTTGTTCCAGTGATCGCATCTTCTTCTGACCTGCTTCCTGGAACTCGCATATTCTCTTCTATTGGCAAAAGTTGGCTTATGTTTACCGTACGGATTGCCCTATTTTGCATTACATACGAGGAAGATAATTAAATTTCCTGCCAGCTGCCTTGTAAATAAATGACGATGACTATAACCGCTGCGGGCAACCACGGGCCGCAAAGCCAAACAAATTTTGAAAAAATGATCTGCACAGGAAACTGGTGAGATGCCTTGCAAAAGTTGAAGCCGGAATACAATACTGAAGTCGGCTTGACTAAGCGAATTCTAACTCGGCTCTAAGCATTACGAAGACCAACGACTTTTGGAATTTTGCTTGGACACTTTTAAGTAATTGCATCCAAGAAATGGCCAAACAATGGCGCCGATAGGCACTTAAATAGGCTTAACTCTGGGATATATCATCATGGAATTAAGAAGAAACTGACCTAGGGATATGTAGGTCAGCTGACTTAAAAACCTTTCATCAATTGAATGACTAATTGGCAAGTATCTTTGCAAGTGCCAAGTCTGAAGATTGACTACAACCTCGTTATTATGAGCTACTAAACTTAGTAGTTGCTGTCAGTTTCGTCAATGAAGGATGAGGTCAAAACGACTGAAATTGCATCTGTTAACATATCAGATGTTATTTACGGTTGATTAAGCGTAAAAAAATATAAATAAACCACCAAGGGGGATCTGTTGACTTCTTGGGGCTTATGGCAAATGTTCCTTTTCATCCAGTCGGTAGGAAAATTCGACATGTATGCAGAAGTAACTTAAAACTTCTGAAGAAATATAAACGAAGTTTTTCTGGTAAACCTTTTTTTCTAGTCGAAGATGTTTTTCGGCCTATCTACGAATTTTCCCTATAGTTGTTAGTTCAATTAAATTAACTCCTGTCGCTTTTTGCCTGTTAAGACGACGGAATCTAGGATGAGCTTGTCTGAGGAGATAGGAAAGAAAATGTGGCAACAGATACTTAGATAAATAATCTAGTTTCTTGAGTGGAACTTCCAAAGAATCCAGTTTTAAGAGGGCTCGAGGCTCACAGGAGCAGATTGGGTGCGCAACTTCAGAAGGGAACTTTGCAGATAGAATAACAAGCATGTGCGGAAAAGGCAGATGAAATGATTACGTTCAGAACCAAAGCAGACAGAACATACCGTAAAGGGCACCAGCGAAACCATCATCAAGGTCCATATCACCATGAGCCGAACCTCTAGCAGGTGTAAATCCTGAAAGTCTTTTGTCAATTTTCCCCCGCTCGTCAGTGGAACCACCAATAAGCGTGTCATCTGCATCAAGATCTCCACGAATTGAAGGTCGATCAGAAGGACGAACGGAAAAGCGTGCCGAAGCGTCTGTTCCACGACCATAGACACTATCGAAGCCAACATCTCCCTCTCGAAGAACTTCTCGGCTTGAAAGTTCGTTAAATGCCGAGTCTCCGAAGTCATCATCCTGCCTTCCCAAATTGATCTCACCAAAATCTTCGCGCATTGTGATATCTTCGGGACGGCTTTGGTTAATCGTCATGGTATTGAGATTAATAGCACTATCAAAAAAGAATAGTAAGAAATAGTAAAATTACGTCAAATCAGCCATTGTTGCCTCATAATCCTGGATGTTTTCTGGAAGAGTTATCGCGGCGATGGCTGCCTCACGATTAGATTCGTCAGGGAGATCGACAGCACCTGGTCTAAACGCTGTTTTTATTTTTACGTATATTTCATTGCAATCAGCAAGCAAATATTTAGCTTTGCGAGAATATATTCGCACCACGCCAAGCAACAAGTGGCCAGAGGTTCGAAGAGCCATTTTCAACTTCGGTTCTAAAATAGCCTCAACGCTCGAACTAATATTCGTCTCAAAAACATGGGCACGTGTAAGCTTTTTGTCCCAATGCGCAGCAAGCCAAATTCGAGCAAGCGGACCCTTCTTGCTCAACACAAAATGCGCATAAAACATCCTGCCAAACGCAAAAAATCCGTAAAATTTGTTTTCAAATCAGGCTCTTATTAATACAACAAACTAAAACAAACTCAATTTATGATTTGCAGGTCAAGTCAAGTCAAGTCAAATTTATTAAAGGAAATATAGGCAAACGCCTTTGAACTCCCTCTTGGTACATAGGATTTAAGAAATGCATCGGCAAAGCCGAACATTCTAAAGAAGTCGTTGACACAATTTCAAACGACTACTCGCTTGTTTCAAGTAAAAAACTCACACTCAGATTACACGAGCCAGCAGTGTAACTGAGGAAGAATAGCAGACAGTGAAAAAACTCCTAAGGCTGGCTCATAATTCAAAATGGAATGTCATTTTTGGTTTTTAGGAGAAAAACTGTCGCTCGTGGGGAAGCATGTGAATGATAGGGGCATGATGCTTCTGTGAATGTTGACGGTAGCCATGGCATCCATGACGAGTAATATCTACACCCGAAAGACCATACGAGGAGGAGACCTCGGAGTCACGAGAACGTCCCGAAGACCGGAGATGCGACCATGATACGCCTTTGCTGTGTCAAGAGCCGAGGAACCTACCACGTTGTCAGCAATCGGTCGATACGAGAAAGGGTGTGACAGGGCCGCATAGCCTAGGACCATAGGTGCGATAGGTGCGTCCTCAGACACGATCGGCGCAGATCGCATAGTGAGTAGAGACAACATAGGTAGATAATGGCAGAGACTCATTTTGTTAATTACTAATAATAATAATACTACTTACAAATTACTATTAGTATATATTTATAGCATTTCTAGAATTTCGGGTTTTGGGTGTAGAGCGCTTCAATTTTTAGAATCGGAATAGTTCAGTGATTGGATTTGGAGTACTTAATCGTGACGATACTCATTATATCGGTCTAGGTTTGCCTTAAAGACATCCACGGAAGGGGACATGACAATATCCGCAGGAAGAGCATTCCGTGCCTGGATTACCCTCTTAGAGAAAAAGAATTTTCTTGGGTCAAGTCTTGCCCCAGTCACATGTAATTTGAGGGGGTGTCCTCGCAGCCTAGAGGTGGTGGCCCGCTCAAAGAAGTCATTTGTTTGGAGGCAGCAATCCTGACCACGCAACATGCGAAATGCCTGGATTAGGTCCCCACGAATCTGCCTGTAATCCAGAGGAAACAAGTCAAGATTTACCAATCGGGTCTCATAAGGGAGGTTCCGTTGTCCTCGTCCTAATTTTGTTGCGCGTCTTTGTACCCTTTCGAGGTTTTTTTGTCTTTGGCTGTCCAGGGTCTCCAGGCTTGGATGGCAAATTCCAGTTGAGGTCGCACGAACGTGCCGAATACCTTGCCAAATACAGCTTTGTCAAACTTAGCAAAGGCTCGCTTGATTAGATACAAGCTCGACATTGCGGATTTAGCCACTTTCAGGACGTGGAGTGATGGCTTCAGTGAAGGCGTGAACCACACCCCCAGGTCTTTCTGAGCCTCAACCTCTGGCAGCGGCGTGTGATTCAGGTAATACACCCTCCGAGGCATAGTGCTGGTTCTACCAAAGCGCATTAGGTTGCATTTTGCCACATTGAATGGCATGAGCCAAAGGGTCGACCATTGCTCTAGTCTATGCAAATTTGCCTGGAGGTTTAATTCATCATCTTGGTTGCGTATGACCTTCCAAAGTTTTATGTCATCAGCAAACATTGCGATTTCGCAGTCTAGTCCGCTTATGCAGTCATCAATATATACAAGGAAGAGAATAGGGCCAAGAACAGATCCCTGTGGAACCCCGCTCTCAACTGCTACCTCCGCCGACCGCTGTTCGCCAATACATACGGTCTGGGTACGACCAGTCAAGAAGTTTGCTATCCACTGCAAAAGGTTTCCCCTTACCCCTATGCGGCTGAGCTTGTATAAGAGACGTTGATGGGGCACCGTGTCAAACGCCTTCTTGAAGTCTACGAAGACTGTATGCACCGTATTCCCTTCATCGATCGCTCGGGTCCATTGTTCTAGACAATAGAGCAGATTGGTCAAGCAGGACCTTCCCCTGCGGAATCCGTGCTGCTTATCAGAAAGAAGTTGATGTTGCTCCAAAAAGTGCATCAGCTCGCGTTTGACTATGCGTTCCATAAGCTTGCAGGATATTGAGGTGAGGCTGACCGGTCTATAGTTATTTGCGGTCGCCCGACTTCCACTTTTGTGGATGGGTGAGATCCACGCTGTCTTCCAATCGGGTGGCACTTGTCCAGTATTAAGAGAAGCTCGGAAGATAAGGTACAGGGGTACCGCCAACTCTATGGCTAGCTCTTTTAATAGCTTTGCAGGTATCTCATCCGGACCTGACGACTTCGTTTCTTTAAGCTGTAGAAGTTCTCGCAGAACGGTAGCTTCCGTGAGTGCAACCGAGTCTATGGTCTGGATCACACCCACACTGCAGTTTATAGCGGTGAACTCAGCCTCTCTCGTAAAGACCGACTGGAAGAAGCAGGATAGATGTTCCGCCTTTTCGTTAATCTCGCAAATTTCTACACCGTCGTCTGTTTTTAGCAGAGGAATAGGGTCTCTATTTCGAGTACATTGCCTAACGTAGCTGTAGAAAAGCTTTGGGTTTCCTACTGCCCGATTTATTAGATTACTCTCGAAGTTTTGTCGGCAAATTCGTATCAGGCTCTTAACCTTGTTTCTCTGTGCCTTATACCTATTGTACGATTCGGGGGTCCTCTCTCTGCGATAGATTTTGAACAGCCTTCCTTTGCGGTTTACTTCCCTCTTTAGCGTCGGCGGTAGCCATCGAGGCCTATTTGTTACTTTCTTTACCGTGATAGGACAGAAATCGGTAATTAGTCCGTGTAATACGGCTTTGAATGCCGACCAATCACGAGAACGCACCCGGTGAATAGTTCGTTCCAGTCTATCTCGCTCACTGTGGTTTTCATTTGTGTTAAGTCCCCTCTCCATATGTTGCGTCTGGTTACCGCACTACGATCGGGCACAGAGAAGAGTGAATATTCCCACTGTAGCCCTACGTGATCACTTTTTCCGAGAGGTGGTAAACAATTTACAATGTCCACGCTATCAGGTGCTTTGGTAAGTACTAGGTCTAAGCAATTAGCTTGTTGCCCTTCGCGTAATCTGGTCGGATATAGGACGTGTTGCGTTAGGAAAGATGCCTGTACTGTGCGCAGGAGTCGTCGATCGAAATTTACTTCTGAGCCGGGCGCAGAACTCACATTCCAGTCGATATGGGGGGCGTTAAAGTCTCCCATGACCATGACATCGGATCTCCTAGCAATTTCTTCGACTCCTTCTATCAGACTATTGTCTGACTGCTGGTTGCTCGATGGTGGACGGTAGACCGCCATGATGTCAAGGGTCTGTGACCCCGGTGTTCTAACGGTGAGCCATATTGCCTCTATATTACCCGAAAGGTTTTCGGACTTGTCGGACACGAGCAGGCCGTGTCTAACATAGATTAGCACACCCCCACCTGGACGCCCGACTCTATCTTTTCGGAAAACTTGAAACCCGGGGAGAGCAATTTCCTGGTCGCTTACCTTCGTGGACAACCATGTTTCTGTTATGCAGACGACGTCTGGTTCCAGTTAGCACGTAATAATCTTAAGCTCATCTAATTTGGAGAGCAGGCTTTGTGCATTGGTGTACATGCACTTTAGTTTCTTTGTACGGTGTAACCCGGTTGTGACAGTCACTTCCTGACCGTCGTTCGGAGTATTACGGTTTGGTTCAATGTTTTCTTCTGAATTATTTTCCCGTTGAAGATTTTCAGGCCTACCTCGCCATTCTTGTTCCTCGACTGTAGTTCCGCTACTAGTTCTCGGCGTTTCAGCCGTTCCTCCAGGGAGTAGTCCGGTTGAAAAAAAACCTCTTTATGCGCGTGACGAAGGTTAGTTTTTTTAGACAGGATTACCTGAACATGTTCCTTGTTTTTAAATACTATTTTTAGCGGCCTGGGTCGGGTCATTTCTGCAGTATCTGCCGGCCTTTTCCCGATACGAAATGACTTGAGCACTTCAAATTCTTTACCTGGCGGGAACAGATCGCTCAGGACATCGTTAAAGGAAACCAAGTTCGGATCGTTCTGGTCGTTTGAGCGGTCTTAAATGGCTTCTTTTAGCCCCTGTACAACTAGACAGTATTCATGATCCTCTCGGCGTCGTGTGCCCTTAGCAGAGGTTTTCGCCACCTTGTCTGCAGTGGGCCTGGAGCTCGAACTGTGTGGTGTGACTGCTTGGTCG
>JAYGXS010000005.1:25697868-25715923 GCA_036362985.1 Ligula intestinalis
TCGGGTCTTAGATCGGGAATATGTGGTGGCAGTTAAGCGGTGGAGGCTCGCGTGAAAGCTTGAGTGGGAACATGGACGAACAAGTCAGTACTCTAACAGATCGATGTAAGTGTATCTGCTATATGTAGCTATATCTCAAAACCGGCAAGACTGCGGGCTCGTAGCATCATGGTTGGGACGTTTGCCTCTGACTGGAGGGACGGGAGTTCAAAAGCTCGAGTGTGAAAGTAATTGTAGCAGCATTATTGTAGTTGGTTTTCACTACCTGATGACAGCTAATGCGCCAGAGATGGTCATTCAAGTGTCACATATCTGACTGTTATGTCCTTCTGCCTATTGCTGTAGCTTTATAACTAAATCTATAACCATCCAATAATATTTGAGCTACAACTGGTTAAGTGAAAGGTCGCTTGAAATTAAAAATTAACCATCCAGTAGGCAGTTATTTTTCAAGAAATTTGAGTTAATGTGCTCTTGCGAGTAACAATTCATTTCGCCGCAACATAACACACTAGAAAATTACATAGTAGGCCCAATTTGCTACCATTTCAGTTTTAAATGAATACGTTAGACAACTGCTTAACTATTTATTCTTAGAGTGCAATATTTCCCCTAGTATAAGCAGCGTTTTCCAAAACAATTTCATCACATTTTAAATAACTGTAAACTTGGCGTTTGTTACGATTGCATTGTTTAGCTGCATTTTTTCAAACTAAAATTCCTTTTGATCCTGACGCTGCTTTAAATACCGCTCACCATACTATATTTTAGGTCTAGATCATTGTCATCAAGAGCATGCAGTAATCTTAAGATCTAACTGTTCTGATCACAATGTTGCATGCTGCGAGATCATGCAGTAAAAAATAACAATAAAAATACATTTCTAAATATTTCTACATCGTTAATATGATAAAATTATAACAAAAATCAAGTTTAAAATTTTTTAAATGCTTATAGCTATGTGGGACACCCTGTATAAAGGTGTACACCTCACACTTTCTTATGCAGATTTAAGTTTGATAAATGGACCCTAAGCTGCAAAAAACTGCATTATTTTGCTCACATCCTCTATAATTATCGGAGATAAAAAGTTAAAAGAAACTTCAAGATGTTTTAAGCATACGTATGAATACCAAAATATGCTTTAAATATAAAAAAACGCATACCTGGAGGTACCCTGGTCAAAATTGTCACCAGTCCTAAAGAAATGGCCATAAAACATGAGATTAAAGCTGCTAGCCTGATCAAATCTCGGAAAATTTTAAACATATTTCTACTCCCGCATAGTTAGTTTTAACCGCACAGTAGAAAACATTTATTATGTCAAAAGGATGGTTATGCAGCCTAGAATAACTTATCTTTTTCTACCAAGAAACCTAATGAAATAACAAAAACAAAATTCTCCTGAACATTTCAAGAATAGAATTGGTAGTAACGATTTGCTTACCCAACAGACAAGAAAGCGCTAGGGCAATTTTCCATGCCGAAAGCATCATAATCGCAGAGTCCCTTTTGTCACTTGAACTGTAAAAAAGCGTAATGAGTACACATTTGGTGGCTTTCATTCAGCGCGCACTATATTGCGGTAAAATGAATAAGAATTAAAAAGTCTGCTGTTTTACATACCGGCAGGTCGAGATCCGTGAGTACCTGTGTCTCAACTAGCGGAGCTTAGTGGTTTATGCGAATACAGCAAAAGGTTCTTTCTCTTATGCCTTCCACAAGCCAATTAAATTCCAGCCAGTCAGCGGGACCCACGTTAGAACTCAGTACAAAACAAGGTCTTTTCTGGTGCAGACGCTTCCTACTGTGTTGTTTTGTTCACAGTGGTTACGCTAGCCCTGCACAGTTTAACGAGTTTCAACAGATTTATCAGGAGTGAGATCAACAAACGTAATTCTGTTTTCGCCTTATGCCGCTGGCTGTAGAGGGGTACCGCAAACAATGTTGGCATTAACCCAAAAACCAGCGTACAGCTGTGCCAGAATTAACAGACACCTGCATCAACTCGAAAGAGTCATGCTCAGTGGAAAGGTACGCCGTACTAATCAATACGCAAAACAAAAATCTGCAAGTCACCTTTTGGGGTTTGAGCATTCATCAGGCTTCTGGTATCCACACTTCCACTCTTAGGATGTGAAAGTCACATGCCATAAAAATCGTTCAATAACAACTCTTGATTGGCAGAAAGTAAATAGGTGTCGTTTACAGGCAGCACACTAACGAGGAAGTCAGCCCCACATAACCGTTTATGGCGCTGTTCTATAGTTCATGAGCGTTCAAGAAGAGGATCTCAGTTGTCGGCTTATTACACAATGGCATTTTACAATTTAATATTACTGCACATTGTATCCATGCTGTCATTAAGGGACAGGGGACGCTGCAACATGAATAAGAGACAGGACCAAATAATTTAGGCACGCCTGGGCTATAATTTTTCAGGTAATGGTGCTCTACCATTTAAAAATACAAGTCGCTTAGTGGTAACGTTTATCAAAGCCATTAAGTTATCACTTTTTGTGTATACAAGAGCAAGGTTCGAAGGTGAAAACATTTGCCTCCTCCTCAGGTTTTGCTGTAAAACAAGTTTGTTTGTCACAAGAAGTTTGCTTTTACTTTCAAATCATGTGTGACAATTCAAGAATTAATTATATCCTGATTTAAATAAGTGCAAGAAAGGTACTGTCGACTCCTCACGGTTGCTTTGCTTTGCTTTTTGACTCATGTCAAAAAGAATTTATCCAAATGTATTGTTTGCAAAACGAAATATGCTGTGAATATTTGTCTTCTAAGTCAAACTATAGCAATTATTGGAGTAAGGTATTTTCAAGGTTACTTTAGGGAGGCGTGTTAGGGGAAAAAGACGAATGAGATTAGGAAGAAAAGGAAGGATCGGATAAAGCTGCCGATGGTGTCTTGCCAGCGTGTCATTGCTCGGGGTCGGTGGCCAATTTAAAAATATATCATTTATTTTCAAGTATCGTAATTTATATGCATTTTCATGTGAAACGCTGAATGCTCCAGATCTAGACTCCCAATGTAGACACTGCTTCCTATGGTCACTCATAATCAATCAGATGTACAAAAGATGTGGTATGTTATTGTGGAAAAAGCAAGGGCCACGCGCAGAGACTTTTCTGGCTTATAAGTCAAGTGTCTCAACAAGACGAGCCAGATAAGGCTGAACCGTTCAATGTATTGTTTGCCAAGCACCTTACTACGGAATCTGAACCGGTCCCGTCGTTTCAGCCATTCTCATTCAATACTATCAGTTCCATAGATTTCTCCATAGAGGTAATTCGAAAGCACATTATCCGTCTTAAAAAACTCGCACTCCTCGAGAACTGACGACCATTCAAATTCACTTATCAAGAGAGTATTCAGCTTTTCCGGTTTGCTAAATTATCTTTTTACAGCTTATCTTCTGAATGGTATCTTTCCAGACTCCTGAAAAACATATATTATGCTTCCAGTCTTCAAGTCAGGATCTCGTTCGGACGTCAATAACTACCAAGGTGTTCGTAAACCCCAGCCCTAGCCAAACTTCTGGAAAAGATCATTTTTATTCAAATTCTCGATCTTTTGTAGAAAATAAACTATTAAATGCCTCACAGCATGGATTTTTACCTGGATGATCATGCGACACCAGCCACTTAGCATTCCTTAACCTGGTGGCTACCATTCATCGCGCACTATATTGCGATGAAATGAATGAGTATTAAACAGACTACTGCTTTACTTACCGGCAGGTCGAAAACCATGAGTACCTGTGTCTCAACTAGCGGAGCTTAGTTGTTTATGTAAAAACAGCAAAAGGTTCTTTTTCGTATGCCTTCCACAAGCCAAATAAATGTCAGACAGTCAGCGGGACCCACGTTAGAACTCAGTACAAAACAAGGTCTTTTCTGGTGCAGACGCTTCCTACTGTGTTGTTTTGTTCACAGTGGTTACTCTAGCCCTGCACAGTATCACGAGTTCCAACAGATTTATCAGGAGTGAGAGCAACAAACGTAATTCTGTTTTCGCCTTATGCCTCTGGCTGTAGAGGGGTACCGCAAACAATGTTGGCATTACCCCAAAAACCAGCGTACAGCTGTGCCAGAATGAATAGACACCTGCATCAACACGAAAGAGTCATGCTCAGTGGATAGGTACGCCGTACTAATCAATACGCAAAACAAAAATCTGCATGTCACCTTTGGGGTTTGAGCATTCATCAGGCTTCTGGTATCCACACTTCCACTCTTAGGATGTGAAAGTCACATGCCATAAAAATCGTTCAATAACAACTCTTGATTGGCTGAAAGTAAATAGGTGTCGTTTACAGGCAGCACACTAACGAGGAAGTCAGCCCCACACTACCGTTGATGGCGCTGTTTTATAGTTCATGAGCGTTCAAGAAGAGGATCTCAGTTGTCGGCTTATTGCACAATAGCATTTTATAATTTAATATTACTGCACATTGTAACTATACTGTCATTAAGAGACAGGAGACACTGCTACATTAATAGAAACCAGGACCGAAGAAGTTAAGCTTGTCTAGGCTCTAAGAATTCATGTGGTGTTGCTCTACCAATTAAATATACAAGTCACTTAGTGGTAAAGTTTATCAAAGCCATTAAGTTATCACTTTTTGCGTAAACAAGAGCAAGATTTAAAGGACGCCTCCTTTGTATTCTTTACATTCATGAAATGTCAGCAGTGCTTAATAATTTGGAAAATTTCATTGATGCTGATGACCTCAAGTGTACTTGCTCATTTTCTAAAGACACGGCCAGTAATTGTATTGATAAAGTTGGCACAGACTTGCGTACCCTGTCAAGTTTGAGCGCTACATGGCAGATGGGGTTTTCTCCATTCAAGTGTAGTTTAATGTGGTTTGGTCCCGCAAGGCTTCCTGGACCAATTATCTTTCAAAATAGTTCACTGTTAGAAAGATCTACGATAAAGGTTTTGGGTGTTACTTACATGAATAAAACTTGTATTATCACCTCAAGCAGATCGAATTTTTTGCCAAGGCTGCAAAGATATGTGGGTTGATATCGCATATTTTGTTCCTTCGAGAAATGAAGTTAAAACTATACTGCAATTTTGTTCTCCCTTTACTAGAAAACTGCTGTACGCTATATGGTCTCATGATCCAGCATGGCCGTAATACGATTGAAAAGGTTCAGCGAGTTTTCACTCGTAAAAATATATTCTGTTTCTGGGTCTGGTATCTGTTATACAGATAGATATCAATTAGCAAACATTGAATGTCTATGGGTAAGAACACTCGAAGCTGGTATATGCTTTCTGATTCACGTAAAAAATAGTCCTTAGCTCCCACAAATTAGTGCTCTCCTTCCGGTAGGCCGACTTTATGCCATTCGTAACTCTTCCATAATAATTTTACCACCACGTAGCTCCACATCTAATTCTTTTCACATTTTACCTCCTAATATGCTATTATTTGGAACAACCTTCCACTCGATATAAGACTGTCTTTCGCACAATCGAGTTTTAAAGGCAAATTGCATAAGCATTTAAATTTAGAGCAAATAAATTCGTTACTGTCTGTGCCCTTTCCGAACACGCAAGTTTTAGATTTTAAATAAGGTCCTCCTGGCATTTGAAGCTCTTCTAAATATGTTAGCATTTTACTCTACAGAGTCAAGCATCACTTGCAAAGGCTGGGAACTCATCTCTGTTTTTGCAACCTTCGCTGTGGTCTTCGAGATTGGATCTGGAATCTGGTTGGTCGCAACTCGATGATGTTGCCTTGACTTCTACTGTCGTTTCCTGTTGTCCCGGATGACCCCTTCGTAAATCAATGGTATATTATTTTTTCCCATGACCATAACCGTCCCGAACCCTCAACATCAGGTCTCAATCCAAGCACATCAAACCCAGTTAGCTTTAAAGGCAGTTTTTTCTCCTAAAATTTTGGAACTCGGTGACACACTGAACTCATCCACCGATTTAGGAGTTTTTTTTACTGCCAATGACAATTATTTTATAAGAGCTCACTGTATATCATAATTCTTTTAATGTTCGCTATAGCACTTGGTTTGTAATGACGGGGCCCTCTGGCCTAAAATATACAAATAATGTTTTTATTTATTATGTGTTGTGCATGGTTGGCTGATGGTGGCCAACACGTCCGAAATGGTCCTCCCATTCTCACGGTGTTTACCGATAACTCCGATAGCAAGAGTCTTGAGACCTCACTTCAAACGAATAAGCGTGGATTGCTTGCAGTGCACACTATGCTGATAACTGTCTCTGTAGGATTGATTGTAGAGGCTTCAAGAATCCCGTTGGCTTGTAAGAAAGAAAACTTCTTTTAAATGTTCGGCAGCCTGACATTAAATGTTTTCGTTAAGTTTTACGACTAGGAGGACTAATTTCCACTTTCATTAAAACCCACCGACGTGAAGTCGAATTTCCCTCGAATAGAATGCATACCCTGCGCAACAGAAGTTTATTTTGATGGAATTTTATTATATTTAAGCATAGTTAAGCAAACATCATCGCATGTAATTTAATTCTTTTTGATCAATTCCACCACAATTACATATTGATTTGCGCTCACTAGCCAAGAATTAAATGTTTGACTACACAATACTTTATGCCGGGCGGGAGGAATAATAGCTATTTAGAGGGGCCCTATAAATCAATTTTGACCGTGTTTCTTCACTGTGTCACTCCTGCGACCAACGCGTACGCGCGCATGCTGGCACCAAAATGCATGCATGCGTGCCTGTACTCGCGTTATGGCTGTCATTTTTCGCAGCGAAAACTGACTGCTATTGAGTAGCAGTTTAAAGTTTCGGATGCGCATATTTGCCTTGAGCTGATCGATTTTTCTCCGGTCCCTGTTTGACCGTACGTGTGGATTTTGGCTTTGCGTGACGTCAATTGGTGGGCTGTACTGACCCCACAGTAGAGGATGTTGGTAATCCTGCTCCCTCTTCCGGTGTTTTATCACAAGGCCGTCTTCGTCTACAAATCCTGACTTCAGTTTGACTGTGTACTGTCCTTTACTTACGTAATGGCGCAGTACTTTTTAGGCCGCAGGGATGTCCGCATGCCTGCTGACAGAGTTGGCCTCTGGGAACCATGCCTTAAGCTACAATCTTTCAGCTCTTGAGTCCACCCGGCTTATGACGGTCGTTTCTTTGTATATCGAAGTCGTGGCCAGTCTCTACGATATGTTTTGCAAGTTGTGAATTGGGGTCTAGTCTCCGAGCCGCTGCATTGTGCTCATATAGGCGAGTCTTCAAGCTGCAACTTTTTTTTTCAACTTGATTACAGCCTCCATCATTGCAACGTATTTTGTAGACAACTGCAGAAGTTTCAGTAGGAGGCAGTCTGTCTTCGAATTGCATCACTCGGTGGCGTAAGGTCGCCTGAGGTCAATGGGCTATACCTGCTCCACAGAATTATAACAGTCCAGAGACTGCTTCAAATACTCTATTTTTGTAATAGATGACTCTCTTGACTTCGGATTTGTGTTTTTGCTGCCCGTCATCTGTTAACGTGGCTCTTATTTTGGTTGGTAACAGATGCCAGTTATCCATTAGCTATTATCTATTTGCCATGAGGGAATGTCATTGGGCCTATATCGCCAGCCACTGTATCAACGGTGGCACAACTTCAGAGTGACCCCCAACCAACAGCGGGACCGGTGGACTTCGTCAGCGATCGCCTGGCGGCCACCTACAAGATGACGAATGAGGTTAATAAAGAGCATTATATTCAGTCGATATAAAGTAATTATGTGCTTTGTTCGGAAGTTTTGCAAATATTCCCAAGGTTAATATTAGTAGTCAGTTCATGGCAAACAATTTTTTAGCAACTCTTCATCAGACCAACCATTTGCAAGAGAAATTACCGCTTTACATAACAATTAAAGTTTGAATAGGTAGAAACACCAAAACCTTTCTTACACGGGCGCCGATTGGCCAACGCGGACTATGTCAGTTTGCGCATGTAGGCCATGTCATTGTGTTGGTTGAGGGATTGTCGTTTGTTGGTAGGGGCGAAATCCTATCGCCACCTGGTGTTGGTGTAGGCCATGGAAGTGACAGAGCTTATGTCAAAGTCTTCTGACAACACAGCACTGGATTTTTTAGCCTTATAGTTAGTGCTTCCGCGGTTGAAAGCATCCGTTGGCGTAAGCCATTGGAAAAATTAGATGGCGTCCTGTAGACCACCTGAAATGCTTCTTTTGTATCGACTCGATGGTTTGTATCGACTTGATGTGCAAGAATAGCAATCGAGATCAAGCTAGTTTCACCGTTACTTAGCTAGGCCGGTTAGTGCACGCGTACCCTCTTTTCGAGACGCACCATTGTACGGCCGATATATCCCGCTCTACAGGAGCAAGTGAACGAGTAAATGCACATTGATGTGGCCTTCAAAGGGGGTCTGTATTTACCCCCCAATCGTAGGGGAGCAGAGGTCGTGAAGAGCGCCCTGTACCTCACAGACATAAATATAATCCTATGTAAGCGCAACGGTGGCACGTAAACAGTCAAACGTGTTTTTTTTTAAAACCCATTAATTAAACCAGTTTTAAGTGTTACTTATGTTTACTTTCTAGCACTACCTCACGCTAACCCATAATAAGCAGTCACTCAAAAAGATACGAATTTTCGAGTTGTTAGTTTGCATTATCCCTGACTTATGAGACTGCAATGTCATGAGTGCAGGTTTCCTCATGAAAAGCCTTTCGCTTGTCATGTAGGCTACCCATACCAACTGCTGGGCGTAATCAACCTATTTCACCGTGATCTTCATTGCTCCCCTCCTACCACATTGATCGGTGCGATTATTTGCGGCCCTGATTGTTTCCCGACGTCACTCTGTCCTTCGAGCAAAGTATGCAGATACGGGGAGGTAAGCAAATTGATGAGAAAGTGAACTAACCCGTGTAATCGATGTGTCATTTTTATTGATCGATCTGAATAATCGAAGGACTTGTTTATGGCTGTTGAATATCAGGGGATATGCCCAATGATATTTGTAAAGCTAAGACCTTAGTCCTTTATGGATGTCATCCCTTACATTTCCTGATCAATACAAATCGTAAAGGAATTTTAAGTGGACTAAAAATCAAGGCATGACTTTGCGTTGTTAAGAATGACATTTGTCACTGTAAACTTCATTCATTTGGTTTTTTCTAAGATCAGTTTCTGTTATTCTATGCATAAAGGCTATTCTTGTTTTATGTTTACGCGAGTTCTAAGTGGTCCGCATATAAACATTTATTAACGGAAATTGATATAGTTTATAAATTATGAACTTATACGAAAAGAAGAAGATAACGTAGAATAGTGCGCTGTAATACTTTGCTTCTAATATGGCCTGGTTCTGATACTGTATTTCAAATGTGTACACTTCGGCATCGGTTTTGTTAAAATAATTTGAGGCACGTCCTTAGCCAAATCAAGCCGGGCACGCCCCCTCTACCGAGTGGGATCCCGAGTTATGGTTTCCGTTTTCATCGCAATTCGAGCTGTCCAAGGGAACAAAGGACTTGTCTTGTTAGTGGAAGGTGGCCATTATCGTTAGTCGACAGAAGAGAGGGCGCAAGGTAGCTGCAAACAGTATTAAGTCTATAAACTTGACTAGCCCTACCCACAACGCGATGAATCTATTTGAAATGCAGACCACACTCAGATTTTGCGATGGAAATGACGTCATACATTAATTTTAGCATGGCTTTCAGCGAGCGTGCACCTTCTCTTCAAATTGTTTGACTTCACTTGATGCCTGGAGAAGTGATTGAGAAGGAGCTTTGGATTAAACGAAGTGTTCATTAAGATCCGCAAAGTTTTTTGCGTGCCACATAAACGAAGTTTATATAAACTGAGCACTCTTTGCATCAGGGTAAACATTCAAACTAAATCGTGACATTTTTTCGATAAAAAACCATGCATTTTTATCGGGAGGATAAATCGGCGTGGGTGGACTTGATTAATGGTGTTCCTCAAGGCTCCATTCCCGACCCTTTTATACTCATCCTCTTCGTTAATGATATCCTTCTAGGAGAGGCCTATGGTACCACCATATTTGCCGACGACTTTAAGGTCTGGTTAGACATATTTATGGGCCATTTAGAAGAAAATTAATCTTCTAATCTGGAAAAGATAACACTCTACATGTTTACCTTTTTGCTATTGTTGACAATTTAAGAAAATCTGTGGAATTATTTACCGCAATGAGCACGATTAAATTAACTACGGAAGAAGAACGAGAAAATGAGCTTTCCTTTCTTAAAGTTCACTTGTCCAGATTGGATGATGGTTCCATTACACGAATGGTCTTCCATCAGAATACCTGGAAAGGTCGTTGCTTGCATAATCTTAGTTTCGTTCCCATTCCATGGAAGCGCAACTTGGTTCATCCTTTTTTCACGAGGATGCCAAATAAGAAAATATCAAAGAAAAATTACTGAAGCGTTGATAACGAGCTAAGTTTATTGACAAGTACGGTCAACCCTTACGACCCAAGAGGACGGAACAGTTAGCTCCAAAACTGCTTAATTTAGTTTCCTTGCCCTTCAAGGGCACTAACATCTGAAACAATATCAAGAGAGACTTGCTTAATGCCATCAGTAGATTTTACTAGGGCAATGTGCTCATCATTTGCTCTCCAAATAAGGCTCTTCCAATTCCTGGTGCGAAGGATGCCTTGCTATTGCACGTCACTGTCAATTGTGTTTATGAATTAACATGCATTTGCGGATGCAAGTTTTCAGAGCAAACGGAAAGAAAACTTGTAGCCAGAGCCCAGTAGCACTTGTCTAGTTGGCTTTTCACACAGGAACATGGAACGTCCCTTTATCCATTACAGAACATTGACTAGATATGGGCCATTCTGTGGCCCTTAAAAAAGATATATTTGGTAAATTGTGTGGCCTCTTTGTTCGACCATATCTAGATTATGGTACACAGGCGTGACGGCCATGCCCCTTAACAGACTGGAAATATTTTCAACATGCGCAGCGTCGGTCAGCAAAGCTATTGAGTGGCTTAAAACACACTCTTACATAGAAAAACATTATGGCCTGCATTAATTCTCCCTGTATTTCAGATAACACAACCCTGAGAAAGGATTGTTTTTTTCTGGCATGTTTCAGGGGCACTTGGATGCCCGTTGAAGCTGCGCACTTAAGTAGGCAAGCTCAGTTTCCGCTTTAAATTTTTCAGGTAATGAGCTATACAAGAGTGGAGGAACCTCCCGCTATCAGTCTAGGAGGTAAAATCCCTACAGCTCTTCAAACAGCGTTTGGATTCTTATATGTGTACCCTGCTGTATCTCAACAGGATGAACTTAAACTAACAACACACAATCTTCAGCGAAGAGTTATTTGTTAACAATGTCGATAAAGCTTTTTGAATACTATTTTTAAAAGCAAATGTTAACGCGTACGTACACAATTGTATTTGATGCAGGCCATATCAGCCATTGGGTTTTCAGGGGCATTACCATCATGAGCGACCCCATCCACTATTACAGACCATAAAGGCACATTTTTCAAGCAGGATCTTGCTCTAAAATGTCCACGCTCAATGTAGCTATCGCTATAATATTGCATCATCCTGCATGTTCCTATTCGTTTCATAAGCTTGGAAGTGTAGTTTACCAGCCTGCAGTTTTCTACGTACAACACTTACTCAATTTTGTGAATGTTTGAGCTCCGCGTGATCTTCCAATTGTCTGGCAATTTGCCTGGATTTATGTAGGTCTGGAAAAATCGGCACAGGGATTCTGCCAACGATACACCGTTTGCTTTTAATGACTTTGTCGGTACCCCATCCGAACCTGTTAATTTCGCTTCTTGAAACTCTATAAATTCTTCATGAACAGTCACTTCAATAGGGTCAGCTGAGTTTTTTGATGGAATCGCATCCACATTCGAAATGATGATGGTTAAATCGGTCAATCCCGATAACACTGACTGAAGGATTTTTGATAAATACTTAGCATTTTCTTTGTTCTCGGAAAGTTCAACGGTCTTTTCCATATGAAATGAGTCATTGAATCACTCCCAAGCCTCGGTTATATCGCCAAAAATGTGGGCTGTTCAGATGCCAAAAATATTGGACAATGGCAACGAATTACAACGTGATCACTTTGAAATTGACTGTGGTTGACATTGCACATGTTCGATACCGTCCAGCGATCTTAGATGCATCTGGTCCAGGCAGTTTGAATGCTGCACCTCCTGCCCCATAGTGAGAAATCAGGCATTTTAATTGCGAGCTTAAGTGAGTGTCACGTCGAGTTAACGTCGGTTGAACGCTTGCTGTGCACCTCTTCCGAATGTTTAAGCCCAGTTCATCAGCTGATCGTTGAAGTCGCACATAGGGAAGACGCTGGGCCGAACGGTTCAACTTGCCAAATCTGCTATCACGACTAACTTCTGAATCTAGATCGCTTTTTGAAGGATAATGGAGGGGGTACAAATTCCAAATGTTATAATGAGAAAAGGAAGAGGTACTTCACGAAAATAAAGTTTTGAGCTGGATTTCAGGGGCCAACTCAATGGCGTGCGTAAAACAGCCCCGATTAAGAGTTGCCAGACAACAACATGACCGCTCCAGCCACACCCAAGCGCCAACAGCGCGGTCGGTGAACAAGGCAACCAGGTGGGCTGCCCACACACAAACTGCATTCTTTGACGCACTTGCGCCTGGCTAGCTCAGTCAGTAGAGCACGTCCACTATCATGACTCATTCAGCAAATAAAGTCGTGACTTTCTTGTGACCAGCACCTTATTTGTCCAACTAGTACATCCGCATCATTTTGCTTAACAGTATGCTGTTCTAGGTTGTTACAAGACTTCTGTTTTCTAAACATTCTTTTCGTTTTTTTCCTTCGGTGTTCAAATGAGGCGTTAGGCAGAAGGGAATATCACAGATTTTCGGGAACCGGTACAACACTGGAGACACACATTTGCTGTCAGACAAAAGAAACGGAAGTGAGAATCTTTACAAGTTACACTGGATAGTTCAAAGCGATAGGATAGCTTTTCCACTGTCGTGTGAGAAGATGGGTCACGGTTTGTTTGTTAGAGGAGAGGCAGAGAAAAAAGGTGGGTTATTTGATGTCAGGGTGAATGGATAATTGTTCATTGATGTGCGATAAGAACAGTGGATTGTTCGTCTTGATCTTAAGCCATCGTTTCGTTCGCTCTATTCAACGTGATGGTTGATACTGCTTGCGGTATCATAACAAGGACCTATAATTTCTCGCATTTGTTTCGTGCTGCCCATGGTGACGACTTCGGTGACATTCCAGTTCACTCTAAGGTCACATCTGTTCGCGTGTGCGTAGAGGAGGTACAGAGGCTCCCGAGAATGGACAGCGATTGATACGGGTGCTTAGAATTTGATATGGGTTACCAGTGGATTCTGAAAAGAGAGGCAAATTGTGGGAAGGAAGATCACCGCCTTCATTCTTTTCAAAAGGCATTCGATGCTGTGTCACGCCACAGACTACTGTAGAAACCGGAACAACGCGGAATCAGAGGTCACTTTCATAACCTCCTATTGAGTCCAAAAGGGCCTATTTATATTGGGCAGTGCAAATCTAATTTTTCTGTGGTTGAGATTGAAGTTCCCAGGGCTCAGTTCGAGGACCCATCGTGTTCCAAATATATGCTGACAATTTTATCTGACATTGTACCAGATACACAGTTGTATTTGCCAATGATGTCATTATCTTGCGTATTGTCCAGAAGCTTGACGATGAGGATAGACTGCAGATCAAACAAACCAGATTGGCCAATTGGTGACAATTTGGGCTTCAGTTGTCCAACGTGAGTGTACAGTAGCTCTATCCATCACTGGACACACTGTGAAACGGGCAACAAATGCATACTTGCTATAGGCAATCCAGCCTGATCCAACAACACTAGAAGCTTCTGGTTAAATGATCCAGTTCTGCGTGCTCCCTATTCATAGTATAAAATTGCAAGTGTTTAACCTTAACCGAAGTACAAACTGCAAATGTAGGCTTAACGTCAGTGATGGGTGTGGGCCAGTTGCGAACTGTCACTACTGACACTATGCTTATTACATCTGTCACAATTTATCAAAAATTGGGAATCAAGTGACTATTTCAAACTTTAACAGTCTTTAAGAGTACCACTACGGAAATGAGTCCGGTCGACGTTCTGATGACCCTCTGAGCAAAGGCCTTCCGTCGACAGTTCATATGAGCCATCTTCCTTCGCAGTTTACATGGATGATCCCGTGGAGTATTTGTACGAGCTCATTCGAAGAATTTCGTAAATTATATGGTGAACTCACGGCCTCTTAAAATTCGGTACTTTGGATAACGTCACCACTTAGATGCCTATAATTGATTGGATAATAATTGTTGTTCAGAGGGGCAGTTGGCGAGCATACGTATACTTTCGACAAATTCTCTTCGGCCCATTACATTTATGTGTAAGGGGAAGGTACAGGGTGACAAGCAATCAATAAATTATCGTTCGTATAAACCTACTCTGGGAAATAGGGGCTTGGAGTTTGGGTTGATAAAAAGTGGGTAACGACAGGGTAACAAGGAGAGGCAGGGGGGAAAAAGGCGTGGCAAATGCTGGTAGTTCAGCAGCCGTTGGCCGAGCTAGGCTTGGGGCCTGAAGAAGGTTCTTCTGCGCGCACAACACCGGCTTCATCAGGTGAATGACCATGGCCTCCGCTGTTGCCAGCAGCCGTTGACCCAGGGACGTCGGATAATCTGGTGAGGCATTTAAGATCACATGAAAGGTTTCGTGTGGGTTATCAGGGTGTCCAGAGTCCACCATATGAGCAAGAATGGAACTGGTGATATTCCTGGCGTCGCCTTTGTTAAGTCATGCTGGCAGAGGCTCCCGTATCATCGCAGATAAGCGCCGGCTCGTCCGACCGATGTAACCGGCCCCACAGGAACAAGTTAAAGAATTAATGCACATGGAAGTGATCTGGTTTGGCAGCTTATCCTTACCGTCGCCATCCTTTGCATTCAGCAGAAGCGATATCTAGTCCGCTGCTTAACGCAAAGTGCTTGTAAATTCTGCTCGCACAATACTATCGAAAGAGAACTCACGAAGATCCAGGACCTGCTTCGAGAGAACGGGTATCTTGACAAGTTTATTCAAAAGAACATGCTGGAGAGAGATCGCAAACTCTTAACACACACCGTGGAATAACAGACCCTTTTCATCAAAGTCCCCTTTCAAGGGGACGAAGCAAGTGAACTGTTAAGCCGACGCCTTAACCAAGCCGCATCACGAACCTTCCTGGCGGCCAAAGTTCGGGTGTTATTCTCAACAAACCCGGTCCTACACGGCGAAGGTAAGGATAATCTGCCAGCCCAGATCACTTCCATGTGCATTTACTCATTAACTTGCTCCGTCGGAGCCGGTTACATCGGTCGCACGAGCCGGCGCTTACCCGCGAGGATATGGGTGCATCTGCCAGCATGGCTAAAAAAGGTGAAGTCTGGAACATCAACAGTTCCATTCTTGCTCATATGGTGAACATTGGACACCGTGTTGGCCCGAATGAAGCCTTTAAGGTGATCTTAAAGGTCTCACCAGATTACTTTAAGTCTCTGAGTCAACGGCTGCTGGCAACAGTGGAGGCCATGGCCATTCGCCTAATGATGCCGGTATTGTTCGCGCAGATGCACCTTCTTCAGGCCCCAAGCCTAGCATGGCCAACGGCCACATAACAACCAGCATTTTCGACGCGTTCTTTTTAACCCTCCCTTTACCTAGTTGAACTCTCACTACCCACTTTTTATCAACCCAAAACCTAAGCCCCTTTTACCAAGACTAAGTTTATACGATCGATAATTACTTTATTGCTTATCACCCTGTACCTTCCTCTTCCATATAAATGTAATGGCCCAAAGACAATTTGTCGAAAGTATACGTATGCTCGCCAACTGTCCATATGAAGCATCTTATGCGGATTTCTGCAAGGTTAAAGCATTCCAAAGATCCCGCGGTGTGAAAAGCACTCAATGGATACATGCGTTTTAGCACCAAGCTTGCAGATGCGAAGGTTAAGGCCAAGTGTATCGGGGACTGTGTGAAAATTAGTGAATATACAAATGAATACTGGAGAGCTCTGCGTCGCAATCGTACAGCTATCACTATTGACAATTTAAGAAGATATACTGAAAACCAGTTAGAAAGCACTCGGATAAACGTGGGAGAACTACATCATCACATGTGCCAGCGCACTGCCATTCTGGACACCCTCAATGACGAAGAAAGACGGGACTTCATCAGCTACACAAAGGTCATAGAAGCGAAACTGGGAGAAGCAAAAAGATCGTCACTTCTACAAAGGGTGCACGAAAGGAAATCCCAAGCATGACTGCCTAGAGACCCAGATCGGTACGTATGCAATCATTCCTCTTTGGCGCTTGATTAGGCAACAGTAGAGGCATTATCTCTTGGCACAAAATTCTGCATACCTGCTCGAAGGGTTAATCAATTAGAATTGGAAACCCATAGGAGAAGGGAAGGAGAATGAGAAGCGAGGGATTATGTAGGCTTGGGCGCCAAATGGCCACGTCAGCATCGAAAGTGGGATGGTTATGAAAGGTTTTAGGCCAATTGATTACGGCGGGCGTCTGGATGTGATCATTTGCAATAGCGTAAAGCCCTGTACGCTGGCGCCAATTCGACACATCTGTTGACCGAATTCTCATCCGTGGACCAGGCTTCGATAAATTCTCTGCTCGTCTTGTTTCCCGCGTGGGCGAGTACCTTGACGGCAGCGAAGTTGAACTCATGGCCTGTTTCGTAGGTGTGAGTTGACACTTGTGATGATTCGTCGCCTAGTCGCACGGCCTGCTTGTGTTCACGTATATGCGATCCGAGCATGCGTTCTGTTTGACCTGTATAATTACAGGGACAGTTTACGCATGGGATGCGATATACTACAACTGATTGTTCATTCTGCGTAAGTAGGTCTTTTATTTTCATCACTCTGCTGCGCATTGTAGCTTTGGATCTGTGTGCAATTCCAACACCTACCCCCGCAACGATGCGCTCAGTCGCTTCTGAGACGTCTTTTATGTATGGCAGAGCGTGCCATATCTTCGGTGGTTCTTCTGTTTGGGTCCTCCGAGGCCGAACGCGAAAGCATCGGTTTATAAATGCTTTTGGATAACCGTTCTGCATGAACTGGTCACGGCGATATTTGGCCTCGCGTGTCTTTTCCTCTGGTTTACTGCAGTGGGTCTGGATCCGTTTGAAGAGTGTTTTTACACAGCTCCGTTTGTGAGAACTGGATGTTACTGTGAAAACTTAGGAGTTGCAACTCACACCTACGAAACAGGCCATGAGTTCAACTTCGCTGCCGTCAAGGTAGTCGCCCACGCGGGAAACAAGACGAGCAGAGAATTTATCGAAGCCTGGTCCACGGATGAGAATTCGGTCAACAGATGTGTCGAATTAGCGCCAGCGTACAAGGCCTTACGCTATTGCAAACGATCACATCCAGACGCCCGCCGTAATCAATTGGCCCAAAATCCTTCATAATCATCCCACTTTCGATGCTGACGTGGCCATTTGGCGCCCAAGCCTACATAACCCCTCGCTTCTCATCCTCCTTCCCTTCTCCTATGACTTTTTAATTTCTCATCCCTCCCACCATAACTATTACTTGTTTTGGTTGACGACTCTTTTTTCTGTAAATATTTCCGCAAAACTTGTCAGTCTTGCCTATTGGCACTGGCTAGCACAGCTCTCAGTGGCAATTTGGCAGCACACACAATTATTGATTTTCTACACGTTCCAAATTTTAGTTATTGTACACACACCCCAAGTAGCTCCACATTTGTTGCTGTTTCTCCACCTCTGACGATGGGCTCTTGTAAGAGCTCGAAAGCTCAGGCAAAAATAAATTTTGTTCCACTGTTCGACCATATGTCTCGTTTACCCATAGAAATTTCTGGAATACGAGTATTCTCTCGCATTCAGAAACGGGTTAAGCATGCCCAGAAGTTTGCGGTATTTATAGCACACAGTCATTACTGCAAGCATACATCGACCATT
>JAYGXS010000005.1:25716023-25795151 GCA_036362985.1 Ligula intestinalis
CACCAGCGGCGGAAAAGGAACTTCCAAAAGATGCGAGTAAGTTCTTTGCCAAATGTTAGTTCAGCAAATACCGATTGTAGTGTGAATTGACCTGCACACGCTGCGTTATACGGCGATTACGGTTTTTCCGGATTTTTGGGTGCTGTTGCTGGTCTTAATGTTGGGGCACAGGAATTGGTTGCGGAAACGGTACATCCAAGGGGGTTGCAGTATTCAGTGTGGGAATAGTTTGATTGACAAATCCTAGGAGCAGGTTATCGAGTGGGAGTAATTCGACTGATTTGCGTGCAGTATATTATATTATACCAACGATGACGGATCTGAGCACTTATGTAAGTTTTGCGCACTTTTTATCAATAAAAAAGCGTATGGATAATTTATCAAAAATACCATTTTGCTTGCCAAACCAGTCTTCTGCGTAATCTTATTTTATGGAATTTCGAACACTAAGCCTTTTCTTGAGCATTTAAGACACCTTTGTATATTTTGCCGGAACATAGATACATGAACGAGCATTTTTGTTGAAAATGATATTTTTACATTCAAAAGTCTTTCGGGGGTACCGTGGTATGATATACCTATTTTAAATATTTGCTGGGAGCCAAAGAATAACTAGAAATATATTCAATATTAAAAAAGGAAACAACCATACCAGATGCAAATAAGGTTCCACTTGTTCAGAAAGTAAATTATTCAATAAAAAAATAAGAGATTGTTAATTGAATTCGCTGCATCTAGTATTCGTGTGGTGCCTTTATTAAAGGCAGTTAAACTCAATGTTCATGGTTTCAGTAATTTATAGTAAAAGCGGATTTGGATTTCAAACAGGTTATTGAGTGGTGGTCTTATTTGTCCCTTAAAGAGAAAAATTGGCATTTCCACACAATACCTGATGATATTTCGACCACGATTTGTCTTTCTTTAAACGAAAAATGGATACCTCAATGTAGACGTAATATGTTTCTAAGAAAAGGTGTTTAATAACGTGCTGCATAAGCTGTCGAAGCATACAGCTTTGACATTGCAATTTTTTCTGCAAAGATCTGTTTTTATTTTAGATGCTTCCCTTTAAAATATAGTAGGCAGAAGGATATGCCTTCATTTTATACACAATGCCGTGACACTTCCGCAGCATTGCCTCGGCTACCAACAATATACAATAGCTTATACATAACCCAATAACACCTAACCTGCTATACAATAGAAAATATGGCCAAATACTGCTAAAGTAACTTGAAACTAAACAGTTCTCACCTAAAAGAGCATACACTCGTAAACAAACATAACATCAAGGTTTAATTTCGTACGTCAGAATCAAACGATGTGACTTGTGCACGTTTAGGAGAAGGACAACAGTTTATGTGGAACCACAATCATTTTAAAAAACTATTTTTGCAAATAGTCATTTTTTTAAAAGGTTGATTTTTTTAACAATAATTGTTTTATATTTTGCTGTATTTATCGTAAAAATGCATGAATATACAATTTATATTGCTCCTGCGCAGTTTTGGATGATTTAAAATTATGGCTGTGGCCTGCTGGCACTATTCAGTGAAATAATCCCCTCCGACAGCTTTTTGAAACCAGCGATTTGCTGCACCCGCTAAAAGTGGCTTAAGATGCTATTTAATCAACCTCGTATTTGAGGTTGTGTTCCTACCTAATTTGTTTAAGTGATTAAACTTTTGTTTTAACTCTTCCCATCTTGCTCACCCCGAGAAAAAGTATATGCAGTAATCTAAAAGTGCAAACCATCAAATATCCTAGCAACATTGTACTGCTGACACCTGCTTCTAATTAACAAAGTTTTTTGGCATTTGGAATTTGGAATTTATATTTTTCAGCGCCAATACGGCACTATCTGTACAAAGTGAATTTCCAAAAAAATAAAAATTAAAAAAAATAATTTGACATTGTGTGCAAGTAGACATAGAAAGTCGAAATAATGTAGGCAGAAATTATCCTTTTGGGGCAACATTTAGCAATGTTTTGCAGGTAATTTTGAACTAAAAACGAAAACTTATGGCAGTTAAAAAAACTCCTAGAGCATAAATGGAGACAGCATTCAACAGGCCTCCATGTTCATAAAGTGTGAACGAGAAAACACTGCCTAGGAAGATTGTAGTAGGAACATAGTAGTAGAGCAGAATTAGGATTATGTGGTCTGATGACGGTGAGCAGTCAACGAAACCACAGCATTTTAGACTGCGTACATCCGCGTGGCTTCGTTTGATTCAGCGGTGGATAATGGAAGCATCTAAGTTCTCGGGTGACACAAGGCAGCGAGAATAGTTTCAAGTGGATCTCCTAAATTCCCAATGGTCCTTTCTCAGAGTCATCGAGAAAGCTGCTCAGAAAAGATGAGGAGAATAGAAGGTTTATATATTGAAGGTTTATATTGCTCAATCCAAAATTATTTTGACCAGAAAACTCATCGTGGATTGACCGCTTCATTTTGCGTAAATATTGCATGCACATCTTGCTGTCCTTCGATAAATAAAGAGCTCTTGTTGGCTTGCAGCAGACTACTTCTCCGCCACATTTTGCTTGTGTACCTGCCTGCGTTTTGATGTGCTAGACTGTGATTTCGTGAAATGTACTTTTGTCGCTGGTGTGGCCACACTAATCTGGGTCGACAACCACTTCGAATCAAACCCTGTTGATTTTGGTGTTCCGTCTCTGGCTTTTGCTGTGTGTCTCTTCTGGTTTGACGTCTATTTAAAGTCCAGTTTAGTTAAGTATGTTTAAGTTAGAAGGCAATGCTTTTAAAATACCTTTTGAGAAAAAATTACATAAAATACACAACACGAAAAAGGTTACTTTAAAATAGTGGGTAACGTATGAACTTGTAAACTTCGTTATCTGTATGCATGACGGAAGATTTTGTGTCGAGTGCCACTGCATTTGATCGGAATTTTCTGAGCTAATATGCATCTCAGATTTATTTGCGTGCATCTGTCGTGTTCACCATTGCAACCTTCAGCGGCAGTCCGTTCCAGGTACCGATGACTTGCTGTGAAAATGAACGCCTACATATATCTAAATGTAATAACCTCCCCGCAGTTTAAGGAAAGTCTCACAGAGGTTGGTAGATGTGGTTAATGCAAAGAAGTCATCAAACTGCAGGGCACAATCCCGAAAACTTTGGATGAATGCTGTCGACGTCAGATATTGTTAACCATTTTGTAGAGATGCATTGTAAACACTTTAGCCGTACCCATGCCAGCTGCGCATGTATGAGCGTGCATGACGGAAAAAAGTCTGCAGCAAGCCCATCCTACTAAGAAATTCAACGCACATATAAGTACATAAAGATTTCCTGCTTCAATGACGGGCACCATTCATATGTTTTAATGTAAAACGCCTTAGTCATTAGCCATGACGACTTATTCGAATGAACGTCCAACTATGGGTTTATCGCTAGGTATAATCTGAGTTTCAGAACTTTGTTTAAAAACGAAGTATGCGTCCCACATAGCATTTTTTTAAGGTCGGATTATTTGCTGTTTCCTCGTTATTTTTTTTAAAATTTAAGTGGTATCTCCAGTAACGTAGAGACCAAACATCACGTAACCACAAAGAGCTTGACACGTTTAACCAATTTTAAAGTAGGCGTTTAAAGCTGCAGTTACGCCTAGACCAGCTGCTTCTCGTAAATTTTGCGGACAGTCATGAGATCAGACCTGAGAAGTTGCGAAACTCGTTATAAATGGAAGCTGCAGGATTAAGTCAGTGTATCAACGGCAGGTGGACCGTGTTCAATGGATATGCAACAAGGGAATTCCTTTTTGTAAATTTTGCATTTTTCATTACCGGTTTGTGAACGGAACATCTCCCAGCAGCGGCGGTGGAAAAGGAAGGTAAGAGTTCGCATCCTCGACGGCTTCGAAAGTTGCCTGGGTAGTAACCTAGGTAAACAGACATTTGCAAGATTGTGCAACAATGATCTACAGTGTGGTCTACGCAGTGCGCACGAAGCACGTTTCACTGAAATACGATGACCTGGGTTTAGTGGGTAGAGTGGTGGTGGGTGGTATCAGGAAATATTTCACTGTGCAATTTGAACGCAAACTTGAATAAATTACGCGGAATTGTTTGGGAATCTGCGCTGACATCGAATGAGGGAACTGAGGTATATTTTTCTAGATTGTATTTCTAAAAACAAAAAGAATAACGGCGAACAAGTGGAACATTTACACTACTTAACATTTGAATGTAAGCTGTTTTTCCATTTGAACAGCTATTTTACTGAATAAACTGACCTAAGCTGATAATATTCATGGCGGCCTTTCAAAAAACCCATCTTCATTAAATAAATAGAGATATTGTGGAATTTGCAGCCGGCAAAATTAGCTTAAGTAGCTTCACCCATTACTCCCTACAACCTGCATGTTTTCCTACGAAAACGGTGCTTATCGGGTTTCATGGGATTAAAATAAGGACAAACAGTTGACGATGTTTTAATAAATCTTAACTGAATTGATTATTTTGCTGCATTTATAAGTGTTGTTGTTTTACATCTGAAGATTCTCCTTATCTGTATTAAATTGAACTTATAACGAAAAAACCCGCGTATCAAATTGCAGGTTTCTTTATCTTCTCAAAAAATGAAATATTTGTAAGGACGTCGTCTACTTCAACTTACCTGTGGTCCAACTTACTGTTCTGGAATTAGATAAGTAAAGTCTATGGCCAGAAGCTCCGTTCACACGTTCAATTTACATGTGGATTAGTCTGCTCCCAGCGGCCACGGGAAGCACATCACAATACATTTTTTCGCTGTTAACTTACCATTAACAACTTCGTTCTCTGTCTTTCCTATTTCCCAACCTCACAAAACTCTAAAACAACATTTTTTGCAGGACAGAGTGCTGGGGCTAGGGGTAAATGAGTGGGGCTACATTAGCAACTGTTGCCATGCAGCATCCGTAAAATGTGGAAGAAAGCGGTTATTGTGCATGTTGGCCCTCAAATGGTCCCTGCAGATTGCAGCATGACTGATATCACTGTTGATGAGAGGGTGAACGGCTCCCGACTGGCTTCCGCTCCATACTTCCCCACAGATAGTGTTCGCGTTGGGACAGGCACACCAGCCATTATTATCCTGCCATAATCATCAAGCCAGGATTGGCCCAAGGGGAAGCAAGGGCGCATTGAACGTATGTGGAGGGTCCTTAAGCTGATGTCCATTTCATTTAAGCTGCATTTGCACCTCACTCTTCGGTTTTTATTTTCTTCATCCTCCTCCTTCTCTCTTGTACCACTTGCTTGCTCACATCCTCAACTGCTGCCTTTGCAGTCAGTTAGAAAAACCATCTCCCTGTAACATATGAATGTCTTCCTTAAATGTGGACAGTATCATATATGGCGAGTGCTGCATGTTAAATGCATATTATGAATAAATAAGAATAAATAATTAGTAAAATCTAATTTTTCCTTTATCGTTACCCAGATATGATTTTGATCGTTTTTTCCCATGCTTGACAGCATAACGGATTTCCCTTTTTCAGCTTGTTTATTGACTTAATATGTGGTGTGCTTACTTGCTTGTGTTTTTTCTTTCAAACTTCTTTAGATTACCTACAATCTTGCCGTTACAAATGCCAGGAGCACGAATGCATCGAATGCACTCGGCAAGACCTTATTCATGGTGGATACGGCTGTCATCGCAGAGAGGCGTGTAGTGAATTGTGCATGAAGTAATTGTCGATTTTTATTATGGCATAATATGCCGCTTAATATTTCCTATCAGTCGATGCGGATGTTAATCATCATACATTATTGAGCATGCACTCATCGTGTGAAATCAGGATGGACTGATTTAATGGTTGACTGTACCGACAAACACCAGCAATAAGGATAAAACATTAATACTAAGGCTTTAAAAACATTGCTAACAATGAAATTTATGTTGATTTGGTAACCTTTGAATCAGTTGTACTGCACATATCTAATATCCGTTAATCTGGTCAACGAAGTTATGTGCAGGATATCTTTTTAGGATCGATTCATCCGTATATAAGTGAATATTCCATATGTGCCTACTTCCAGAATTGTAGAAGGGTAATATCCTTGATTACAGCACTTATAAAAATTTACAATACGATGTTGACCGACATAGAACATTTTAGACATGCTACAGTAAAATTTGAAATAAAACGTGGGCAAATGGGACAGAAACAGCTAAAAGCGAGCTTTGAGATTTCATAGAAAAATCGATAGTGCTAAGTCGTGGCGCTTGCGCCAGTTTCCCGTTGCCGTGTGTTTTATTTCGTTCAGATTGGCTCGCAGCATGCCCACTTCTGCTTGACGCATCCAATACGGTGTGCTTGTTGTGTATTGTGCACTCGAACGCACAAGGCACACATACGTATTTCCTATTTTTCGCTTTAATTCACATACCCGCAAGGGCTGCAGTAAATGCGTATGATCCCGGAAAATGTAAACTTAAGATAATAAAAACGTTAGACTCCCGGTGTAGTAAATACTTAAGTATATGCAGAAGACGAAGTGAATGACTAGGGAACAGTTGCATTTTGGTCAATTGCACAATCACTTGCGACACGGCCGAAGAATCCAAAAGGAGTAGAGGGTGTCATAGTCGCAGTGATGTCCTTTCTCAAACAGCCGCAGGCTGATGACTGAAAAGAGCGAATTGGGGCAGTAAAAAACGTCAGGATCTGCAAATTCGCTATGCACCATCACATATTAAGATTTAGAAAACTTGTGCCACTGTAATAATATCAAATACACCTTATATCAATGAATTGTTCTCAATTTAAGTCGTGATATTTGATTTAAAGCTAGCCTGTGTTTGACCGTTTTACATTAGCGCTTAAGGTGTCCTCAATTATGTCTCCTTTTTTTTAGAGGTAACAATGGCTTTTCTACGCGAACCGTCTGTTGAATTTACAAGCATATAAAAAAAATTGGACTTTATGTTACTTTCCTCTCATAAATATTTTTCATGCCCTTGCCTTCATTGAATGACTACCTCTCATTTATTATCACCTTCTTGCATTTTCCGAAGCTAAGTATAAGCCTTTCGTTGAAAAAAATAGTATGGCACCGTTTCTGTGAGTGTGCTGCACAGGAAACGTTTAGATCGGGTTAACAGGGCATTCGGACTGAATTGGTAGCGACAACTCTCAAGGTGGAACAGGATAAGGAAGCATGTAAAATAGTCAGGAAATTTCAGATTTCGATGCAGTGACCACATTGGATATCCGTGACTATTCGCATGGATTGGCCACTTTAACTCTACAACCCGTAAATTCTACTGGTTTAAGTTCATGGGAGGGGGGGGGACGTGGCTGCGCTGTAATCTTGAGGCGTGTTTTTCTTGTGAGAAAAGGAGGAGTAATAAGCCAGGTGTAAGACCTGATGTTCTCTGTAAAAGGCAAATAGATAGACGTTTGAAGGAACTTGACAGTTTGGCGGGGATGCGCCTGTAGCGCGGTCATTTGTGAATCGGCCGAAAGAAGGTGCTGGACCAGATCGGAGTGGAGACAAAGGTGCTAGCAGTCATGGAAATTTGAGTGTGCACATGGTTTTTCGAACAATAACAGAACGTACAGAAGATGGTACATAAGCAATATGGAAAGACCTGCAAATTGGCACATCATACCCAAAGTGTATTTATATTTCAGGAAATAGGTGAATGCTTAAAAATTTTTTAACATAATTGCCAAGGGATCGAAAGTAACCGTCCGGAAACTATGCTTCGGTAAATATCGCTTGGCTTCGAAGTGTGAGAAAAGTGCGCAAGGAGTGGTCGATGTCCCGTTTTGTGCAGCCATTAGGAAGAGCTCACCCACATTTCTGCACTCGGCAGATAAGCTGGTTCCTTATTCATTGGTTTGCACGTGTCTGTGTCCCACAATATGGTGCCAGCATTCATTAAGAGACTTGGCATTTAGGTTCGGACGACGCCAGAACTTTATGTTGAAAGTCATGTGATTAATAACGCTCCGCGTTCTAACATAAGTCTACCCTGGAACATACCTAGCTTAGAATAATTAAGAAAAAAGTAAATGTTTGCAATATAACACTGTATTACGGCTACGTCACATCATCAAGGCACATTAGATTGCGTTAGATTAAACCTTGTCTGCCAAACTTAATAAACAGAAAATTGTAATAGTGGATGGAATGCATATCTTTATGTGTTTTTTTGTTATTCATAGAAAGTGAAGACACGGTTGACCGCATTGACCTAGGTGCCAAAAAATGTGAGTTTACGAAAATTTAAAAATCCTCAAAAATTGTATAAAGATCAGATTAAAGAGAGTGTAGCACATTTTTATTTGTATTCCTTTTTAGGGGCGATGAAAGTAAAACTAGGTGTACGCATACAATGTTCCAGTAAGTTTTATTAACTGCAATTTGATTAAAACCCATGGAAAGTAAACAAAAAACGCATGTGATTATTAATCACTACCATTAAATTACAAAGACAGACATATTTAGACTCGTACTTTAAATGTTGATCCACACATTTCGACATTATTGAAACCACTAAGATCATATGAGCGATAGTCCAAGCGTCTCAAGAATTACACATTTCACATTTAGACCTCCGGTGAGAAGGCTATTACAATGTGTGTTAACTGAAGGCAAGTACGCGAATTTTGGCCTGCGCGCTTACCGCTTGCATGTACACAAGGTTCGTGTGTGCGGTCGGAAGTGACGCCAGTGCGGTGTTGCCTATGTCAGGGCCCGGCTTACCTGCGTGTGCACGCCAACCTGACGAGTCGTTCCCACGTCAGACAAACGGTCCGCCTACACAGGGTGCACGCGACGACGCGCGTAGCTGCGGCCGGACGTAACACTCGAAAACGCCGACTACATGAGTCACAAAGTCTATAAAATCACGCCACTTGCGTTCACTTGAGTAAGATGTACTAGGTATGATGAAAAACTTCCGCATTGTGCACTTTCTGTTGTGTTCTTGCATCGGAGCGGAAACAAGGCGTAGTTAGAAAACAGTCTGAAAGCCTTTGACACATCATCAGCTGTCCACTGTGGTCGACTGTTACGCATATGTCATTTGACGTGGACTGTTAAAAACGGGTCAGGGTCCTTCGCAAGGTACGTTGACACGAACTGTGCCCGAAAAAAATTTGCCTAGGGATGTATGCCGCATATCACTGAATGACGAACTTCAACCGCAATCTCCAATATGCTGCATTTCTATTCGAAGTTCACGGCCGCACCTGTAGACTCTGGCTTCTCAAGGGTAAGGAATTGTCGCATACTACTATTCAAAACAGTTTTCAAAGTCCTCCGCAAGCCCTCAGCAAGCTTCAGCGAAGATAAATCCGGGTGGAACTATTTGAGATCTGCTGCAGAGATTTCTTGAAGGAAACATGCACATTTGCCGAAGCAATTGTCATGGTTAAGATTTTTTTCCACATACAGTATTTGTAGTATCATGCAACGTGCAACATGCCGGCAGATGCGAATGATTGATACTATTTCGTTAATCGCATTATATAAGTTTGTTATATTGACTATCTTGTAGTTTATTGTAGGGTCATTTCAGTCATAATACTATGCCGGCAATTAAACTAACTTTCTTCGGACCACTAAAACGCATTTTATATCAAAAACTAGCAGATTAAGTTGCATGTTTTTTTATTATTTATTTTGCCTGCCTTTATAAACTGACATTCATCTTATGGAAAACATGCATGCACAAGTGTTCCTTGGGCTTCTTTCGATAGCAAATAATGTCCTCTTTAAAAAGTGTTAAATTGCGCAACAAAATAGCACTTAAACATATGGCAAGTTGCAAATTACAAGTAGACAAATGTAATTCACTTTATGTCCGCATGATACGTGATACGTTTTAGATGCCGAAATATGTTGTTTACTTGATGGTGCATTTCAGTTTGCACTTACATCACTCCGTTGTATCACTAAATCTGCAATTTTGATGAAGATTTGCAATAAAGTTGATGTTAACGTAAACAACCTGGACATAATGTTTGAAATTTGGCAGAGATTTTGTCACACGTAATTGGCTGTCCGAACGGCAGACCAGCATCTCAGATTACATGAAATATCTCGTTCGGCGGCGCCTAAAGTGGAGGGTGCTGCTAAGTATCAATAGCTACCGATGATACACAGAAGAAAACATTGATGGTAGACATGCGTGCTTTCGTCACACATACAGATAACAAAGTGTTCACGTGCATATGCTAGTAATAGTAACATATTGTATGTCGGATATGTTATGTAATATGATCTTCAAAGGCATTACAAACAAAGTTCCGAAAGCATTTGTCGCTATTCGGATTTACGTATTCGTACGCTTCGTAAATGTGTACCATAGCCTTAATGCTTCTGGGTTATCCTATCTATTGATGTTTATTTTATTTTAGAAGTGGCGCCGGCAATAACTGGTTGAAGCTTCACGCCCAAATTGACTGTATTCAATTCAGTTTACACTATGGATTGATCATATTTTACTCGCTTGCACTTATTAACAAATGTTCATCGATTGTCAACTTTTCGGAGTTCATCATCATCATATTGGTCATTCTTGAATAAAATGCATGACACATTAATTGGCAGAATTTTGCTGTTTATTTACGTCAAACTGTCATAAAGGAATTCGATCATACACATGGTAGAGGTGGAAACGTATTTCGGAAAAATTATAAGCGAAGCAAAACATTTGAGGTAGTCGCCAGTTTGGAAGCCAGTTACAATTGGCCGAGGCTAACCACTTCATCTCTGCGTCATTGAAGAACTGAGCGATCATCAAAAGCGTGAATGTTTGCTGTACGGACGAACTTAGTGAACTCACAAACGGCCCATGTTTAATCCCTAGGTCGTTGCGTGTTTGGAAGAAATAGCTTTATCTTTTATATTTTTTTAAAATCTGCCTCTGATTTCTCTTACATGAGTTTATTTTCGATGCTTTTGTTATTTAAAATGAGTGCCACATTGCATAGTATGTAACTTCATGCGACTGAAATAATATCATTTGCGTTCTGCAAACAGCTGCTCATGCACAGTTTTGATTATAAATCTTTTACTTATTTTTAGCACAATCTTACGTTTTAATGACTGGGCTCTATAGGCCCTTAAGTTATAATTTGATATCATTATACTCAACCGGCATGCCTACTACGTGCACCAATACAATGTAGTTTACATGTACCGCGGGAAGACTGCTACTACGTTTATGTTTTCGATGCAGTTTATTAAGAGATATAGGCAGGAGCCTTTTTGTACCATATTTGCAAGGTAAAATTGAAAAGACACTACAGATAAACTATAGGGATTGCAAAAATTCGGACGTGACTACAAAATATGACAATTAGCGTATAGATTTCTAAAGGCAAAGCAAAATCTCACATGACTGTAATTCATGTATCACTCTTCCTTATATATATGAACGACTACGAAGAAAAGCTTTGTTTCAGTGCCATCAGGTTTCTGATGACGTCACTTTCTGGTGAGCCATCAGGTCTGACGCCAATAAGCAAGCACTTCAAGGGAGTCTTACTCAACTATGCAACCACTCTGCTCGTTGGTTTTTATATGTAAGCGTTGGTAAGCGTGTTGTGTCAAGTCTCCGCGTTAAAATGATCAAAAAAGAGTATGAGTACTATCTGCACGTCTTCGATGCGCTTCAGCTTTTAAAGTTTGACGAACAAAAAGACCTATGTGTTCTAAAAACTCCATGCCTAAACCACCTTTACAGTGTCTTAAGGCAGTTTAACGTGCGACGCAGGTGATGTTGGTGATTAGGCGAGGATTCGTCCACATAGACAACAAGCTCTTTAGAAAGACCTGCGGAGTAAAATGTCAAGATCTGGCGTCAGTGGTTTAAGAATGATCATCTCCAATTGTAACGAGTGCAGGCTAGGACAAGGAAGATGAGGAAGAATATTGATAATCTGCTGAATGAAGACGAATTGACTTAACAACAATTAATTATCGTTTAAAATAAACTTAGTCTTGGGAATAAGGGCTTCGTGTTTGGGTTGAAAATAGTGAGAAGTGACAAGGTAACCAGGAAGAAACGGGGGAAAGAACGCGTGGAAAATTCTGGTAATTCTGCGGCCGTTGGCCATGTTAGGCTTGGGGACTGAAGAAGGTTCTTCTGCGCGCACAACACCGCCTTCATCAGGCGAATGGCCGTGGCCTCCGCTGTTGCCAGCGGCCGTTGACCCAGGGACTTGTGGTAACCTGGTGAGACCTTGAAGACTTGACCTTGAAGGCTTCGTTCGGGCAAAGACGGTGTCCAAAGTCCACCATATGAGCAAGAATAGAACTGTTTATGTTTCTGACTTCGCCCATGTAAAGCCATTCTGGCAGATGCTCCCGTATCCTCGCGGATAAGCGCTGGCTCGTGCGACCTATGAAATATGCTCCACAGGAACGAGTAGATGAGTTAATGCACCGGAAAGTGGCCTGGGCTGGCAGCTTATCCTTACCTTCGCCGTCGAGGGCAGGGTTTGTTTATTTTCTCGCAACAGCTTTAACTTCTCCATGTGTACTTTTGACAGCACTCGGCGATTAATTGGTCTCTGATTCAAGTACTGGTCACTACAAGTCACCAGTGTCGATTCTTTATGCTGAATACTTTCCGATAGGATAGTCTTTAATTCGTAAGTTTGGTTAAATAGGTTTTCAAACTGGGTTTCCAATTATAATTGATCAACCCTTCGAGCAGGTATGCAGAATTTTGTGCCAAGAGATAATGCCTCTACTGTTGCCTAATCAAGCGCCAAAAAGGAATGATTGCATACGTACCGATCTGGGTCTTTAGGCAGTTATGCTTGGGATTTCCTTTCGTGCACCCTTTGTAGAAGTGACGATCTGTTTGCTTCTCCCAGTTTCGCTTCTATGACCTTTGTGTAGCTGATGAAGTCCCGTTTTTCTTCGTCATTGAAGGTGTCCAGACCGGCAGTGCGCTGGCACATGTGATGATGTAGTTCTCCCACGTTTATCCGAGTGCTTTCTAAGTGGTTTTCAGTATATCTTCTTAAATTGTCAGTAGTGATAGCTGTACGATTGCGACGCAGAGCTCTCCAGTATTCATTTGGACACTCATTAATTTTCACACAGTCCCCGATACACTTGGCCCGAACCTTCGCATCTTCAAGCTTGGTGCTAAAACGCATGTATCCATTGAGTGCTTTTAACACCGCGGGATCCTTGGAATGCTTTAACCTTGCAAAAATCCGCATAAGATGCTTCAAATAGACAGTTGGCGAGCATAAGTATACTTTCGACAAATTCTTTGCGGGCCATTACATTTATATGGAAGAGGAAGGTACTGGGTGACAAGCAATAAAGTAATTATCGTTCGTATAAACTTAGTCTTGATAAAAGGGGCTTAGGTTTTGGGGTTGATAAAAAGTGGGTAGTGACAGGTTAACTAGGAAAAGGGAGGGGAAAAAGAACGCGGGAAAAATGCTGGTCGTTCTGCTGCCGTTGACCCAGCTAGGCTTGGGGCCTGAAGAAGGTGCATCTGCGCGAACAATACCGGCATCAATAGGCGAATGGCCATGGCCGCCGCTGTTGCCAGCAGCTGTTGACTCAGGGACTTCAAGTAATCTGGTGAGACCTTTAAGATCACCTTAAAGGCTTCGTTCGGGCCAACACGGTGTCCAAAGTTCACCATATGAGCAAAAATGGAACTGTTGATGTTCCAGACTTCACCTTTGTTAAGCCCTGCTGGCAGATGCACCCATATCCTCTTGGATAAGCGCCGGCTCGTGCGACCGATGTAACCGGCTTCACAGGAGCAAGTTAATGAGTACATGCACATGGAAGTGATCTGGGCTGGCAGATTATCCTTACCTTCGCCGTGTAGGACCGGGTTTGTTGAGAGTAACACCCGAACTTTGGCCACCAGGAAGGTTCGTGATGCGGCTTGGTTAAGGCGTCGGCTTAACAGTTCACTTGCTGCGTCCCCTTGAAAGGGGACTTTGATGAAAAGGGTCTGTTATTCCACGGTGTGTGTTAAGAGTTTGCGATCTCTCTCCAGCATGTTCTTTTGAATAAACTTGTCAAGGTACCCGTTCTCTCGAAGCAGGTCCTGGATCTTCGTGAGTTCTCTTTCGATAGTATTGTGCGAGCAGATTTTACAAGCACTTTGCGTTAAGCAGCGGACTAGGTTACGCTTATGCTGAATGCAAAGGATGGTGACGGTAAGGATAAGCTGCCAAACCAGATCACTTCCATATGCATAAACTCATTAACTTGTTCCTGTGGGACCGGTTACATCGGTCGGACGAGTCGGCGCTTATCTGCAATGATACGGGAGCCTCTGCCAGCATGGCTTAACAAAGGCGAAGCCAGGAATATCAACAGTTCCATTCTTGCTCATATGGTGGACTCTGGACACCCTGATAACCCAAACGAAACCTTTAATATGATCTAAAATGCCTCACCAGATTATCCGACGTCCCTGGGTCAACGGCTGCTGGCAACAGTGGAGGCCATGGTCATTCGCCTGATGAAGCCGGTGTTGTGCGCGCAGAAGAACCTTCCTCAGGCCCCAAGCCTAGCTCGGCCAACGGCCGCTGAACTACCAGCATTTGCCCCGCGTTTTTTCCTCCCTGCCTCTCCTAGTTACCCTGTCATTACCCACTTTTTATCAACCGAAACTCCAAGCCCCTATTTCCCAGACTAAGTTTATACGAACGATAATTAATTGATTGCTTGTCACCCTGTACCTTCCCCTTCCATATAAATGTAATGGGCCGAAGAGAATTTGTCGAAAGTATACGTTTGCTCGCCAACTGCCCCTCTGAACAACAATTATTATCCAGTCAATTATAGGCATCTAATTGGTGACGTTATCCAAAGTACCGAATTGTAAGAGGCCGTGAGTTTACCATATAATTTACGAAATTCTTCGAATTAGCTTGTACGAATACTCCACGGGATCATCCATGTAAACTGCGAAGGAAGCTGGCTCATATGAACTGTCGACGGAACGCCTTTGCACAGAGGGTCATCAGAACGTTAACCGGACTCCTTTCCGTAGTGGTACTCTTAAAGACTGTTAAAGTTTGAAATAGACACTTGATTCCCAATTTTTCATAAATTGTGACAGATGTAATAAGCATAGTGTCAGTAGTGACAGTTCGCAACTGGCCCACACCCATCACTGACATTAAGCCTACATTTGCAGTTTGTACTACTGTTAAGGTTAAACACTTGCAATTTTATACTATGAATAGGGAGCACGCAGAACTGGATCATTTAACCAGAAGCTTCTAGTGTTGTTAGATCAGGCTGTTTTGCCTATAGCAAGTATGCATTTGTTGCCCGTTTCACAGTGTGTCCAGTGATGGATAGAGCTACTGTGCACTCACGTTGGACAACTGAAGCCCAAATTGTCACCAATTGGCCAATCTGGTTTGTTTGATCTGCAGTCTATCCTCATCGTCAAGCTTCTGGACAATACGCCAGATAATGACATCATTGGAAAAAACAACTGTGTATCTGTTACAATGTCAGATAGAATTGTCAGCATATATTTGGAACACGATGGGTCCTCGAACTGAGCCCTGGGAACTTCAATCTCAACCGCAGAAAAATTAGATTTGCACTGCCAAATATAAATAGGCCATTTCGGACTCAATAGGAGGTTATGGAATTTACCTCTGATTCCTCTTTGTTCCGGTTTCTACAGTAGTCTGTGGCTGACACAGCATCGAATGCCTTTTGAAAAGAATGAAGGCGGTGATCTTCCTTCCCACAATTCGCCTCTCTTTTCAGAATCCACTGGTAACCCATATCAAATTCTAAGCACCCGTATCAATCGCTGTCCATTCTCGGGAGCTTCTGTACCTCCTCTACGCACACGCGAACAGATGTGACCTTGGAGTTAACTGGAATGTCACCGAAGTCGTCACCATGGGCAGCACGAAACAAATGCGAGAAATTATAGGTCCTTGTTATGATACCGCAAGCAGTATCAACCATCACGTTGAATAGAGCGAACGAAACGATGGCTTAAGATCAAGACGAACAATCCACTGTTCTTATCGCACATCAATGAACAATTATCCATTCACCCTGACATCAAATGACCCACCTTTTTTCTCTGCCTCTCCTCTAACAAACAAACCGTGACCCATCTTCTCACACGACAGTGGAAAAGCTATCCTTTCGCTTTGAACTATCCAGTGTAACTTGTAAAGTTTCTCACTTCCTTTTCTTTTGTCTGACAGCAATTGTGTGTCTCCAGTGTTGTACCGGTGCCCGAAAATCTACGATATTCCCCTCTGCCTATCGCCTCATTTGAGTCCCGAAGGAAAAAAAAAGAAAAATAATGTTTAGGAAACAGAAGTCTTGTAACAACCTAGAACAGCATACTGTTAAGCAAAGTGATGCGGATGTACTAGTTGGACCACTTAGCTGCTGGTCACAAGAAAGTCACGATTTTATTTTCTGAATGAGTCATAGTAGTGGACGTGCTCTACTGACTGAGCTAGCCAGGCGCAAGTTCGTAAAGGAATGCAGTTTGTGCGTGGGCAGCCCACCTGTTTGCCTTGTTCACCGACCGCGCTGTTGGCGCTTGGGTGTGGCCGGAGCGGTCATGTAGTTGTCTGACAACTCTGCATCAGGGCTTTTTGCGCACGCCATTGAGTTGGCCCCTTAAATCCAGCTCAAAACTTTATTTTCGTGAAGTACCTCTTCCTTTTCTCATTATAACATTTGGAATTTGTACCCCCTCCATTATCCTTCAAAAAGCGATCTAGATGCAGAAGTTAGTCGTGAAAGCAGATTTGGCAAGTTGAACCGTTCGGCCCAGCGTCTTGCCTATGTGCGACTTCAACGATCAGCTGATGAACTGGGCTTAGACATACGGAAGAGGTTCACAGCAAGCGTTCAACCGACGTTTACTAGACGTGACACTCACTTTAGCTCGCAATTAAAACGCCTGATTTCTCACTATGGAGCAGGAGGTGCAGCATTCAAACTGCCTGGACCAGATGCATATGTGATTGCTGGACAGTATCGAACATGTGCAATGTCAACCACAGTCTATTTCAAAGTGATCACGTTGTAATTCGTTGCCATTGTCCAATATTTTTGGCATCTGAACAGCCCACATTTTTGGCGATATAACCGAGGCTTGGGAATGATTCAGTGACTCATTTCATATGGAAAAGACCGTTGAACTTTCCGAGAGCAAAGAAAATGCTAAGTATTTATCGAAAATCCTTCAGTCAGTGTTATCGGGATTGACCGATTTAACAGTCATCATTTCGAATGTGGATGCGATTCCATCAAGAAACTCAGCTGACCCTATTGAAGTGACTGTTCATGAAGAATTTATAGAGCTTCAAGAAGCGAAGTTAACAGGTTCGGATGGGGTACCTACAAAGTCATTAAAAGAGTACGGTGTATAGTTGGCAGAATCCCTGTGCCGATTTTTCCAGACCTACATAAATCCAGGCAAATTGCCAGCCAATTGGAAGATCACGTGGAACTCACACATTCACAAAAGTGAGTGTCAGGTGTCCGTAGAAAACAGCAGGCTGGTAAACTACACTTCCACACTTATGAAACGAATAGGAACACGCAGGATGATGCAATATTATAGCGATAGCTACATTGAGCGCGGACTTTTTAGAGCAAGATCCTGCTTGAAAAATATGCCCTATGGTCTGGAAAAGTGGATGGGGGCGCTCGTGATGGTAAAGCCCCTGAAAACCCAATCGCTGATATGGCCTGCATCAAATACAATTGTGTACGTACGCGTAAACATTTTCTTTTAAAAATAGTTTTCAAAAAGCTTGATCGACATGGTTAACAAATAACTCTTCGCTGAAGATTGTGTGTTGTTAGTTTGAGTTCATCCTGTTGAGATACAGCATGGTACATATATAAGAATCCAAACGCTTTTTGAAGAGCTGTAGGGATTTTACCTCCTAGACTGATAGCGGGAGGTTCCTCCACTCTTGTATAGCTCATTACCTGAAAAATTCAAAGCGGAAACTGAGCTTGCCTACTTAAGTGCGCAGCTTCAACGTGCATCTAAGTGCCCCTGAAACATGCCAGAAAAGAACAATCCTTTCTCAGGGTTGTGTTATCTGAAATACAGGGAGAATTAATTCAGGCCATAATGTTTTTCTATGCAAGAGTGTGTTTTAAGCCACTTAATAGCTTTGCTGACCGACGCTGCGCATGTTGAAAATATTTCCAGTCTGTTAAGGGGCATGGCCGCCACGCCTGTGTACCATAATCTAGATATGGTCGAACAAAGAGGCCACACAATTTACCAAATATATCTTTTTTAAGGGCCACATAATGGCCCGTATCTATTCAATGTTCTGTAATGGAGAAAGGGGCGTTCTATATTCCTGTGTGAAAAGCCAACTAGACAAGTGCTACTTTGCTCTGGCTGTCAGTTTTCTTTCCGTTTGCTCTGTATACTTGCATCCGCAAATGCATGTTAATTCATAAACACAATTGGAAGTGACGTGCAATAGCAAGGCATCCTTCGCACCAGGAATTGGTAGAGCCTTATTTGGAGAGCAAATGATGAGCACGTTAGCCTAGTAAAATCTACTAATGGCATTTAGCAAGTCTCCCTTTATGGCGTTTCAGATGTCAGTGCCCTTGAAGGGCAAGGAAACTAAATCAAGCAGTTTTGGAGCTAACTGTTCCGTCCTCTTGGGTCGTAAGGGTTGACCGTACTTGTCAATAAACTTAGCTCGTTATCAAGGCTTCAGTAATATTTCTTTGAGATTTTCTTATTTGGCATCCTCGTGAAAATGGATGAACCAAGTTGCGCTTCCATGGAATGGGAACAAAACTAAGATTATGCAAGCAACGACCTTTCCAGGTATTCTGATGGAAGACCATTCGTGTAATGGAACCATCATCCAATCTGAACAAGTGAACTTCAAGAAAGGAAAGCTCATTTTCTCGTTCTTCTTCCGTAGTTAATTTAATCTTGCTCATTGCGGCAAATAATTCCACAGATTTTCTTAAATTGTCAACAACGGCAAAAAGGTAAGCATGTAGAGTGTTATCTTTTCCAGATTAGAAGATAAATTTTCTTCTAAATGGCCCATAAATATGTCTTAACAAACCTTAAAGTCGTCGGCAAATATGATGGTACCACAGGCTACTCCTCGAAGGATATCATTGACGAAGAGGATGAGTATAAATGGGTCGGGAATGGAACCTTGAGGAACACCATTAATCAAGTCCACCCACGCCAATTTATCCTCCCGATACAAACGCATTGTTTTTAATCGAACAAAATGTCATGATTTAGTTTGAATGTTTACCCTGATGCAAAGAGTGCTCGCTTTATATAAACGACGTTTATGTGGCACGCAAAAACTTTGCGGAACTCAATGAACACTTCGTTTAATCCGAAGCTCTATGTTCAATCACTTCTCCAGACATCAAGTGAAGTCAAAAAATTTGAAGAGAAGGTGCACGCTCGCTGAAAGTCATGCTAAAATTAATGTATGACGTCATTTTCATCGCAAAATCTGAGTGTGGTCTGCATTTCAAATATATGCATCGCGTTGTGGGTAGGGCTAGTCAAGTTTATAGACTTAATACTGTTTGCAGCTATCTTGCACCCTCTCTTCTGTCGACTAACGAAAATGGTCACCTTCCACTTATAAGACAAGTCCTTTGTTCCTTTCGACAGCTCGAATTGAGATGAAAACGGAAACCATAACTCGGGATCCCATTCGGTAGAGGGGGCGTGCCCGGCTTGATTTGGCTAAGGACGTGCCTCAAATTATTTTTACAAAACCGATGCCGAATTGTACACATTTGAAATACAGTATCAGAACCAGGCCATATTAGCAGCGGAGTATTTCAGCGCACTATTCTACGTTATCTTCTTCTTCTCGTATAAATTCATGATATATCAACTATTTCAATTTCCGTTTATAAATTTTTATATGCGGACCACTTAGAACTCGCATAAACATAAAACAAGAATAGCCTCTATGCATAGAATAACAGAAACTGATCTTAGAAAAAACCGAATGAATGATGTTTACAGTGACAAATGTCATTCTTAACAACGCAAAGTCATGCTTTGATTTTTAGTCCACGAAAAATTCCTGTACGATTTGTATTGATTAGGAAATGTAAGGGATGAAATCTATAAAGTACTAAGGTCTTAGCTATACAAATATAATGGGCATATCCCCTGATATTCAACAGACATAAACAAGTCCTTCGATTATTCAGATCGATCAATAAAAATGACACATCGATTACACGGGTAAGTTCACTTTCTCATTAATTTGCTTACCTCCCCGTATCTGCATACTTTGCTCGAAGGACAGAGTGACGTCGGGAAACAATCAGGGCCGCAAATAATCGCACCCATCAATGTGGTAGGGGGGGAGCAATGAAGATCACGGTGGAATAGGTTGATTTAGCCCAGCAGTTGGTGTTTGTAGCATATGTGACAAGCGAAATGCTTTTCATGAGGAAACCTGCGCTCATGACATTGCAGTCTCATAAGTCAGGGATAATGCAAACTAACAACTCGAAAATTCGTATCTTTTTGAGTGACTGCTTATTATGGGTGATCATGAGGTAGCGCTAGAAAGTAAACATAAGTAACACTTAAAACTGGTTTATTTAATGGTTTTTTTTAAAAAAACACGTTTGAATGTTTACCAGACACCTTTGCGCCTATATAGGATTATATTTATGTCTGTGAATTACAGGGCGCTCTTCACTACCTCTGCTTCCCTACAATTGGGAGGTAAATACAGACTCCCGTTGAAGGCCACATCAATGTGCATTTACTCGTATACTTGCTCCTGTAGAGCGGGATACATCGGCCGTACAATGAGGCGTCTCGAAAAGAGAGTACGTGAGCACATACCAACCTAACTAAGTAAAGGTGAAACGAGATTAATCTCGAGTGCTATGCTTACACATCTAGTCGATACGAACTATTAAGTCGATACTAAAGAAGCCTTTCAGGTGGTCTACATGACGCCATCTAATTTATCCAAAGTCCTACGCGAACGGATGCTTGTAACAGCCGAAGCAGTAGCTATAAGGCTAGCAAATCCAGTGCTGTGTTGTCATAAGACTTTGACATAAGCTCTGTCACTTCCATGGCCTACACCAACACCAGGTGGCGATAGGATTTCGCCCCTACCAACAAGCGACAATCTATAAACCAACACACTGACATGGCCTCCATGCGCAAACTAAAATAGTCTGCGTTGGCCAATTGGCGCCCGTGTAAGAGAGGTGTTGATGTTTCTTCCTAGTCAAACTTTTATTGTTATGTAAAGCGGTAATTTCTCTTGCAAATGGTTGGTCTGATGAAGAGTTGCTAAAAAACTGTTTGCCATGAACTGACTACTAATATTAACCTTGGGAATATTTGCAGAACTTCCGAAAAAAAGCACATAATTACTTTATATAGACTAAATATAATGCTGTTTATTAACCTCATTCGTCATCTTGTAGGCGGCCGCCAGGCGATCGCTGACGAAGTCCACCGGTCCCACTGTTGGTTGGGGGTCACTCTGAAGTTGTGCCACAGTTGACACAGTGGCTGGCGATATAGGCCCAATGACATTCCCTCATGGCAAATAGATAATGGCTAATGGATAACTGGCATCTGTTTTCAACCAAAATAAGAGCCAAGTTAACAGTTGACGGGCAGCAAAACAGCCATTCGAAGTTCACCATATGAGCAAGAATTTGAGTGGAGCTGGGTGTGTGTGTGTGTGTGCGTTCGATGAGCAATAGAAATAGTCTCTAGTCGTTCCCTCTCTAGTGGCCTCATATTCTAAGCCGTGCTTTCCTCGCACGCCTCAGGAGCATGTGTGACATATCCGTCTGTCTCTCGTGTCCACGTTCTCAACAGGGCACCAGAGCCTGTCAGGGGTTGGTAAAGTGTTATGGCATGCGTTCCGTCTCTACCTGTCTTAACTGTTCAATTACTCTCCCAGGGCAGTTCACAAAGGATCTTATTGCGGTGACTGCCTACGCCCAGACGCTCATGCACCCAGTGACGTCACTGCGAGATTGTGACTCTGGACCCGTCTCGCTCATGGCTGGACTGAATCTGTTTGGAAGCCAATTAACCATCACTCACTCCATTTCTTCAGCAGTTGAATAAATTATTCATACCACTCTGGCTTGCCAGGCACGGTGCCCAGAGGCCAACACTGTCAACAGGCATCTGGTCCTCCCTGCGGCCTCAAAAGTCCTACACCATTACGTTAGTAAAGGGCAGTACACAGTCAAACTGAAGTAAGGATTTGCAGACGAAGACGGTCTTGTGACCAAACGCCGGAAGAGGGAGCAGGATTACCTGCTTCCTCTACTGTGGGGACACAACAGCTCACCAATTGCCGTCATGCCAAGCCAAAATTCACACGTACGGTCAAACAGAGACCGGAGAAAAATCGATCAGCTCAAGGCCAATGTGCACATCCAAAACTTTAAACTGCTACTCAATAGCAGTCAGTTTTCGCTTCGAAAAATGACAGCAATAACGCGAGTACAGGCACGCAAGCACGCATTTTGGTGCGTCCGTGCTGCCAGCATGCGCGCGTACGCGTTCGTCGCAGGAGTGACACAGTGAAGAAACACGGGCAAAATTGATTTATAGGGCCCTTCTAGATAGCTATTATTCCTCCCGCCCGGCATAAAGTATTGTGTGGTCAAACATTTAATTATTGGCTATTGAGCGAAAATGACTATGTAATTGTGGCGGAATTGATCAAAAGGAATGGAATTACATGAGATGATGTTTGTTTAAATATGCTTAAATATAATAAAATTCCATCAAAATAAACTTCAGTTGCGCAGGGTACGAATTCTATTCGAGGGAAATTCCACTTCACGTAAGTGTATTTTAATGAAAGTTGAAATTCGTCCTCCTAGTCGTAGAACTTAACGAAAACATTGGATGTCAGGCTACCGAACACTTAAAAGAAGTTTTCTTTTTATTACAAGCCCAAGAGATTGTTGAAACCTTTAAAATCAATCCTACAGAAGCAGTTATCAGCATAGTGTGCACTGCAAGCAATCCACGCTTATTCGTTTGAAGTGAGGTCTCAAGACTCTTGCTGTCGGGGTTATCGGTAAACACCGCGAAAATGGGAGGACCATTTCTGACGTGTTGGCCATCATCAGCCAACCATGCACAACGCTTAATAAATAAATAATGTTTTTGTATATTTTAGGCCCGAGGGGCCCTGTCATTAAAACCAAGTGCTATAGTGAACATAAAAATAATTACGATAAACAGTGAACTCTTATAAATAATTGTCATCGGCAGTAAAAAAATCCTAAGTCGGTGGATGAGTTCAGCGGGTCACCGAGTCCCCAAGAAACTTAGGAGAAAAAACTGCCTTAAAAGGTAACTGGGTTTGATGTGGTTGGATTTAGACCTGATGTTGAGGGTTTGGGTCGTTTATGGTCATGGGATAAAATATTATACCATTGATTTACAAAGGGGTCATCCGGGACAACAGGAAACGGCAGTATAAGTCAAGGCAACATCATCGAGTTGCGACCCACCAGATTCCAGATCCAATCTCGAAGACCAGAGCGAAGGTTGCAAAAACGGAGATGAGTTCCCAGCCCTTGGAAGTGATGCTTGATTCTGCAGAGTAAAATGCTAACATATTTAGAAACCATTTAATTATCCTGGGAAGAGCTTCAAATGCCAGGAGGACTTTATTCGAAATCTACAACTTGCGTGTTTAAAAAGGGAACAGACAGTAACGACTTTATTTCCTGTAAATTTAAATGCTTATGCAATTTGCCTTTTAAAACACGATAGTGCAAAAGACAGTCTTATATCGAGTGGAAGGTTGTTCCAAATAATAGCATATTTGGAGGTAAAATGTGAAAATAATTATATGTGTAGCTATGTGGTGGTAAAATTATTATGGAAGAGTTACGAATGGCATAAAGTTGGTCTACCGGAAGGAGAGCGCTTATTTGTGGGAGATTAGGACTATTGTTTACGCGAATCAGAAAGCATATACCAGCTTCGAATCTTCTTACCTAAAGAAATTTAATGTTCGCTAATTGACATTTATCTGTATAACACATACCAGACCAAGAAACAGAAAATATTTTACGAGTGAAAACTCGCTGAACCTTTTCAATCGTATTACGGCCATGCTGGATCATGAGACAAAAAAGCGGACAGCAGTATTCTACCATAGGGAGAACAAACATGCGGTATAGTTTTAACTTCATTTCTGGAAGGAAAAAATATGCGATATAAACCCACATATCAGTGCGGCCTTGGCTGAAATTCGATCTGCATTAGGTGATAAGGCCAGCTTATTCGTGTAAGTAAGACCCAAAACCTTTGTCGTAGATCTTTTTAAAAGTGAACTATTTTGGAAGATAATTTGTCCAGGAAGCCTCGTGGGACCAAACACATTAAACTACATTTGAATGGAGAAAACACCATCTGCCATGTAGTGCTCAAACTTGAGAGGGTACGCTAGTCTGTGTTACATTTATCAACACAACTACTGGTCGTGTCCTTAGAAAATGAGCAAGTACACTTAAGGTCATCAGCATAAATGAAGTTTTCCAACTTATTTAGCACTGCTGACATTTCATGAATGTAAAGAATACAAAGGAGGCGTCCTTTGAATCTTGCTCTTGTTTACACAAAAAGTGATAAGTTAACGTCATTGATAAACTTTACCACTAAGCGACTTTTATTTTCAATTGGTAGAGCACCATCACATGAAACCTTAACGCCCAGATATGCTTAACTTCTTTGGTACTGTCACCTATTCATGTAGCAGCTTCTCCTGTCCCTTAATGACCATATGGTTTAAATGTGCAGTAATATTAAACTATAAAATGCTATTGTGTTATAAGCCGACAACTGTCATCCTCTTCTTGAATGCTCATGAACTATAGAACAGCGCCATCAATGGTAGTGTGGGGCTGACTTCCTCGTTAGTGTGCTGCCTGTAAACGACAGCTATTTACTTTCAACAAATCAGGAGTTGGTATTGAACGATTTTTATGGCATGTGACTTTGAAATTATAAGAATGGAAGTGTGGATACCAGAAGCCTGATGAATGCTTAAACCCCAAAAGTTGACTTGCAGATGTTTGTTTTGCGTATTGATTAGTACGGCATACCTATTCACTGATCATGACTATTTCGTGTTGATGCAGATGTCTGTTCATTCTGGCACAGCTGTACGCTGGTTTTTGGGTTAATGCAAACATATTTTTCCCTCCTCTTGAAAAGTCAGTGGAATGCGTTTGCGCTACCCCTCTACAGCCACAGGCATAAGGCGAAAACATAATTAGGTTTGTTCCTCTCACTCCTGATAACTCTGTTGGAACTCGTGATACTGTGCAGGGCTAGAGTAACCACTGTGAACAAAACAACACAGTAGGAAGCCTCTGCACCAGAAAAGACCTTGTTTTCTACTGAGTTCTAACGTGGGTCCCGCTGACTGGCTGGAATTTAATTGGCTTGTGGAAGGCATAAGAGAAAGAACCTTTTGTTGTATTCGTATAAACAACTAAGCTCGGCTAGTTGAGACACAGGTACTCACGGATTTCGACTTGCCGGTAAGTTAATCATCAGACTGTTTAATACTCATTCATTTTATCGCAATATAGTGCGCGCTGAAAGGTAGCCACCAGGCTAAGGAATGCCAAATGGCAGGTTTTGCATGATCGTCCAGGTAGAAATCCATGCTGTGAGGCGTTTAATAGTTTATTTTCTACAAAAAATCGAGAATTTGATGAAAAATGATCTTTTCCGGAAGTTTGGCTAGGGCCGGGGTTTTATGAACACCTTGGTAGTTACTGACGTCTGAACTAGAACCTGACTTGAAGACTGGTAAAATAATAGATGTATTTCATGAGTCAGAAAGAAACCGTTATAAGATAAGCGGAGAATAAATGACTTAGCAATCGAGGGAAGCTGAATACTGTCTTCATTAGTAAATTTTAATGGCCGTCACTTCTCGAGGATAGCGAGATTTTTTGACGGACAATGTGCTTTCGAAGTACCTTCACCGAGAAATCTATGGTACTGATAATATTGACTAAGCATGGCTAAACGACGAAACCGGTTCAGGTTCTGAAGTAAGCTGCTTTGCAAAGAATGAATCGAACGGTTTAGCCTTCTCAGACTCATCTTGTTGAGACACTTGACTTATAATCCAGAAAAGTCTCTGCGCGTCGCCCTTGTTTTTTTTCATAATAACATACCACATCTTTTGTACATCTGATTGATTATGACTGACCATAGGAAGCAGTGTCTACGTTGGGAGTCTGGATATGGAGCATTCGGCGTTTCACATGAAAATGCATATAAATTACGATACTTGACAATAAATGATATATTTTTAAATTGGCCACCGACCCCGAGCAATGACACACTGACATGACATCATTGGCAGCTTTATCCAATCCTTCTTTCTCTTCCTATTCTCATTCATCTTTTTCCCATAACGCGTCTACAAACATTAACCGTGAAAATACGTTACTCCAATAATTGTTATAGTTTGACTTAAAAGCCAAATATTCGCAGCATATTTCGTTTTGCAAACAATAGTTTTGCATTAATTCTTTTTGACGTGAGTCAAAAAAAAAACGAAGCAAAGCAACCGTGAGGAGTAGACAGTACCTTTCTTGTACTTATCTAAATCAGGATATAATTAATACTTGAATTGTCAAACATGATTCGAAAATAAAAGCAACCTTTTTGTGGCTTAGAAACTTGTTTTCCAGCAAAACCTGAGTAGGAGGCAAATGTTTTTGCCTTCAAATCTTGTTCTTTTATACAAAAAAGATGATAAGTTAACGTCTTTGATAAACTGAACAACTGAGCGGCTTGTATTTTTAAATGTTAGAGCAACATTGCCTGAATTCTTAAAGCCCAGATATGCTTAACTTCTTTGGTCCTGTCACCTATTCATGTAGCAGCTTCTCCTGTCCCTTAATGACCATATGGTTTAAATGTGCAGTAATATTAAACTATAAAATGCTATTGTGTTATAAGCCGACAACTGTGATCCTCTTCTTGAACGCTCATGAACTATAGAACAGCGCCATCAATGGTAGTGTGGGGATGACTCACTCATTGGTGTGCTGTCTGTAAACGCCACCTATTTACTTTCAGCCAATCAGGAGTTGTTATTGAACGATTTTTATGGCATGTGACTTTGAAATTATAAGAGTGGAAGTGTGGATACCAGAAGCCTGATGAATGCTCAAACCCCAAAAGTTGACTTGCAGATTTTTGTTTTGCGTATTGATTAGTACGGCATACCTATCCACTGAGCATGACTCTTTCGTGTTGATGCATGTGTCTGTTCATTCTGGCACAGCTGTACGCTGGTTTTTGGGTTAATGCAAACATATTTTTCCCTCCTCTTGAAAATTCAGTGGAATGCGTTTGCGCTACCCCTCTACAGCCACATGCATAAGGTGAAAACAGAATTAGGTTTGTTGCTCTCACTCCTGATAAATCTGTTGGAACTCGTGATACTGTTTACCAATGTGAACAAAACAACACAGTAGGAAGCGTCTGCACCAGAAAAGACCTTGTTTTGTACTGAGTTCAAACGTGGGTCCTACAGAATGGCTGGAATTTATTTGGCTTTTGGAAGGCATAAGAGAAATAACCCCTTGCTTTATTCGCATAAACAACTTCGCTTCGCTAGTTGAGACACACGTTCTTACGGATTTCGACCTGCCGGTAAGTTAATCAACATACTGTTTAATACTCATTCATTTTATCGCAATATAGTGCGCACTGAAAGAAAGCCACCAAATGTTTACTCATTTCGCTTTTTTGCAGTTCAAGTGACAAAAGGGGACTCTGCGATTATGATGCTTTCGGCATGGAAAATTGCCCTAGCGCTTTCTTGTCTTTTGGGTAAGCAAATCATTTCTACCAATGCTTTTTTTGAAATGCATAGGGTGATGTTGTTTGGTTATTTCATTTGACTTCTTGGTAGAAATAAATAAGTTTTTTAGGCTGCAGAACTATCCTCTCAACATTCTAACTATGCTTTCTACTGTGCGGTTAAAACTTGCCATGCGGGATTAGAAATATGTTTTAAAATTTCAGAGATTTGATTAGACTAGAAGACTTAATCTAATGTTTTATGACCATTTCTTTAGGACTGGTGACGATTTTGACCAGGTTACCCCCAGGTATGCATTTCTTTTTTTATCTTTTAAGCATATTTTGGTATTCATACGTATGATTAAAACATCTTGAGGTTACTTTTTAACTTTTTATCTCCAATAATAATAGAGGATCTGATCAAAATAATGCAGTTTTTTGCAGCTTAGTGGCCATTCATTAAAACTAAAAGGCACATAAGAAAGCGTGAGGTTTAAACCTATATACAGGGTGTCCTACAAAGGTATAAGCATTTAAAAAAATTGTTAACTTGATTTTTGTTATAGTTTTATCATTTCAACGATGAAGAACTATTTAAAAATATATTTTTCTTGTTTTTTTACTGCATGATCTTGCATTATGCAACTTTGCGATCAGAACAGTAAGATTCTAAGATTACGTCATGCTCTTGATGACAATGATCTAGACCTAAAATATAATATGGCGAGTGACATTTAAAGCAACGTCAGGATCGAAAGGAACGTTAGTTTTAAAAAAAAAATGCAGTTAAGCAATGCAATCATAATAAACGTCAAGTGTACAGTTATCTAAAATTTGATAACATTGTTTTGGAACACCCTGATTATACTAGGGGAAATATTGCAGTATAAGAATAAATAGTTTAGCAGTGGTCTAACGTATTCAAATTAAACTAAAATAGTAGCGAATTGGGCCTACTATGTAATTTTTTAGAGTGGTTTGTTGAGGCGAAATGAATTGTTACTCACAAGAACATATTTACACAAATTTCTAGAAAAATAACTGCCTACTGGATGGTTAATTTTTGATTTATAGCCACCTTTAACTTAACCAGTTATAGCTCAAATATTATTGGATGGTTATAGATTTAGTTATACAGTTACAGCAATAGGCATAAGAACACAACAGTCAGACATGGGACCCTTGAATGACCATCTCTGGCTCATTAGCCATCATCAGATAGTGAAAACCAACTACAGTAATGCTGCTACATTTACTGCCACACTCGAGCTTTTGAACTCCCGTCCCTCCAATCAGAGGCAAACGTCCCAACCATGATGCTACGAGCCCGCAGTCTTGCTGGTTTTGAGATATAGGTACAAATAGCAAATACACTTACATCGATCTGTTAGAGTACTGACTTGTTCGTCCATGTTGCCACTCAAGCTTTCACGCGAGCCTCCACCACTTCACTGCCACCACATATTCCCGATCTAAGACCCGAGAGACTGCAAGCTCTTAGTTCAGTGGTGACATGGATGAAATATTAAGAGATTGATGCGTTCATAACCTTAAGGAAAAAGAAATAGGCTAAAACGTTTTGCAATTTTGGATGTGTGCACAAACTCCTAGTCATGATCTTCATCAGCAATGGTTTCTCCGTTATTGTGCATAACTATTTAAAGGAAGGGAACAAACAGCATAGCGTCCGGGGCGGCATCATTGAAATAGTCGGAAAGGGCTATGCCACTTGTGCTCGCCTCGAGTTTACCTTGCTTCCACATCAAGGGATATATTTTGAGAAACAAAATGCATTACATTACTATCAAAGCCGACCAAGTTGTTCCAGGCGATGGTGATAAGGTAAAGACATTTTCTGTTCACATATGTAAACGTTTCACGTTAAAGTACTTGGCAGGCGATTAAATTACTGATAGAATGTGAACTGTACGGGTACCCCAAAAGGGAAAATCTTTGTTTGCTTCTAATTGTGTACGCGCAGACGTAAAAATGGACAAAACAATAGGCGGTGGCCACGTTCATTCCTTTTAGAAAAAATATGCTGAATATTCTTGATATCCTGGAAGTGTGTGCTGGCACCTGGTTGGGACCCACTCGCCGTTATTATCGCAGAATTAATGTTAGGCAGTTAAATTTGGCATAAGTGTCTCCATTATTATTCATATCCTGTACACTGGAATACATTAGAAGATTTGCCGACGTTTCGGGAAGCTGGGTCTATTAGGTTTTGTCACAGCAAATACTGACTGCTATCGAGCAGCAGTTTAAAAATGCGGCTATTAGTTTTAGCCTTGAAATGATAGCAATTTCTTCGTTCGGTGTGTGGCCTTGCATGTGAATTTTGGCTTGGCGTGATGACAATTGGTGGTCTGCACTGTCTCCATGGTAGAGGATACTGGTAATTCTGCTCCATCTTCTGGTGGTTTTGCACACAACATTGTCTTTGTCTGCAAGTCGTGACTGCGGTTTGGCCGTGTCCTGTCCTTTACGCACGTATGGGCGTAGGACTGTGTTGGCATCAGGGAGGTCCAAATGCCTGTTGACAGACTTGGTGTCTTTCAGCCTTTGAGGCTCCTTGGCTTATGATAGTCGTTCTTTCAATATTAAAGCCATGGCCAGTCTCTTTGATATGTGAAACAAGCTACAAGTTAGTGTATAGTCTCCCAGCAACCGCTTTCTCTTCTTGTAAGCGGGGATGGAACAGATCACCAATTGCCCTCACGCCAAGCCAAAATCTACATGCAAGACCAGACAGCAAACGGGGAAAAATCGGTCACCCCAAGGCCAACACTTACAGCCGCAATTTATAATTACTGATCGGTAACAATCACTATTTGCTTTGACATAGAACAGCAGGCCCAGCTGTTCGAAACGTCGACAAATCTTCAAATTTATTCCGGTGAACAGAGGATAAATTATAATTCATAGTCCTGTGCTCTGACATTTTCAAATATGAGTAATGCTCAGTGTTCAAATGCGCATGATATATGAGAAATCATAATGTGGTACGTGTCGTCCCAGCCGGCTTCATCCATGTAGTCGAAATAGATTGGACATTGGAACACATATTTTGTATGAATTGCCTCCCTTTTGACGTGAACTTAATGCAGCAGATTTTTGTAACAATCAAAGAATTATCGTAATAAGTGGCGTTAAAGGAAACATGTATTTCTGTAAAATACAAGAAATGCTCATCCAAAGCATATTTGGAACAAACTTTGAATGCATATGAAGCAACTCAAATGTTGACCCAACTGACATCGTTTTTTGGAACATGTGCATTTGTTTGATGGTATTTTAGCGTACATTGTATCATCTTTTACGAATATTATTGGAGAGTATGATGCGTGGATTATCTTTTCTAGGAGGCAGTATAATTTGAGGAAGGTTTCTGGTTTCATATGCATATGAATGGGAAAATGTATTATACAGACGGTAGTAACCCCACTGCCAAAATTAGAGAGGGGAGAGATTTTAATGCGAAACGGTAATGGAATTCAGTGTAAATTGCGTCTTCTTTTACGAATATGAATTGAAAGTCTGATGCGTGGAATATGTTTTTATAGCAGGCGAAGATGGAACAGCTGCCGTCGATACAGGTAAGTTTGTCTGCGCTATCATATATTGAAGGCATAAATGAACATATTTTCATAAATGTGCCTAGCATTTTATAAGTAAACAAGGCTATCCGTACGCGTGAGGCTATTAAGCAATGGCCATAATATAACATATTGTGTACGCATGGAAACAACGATGCGAAGGAAATATTGAAATGACAGTGCGGGATAGAGTGAAAATCGTCAAAAAGACCTGAAATCATGGAAGTGTGCATCAGCATAAAGCGGAGTCCTGGGGCAGCTAGATATTATGTATAATATTAAGAAGTATAATTCGACGATGTGGATTGCTTTAAAATACCTATGTGTTTAAAATGTCTGGTGTAGCAGGCGGCATCCCGACGGCACAAATCAGAGAATTTTGAGATAGCTATGCCAATCGAGTTCCTGTAACATGTTCATTTACACTTCTTTTACAAGTACTATTTTTAACGCCCAATGTGTGGAATTTATTTTTTAGCAGCCAAAGCTGGAACAGTCGTTATCGATAAAGGTAAGAAGTATTGCGCTTACATATACTGATGGCTTAAGTGGCCATATTTTCGTCAATATAACCGGTATTATATAAGTAGACATTGCAATTCCGCACTGGTGAAGCATACAAGCAATGGGCAAAATTATACATAGTGTGTACGCATGGAGAGGACGAAACAAATGAAATAGCGACAGGGCAATGCAAGGGAGAGTAAAGTACTTCAAATAGGCCTGCAATCATAGAAATGTGCATTGACATACAGCGGACTCCCAGGACAGCTACATTGTGTTGCACTATGATAGACAGTATAATTTGACGATGGTTTGTGATTTAAAATACACATGAATGGAAGAATGTCTAATACAGATGGTAGTAACCCGACTGCCAAAATTAGAGAGAGGAGAGATGTTAATGCAAAATGGAGTTGGTATTCAGTGTATATTGCGTCTTCTTTTACGAATATGATTGGAAAGTAAGATGCGTGGATTTTATTTTGTAGGAGGCGACACTATACTAGAGGTCCGCGATAATAGTAAGTATAATTTCATTCCTTATGCCGAAGGTTGAAGTGCCCATATATTCAACGAAGTATCCAGCAGGTAGGCAGGGATGGCTTCATTAACGTTGATGTAGCCGGTATTATGTGGTAACACAAGACAATTCTGAACGGGAGTAACATAAAACAAATGGGCCAAATACTACATAGTATGTGGGCATGGAGAGGCCAACGCTTATTTATTTATTTATTTCGACAGCAATCATCTACAATCCACCAGAATGACTATATGTTGAATTAATTATTAAATTTGTTTGGCAGATTTGCATAATTTGATTTTCCCGTAGTGTGAAAGCTCTAGGAGTTCTGCGGCATTTGAACTCTTGCATCAGAGACAGCCTTTGCCGGATGCTAATGTATTACCGCAAAGCTACAAACGCCCGCTTAACGCCATGAGTTTAATCACACTTGGATCGATATAACCCGCTCAACTTTCCCCTCATGTGGAATGCACCAATACGGGAGCAAATTGACTGCCCAAGAAGGATTTCCTGAGCAATCACCTAGAATCCACCAGAATGACCACTAGGCTGACTTAATTATGAAGTTTATTTGGCAGATTTGCTTAATTTGAGTTGACCGTCATGTGAAAAGCTCTAGGAGTTCGGCTGTGTTTGAACCTACGCATAGAGGAAGCCTTTGCCGGAGGCTACTGCTCTACCATTAAGCTAAAAACAACCACTTCACGCCATGAGATTAATCAAACTTGGATCGATATTACCCACTCAACATTTCCTTTATATGGAATCCACCAATTCAGGAGCAAGTTGACTGCCCAAGCACGATTTCCTGAGCAATTATCTAGAATCCACCAGAATGACCACTAGGCTGACCTAATTATTAAGTTTTTTTTGGCAGATTTGCTTAATTTGAGATGACCGCAGTGTGAAAACTCGAGGCGGTTGCAGGCATTTTAACCCGCCATTAAAGAAAGCCTTTGCTGTAGGCTAACGCTCTACCGTTAAGCTGAAATCGCCCGCTTCATGCCGTGCGTTCAACACACTTGAATCGATATAACCCGCTCATATGAAATCCACCAATACGGGAGAAATTTGACTGCAGAAAGAGCATTTCCCTTATATGGAATCCACCAATTCAGGAGCAAGTTGACTGCCCAAGCACGATTTCCTGAGCAATCATCTAGAATCCACCAAAATGACCACTAGGCGGACTTATTTATTCGGATTTATTGGCAGATTTGCTAATTTTGAGTTGAACTTAGTTTGTAAAAAAATAAGCGTTTAGCGGAATTTAAACCCGCTAATCAGAGAAAGCCTTTTTTGGAGACTAATGCTCTACGACTAAGCTGCAAACGACCGCTTCACGCCATGGGTTTAATCAAACATGGATTAATATTACTCGCTTAACTTTTTTGCTCATATTGAATCCACCGATACGGGAGGAAGTTGATCGCCCAAGCAGGATTTCCTAAGCAATCACCTAGAATCCACCAGAAGGACCATTAGGCTGACTTATTTATTAGGTTTAATTGGCAGATTTGCTTTATTTGAGTTGACCTTTGTGTGTTAAAAAATGATGGCGTTTGGCGGGATTTAAATCCGCTAATCAGAGAAAGCCTTTTTTGAAGGCTAACGCTCTACCACTAAGCTACAAACGCCAACTTCACGCCATGCGTTTAATCAAACTTGGATCGATATAACCTGCTAAAGATTTCGCTCAAATGGAAACATCAATGTGGGCACAAGTTGACTACCCAAGCAGGATTTCCTCAGCAATCAACTAGGATCCTTCAGAATGACTTATATGCTGACCTAATTATTAAGTTTGTTTGGCAGATTTGCTGAATTTGAGTTGACGTAGTGTGAAAAGCTCTAGGAGTTCGGCGGTATTTAAACCCGCTCATCAGATGAAGCCTTTGCTGGAGACTAATGCCCTACCACTTACCTACAAACGTCCGCTTCATGCCATGAGGTAAATCATTCTTGGATCGATATAACTCGCTAAACTTTTCGCTCATATGGAACACACCAAGTGTGCAGCAATTTAAAAACCAAAGCAGGATTTCCTAAGCAATCATCTAAAATCCTACAGAATGACTTTTATGTTGACTTAATTATAAAGTTTGTTTGGCAGATTTGCTGAATTTGAGCTGACCTATGTGTGAAAAAATTGAGGCATTTGGCGGTATTTGATCCCGCAAATCATAGAAAACATTTGCTGGAGGCCAATGATCTACTGAAAAGCTACAAACGCCCGACAAACGCCATGATTTGAATCAAACTTGGATCGATATAACCCGCTCAAGTTTTCGCTCATATAGAATCCATCAATATGGGAGCAAGTTGACTGCCCAAGTAGGAATTTGTAAGCAATCATCTAGGATCTACCAGAATGACTAATATGCTGACTTCATTATTAAGTTTGCTTGGCAAATTTGCTTGATTTGAGTTGACGTAGTGCGAAAAGCTCTAGAAGTTCGGCGGTGTTTAAACCCGCTCATCAGATGAAGCATTTGCTGGAGAATAATGCGCTACCACTTAACTACAAACGTCCGCTTCATGCCATGAGGTTAATCATACTTTTCGCTCATATGGAACCCACCAATTCTGCAGCAAGTTGAAAACCGAAGCAGTGTTTTATAAGCAATCATCTAGAATCCACCAGAATGACTTATATGCTGACTTATTTATTAAGTTTGTTTAGGCAGATTTGCTTAATTTGACGGTATACCAGAGGTCAGCGATATAAGTAAGTATAATTTCTATCTTTAGAGACACTTCTACGAAGCACGTGGCCCTTCAGAGCCAAAAGCGAATATAATTTTGAAAGGACAGTGCGGGAATAATATAAGAATGCCAAAACGACCTTGAACCATAAAAGTGTGAATTGGCATAGAGTGGAGTCCCAGGGCGGCTACATTTTGTGGTACCAGGTTAAGCAGTATAATTCGACGAGGATTTCTGTGTTAAAATACATTAAAAATCGAGAATGTCTAATAAAGATGGTAGTCACCTCAATTTACATAGTATGTGGCCATGAAATAGGACAGTGCGGGAAATGTTGAAGTGCCCAAGTTGTTTGTTTAAAGCCTGAAGGGTAAAATATATTTATAAGCAGCTGAAGGTGGAACAGTCGGTGGCGATAAAGGTAAGAATAATTGCGCTTAAATATACTGAAGGATAAAGTGGTCATATTTTCCTCGATGAAGCTGGTTATAAATGAAAAAGCAGGACAATTCCAAACGCGAGTAGGATAAAAAAAATGCGTCAAATACTACATGGTATGTGGCCACGGAAAGCACGAAGCGAAACAAAAGTTTGACAGGTAATTTTGGGGAATAGTTAAGTATGCCAAGTGGACATGAAAAAAATCGAAGTTTGCATTGGCATACAACGGAATCCCAGGACAGCTACTTTTCGTCTTTTCGTGGCATAATGTTAAGGAGTATAATTCGACAAAGCGTTCTGGGTTAAATTACATATGCATTGGAGAATGTCTAAGAGAGATAGCAGTTGCCTCACTGACAAAATTGATTTTGGTGGAGATAGATATGCAAAGTTGAGGTGTTGTTCAATGTATATTGCTTCATTTATTTACAAATACGATTTTAGTGTCTGATTCGTGGATTATCTTTTACAGTACATGAACATGGAGCCACATTGGGCGATAAAGGTAAGAAGCATTGCGCTTACTTTTAGTGAAGCATTGAAATACCAAATTTTCCTCGTCGTATCCTGTATTATATGAGAACACGAGACAACTCCGTCCGAGAGTAGCATAAAAACAATGGGCATAATACTGCATGGTACGTGGCCATGAAATGTCAAAACTGAGTCAATTTTGATAGGTCAGTGCGGGAAATTGTGAAGTGCCTAAGTAGTTTGTTTAAAGGCGGAAGCGTAAAAAATATTTTAAAGCAGTCAAAGATGGAACAGCCGTTGGTGATATCGGTGAAAAGTATTGCGCTCACATATACTGAATGCTTCAGTGGCCATATTTTCCTCGATAAAACGAGAAAACGAGGCAATTCCACGCTAATGTAGCATAAAAGCAGCACGTAGCCTCTCGACAGGGAAAATCAGAGAGGATGGACAAATATGTGCCAACCAATATCATGCTATGTGAACATTGCCTCTTCTTTTACTAATATGATTTGTGAGTGAAATGCGCAGAATATATTTTGCAGCAGTTGACGTCGTTGCACCCATCAACGATTAAAGTTAATGTTATTACGGTCACTTTAACATACGGAAAGGGTGGCTACTTTAACGTCGATGTAGCCGGTGTTATATGAGAAAACAAGGCAATTCCGCACGGGTTTAGCATAAAAGCAATGGGCCAAAAACGACACAGTGTGAACGAAGCTAAAAAAATACGTCCAATAGGCCTGCAGTCATAGTAATGAACATTAACATACAGTGGACTCCCAGGGCAGTGACATTTTGTGGCACTATGATAGGCAGTATAATTTGGCGAGGGTTTCTGGTTTCAAATACACATGAATTGGATAATGTCTAATACAGACGGTAGTTACCCGACAGTAAAAGTCAGAGAGGTTAGATATGTTAATGCAAAATGGAGGTGCTATTCAGTGTACATTGCGTCTTCGTTTACGAATATGACTGGAAAATATGATGCTTGGATTTTGTTTTGTAGGAGGCCACGGTATACCAGACTTCAGCGATAAAAGTAAGTATAATTTCATTCCTTATGCCAAAGGTTGAAGTGTTCATATATTCCGCAACGTATCCAGCATTATAAGTGAACAGAAGACCATTCCAAACGGTTTTAGCATGAAAGCAATGGGCAACTCCTACGAAGCACGTGGCCCTGGAGAGCCAGAAGCGAATATACTTTTGAAAGGACAGTGCGGGAATAAGATAAGTATGCCAAAACGACCTCGAATCATAGAAGTGTGCATTGGCATAGAGTGGAGTCCCAGGGCAGCTACATTTTGTGGCATAGTGTTACGCAGAATAATGCGACGAAGGGTTCTGGGTAAAAATGCATATGCACTGGGGAATGTCTAATACAGACGGTATCTAACAGGTTGACAAAATCAGAGTCGATGGAGATAGATATGCAAACTCGAGGTGGTGTTCAATGTTCATTGCCTCTTTCATTTACAAATACTATTTTAATGTCTGTTTCGTTGCATATCTATAAAATCAGACAAACATGAAGCTGCCTGGGTCAAAAAAGGTAAGTCATTGCGCTCTTCTAAAATGAAGTATTTAAATGCCAAATTTTGTTCGTTTAATGCAGTTTTATATGAGAACACAAGAGAATTCTGAACCAGAGTAATACAAAACCAATGGGCTTAGTACTACACAGTAGGTGGACACGAAGAGGCCAAAGCATAGTTAATTTTGATAGGTCAGTGCGAGAAAAAGTAAGGTATGCCAAATGGACCTGGAATGATAGAAGTGTGCATTAACATAAAGTGGAGTCACAGGACAGCTGCATTTCATGGTATAATGTGAGCAAAAAATAACAAGATGGAGGGTTCTGTGTTAATATACATATGCATTGGAGAATACCTTGTAGAGATAGGAATTGCTTGACTGGCAGGATCGGTGAAGTAGGAGATTTATATTTATGCAAAATCAAAGAGGTATTCAGTGTTCATTGCCTCTTCTTCTTCTACAAATTTTTTTTAAAAGTCTAAGGCTTGGAATATATTTTAAAGCGCACGAAGGTGGAACCGACGTTGGCGATAAAGTAAAGAATCATTGCGCTTAAATATACTGAAGGATAAAGTGGTCATATTTTCGTCGATGAAGCTTGTTATCTATGAAAACGCAAGACAATTCCGAACGCGAGTAGGATAAAAGAAATGCGTCAAATACAACATAGTATGTGGCCACAGAGAGGACGAAGCGAAACAAAAGTTTGACAGGTAATTGTGGGGAAAAGTAAAGTATGCCAAGTGGATATGAAAAAATCGAAGTTTGCATTGGCATAAAACGGAATCCCTGGACAGCTACATTTCGTGGCATAATGTTAAGGAATATAATTCGACAAAGCCTTCTGGGTTAAAATATATATGCATTGGAGAGTGTCTAAGAGGGAGAGCATTTGCCTCACTGACAACATCGGTTTCGGTGGAGATAGATATGCAAAGTCGAGGTGGTGTTCAATGTACATTGCTTCTTTTATTTACGAATACGATTTTAATGTCATATTCGTGGAATATCTTTTATAGTACATGAACATGGAGCCACATTGGGCGATAAAGGTAAGAAGCATTGCGCTTACTTTTAATGAAACATTGAATGCCAAATTTTCATCGTCGAATACTGTATTATATGAGAACACGAGACAACTCCGACCGAGAGAAGCATAAAAACAATGGGCGTAATACTGCATAGTATGCGGCCACGAAATGTCAACGATAAGTCAATTTTAAATAGGTCAGTGCGGGAAATTTCAAAGTGCCCAAATAGTTTTTCAAAAGCCTGAATCGGGAAATATATTTTAAAGCATCAGCCGAAGGTGGAACAGTCGGTGGCGATAAAGCTGAGAAGTATTGCACTCACATAAGCTAAAGGCTTAAGTGACCATATTTTCCTCGATGTAACTCGTTTTATATGGGAAAACAAGGCAATTCTGAACTTGCGTAGCATATAAGCAGCACAAATCCTCCCGAATGAGAAAACCAGACAGGGTGGGCAAATAAATGCCAACCAACATCATGTTATGTGAACATTGCCTCTTCTTTTACTAATATGATTTGTGAGTTAAATGCGCAGAACATCTTTTGCAGCAGCTGACGTCGTTTCACCCATCGACGGTTATAGTTAGTTTATTGCGCTCACGTTAACTAAATGCAGGGGTGGCTACATAAACGTCGATGTAGCCGGTATTATGTGGTAACGCAAGACAATTATGAACGGGAGTTATATAAAACAAATGGGCCAAATAATACAAAGTATGTGGGCATTAAGAGGACAAAGCTTATTTAATTTTGACAGGACAGAGCATGAAAGAGTAAGGTATGCAAAATAAACCTGGAATCAAAGAAGTGTGCATCAGCATGAAGCGGAGTCTTCGGGCCGTAAGATATTATGATTAATGTTATGTAGTATAATTCGATGGTGTGGATTGCTTTAAAATACCTATGTGTTTGCAAATGTCTGGTGTAGCAGGCGGCATCCCGACGGAACAAATCAGAGAAGTTGGAGATAGTTATGCCAATCGAGCTCCTATACCATGTTCATTGCCTCTTCTTTTACAAGTACGATTTGTTAAGTCCGATACCTGGAATTTATTTTATAGCAGCCAAAGCTGGAACAGCCGGTGGCGATATAGGTAAGAAGCATTGCGCTCCCATAGACTGAAGGCTTAATTGACCATATTTTCCTTGATGTAACCGGTTTTTATATGAGAAAACAAAAGAATTCCGAACGGGAGTACTATTAATCCAATGGGCCTAGTACTGCATAATATGTGGACATGGGGACAAAGAAGCACAGTAAACTTTGCAAGATCAGTGAAGGAAAGACTAAAGATTGGCAAATAGACAAGAAATCATAGAATTGTGCGGTGCCAAACAGCAGAATCGAAGGGCAGCCTCATTTTGTGATATACTGTTAAGCAGAAGAATTCGGGGAAAGAATTTAAGTTTTGATACATATTGCGCTCACGTTTACTGAAGGAAGGGATGGCCATATTAACGTCAATGTAGCCAATATTATGTGGTAACGCAAGACAATTATGAACGGGAGTAAAATAAAACAAATGGGCCAAATAATACATAGTATGTGGGCATTAAGAGGCCAAAGCTTATTTAATTTTGACAGGACAGTGCGGGAAAGAGTAAGGTATGCTAAATAAACCTGGAATCATAGAAGTGTGCATCAGCATGAAGCGGAGTCCATGGGCAGTAAGATATTATGATTAATGTGATGTAGTATAATGCGATGGTGTGGATTGCTTTAAAATACCTATGAGTTTGCAAATGTCTGGTGTAGCAGGTAGCATCCCGACCGAACAAATCATAGAAGTTGGAGATAGCTATGCCAATCGAGCTCCTATACCATGTTCATGGCCTCTTCTTTTACAAGTACTATTTTTAACGCCCAATGTGTGGAATTTATTTTATAGCAGCCAAAGCTGGAACAGTCGTTATCGATAAAGGTAAGAAGTATTGCGCTCACATATACTGATGGCTTATGTGGCCATATTTTCGTCAATATAACCGGTATTATATAAGTAGACATTGCAATTCCGCACTGGTGAAGCATACCAGCAATGGGCAAACTTATAAATAGTGTGTACGCATGGAGAGGACGAAACAAATGAAATAGCGACAGGGAAATGCAAGGGAGAGTAAAGTACGTAAAATAGGCCTGCAATCATAGAAATGTGCATTGACATACAGCGGACTCCCAGGACAGCTACATTTTGTTGCTCTATGATATTATAATTTGACCAGGGTTTGTGGTTTAAAATACACATGAATGGGATAATGTCTAATACAGATGGTAGTAACCCGACTGCCAAAATTAGAGTGGGGAGAGATGTTAATGCAAAATGGAGGTGGTATTCAGTGTATATTGCGTCTTCTTTTACGAATATGAATTGAAAGTCTGATGCGTGGAATATGTTTTTTATAGCAGGCGAAGATGGAACAGCTGTCGTCGATACAGGTAAGTTTGTCCAGTTTTTCTCTGCGATTGCTATATATGTTTCCTCTCGATGATTTGATTGAATTAAGATATGTAAACATTTAACGTTTCATGATTTTTGAAAAATTCCGGTCGGAGTCGCCGAATGAACCTCCAGTATTATAACCACCTACTTACGCAATTAAAGTAGTTTGTATTACCCAACATCTTTCACTGCTCCGAACATCAAATCGTCGTTCAAGCAGACATTCAATGAAGGCATTGAACTAAGGATTAGTCCTTCGAAGGGTGATTTTCCACAAGCTTCACATTTCCCCCCTCGTTTGCCTTCAATCTAGATGGGGTTTGTGATACTCCTAAAAATATATCTCAACTACCTCGCCCGTGGTCGGGTCATACTGACCGCCTGACATGCGCTCGTCGATGGTTCAGTGGCAAAATAGCAATGGTATTAAAGCGCATTTTCGTGCCATCCACTCGACGTTTGATTACAAGCCCCAAATAACCCTCCTAACTTGTTTTTATTTTACCGGATCCTTGTGATCTAATTTGTTCGCTTGCATGCCACGCTAGTCCCCTCCTTTAAACTTAGGACCACGTTAGAACGAGGGGCACGCTTATTGCGCCCCAAGGTGGCCCCGCGAGGTACTCCTAACTGCCAGTCTTATATATATCTCATGTGCGGAATTTCCGAACAAATACCTTTTTTGCTAGTGCTGTATAGTACGCCTGAATTGCACATGATGTTGTTATAGCAAAATAACGTTGTATTATACGGTCGGGTCGCAAGTGCTTGCTACCATTTCACACAACTTTTCATGGGCTTATCACGGAGCCCTTTTCAATGATCTAAGATTACAATTTGCTCTAAAATAGAGTGACTAATTACTTTATTAATCCCTTTCTTTTACATGCTTTGGGATACTATGACACTCTTTGTAACAAAAGCCGGATCGTGCGGGCAGTTTATAATGCTCCACGGGACCTAGTTATTGTATTTATACGTATATAATCCTTATTTTCTTCGATAAGTGCGGGTGTAGTATAGACTGATATCATGCTTATGCCTGCGCTCTTTCCGCTTTTGACATTTCAAAAGACCCAGCTACGGTGACAGATGCAAGCAGTGTATGGTTTTCGGACCGTTTCCGATTTGTGTGATACGAAAAAATGTCTTCTTAGGTCGCTAATATGCGCGGCAAAAGTAATGAAATAGAAGGCAGGAAAGTGACCTTTTGCACTCCAGTGCGCCCTAAATTAACCTTGTAATGATTTTTTATACAGGAACAATTCGTTCTTATTTGTTCTCTGACATGCCACGCCCGTCGCGTGTGCGGCACTGTCGAACAAAAGTCTGTTTTGCTTATTTAGTTTAATACACCTGAATTGCACATCATATTAATTTTCGCAAAAACTGCCAACTAGTATACTGTGGGGCAGCAAGTGCTTGCTAGCATTTCCCACAGCATTTCATGTTTTTGAACATTGAAGCCTGTGCTACACTCTGAGACTAAAATTTGAGAGAAAAATGGAGTAACTTATTGCTTTTTTAGGCCGTTTCTTATGCACGCTGGGGGATGCTTTCATACTCTGTTACACCAACACTAGATCGTGTGACCAATATATTCTACTCCGCGGGACCTTGTAAATGTAAACGTTCGGATATGTTCCTTGTCTCCGTCGTATAGGATGGGCAACAGTGGACAACGGCCGACTATATGCGATGTCCAGGAATTTAAATATAAGGTCGGAAAATGCTCTCTGGAAGCAATATTTTTTTGCCCGAGGTTTCGGGGCTAACACGCGGTCATTGGCAAGGAACCAAGATGCACAGCTCACTGTGTTATTAGCTCAAATCTGTACGAATTGTCATATGCCTTCTGCAAGAGTTGTTAGTTTCGATCGTCCAAAGGACCTTCTATTAACACATGTTTGAAATCAAAGCGGCGCGCTGGCATGGATGCAAGAATTGTCATATGCCTTCTGCAAGAGTTGTTAGTTTCGATCGTCCAAAGGACCTTCTATTAACACATGTTTGAAATCAAAGCGGCGCGCTGGCATGGATGCAATAGGTGCTACCAAAGCAAGCTGGCCATTCCTCGCACCGTGATTTTGCGCTGATTAAGTGTTGCACTACCCCGTAAGCCGTTTTTACCACCTAATTGGCTTGACAAAAAAGGCAGTTAATTCCGTAAATTGCATCGGGTAATGGGTCCATAGGCCGCATAATTTGTGTGCGGATTGTTGCTTCCGTTCTGTGTGCAACGCCAATTAAAATTTTGCTGACCAGTTGAGCAAATTTTTCGGACACAGCAGCAATGTAACGTATTGGTCGCCAGCGTTTCAATTTTGGCCGTCCTGCTGGCTTTCTGGGTTTCGCTCCTCCGCTGCAAATTTTCACGTATGCGTAAGGATAACCATTGATCGTAAAAATTTTCCGATTTCTACTTGTCAGCTGGGTCGATGCATTTGTTTTCTACTCGGTGATGTAGCGTTCGAAAACAGCTGAGGTAATGCGGGACGGGATGTTTGCTTAGGCAACCAAAAATGCGCTAGGTATTCATGGCCTTCCTGCAAACTGTTGTTTTGAGTTCTACACCGCCTTTTCTTCACACTAACACGTCAAGAAACGGCAACTGGCAGTCTTTTTTCTTCCATTGTGAACTGGATCGCACGGAAGATAAAGCTCACATTCTCTTTTAAATCCCTAATTCTGTCGCGAATAATTATGACAACCATGTCATTTATATAACAGATTTACAGTCGTTGTCGACAGTCGGGACAGTCGGGACAACGGCGACCCGATTGGTTTACCTTTTATATGCTCGAATAAATTTCCATTGAAAGGGTATCTATTGGTTTCATCTTTTGCCAGTTGATCTGTGTTATTTCCTTCGATATCCAAAGATTTGCAAGGTCCTTCTTGATGCTGTTCACTAGGCTCTTCATTGGGTCATCGACCCGAGGCATGTAGGTGGTTTTTCGTTAAAAAGTGTCTGGACGTTTTTGACGTATTAATTTTCCTTAAATAAGTTTCAACCAACAATTATAAAACAGAAAAATTTGTTCGTCAAATAGCCTTAGACAACAAACCAAGGTTAAGGCAGTTTGCTGTTACGGTCTGAGTTATTCCAATCTTGTAATAATGGTGTGAACTTGATTTATGTTCAATGAAAGTGAACTGACAATTCAAAGAATGAACTTTTGAACGCAAATAGGGCTTCATAGTTATTGCTGGCGAAAGCAATACGACAAATTTTAGGCACTTCAATAAACGGGATTCATTCAGTCTATTTTAAGTATCGTGAGGCAAACTCTTCACTTACATCGAATTGCCATGTTAGTTTATCCCTTAAGCAATGTCGACCATAAATTCCTGATGAGGACTGCATTAGCTCACTGCTCACATATACTCATTTCATTTCATTCTCATCATGCTGATATCGCTCGGGCATAAGAATGCCGCGCAATTCATCCTTTATTTAAGAAAGTTTACTGTCGACATTTGAAGGTGGGGAGGGACAACAGAATAAGAGATTGTAACAATTGATGTTGTACTATACCCTACTTTCAGCCTACGTAGTAGGTATAAGACCCAGACACGTGTTTCGCCGATATTCTGCCGCTGCTTGACCCAGTCACGAGTTGGTCCCCCAGCTTACCCTGTCTGCTTTTAGGATAATCAACCGGTTTTGAAAGTGCAGCTTTTAAATCTCCAGAGAAATTAATTTTTTTTTTCGTGGTAAATATCAGTGCATTTAAGGTGCAGTGGTCGCTAATGACCTCGTTATTTTCCTTGATTTGTATAAATTTGGTAATTTATTCAATACCAGCGTTACTGTATTTTGGAGAACATAGAAATAATAATGAACGACATAATGCCTATTCAGTACTGAAATTAGCTAAAGGAATTACTTTGTGTTCGTAAAGGAATTTAAAGTTTTCTCAATAATGCCGTGGTTCTAGAGACGTGAGAAGGGCTCTCAATTATAACAATAAATTTCGATATTGTGTTAAGTTCAAAAATAAAGCAACTTATTAATATATTATAAAATAATTTTTCTTCAGTCAAAATATTATGTTTAGCCTGTTCTTACCGCTAACGTGTTTATTGAATGTCATCGAGAAAGTGTGTCATCAAATTGCTTGTCTTTACTTTCTTCACAGATCAATTCAAAATTGGCGCATCTGTTAAATGTTTTACATTTAAACCATTATAATAACGTATACATAAAGAGTATTAGCCGAAAAAAGGTGATTATGAAAATGGTTTCTCAGAATGATGACCATGTTGCTTCGTTGTAGAAATGTCTCAAAACAGCAAACCACATTGTCAAGAGTAAATGATGTCAGCAGAATAACTGTGCAACTACTATTCCTCAGATTAATAAAAAACTTTCCATAAAAGTTTACCTCTTAAAAATTGCTTTGATTCGATATTCGGCTGACGAACTTCTGTGTATATTAAATTTCTCCAACGTTATGCCAAAATAAAATTTCAGAAATTTGAGAAATAATATAATTTACTGCAGATACACGATTCAATTTGACTGAAAAAAGAGAACTTTTTTTCTTTTAACAATGTTTTACCTTAAGCATGACGATGAGGTTTGCTTTAAAATACCTATCTATTTGGAAATGTCTGGTGTAGCAGGTGAAATCCCGACTGGAAAGATCATAGAAGTTGGAAATAGCTATGCCAATCGAGCTCCTATACCATGCTTATTGTCAATTCGTTTACAAGTACTTTGTTTAAAGCTCAATGCGTGGATTTTATTTTATAGCAGCCAAAGCTGGAACAGCCGTTGCCTACTAGGAGGAAATGCATTAAGTGTATCAAGTCTGCATTCGATAGTTACAAGACAGTGCGCCAAGTAGTATAAGGTGCCAGATAATCCTGGAATACTAGAAGAGTCATCACAATACAACGGAGTACTAGGGCGACTTAATTTTAAGCAGTATAATTGGATAAAGTGCAATAAGTTAAAATACTTATGAATTCGAAAAACTTTAATGCAGTACGTGTCCTATCTACATGGTAATGTGCATGCATATTGAGCTTATATTTTTTGTTCATTGCCTGCGTGCTTGTGGATATACAGTAGTCGTCACAGACCAATACATTTTAATAACTTTGTATAAGTTTAATCATTACGCAAATGCCAATTTGAATGCATCAGGCATATTAGGTACTTAAAGAAGTATAGGAATTACTAAGTTTTTGTAAACCAAATAAAAATTTTCTCGGTAATCCCGTGATTTTCGAGACGTAAAAAAGAGTTTTAAATCCAAACAATTAATTTAGATATTGTGTTAAATTGAAAACTTGTAGCAACCACTTTCTGTATAAAAAAATGTTTCTTAAGTCAAGACATTTTTTTAACTTTAATCTTACTGGATAAGTATCTATTGAGTATCATCAACGAGATAATGTCATAATTTTCCTTCTTTTAACTGACTTCTTTGATAAATTTATAAATTCTGCATTTGTTCGACGTAAACACCGACATCTTTTAAATTAGGTAGATATAGAGCATTTACAAAAATAAAGGTTTTTATGACATAAGTTCAATGAATATGGCAAGGTTTTTGATAAAGAGTAATTCCCCAAAACAGCAAAAACATTTTCGAGGGTAAATGGTGTCCTCACTGGAGCTGTAAAACTACTATTCCTAAGATCTAAGGTAACCTCTAAGAAAATGCTTCGATAAGATAGTCGGCTGATAAACTCCTGCGTATATTTAATTTTTATACCGTAATGCCACAATAAAAGTTGAAATATTTGAGAATTAAGTTTCCTGAAGATAAACGAGTCAATTTGACTGAAGATGAAAGAACTGTCATTATTCTGTCTAATAGATTACCTTCCGCATGAATAGGTTTATTCCACTTTCAGTTTTTAACTGGCAAATTAAAAAAAAACTGGTTGCAAATATTGCAGTTTTTTGAAATACTTATTATTTTTTCGTCTGTTTCGTTTCAAAGTAAAGCAAAAGGGAAAATAAAATATAAAAACTATATTTTTCACGACTTCTATTCAATAGGGTTTTTTTCTTAAATTCGCATGAAAATGTTAGACATTTGGTTTCTATTGAAGGGCATTCAAGGTTCATTGGTGCATGCAAACAAATACTATTCGGATACTGCATTTTGTGCAAAAAAACTTCACAATATAGCTAAATATAATTTTTTAATACAAATCTCTAATGTTACTGCAAACAAATTTGGTAGCTTTAACTTGGCTTAACGTCAATCTGAACAATTTTATATGACCTTTTCAGTTGTGGAAGGGACATTTTCTATACCTATTATACTTTTTTTTGGAATGCCTGCTTTGTTTTTTGAACATTTACGTGTAGTTTGGTTCTCTTCTTCGAAATAGCATAGGATATTCCTTCCATATGGAACTAAGTCCCATTTCCCCAAAACTAATGGCCATTTCTCTTAATAAATCTAACTAAAAGGAAGATTTAACAAAGTAAAAGGCTTTCAAAGCATTAAATAAGCTGAATGAATTAAACAGTGTTACTTAATATATGCTTCAACACCAGATCAACTTTAATTAAGAACGTTGCATGGACCTTGGCGACTACTGTAAAGTAGATTCACTATCTCATGCAGTAACTGTAGGAATTGTGAAATAAGTTTTCGATTGGAGCATATAAAATACGGATGGCTGTAACAGAGAGGATCATACAGACTGTCCTCAACATATTTGAGACACTTAAACATGCTGGCTTTGTAACGAGCCTCCGTCTGACCGCCAAGACATAGCATGTACTATAAAAACTGACTACTTAATAAGTATGCCTTTTTGCCATAAATTTTGATTGTCTTTATGCATTCAAATTTTTTTTTGGAAAACATGCACGCAAAAATTATTAATTGTACTTTTTTGTTAGAAAATTACGCAAGTTACCATTTATACTTAGAGGAAGTGCATCTTTTGGTTTAAAAAATTATAATTATGAGCTTTTGTACAAGTTTCAGGTTTTTATCAAGTGGACGCCATATCCGTCAGTTTGTATTGCTGCTTTTACTGTAAAAAGCATTCTCTACATCCATGGCAACATTTATGGGAACTATGGGAGATCTTCGTCAAGCTTTAGGCAAAAACGTATTTTTCCTTTTACAGGATGTACACAGGGCCACTTTTTTAAACCTTGAATTCCAGTGAGGCGGTCACTTTGTTTTAAAATTATTCGGCAATTTAAAAACTCTTTCTTAAAACCGAAAGATACGCTTCCTTTAAGTATACAAGTTAAATTAGCGTAATGTGCTACCAAATGAGTACAAGAAATACTTGTTACGAGCATGTAATCCAAAAATATATATTTGCATCTATAAATGCAGTCGGACATAACAATAAAAAGGGATACTTATTAAATAGTCACTTTTTATCGAACATGTTTTTGTCTTGGCGGTCAAAAGGAGGGTCGTTAGAAATCCGGCATTCTGAAGTGTCTCAAATATGTTGAGATAAGTCTGTATGATCATCTCTGCCACAACCTACCGCAATAAATATGTTATAATCAAAAACTCATTTCAGTATTCCTGCGGCTATTGCATGAGATATGTCATATTTTCTTATAGTAAAAGCATTTGTCCGAAGCCTTGGCGAAGCAGTACAGACGTTTCTTGTCGCATTAAATACAACCTAACCTGTTCATACTGTATGCGATCTTGACTACTATAGGTGGTTTTTTAACGATTGTCCGATCGAGGTCCTATTTTTGAATTAAGCATTAGCTACCTAACATTTAAGCGCATGTACCCAAAATCTTGGAGGTATTCTCTACCTGACAGAGCAGCTTTAGATGTTGCATTTTGTATTTTAATCAATCTTAAACGATTAGCCATCTGATGCAGAATATTAATGAGGACTATATTCGCCTCAGTCTGGAAACTGAATTCCACAATTTTTAAGGAAATGGGCACGTAAGCATGCGATGACACGTGGTGTATAATCGAAAAATTTGCAATGCGAAACAGTTATAAAAGTTTAGTGGAATGTCAGCAACTTGACCCATCTTCCCCGATTATGTTTCGGTAGTGAAGCAATTTTGTCTTCCTTTAATTAGCTGGTGCTTGCTTCACGGTAGTTAGGAGCCGATAGCAGTGATGGTATCAGATCATCAACAGCGTTCACACCGGTCCTCGAAAGAAATTTTCTGGACATTAATATACACTTAAGCAATGCATGCGCGTATCTTAAACTCGCGGTAATATAATAGGTTATAATCTGCCCCTTTTGTGGCTCGTTAACCCTTCACCTGAAGCCCGTGACGGTGTAACCGCTATCAATAAGAACGAAAATTTTGTAGATGAAATGGGGTCATGTACTGGCCTGACGATAAATGACCGAAAACGATCGTTGGCCAACACGACTTTTCAATCGTAGAAATGGGGAATGTTTGTCGAATCTTGCTCATACTCTGCACATTAAGTACTGATCAATTACACTTTGAGTCACGCGTAGTGTATTTATTTGTGTTTTAGGAGTGTTCGACGACGTTGATATGACCGGACCAGAATGTATGTGTGCGCTTCTGCTATGCAAAAAAACAAAATGAATTTCTTTTTTTGTATTAACGCGTGGTAGGCTTATCTCATATTCTAGGGAAAACAAAGGTTGCACTGGCGGACATCTTCGATCAGACATGCGAACGTAAGTTCCGCATGCAATTTGGCAATCCATTTATTGATCTGCTTCTTTAGAAATACATGTTTCGGCTGCACTTCCTGTAATGATTATCTCATTCTTCTGAGCCGAATTCTATAAAAAGGCTGGTTTTTTTAATGGCATTGAGACTTATTCTGTCATGGGTTAGCTCAGGCTCGAATTGTACGCCCTTTACGTTGATCTGGTGTATCGCTGCGAATGCTTTATACGATTCTCCTTGATAATTTAATATAACTTAGGTTTGTGAACCTTTTAAAAGTTCGATTTTTCGCACTCATGATTTTTTTCGCAAGCATTAAAAGTCTTAGAACGTTAAATGCTTTCTGGAAATGCCATTCAGCAGAGTTTTTATTGGGGTCACAGAAGGACCCTTTTATTATAAAAACCACTGCTTACACAACCTGAGTAGTTTAAATTACCCATTTTCTCCCACATTTATGAGGAACAGCCGTGGTTCCAGCAGATATTTAATGAAGGCATATAACTAAGGAGGAGTCGTCAGAACTTTATAAAAAGGGTGCATTTCCACAATATTCAACCTTCTTCACTAGTGCGCTTTATTCTAGTTCGGGTGAGTGATACTACAAGAAAATGTATTTCAACGACCTCGCCCGAAGTCGGCTCACACTGCCCTGACATACGCGCACTTGTCTTATTTGTGCTATCGCTTCCTACGATCATACTCTCCTTTAAAATTAGGAGCCCGTCAGATCATAGGGCACGCTTTGCATGCCACCCAGGTGGCCCCAGTAGGTACGCCTACCGGCCAGTCTCATATTATTATCATGTGCAGTAATGGATAATGAGTCAAGGCTCAGCCGTTTGAACCCTAAATACTGCGATATTCCAGGCCCGGTTCGTGAGAGATGATCGAGATATCTTGGAGAACCAGAGTAGACGTTTATAATCTGTAAAGAAAAAAGTAGTAGAATTGATAGTATAAAGGTGGTTAACTCGGCCTGGCATTCATTTTAACCATCAGGACCTTGCGAGAGCACTGCGATGTCGCGACGGTCTCGAGCCGAGGCTGGAGGCTGAATGAGTTCCGCCTTGCCTGTTGAATGGGCTTAGTCTGAAGTTGCAGCGAACCAGGTGGACAGGTGGTCATCGATTGGCTGGCACTTGTGCAAAGCTTGCTGCGGCGAGAAGGGGGAAGCGTACAGCTGCTGGCAGTGGTTGCCATGTGCGCGGCGGAGAAAGGCAGGCAGCGTGAGTCAACAGCGGCAGGCTCCCAAAGTACCCCTGGAAAGACCGAAGGTGGCGGTAATGGACGCCGAAGGCAATACCGATGCCAATAATCGAGAAAGGAAAGGAAAAAGAACGAAATGAGATTAAAGTTGCAAAAATTCCCATTAGATAATTCAGAACACAATTTTGGCGAGCAAACGCTTTCAGTAATTTATCATCAGGCCAAACAGTTACAAAGGAGGTGTAAATTTAAAATCGATAGTTTGTTTTCTTTACATGCAGGGCCCAATCCCCGCCCGGCATACCTAGCCAGAGGCTAGACTAAAAGCATAAACAGTTCTATCCTCGCACACATGGTTGACACCGGACATCGTGTGGACCCAAGCGAAGCCTTTAAGGTAATTTAAAAGGTCCCACAAAACTACCCAAAGTCCCTGGGTCAACGTCTGTTAGCAACAGCAGAAGCAACCGCAATCCGATTGCGGAAACTAGTTTTGTGTGCACAAAATAATATCGTGCAAGCCCCCACCTTGGCATGGCCACCAACTACCAAACTGGCTGCACATTGCCGCGCTCTGATTGAACCCTGCATGCAAAGAAAGACAAACGATCAATTTTTAAATTCAAACCTCCTTTGTAACTGTTTGGCCTGATGAGAAGTTACTGAAAGCGTTCGCTCGCCGAAATAGTTGTTCTGAATTATCGAATGGAAATTTTTGCAACTTTGAAACAGTCCAAGGATGCCGCGGTGTTAAAGGCACTCAATGGGTACCTAAGATTCAACACCAAACTTGCAGAGGCGAAAGTACTGGTCAACTTTATTGGAGACTGCATAGAGAGAATTGAATATCCGAAGAAATATTGGAAAGCTTTACGAAGGAACAATACAGTTATCAACACAGAAACTCTTACAAGATAAGCCAAGAACCAAATGGAAAGCACAGAAGTAAAGATTGATGAACTGGAGCGTCATGTGTGTCAACGCGCTGCCGTTCTAGACACTTTGACCGAGGAAGAAAAACAGGAATTCATCAACTTCTTGCATATTATACGAATAAAACGTGGGGATGCCAAGAGATCGTCACTCCTTCAGAAGGTACAAGAAATCAAACCACAGTCAAGATTCCCCAAAAATCCACAGCGCTATGTCCACAACAACTCTTCTCTAACAATTCATACAACTCTTCTCGAAGCATTATCACTGGGTCCAAAATTCTGCATACCTAGGCGAAAGATTATTCAGTTAGAACTAGAAACCCGGTTTAAGAATCTATACAATCAAGTTAATTACCTCAAGCCGATCTCCACTGATAGTGTCCAGCACTTCAAATCAACACTGGTGAATTGTAGTTACCAGAACTTGAACCGGAGGCTAATAAATCGCGAAATACTGACAAAAGCACACATATACAAGTTAAAACAACTGAGAGAAACAAGGAAATATTGGTTACTAAACCAGACAAATGAACAGGCGTCGTTCTAATGAACAGATCGGACTACGTTAGCAAGATCCGACGAAATTTAAGAAGGTAGACAAAGAAAAAGAGAGTACGGATGAAGGAGAGGTACACCTGACAGGCTGCTTAAGAAGACTACACACGGCAGGATTCCTTAGTGACCGAGACCTCGAAACTTTACGACCAGTAGGCACGCACATTCCCCGTTTATATGGTCTACCTAAGATCCACAAGAATGGGCTGCAAGTTCGCCCGATTTTAGACATGAGAAACTCGCCGTATCATGCAATAGCGAAGTGGTTGGCAGAGAAAATCAAGCCTATACAGCAACAGCTGGCACCACATAGCTATCAAGATACGTTCCAGTTTATCGATTGCATCAAGGACATAAACTTGAACGGCATGATGATGATCTCTCTAGACATCTCATCACTGTTTACAAACGTTCCAGTAACAGATACAGTCGAATTTATCTGTGAATACGTAGTGGCAAATCAAATAGACGTAGGAATACCATCTGACGTATAAAGGGAACTATTACTCAAATGCACCTTAAATGTGCAGTTCCTTTTTGACAACCAACTATACAGACGAATAGACGGCGTCGCTCTGGGCTCGCCTATCGGGCCTCTCTTGGCCAACATCTTCATGGGCAAACTGGGAAAAATTTCAACTCAACAAGCAGATCCATGAGTAAAAACTCTATGGCTGATATGTCGATGATATCTTCGCCATCGCCCCAGCAGATACTGCTGTTAATGCAATTCTACATACTGTTAATCAAGCACACCCCTCCATTAAATTCACCTTGGAGGTGGAGACGACAGGTTCGCTTCCTTTCTTGGATGTCCTCCTAAGTCGATGACCTGACGGTAGCATCCAAAGGAGCGTTTACCGAAAGAAAACGTGGTCCGGACAGTATACAAACTATAACAGTTTTGTACTTATCCAACAGAAGCGTAACTTAGTACGCTGCTTAATGCAAAGAGCCAGAAAAATCTGCTTAGCTGAATTTATTGAAATGGAGCTCCAGAAACTCCAGGACGTGCTTCGAGAGAACGGATATCCAGAAAGATTCATCATAAAGAATATGATGGAGAAAGGAACAAAGCCCACCACACCCACGGTGGAAAAGAAGACGCTATTCCTCAAAGTCCCTTTTCAAGGGGATGCAGCAGGTGAACACTTAAGCAGACGCCTCAAGCAAGCCGTAGCACAAACCTTCCCAGCAGCGAACATGCAGGTGTTATTTTCAACCAACCCGATACTGCACGGTGAGAGTAAGGATAAGCTACCATCTCAGACCACTTCTTTGTGTATCTACTTATTTACTTGCTCCTGTGGAGCTGGTTATATCGGTCGCACGAGTAGGCGCTTATCTAAAAGAATACGGGAACACCTCCCGGCATGGCTAGCCAGAGGCGAGACTAAAAGCATAAACAGTTCTATCCTCGCACACATGGTTGACACCGGACATCGTGTGGACACAAGCGAAGCCTTTAAGGTAATTTACAAGGTCCCACCAAATTATCCAATGTCTTAGGGTCAACGTCTGCTGGCAACAGCAGAAGCAACCGCAATCCAATTGAGGAAACCGGTTTTGTGTGCAAGCCCCCAACTTAGCATGGCCAATGATTTCCTAACTGGCTGCACATTTCCGCGCTCTGATTGGACCCTGCATGTAAAGAAAGACAAACGATCGATTTTTAAATTCAAACCTCCTTTGTAACTGATTGGCCTGATGAGAAGTTACTGAAAGCGTTCGCTCGCCAAAATTGTGTTCTGAAATGAGATTTGTAAAAGATAAAGAAGTATGCACGTACCAACGGTATTGTTTGAAGAGCTGGTGTTGCTGGCTTATGAGAGTCAGGTTGATGGGACGGTTGTGACTCATATGTATGAGAGAGCCATGCTAGCTGCGTTGAACCTCAACGTCAAATCCGTATGCAGTGTCAATGTTGGTTGCCTTGAGTTGAGGGAGACGGGATACCATTGGTAGAAGAAGAATAATCAAAATTCTGAAAGAAGGTAAGGATATAGACATTTAAAGCGAGAAGAGCTCTTCGGGATGGAGAAGGAACCAGAACCTGGGTCGGCGGGCAGTGACCGATTGAGTATTACCCGCTCGCTTCGCAACACGGTGTCGATAATGAAATTCTCCATTTCGCGGTTACATAAGATAACGCAAGAAAAATTCAACTGAATCTGTGGGAGGTTTGATGATATATGTGCTCAGCCAGATCAGAATATGAGAGTTCAGATCACGTCGGGCAGTCATCATTATCGTAAATAAGTTAAGACTAAGCCATTTGAACCCTAACTACTGCAATCTTTCAGGCCAAGTTCCTTAGGATATGATTTAAAAGTCTTGGATAACCAGAGGAGGGGAAGGTTACATTCTGTACAGAACAAGTAGTAGAATATATAGCGGAAAGGTGGTTGACTCGACCTAACGTTGAGTTCGACAATCAGGACCATGAGAGAGCACTTCAGTGTCACGTCCGTGTCGAGCCAAAGCGGAAGGTCGGGTGAGTTCTGCTTTGCTTGCTGGATAAGCGTTGTGTGAAGTTGCAACAAACCAGGTGGATAGGCGGTCATCAATTGGCTTGCTGCGGCGGGAAGAGGGAAGCATACGGCTTCTGGCAGTGGTTGCTATGTGCGCGGCGGAGAAAGGCAGGAAAAGTGAGGCAACAGCGGAGGGCTCCTAAATGGTACAGCCAAACAAAGACCAGTTTTGCTTATGCTGTATACTACGCATGAACTGCTTATTTTGTTTTTATCGCAAAGAAAACTTCTATTATACGGTCGGGTCGCATGTCCTTGCCACCATTTCTCACAACTTTTCAAGGTTTCGATCACGGAGGCCTTTCCAATTATCTGAGACTACAATTTGCTCTAAAAAAGAGCTACTAATTTATGTATCCGTTGATTGAACACGCTTTTGGGATCTTATTGCACGCTTTAATGCAAAGGCTGGATTGTGTGAGCAGTTTATTCTATTCTACGGGACCTAGTTATTGTATATATAATTGTTTTCCTTATTTTCTTAGTTAACTGTGGGCGTAGTGGCGACTGATGGCATGCTAATTCCTGAGCATTTTCCGCTTTTGACATTTCCAAAGACCCAGCTACGACGACGGATGCGAGCAGTTTATGGTTTTCGGACCGTTTCCGATTTCTGTGATATAACAAATGTCTTATTATGTCACAAATAAGCGAAGCCTAGGCAATTGAACAGAAGGCGGGAACACTGTCACTGGGACCAATATTATTTTTTTCAAACGCGTCGCACTCTAACGCGAGCTATTTGTCAAATAATCAACATGTTCAGCTCACCCTGTGTCTAGGTCAAATCTGCAGGAAAAGCTATCCAGCTCCGCTATCGATTTTTAGCGGGTCTTCTCCGTTTTGGGCAGCAGTGCGACACATTCCTCAAAGTTAAATCCCATTAACTATTTGTATACCATTCATCTTGACGGCAAAGCCCTTCTTGTAGTTTTTTCGTCATTAGTGTTGTCATAGGTTAATAAAGTCTGAAAACAGGACTCAATTGCTGAGCAGTCATTTACATATATTAGGAACAATAATTGCCCAAAAACGGAACCATGATGCACTGCAATTACAAATGGCACTAGAGTGTAGTTCCGGTTTGCATCGCACACAGACAGGGATCGAACTTTGAGAAAATCTTATATGCAGTTTAGTAAATTCAATATCACCCGTATTCGCCAACCTTGTCGAGTAGCTATTGGTGCGGGACTATATCGAACGCTTTTTGAAGTCTCTCCAACCAAACCGACGTTTGTAGTCCCCTACTATAACCTGGACGACTACTCAACTGAATCAGACATATAGGTGAGGCAGGAGTGGTTTCTTCGAACTCCGCGTTGGGCACTGTCAAATGAGTATTTGTCTTCGAGAAACTTCATAGCGGCCTTTTTCATAATTCATTCCATAACTTTGCGAAAAATGCAAGGAAGACTCACAGGTAGATAGCTTTTAACACTTTTTCTGAATCCACCTTTGTAAATACCGTATATTTTCGCAAATTTCAAATGAGAAGGGAGGAGGCCTCGATCAAAGCACAACTGGAAATTATGCGATAGCCATTTGCAAAGTTCAAAAGCTCTTGATATTATTTTGATGTTTTGAGACAAAAAAACACAAACGGGTGTCTGCATAGAGCTCCAACTGGCCGTTTACTCTTGAATTAGAATTAAAGGGCACACGTTAATGTTGCATGTATTCAATTTAACCAATAAATCTGTAAATTTGATTTCCTTAACAACATCTGGCCGCACTGAGATTTTTTAAACAAATTGACCAGAAATAATGCACTCTGGCAAGTAAGTGCGGCTGTCACGCCTATTTTTAAACGTAAGCACAAGGATGAACGTAGTGTGATGCACGACTGACTATGAAAAGCTTCACTGTAGCATAGTTTGCACCAAGTGGTTCCCAACCTTTTCACAGCCTTCTCAGGAACAGGAAATGACTTTGTTTTAAAGATAACACGTTACCTTGAAGGCATTCGGCACATATGACAATAAGATGATTTCGGTGAAGGCCGTGGCGTGTGTGTTGAGCAGTTTTTAAGAAGTAGCTTAACTTGTATTATGAGATAATGCTACTACTAAGTACCTTTTAGTAAAGTTGTAAGATTGCATTCTCACATCTGCCTGCTTGACGGTTGTGGCAAAGAAAGGACAATCACCCGATCCAAACAATTTCCTAACACTGAATTTTAGGACTGACGTTCGTTAGGCTGTCTTATCGTCTGCAGCCTTAAAACCCGAATGATGGATTAGAGTGAAAAGCTGCCATGTTTGAGAAATGAACGTGCAGATGAGCTTCAAGTTGCGCATTCCTACCATTATACTACAATGAATAAGGTTTTGTTGAGTGGGGACAAGGTTGATAGACCAAACTTCCATTTTTAGTTGATGGGTACTTACTGCATAACTGCAGCCCGACCAATCACATGTGGTACAAACGGCTGTGTTTAGGTGTTTGCAAAATTAACTGCAAAAGCCGCAAGCTGTTAATTTTACGAAATGTTAGCTAGAAACCACACATTTCTCACAAACAGATTCTTACCTACATTTGACTATTACCTACTAGTGGCATAAACCAACTTTCCCTTTGATTATGACTGTTAATCAAATTGTTACCTTGACACAATTATATATGTTTTAATTTATTTCGCTGTATAAAATCTACACAATCTGGATATTTCCGCAAAATGTTATAGACCTGCATAGGATCCACCAATGGTCAATATATTTTTCCGCAACTCAGCAGGTGCAGTCAGGTGATAATTGTTCTTTAATCAGAAGAAAAGCCCCATCTCAGTCTTCCCCAAATTGTTTGAATTGCTGGAAAATTGAAGCCATATATAGCGATCAGATAATTGCTCATTTCCAGCGTCCAGCAATTTTATCGATATTTCTTTATATTTCCATTTTTCAGGTAAGGAAATGCCAGGTAAGGCTTTCAAAGATTCATAATGCTGAGTGCGCCCTATTTTGTATTTGTATTAGCCTTTATGTATGGAAAGCTAAATGGGCATTTGTTCCATCGTTTTACGTGGAAAGAATGACTCATAAGTAGTTTGTAAACCAGCACACATGCAGGAGGCCTAGGTGTTAGCTATTTGTACATCAACTACGTGGTTAATGTCTGTGGGTAGTTGATTGTCATTAAGCTAGTAATCGCTGATCTCAAGCGGATAACAGATCCTCCTTTCTCACGCATATTATGTAGAACACCATACTGTCTACAATTTCTATATTTTTATAATTTAAATTTCATTGATTTTGTCTTCCAAGATTGCCATGTATTTGTGCTTTTAATACGAAGGTTGACTTATGCCTACTGCGTCATACAGACATGTTGCAAAATATTGCCTAGCGCATGCCCTAGCGTCTTATGACTTTATAGTTTGGCATCGGTTATATACTTCTTATCAAAAACAAACTGCATTTGCTTTTATATTTTTTGAAAACATATACTAAAATTATAACTAACCTTGCAATCTCAAAAGATGAAAACGACATACTGGATTTCTCGACGCATGACTGTAAGTGCCTTTGAATGTGGATCTTCGAGTATAAACTCGTTCAAAGATTTTGTTAATTTCTAAAATAAAGATTCTTTACTGCTATCGTTAATAAGGGCGCCTTGCGATACTGCTTGAGAATGAAGGATCACAATCTTGCAAAGGTACGTCATTAACTCATTTTCTTTAAGCTTTTTTCTCAAATCGTCACATAAACATGTCCCAGTTGATATCCTTGCTTTGCGTTTAGAGGATAACCACTTACTCAAGTTGCAGAATTTGTGATCGTTTGCATGGCTTGTGAAAACTCTTTTTCCTGCATTGTAGGCAAACAAACGCCTGCGTCTACAAAACCAAAAACAGGTAAGAAGATCGTGGCAGGTAATGCATTTAGCTTTTGAAATGCACCAAACAGAATGCCCGCTTATAAAATAACAGTAATGAGAAGAAACTGAAAGCAAATTGAAGGACGGAGGCTGAATGACAAATCGCATGGCGGGATGTAGCATGAACCTCGATTTGGCATGAGGAAAACGTACAGAACATGTCAGAAGGCGTTATTAAGTTCAGTATAGTTCACTATTTTACGGTAGTAGGCCATGCCTTTGAAGGCCCTACTGAAAACAGTTTAAATAAAATATTAAACATAAAATATGTTATCATAAAAAAGTGAGTTACATATGCACATGTAAAACGTTGTTGCACATGTAAAATGTTGTTATCCGTATATGTGACTGAAAGTAAACCAATGGTTAATGTTCTGTAGACGGAATGTGCCACAGATGAGAATTCGGAGGCAAAAAACGGCTCGCATTCTGCGCCCGGCCCCAAAACTAAAACTAAATGTAATTAAACATGTACGGAAGTAGCCACTGGCAGCGTGTTCTCCTTATGCAAGACACGCCGACTTATTGATTTTAGATGTGCGCACTGATGTGAGGAAGACATTGGCGGATTAATATGGGGCCATGCAAATGGCATTCGAGGATTACTATTCATAATTTACTAATCAGTATCCAAATAAAAGGTGCTCAAACCCTGATTTGATTCTTAGAATTACAACCACTGTCCATTGTGACACGAACGAGATATCGTGCCGGTTTATATCGGTATTATACACACGGTGGATAGGCACTCACCGATCATACACCAGCGCTCCATCTTTATCTACCTATGCTGTGGGTGCGGCTGCTGGTGGAACTCGATATGACGCCATGTTTCAGCGTGATTACTTCTGAACAGGATGGAAATTCCGAAAAGGAGGGGACATTCACGTGTAAAAATCAAATCTGATATGCTTTTTTTTCAGTCATTGAAGTGACCAGTTGTGACATGTTTGAGCAGTTAATAATATCTGCCGATTTGTGATGTTTGGCAGACGTATGTTTGCATTCCAGCCAATGTCTTGTAGATGCCACAATTATGATGTCACCAAGGTCAGGCAAATGCAACTGTTTCGAAAATTTCACAGAGCTTGATTTCATGGAGTGCATTAAATGGACACTTTATAAACACAACCAATAACAGCTATATTATTGGACGGGTGGACGACGGAAATAAAAGAAAACCCTCCCAAGGAACGACAAACATGCTCAGATGAGACGGGAACTGTAAAAAGATTATTAAATTTTAAGGATGCAGCTTGCTCCTATGGGTACAAACTAAAATCAGCTACAGCGATCGTCCACGCAGAAATAAGATAGTGAGTTAAACATTCAGTGGAATTCAGCACATTTGGATCAATCTCAAACGCTACCGTTCTAAACACTGTCCTCTTACATACATCTGATCCCGCACTGAGTGAGACCATACTGAGCGCGTCCGTACGATTCAGGTTACACTCATCATAATTTATAAAAAGGCACACTTTGTGGCCGAAAAGGAAACTGCAAGGGACAAACAAGAGGTGGAAAGCAAATTAGTCCTTGGCTGCAGTTACTGTTAAATAAATTTATGACGATTGTAAAATGGTAATGTTTGGGGGAATCAATGGAAGAGAAGGCTAAACTTCGGCGTAAAGAAAATAGGAGGTGGTCCAGAAATCAGTTTTTGAGGCATATTAGCACAATTTGCCAAAACATTCGCATTTGTATATGGCATGACAAATTTTAAAGTGATATATTGCGAGTATTAAGAGCTCTTGTAAATGCCAGAGTTATAGCAATGTTTCCATTAGTAATGAAATTTCAAAACTCGACAACTAACTTACAATTAACAGGGGTATTTTTTAGGTTCACTCGATTCTACTGATATCACAGACTTGGTTGACGTAGACCTGTGCGGCATATTAACCATCTTCAATAAAAAGGCCAACTGATGTTCTATGCTACGTGATCTGTAGCTAATTTGTTTGAATGTTAATGCCAACGTTAACGCTTTATGGATTTTGATTTATTCATTGACATCTAGTTGTGTGCAATATGCGCTACTAATCTAGTCCATTGAATTAATCGCTCATATACGTTTTAAGTCACACTTCTTAATGTCATACTTATATTTTCGAAATGGTAAAGCGGAACCGTATATAACTACACAGAAAAACGTATATCCTTTTCATCATACGTGAGAGAATAAGAATAAAGGGCGAATTCTAGGAACAGGTTGTATTTTAGCTGATGTTTCAAAGGAATTAAGGCTTTTATCGTCAGCAAGTTTGTTCGAACGTTAGCCTGCGCCTAGTGCCCGCGTTTTAATCGATATTTTCGATCGAGTTTTACGCCTGTTCAATTTGCTTACGCCTTAGCAGGCGCTTCCGTGAGGTGCTCTTAGTCGTTTGCTTGCATCCCTATTGTCTGCACCTTCTTCGCTCGCGGCTGTCGGCCCTGCATATCTTCCTCCGCCTGACCTATTGCTCCCTTCTTAGACCCAGCATGAGCGCTCGAAAGAAGAGAATCCCAAGTTCTTGCTCAAAATCCCATGTGTGAAGTATGCATCAGATGTGGCTGCCGGAAAACTGAATGCATTTGGGATCGTTGTGGTCCTTAGGCCGCAGTCAACAATCAGACAACAGATCACGAGGCCCAACGACCCCCTACCGTTGACAGAACGACCAGCTGTGATCTACAGCATACCACGCCAAGACTACAATGCAAGGCATATTGTTGAAATGGGCAGATGCCTTGGTTCAAAGTTGCATGAACACCAGCTCACCATAAACCGCAATTATATTCTGCCTATGCTCTACGACCACTAGCAGCAGCAGAACCACACATGCGTCTTTGATAAAGCAAGAGTTAAAGTCCCAGCCAACGATGAAATGGCCAGATGTCTGCGCGTAAGTTGGTTTCCGACTGGCACACTAAACAGAGCCATTGACCTTCGACCCACCTACCAAGCGCTCCGCAGAAGGCTAATATCTGCTAAGAACGGAGAAATGGGTCGGGCGGAAGAAGATTTGCAGGGCCGACAGCCGCAAGCGAAGAAGGTGCGGACACTAAGGATGCACGCAAAGGACTAAGAGCACCTCATGGAAGCGCCCTCTAAGGCGCAAGCAATTTAAACAGCCATAAAAATCGATCGACACTGCAGGATAACGGTTACCATCTTTTGACAATGGGAGCGATAAGGCTTTTGAAACTTAAGCTTAAATACAACCTAGTGCCTAAATTGTCTAATCTTTTTCTTCTTCTTCCTCAACTGGGAAGTAACTCGAATCTGGACCTCGAATCGTTGTGCATATAAACACTTTTGCATCCATCGATTTTCACAATCCTTGGTTTTGATAACTACTTCTCTCTGTTATTCTGCGTAATGATCAAACACAGCCAGAAGTATTTATAATGTTTTTGTAAACGGCAGTGGCCAATGCCTATTATTTAAAAGAGCTCAAACATGTCGATGAGAACCAAATAATTGTCCAATACGGAGCAATAAAGTCAATACGCGTCGAACGCCTCAAAGTCTACCAATAACGATATTTCGGATATGCTTGTCAAATATAACGTGACGTTGATTAGGAATTTCGTTGACTAAGTGTGACATGCATTGTCTGCAGTCTGTAGCATTTCACTGCGTCAAAGCACCAAACACTACAGAGCCGTTGGGACTAAGTTCATCGTAGAATGTGCAGTTCTTCAATGCCGTCACCCAATATAACTTGTGGACCCGTAGGCAACGAAGTAGGTGCCAGTAGACGGGGGCATGTAACATGCATGTGAAATCAAATTGGACGCTTAGGAGTAGTTATTATAAATCGACGGCAATCATCCGAGTGACGTAACCGTATCAAGACGTTTGAAAGCAGGAGGACTAACAACTCGAATATGACGTTAGTTATGCAGCAAGAAAAACTGCATAAATAGTCATATAATCACCCTTGTACTTTCAAAGGAATTTTTCAGGCAGTAATGTAACAGAAAACATTATTTGCTTATATATGTCATTTTCAGTAATATGTTGTGGTATATGTTGGACTTCAGTGCCCGTAAAACCTACGACTGAACCGGAGGACGATGATGTGGACTTTAGCGACCCAAAATGTATGTGTGCATCTCTGCTATGCTGTGGAATGAATATGATTTGATTTATATTGACATGTGGCTGGCTTATCTCATTTTACAGGGTCTGCACATAAGAATATTGATGATTACTTCGATCAAGTTTGCGAACGTAAGTCTCGAATTTAATCAGAGCATCCAGTTTATGACCTTCGAGATGGAATTATATATTGTAATTGTTTTACTATGGTTTCACTCCTAACTTATTTAAATGCCCATTTTACTGCAGTACTTTAAGTCTTATTCCTTGTAAAGCAAACTTCTTCAATGTAGTTATACTTCGCAGTCAGAAATTGCCTAACTCTGGAATTTAAATGTCCTGATTTTTTTTCTGGTATTTCTTTTTAAATTCCCATAGACCCTGGTGGATAAATTTAAATACCTTCTGTAAATTGTTCCATGGATAATTTGAAAAGTCCGTTTATTTGGCATGAATGTTTTTGGCAATTTTTTTCTCACTCCATTGACTTTCCGAACTAATGAAAAATTGAATTTATAGAAAATTCAATAATTGTCTGATGTGGGCGCCAATTTACCACTTTGGATTACGTCAATCAGCGCAAGTAGGCAAGATCGGCGTGTTAAGTGTCCAACTGCCACTAGTGGGTGGGGAGGATATGCTATCTTTACTTGGCATCGGCGATGGCCACGAACGGGCAGTGCTTGTACACAGGTTTCCTGACAGCACAGGACAATTTTATTGTAGCATATAGCCACTGCTTTATTGCGGCCACCACTTGTTGGCGTAGGCCAGGTGACGATAGCCCATTCTCTCCAACCAGTAATGGCAGGCTCTCACCAAACACGGCGAAATCACCTAATCAGAAAGACTGACATTTTTTTCTGCACGGCCCAATTGGCGCCCACTTAAGCCAATTATCGATTTTTTTGCACATTCAAACCTTGATTGTTTTGCGAAGATAAGGGTCTGATAAAGAATTTCCAAAAACATACCGTTATAATAAAGGGACTTTTCAGCTTTATCTACCATCTATAAACTGATATTAACATGCAAGTTTTCATCGGCTTACACTGAAAAATATGTAATATTTTAAGGAGATAAAACGCTATTTGACAATGGTTGAATAATCTGCTCCTCATATGCGGAACTATCAAACCATGTGCCTTGCGTTAATATTTAACACTACGACAGCATTGCATGCATCGTATTTGGAGTATTAAATGTTCCATGGAATATTCGCGCCAATATTACCCACGTCGTTTCATCAACAGGAAGACTAAGTTCACTTAGATATTTCAAGGGACCATTTGAACGAACAACATCTTACAGGAAATAATATAAACTTAAAACCGCATAAGTGTTGACACAATCAAGCAATCCAAATAATTACTGAAAACAATGAATAGTATGCATCCGTGATCAACTTTACGATGGAACAGGATGTCAAAAACAGCTAACATTCCAGTACGTTCACTTGGAAGAATAGCAAGATACCGGCATAACGCGAACAGCCTTCTGTCAGAATGCATGGAAAGGGCGCTACTTGTATTACCTAAGTTTTGTTCCAATGCACTGGAACCAAAACTTACCGCAAACTCTCTTCCAAATGACAAAACAATTGTGCTCTTTGTAAAAATTACATGGAGAAATAGCCCTAACACAAGATAAAATTTCATATACTTATTGTATTATAATTTATTAGTATTGTTTGATTCGCTTAATTGCACAATAAAAGGACAATCTACTGTCGCGAACGCGACGCTCATGGTGTAAATTTCGTTAAATGGAGAGGAAATATAAACATGCAACAAAGGCAACCTATAAATCTGAGGATGTTCCGCAAAATCTGATGGAATCAGAGAATTACCAATCAAGATGGAGATGCAATATTTGCAGCACATAATTTATCAAAATCCTCATTTTTGTCAAAAAAATATGAATCAACTTGTCCTCTGAAAAATATTCAACTTAGGGGTTTGACCATCAGAACAAGGGGCATCGCGCTGCGCATAAGTTTTATTTCTGGCGGCAGAGGGACGTTTTGAAATTCCGCATTACCCCGGAATCCCCATATTCCCCTATCGCTGTGAGCTGGCAAGGTTATTGGGTCAAAAGTGCATGCTTTCCTTTTGTATGGGTTTTCATCAGTTGGACCATACATTAAGCCCCTTTATTTGTAATGCAATCAAACGTCATGCATTCTATAATTACCTATCTCGTACTCTGGCACCCTCTCTCAAGCAAATAAAGCGTCAACGGTTGGGTAGCGTTCATCTTCTACTAGAGTAATTCTGTCTCAGTCAACCAGTACCGAAGCCACTGGAAACGTTCAGGAATCAGTGAAGTCATGGTGTGCATCACAGTGCGGTTTTAGGGAAAATCCTCTTTATTGAAGTTAAATGCAGTCTTATGATTTCGCAGGTTGCTCCCCTTTTTGTGTGGGACACCGAATACGTTGACTGATATACTTTGGAGTATTTTGGAATGCACTTCTTGTAACGCATGTGTTTTGCTGTTCCCTTACTTTGCCGTCTTGCGTTATAGGTCCCACCGATGATGGTATGCGGTCATTTGTGTGGTCCTCTATGTGGTCTATTTATTTTCGATGGTTTTTTATAGTTCTACTTTTATATTTTTGGAACGGATTTATATCCTGGAAACTCGGGTTTCATTGTGAAGCATATTGCCCAAATTGCGTGAAACTATTGTGAAAACACAAGCTTATCCTAAATAACCTTTCTATAATCTGATATTTACAGAGCCTGCGAAGGAGCCTGCGAAGGAGCCTGCAAGAGATAGAATAGATTTCACCATTTTAGACTGTGAGTTCCTAGCTGTTTTTTTTAGTGTTTAGGTGCATTGTACCTCGATTGCGTTAACAATTTTACGCTTGCTTGTGGACACTAGGGCGCCTTAAAACGAATCTGGCGGGAATGGTCAAGGAGAATTGTCCTGGTAAGTCAAAAACTTACTTTCGACAACACCTTTGGCATTTATTTATGACCTATTACAACTTATTCTTTCTGACTTATGCAGAAACAACTACGGGTAATGCAACTCATCATCATATACTGACCCCATATATACTTCTAAATGTAACATAAATTGCATGCCTGAACTTAAAAACTAGGTTCTAATGTGTGCGTATAGGTTAATAATTATCATGCTCTGAAACTTTTTTGCGAAAAATAATGTCTCCTTACACTTGATAAGATGTTTTGTGAAATCTAAAGTTAACAATCTTATCGTCTGTACAAAAATGCATCACCGAGTATTTGATAACGATTTTCAATATCAAATTCAAGTTGGCCTTACAGTTTAAAGCACGTAGCAGTTGCCCGACATTAGTCGGCTTTAAACAGAGGACCTTTGGAAAGTTTAAATCGACTTCCAGAAATGTCGACGACTAACACAATGGAAGAAATGAAAATGGATTATAAAAAAATCGACGACAATAACCAGTTCACGCACCTTATAAACTAGATTCTTCCCTACTCCGGTCTCTGAGTGAACGATGCTAGTCTAGCCGAGTTGTTTTCCCGAAAATCATTAGATATCGTTATGTTTAGCAGAAACTTGTTTCTGGTACTCATTTCCCTAATGACGAATCTGCGACGGATATCGAAACGTCAGGCGAATAAGCATATTGTCCGAGCGATCAAGTCTTCTTTTTCTTCTTCTCAATTCCTTTATGTGCCAGCTCAGGTGTGCAGTAACGTAAATTCGTCTTTGAATTGTTTTATATTTCCAAAAATTGTCATTGGAGTTCAGAAGATACGTTGGTGAGAATACGTTTGCTTTGGATGAAGTATATTCAGGCCCGAAGACTTGTATCGTATTTGATTCAAAAATGGCGCCATTGTCACGATTTGGGTTAATTATCTGATCAGAGTTAGAGGAAGGAGCCACAAGGCAAGGCAATAAATTGTGAGCACCTGACTTAAGGACATTTGGCCATGGTAATTGTAGCGTATTTTGCTAGGCCTTTTGGGTGTATATACATGGTTTTTGTGAAATTATTTCCTCTGGTTCTACCGTAGTCAAGAGACGCTGTCCAAGGTTAAGTAGGTGAAGAGCACTATGCAGATCAGATTGGAAGCTTTTCTGGCGTCTACCGCATGTGCTGTGTCTATCATATGCGCTCAGGTGGAGCTGGTAGTTGTTTTATTTTATTTTTTTTAACGATGCCGGATGAGGTTTACATACTTCTTTGGACAGTAATCGATGCGTGTGACAATTCATTCTATCTCGTGGATACAAGGAAATAAATGTATGCAAAATTACATAGCGTGGACTGAGAGCTTCTTTTTGTTCTCTACCTATTCGAATTGATTAGACGAGAATATTTAATGGGTATTGGCTGTTTGATGGGTGCGTTATACAGGTTGTCTCAGGCGTAATCATAGTCGTTTGGTTGCCAGTCTTGCGTATCTGTGCAAAGGCGTCTAGTAATGGTTCTGGTGGGGGTGGACGAGCAAGGTTGTTAGTGTAAGTCCACAAGGACATGTTTCATTTTATTTATTCTAAGTTATGCAGAAGCAACCACGGATACTGCAATTTATTTTCCTGCACTAATTGCATTTATACCGCTAACTTGAGAGTAATTAGCATGCCTTAGTTTGCAAGCTAGGCTGGAATATGTGCATATTAGTAAATAATTTTAATGATATGAAACCTTTTTGCGAAATATTAACTCGCTTTACACTCGAAATCAAATCTTAAGTAAAGACTCTTATCGTCTGTACAAAAATGCATCACCGAGTATTTGATAACGATTTGCAATATCTAATTCAAGTTGGCCTTACAACTTAAAGCACTTAGCAGTTGCCCGGCAGTACTCGGCTTTAAACAGAGGGCCTTAGCAAATTTTGAATCGACTTTCAGAAACGTCAACGATGGAGACAATTGTAGAAATAGACAACGGTTAGTAAAAAACAACGACAACTACTGTTGTTACACATTAAACAACTAAGGAAAATCCAGCACATAGTCATGCGCCTTTTGCCTTTCTTTAAACTGGCTGTGGAAAATTAGTGTCAAATTAAAAGATTGGCTGGGTTTGACAATGGCCATAAATTGTAAATAATTCCCTATTTTTGCTCTCTTTCAGAAACCTCGACGACTGTGACAACAGAAACAACAGCTTCAACTACCCAAAAGAGTACTACTACCACTACTACTACTACTACGACTACTAGTAAGAACAGCACGCGTTTAAAAATAGTTATATCCAACCTCAGATATCCTAGTGAGCCCTGCAGATCTAGCCAAGTAGCCTAACAAGAAACCATAGGATCAGGTATTTGGTGCATCAGGTTTGGTATGCAGTAACGTTTGGTTATTTTTGAAAGGCATTACATTTGGGAACATTGCCATGCTATGTTAAAATATAATTTGAGGAGCATGTGTTTTCCGTAGATGAATTATCTTCCGACATGTTTATTCGCACCGTAAAAAAACTAAAGTAGACATTTTCGCAGGCAGAATTTGCGCTTGCTTCGATAGGACATTTGGTCAGCTATACGCTCCATGTGGTTTAGATTACAATCTGCGGCCATTGTATTTGCGGCGTATTTACCCAGTTCTTTTAAGTGCATGGACCGTTTTCAGTAACCTGATTACAACCGCTTCCACCCTCTTCAAGAAATGCTTACCAAGACATTTTGAATAGCTGAAGCGTACCTAGTACATCACTGTGAGCGTACCCTATATATATGCGCTGATCTTGCGACCAATATATTTCACTTCACGGGACCTAAATATATGCGGATGCACATCAAATTCTTTGAGGTTTCCTTGCGTTTAAGTTGAGGATTGGCGTAATAGAGAATGGTGCACTTGCCTTGGCTGAAAGAAATGTACTTTATACAGTTGGATTTAGGCGCCCTCTTAAAATTGTCCTTGGCACCGTTCCTAAAAATGGCTCCTTGGTGAACAGTGGTTTCTCCGCTGCTAAAAGCACCCAAACGACTCGTGGTCTTCAGACCATGTTCTTAGTAATACATTGACTAGGATACCTTCCTTGCCGAAATCCTTAAGTTCATGTGCGCTGCTATTGCTTAAGGAGGTCCTTTTCGGACTAAGTGTCAACGATTGTCGTAAATAACGTTAAAATGGGATTTGTCACGAAAATCCTTTAGTCGTTATTTGTCCAAGACACGTCAGTCAGTCTACATATTTGAGGAAAAAATTGGTTTGCGCCTTTCAACTCTTTATTTGTCACATCAAAATCTCAAGAATTATCAACAATTTTAACAAGGTTCAGTCAGTGAAATATAGACCACCACATGGTGCAGTGTTTTTGTGGGGTTAATTTGTCACCTACATTTGGACAGGACAATCGCCTCGGGAATGTTACTTCATGAAAAAAAAATATTTTGCCAAGCCAAATTAAGATTGAGACATAAACAGGTTGAATGGTTGTCCCTGGAAATTAGTTGTGGTGGCGAGTTACAAGAAGTCGTCACACATGAGAACGCAGTCCAAGGAACGCACCAAGCAAATGTTTGTATCGAATCTCCCCATAACTGCCTATAACTCAGTCGATAGAGATTACGGTTATTTGGGCGGATCAAATGTAGTACTGAACCGTGGAGTCTTACTATTTTTTTCGATCGTCACACTATTTGAATGAACGAGTCGCACATCAGGGACCAGATTTCAATTTCCGCGATGCAGCAGAGTGCATTTGCTCGAATAGAAGGATAGCAGCCATATATGTGACCAAATCGCTTAATCGACAATTATTTTCCTGGAAGTTATCTTCATCGGCAGCAGAGTTAAGCATCTTCCATATTTCGACATCATCTACAAATGGCAGACTCGCAGTCCGATTTCTGAATGCAAGCATTAACGTACAGGAGAAAGAGGGTGGGTCAGAGTACTGAACCTTGAGGCACTCCGCTCTCGATGATTGTCGTCCTTGATCGTTGTCGTCCTACACACAGTTAAGGAACGACCAGCAAGGGAATTCTAAATCAACGTAAGAAGTCTGCAGCCAATACCCATCAGTCTCAACTTTAGCAGGAGACGTTGGTGTTGAACCCTGTGGAATGCCTCCCGGTTGTTAATGCAGGCCGCATGTAGGGTTTTTTGCATCAATTGCCTTTGTCTAGCTTTGAATCGTTTAAAGCAAGTTGGTTACACATGACCTTCCCCTACGAAAGCCACATTTATGCACAAAACAACCTATTGTGATTTTCACGATAAACCATCAATTCCTTCTTGATGATCTTCTCCATTACTTTGCGGCATATGGAAGTCAGTCTCATGTGTATGTACTTGTTAGCAGCTGCACGACCATCGCTTTTATAAAGCTGTGAAATATGCACCGTTTTCCTATCCAAAGGAGGGATTCCAGTATCAAACGGTTTCTACACAGCATTAAAAGCGGTTAAGTCAGCTCTCTAGCAGTTTCCTTGAGCGATTCCGTAGAAATCGTGTCTGGACCAGGATATTTACATTCCTTTTAGCGTTTAAGTTCTGGGAATATTGTCTTCTTACTGTGATAAGTACGTTGACAATTCCCGTCAGATCTACTTAAAATAACAACGTCGATAAACGCGAGCAATCCGCACGGTTCAACTTAGTTCAGTAAACTTCAGTTTATTTTGAATAGTAGGCAATGGCTTTGAAGACCCTATTAAAAAGAATATGCATATAATATACAACATAAAATAGTTGATGATAAAATAGCGAGAACCATATACTCATCAACATTTTTTTATCTTTATGTTTGACCAAAAAGTCGGTGTCTGCTAACCGTGCTTGTCTATGCATATAAACGGTATCTGTTAAGTAGATATACATACTCGTGGAGTAAATTTGGTTAACAGGTGCACCTGCTTTACGGTCTACATAAGAACTGTACTTTTAGCTTGTCTAGGTGTACCATGCATATTAAATGCGCAAAGCGCTTGTCACAAATCTTCCACATTGCCCATTAACCTGTTAGATATGAGAGCACCAAAGGGCGAGCTCATAGCTACCCCATTCAGCTGTCTGTTTAGCAACCAATGCTCGCTCCTTTACTCTACGCTGCACGGCAGTGATTTTTCTGCCAACAAATAAGTGGTTCGCAAAACACATAGTAAGATGGGCTTTCAGTCTTGAATCTAGCCTACGTGCATTCGTCCCTCACTCACAAAACTGTCTTCTTATTTTTGCTCTTTGCATGAGTATTCTATTTTAACTGTCACCCTTTTTCCACTCTATAGCAACAAAGAAGCCTAAAGAGGAAAAAGACGAAGACAACAACGATAACAATAACGGTGGAGAAGCAAGAGAAGGTGGAGGTGGGGGAGGTGGAGGACAAGACGTAAAACCAATAGTGAAAGGTAATACAAGAAACTGGAAAACACGGTATACATCAATTCAAATTGACCTGTTAGGCCTGTAAGGTCAATTCAGTAAACATCTGTTTTTAAAAATTGACCAACTGGCGTTTGCAATGCGAAGGTAGTAAGCACCTGTCATACAGTAGGTATTTCGTGTTTTCACACCGACCACTTAGGGATTTCCATAAGGCACGAAAAGGGCACTTATGCAAATATTTTTGTTGGAATTATTGTTTAAAACCTTTCATTTATCATCAGTGGGTACTCTCATATCTTCCATAGAACTTGCGATGCGTAAAATTGCCTGTATGGAATATCATTTATTACTGCGGAAATGTTTGCTTGTCGGTTTCATTCAGCTGTTTCTCATTAGCTTTTGCATTATATTTTGCGGCATTCTCAAATATTAAACCTAAGGGAATGTTGGGCTATACCTTCACTGAACCAACGTTAATGGGTGCTTTGCAATCCATTTGAGACACTAGGACGCCATCTAAATGTGCACACAGGCCGGCGAACTTTTATGCGTAAATTAAAAATGCGTAAACTGATGTTATAAAATAGCAGTCTTAATTAAATATCGTCATGTCACAGATTTATTACTAAAACTACTAACTGTCAGCCATGTTACAAATACGAGGATGTATGTGAGACGGAATGCCCTAGAAAAGCACACAACATTTATTTAGGGATGGACAGTGGTTGTTCAGGTACTTATTTCATAAAAACTGCATGTATTGAGGGAACTTTTAACTTTACATTTTAGTTGCAGAAGTGATCAGTAAGTTGGCAAATTTCTAAAACGTGCTATAAAAGTGTTATTTTTGGTTTCATGGGTACTTTGTATCATTAAAATCCAGTAGTCTGCTCCAACGTTATTTTGCCTGTGCAAAACGTATCATTAAGCCGCCCATTACGCAGCTTATTTTTATCACAATCCTTTATAACGGTCTGTAAAAGGCGTAATATGCCGTATCGTGAATGCTGCTGGCAACATGCACGGCAAAGCACGTTGTCAAGTATGCGGAACTTCCGAAATTTAACTCGGATATTGTTATTTATCCAATTAATTAATACACCTTCCATAATAGCTTACCTCTTTAAAGGTGATCTAATTTGATTTTTACCTGATAAACTGTTGTGAAAATTGATTTTTCCAAGATAATTTCACAGTGAAATTGGAGACTTCTGATTTTTTCATAATATTTCTAAAGAGAAAGGCCTTTGTTTGACTGGAAATGAATGTGGTTACTTTTCTCTTAAAAATGTATTATTTTTCTTATAAGTACATTGATAACACGATATGTTATAAGCTTGCAAATTCAAAAGAAACTGGCCATATTTTGAAATACTTATTGTTCTTCTGAAGTTTCCGTCTCTAAATAAAACATTAGCGCCAATTTGGGTGGTGTTATTAAAGAAAAAAGCAGAAAAACGTATGCTTAACTGAACCTGTTTTTGAGGACCGGACATAGAAACGTAAACTTTCGTGCAATTAAGCGCAGCCTCCTCTTTGCTCGCCAAAAAAAATTATTTCACGCGCCCTGCCAGTGGTAGCTTTGAGCAAATGTCTACCACGTAACCTATGCATTCTGCAAAGCTTACTTTTATTTGCTAGCGTACGCTTAAAGGTAAACTTTTTTTATCATAATCGTTCCTATTCCAGACGCAGGGTGCAGTAGGCGCCAGAATTCGTGCAACATGCCGACATGTGCGAAAGAAAGATATTCGTCGGCCTATTAGCGTTGACTCTGGTTGTGATATTAAAAGTATACCGTCATGATAGGATGCGCAATTTTTAACGAGGGCCTTTTTGACTGCAAACATAGCCTATGTCCTGTACAAAGGTGCTATTTTAACAGTATGCATTGTTTTCATTGACTGTGACTGACATTATAAGTTCAAAAATATTTTATGGAAAACATGCATTTTTTGATAACATTAAATGAATAACATGCACAAAAAAAATTGTCCTTTGCTCATTTGGTAGATATTCCTCACCTTAAGGAAAAAAGATCAATTATGAATTTTGTATACCATTGTAAGGTGGTAGTTCATAATACATCGTATCCGTCAATGTATTAATGCTGCCTGCTTTGCATAAAGCATGCTTTAAATGCAAATTTTTACGAGAACCACGTGAGTTTTTTCTCAAATAGTAGACGAAATCGTTATTTTGTGTGAACAGGATGTTCACAGTGCGCAATTTTGGAAACTTCAAATCCAGTGTAGCAGTCAGTAGCTTAAACAATTATTCGGCAATTTATATTTTTTTAAATTGAAAATTCCCTTTCTTTAAGATTGAAATTTCAAAAAGGTGTATTTTTCTACCAAAGTAGTACAAGTTATATTTTTTTCGTGTATGTTTTCCATAAACCATGTTTCAATTTATAAAGGTAGACAAAACCAATGATTAATATGCACTTCTATTTAATTCAGACTTTATAATGTATATACATTTTGCTAGTGCTCAGAACGACCCTCGTTATAATAGCCGCATCCATTTATGTCAGAAATAACGTCAGAATGGACGATAACCATTATCACTACCTAAGTAAATGCCTTTTAGCAAAAAGCGTCATTCTTTCGAGTACGTTTGCATGTTGCATGAATTCTGGCGCGTACTCAACGTCCAAATCGCCTTGGCCTTAAAGATGTCGCATTGGATTCATAGGCGCTTTCAAAGTATTAAGAAAATCCTTCGAGCATCCTCGGTTCGGCTGACAATATAATCCATACTCTGTCCATTTGGCAACTGTATCACGCGGATATGATTTAACAGTCACCAATCTGGAGAGCTTTGCTACACTTGGGCCGAAATGCAGCAGAACAATATTTTGGTTTTCACAGTCTTTATGGACACAACGACAGACTACTAACTGACCTAGTTCGCCCGTGACACAACGGACTGCAGATCACGAAAGCTTTAAGCTAGTAAGGCTACTTCATCGCTGAAGTCAAAAATGCTGACTTCAAGCAGCACCTTATCCGACATCGAGTCAGCACGATTGTCCAACAGGACGGCCAATGGTATACGGCCTCCTCGGACGCAAGACCGAACGAGATCATTTGCATGGAAACGACCTAGCGCACTACCGGAGGGGTAATGAACCGTGATCATGGCAATAGCGCTTGATGTTGCACTATTTACAGCAGCTATGCACCAAAGTGATTAACTTTGGAGGTTATTGAACTTGCTGCTTAAAATCAGAAGTGCAGATGGTCATTTGTTGTTATTCGTCTATGGCGAAGGTCAAATATTTGCCTGAGTCTGAATATCTGTTCCCCACAGCCAAGGAATATAACTTGGCTACACCACGCATTGGAGTCCTGCATAGTCTGACATTTGTGCAGACTTTTGTGTTATGGCCCATACATGGTCAGTTAACCATTAGAATCGGTGCCAAATGCAGTCTTCCTGACTCTGCCACGAGACTAAAATGGAAGAAGGAGATGACGCCAGTCGTCATAAACGAATTTAAGAACACGTGACGGTTCCTGCGGTCACTCCTTTGTAGGGCGACTGTGCTTTCATATCCACAGCACAAACATTATTATATTGTATGATGAAGGGCACGTTATCTTTCGTCATGGCTACAAACGTCTCTCAAGTAAGCTTCGCATTAACGGCATTACCGGCTGCCAGTGCAAGTCAGTATTAACTAGGTCAGGGTGATGTGGTGATGTCTCAAAACTCTTTTGAATATATACATATTACAACGTCTGAAAGGGAGAGAGAGGGAGGGGTGAAAATGCAACCACAAAAGTGTTCAAAAATATTAATGGATTGAAGGTAGTGGACAAGCAGCGTAGAAGGTAGGACGCTCGTTCTAGCAAACATCATGGACTAGCAGGAGGTGACCTATTTGCCGAAGGCAGAAGCAGATAGACTAGAGGCGGGCGACAATGCTTCGACTTCGCCTCAACCTGCGGACAGCTCCAACAACCAGGGTGCAATGCATATGAAGGCAAGGAGAAACTCGACATTACCATGGAAGACATTGATCTTTAGGGGGCGTTTAATATACACTGGCAGTACTCTGTTCCATGAGTACTTGGATTTGACCAAGTCTTCAGACAATAACGTTTTAGGAAATGAGGGACACGAGTCATCAATTTTGATAATCATAATCTGTCCCGTTTTGCAGAGGATATTTCGAGAGCCAGACATGGCGTTTATCTTCGTAGATTATTGTTCCAGCGCTTTTCGTTGTGTATTTGATGAAACTGTATACCTAAACATCAAAAACGGCTGTGTCTCACTTAATGATTGCTATGTCGGTGCATAAAGAATGAGTTCTTCAAGTGAGACTTCGTTATAATATGGCATTTTTCAATGCTGACCTCTTGTTAATATAGCTGTGATTATTGCTGTGTTCTTTGACTTCAGACATGAACAACATAGTAATTTCAAATCGTTTTTTTTCATTCACTTACATCAAAAGCCAGCATTAAACTAACCTCCAACTAATGCCAAATAATATTTTAAGGCTTCTATCTCAGTTTCGCTTTGGCGTTGGGTTGATATTGTGAAGGTCGTGCACGGAAATGTTGCAGCCTGAGGAAATGGCCTGCAGATGCAGTTTGTCACTCTCCGAATGCTAACATAAGGACCTATGCTTTCCATTGCAGTGAAATGATGCCATTGATGTGAAACATATTACGTTAAACGCATGTTTTTTATGGATAAATCTGAATGATTAACTAAATAAAACTTATATTTTCTCTTTAACAGAAGCAGTTGCTGCAGGCGGCTTGCTAACTGCAGGAATTGCTGGAGCCACGGTTGGAGGTAAGCACTTAGCAACAAAGGTAACTACGTTCGCGGGAGCCTATAAGCCCCGCCAATTTCGTGTACAAATAGAGCAAAGTATACTCGTGTTCTGTAAGATACGGCGGCTGCAGACTTTTTTCGGTTGATTCAGAGTTACTGCCAAGCTTGACGGCATTCAATGGGCTTAAAGCTAAAGTTTATTTTCGGTTCAGCCATTTCTCGTTAGTTCAATTGATTAAGGCGCGCGGTTTCGCTAGAATTTTCATCTACACAGCAAAAGCAATGGTAAACGATGTATCTAGCAAAGCCACAAGGCTTCACTGTTCAGGCTTCTGCCAAATACCTATTTCTGTAGGACTTTCGACGGATCTGGTTAATTAATTTGACCCAATTGGTAAAAAAATCGCAGCATTCAGCCAAATTCAAAGTCGCATAAGAATCAAGGCCTTCTACGCAAGTCAACACCCTATCGCCTTAATTTTCGAATACCACGCCTCTACCATGAGTTGTATTACATTTGCATAAATATCACCCGCCTGGTCGCATATGATGCACCAATACGGTACTGCAAGTCAAATGCTCAAGTAGGATTTCTTAGGGCAGATAATATCGATTCAATTGTGATTAAACCCACAATTTGAAGCGTGGCCTTCTCAGCTCAAGTGGGTAGAACGTTGGCTTACGAAGACAGCCTTTCGTCTTATGCGGGTTCGAATCATGCCAAATGCCGCGTGTTTTTTTTTCACAATTGGGTCGCATTAATATATAACTCACAAATTCTGAAGGACCAAGCTGACTGTCCAGGCTTTATTTCATAATGAATCGAGAACCAACCAAATGACATGTAGGTAATGAACGTACGGTATCTGGATTATTAGATGCGTTACGATGCAGTAGAATAAATAGTAAACTGTTTCAGCTGCGACGAAGTTCAAAGCTCATACTTGGCCACAGAGTTGATTTTAAGAAAGCCTCCGGGTGTGGGTTGAAATTTCAACGAAACAAGGGAATCCAATGACTAGCATCTACTGAAGCTCCATACGTATTGCTCACCAGCGAAAAGGGGAAATATCACGGAAGATTTATCCCCTGGAGGCTTGCGCGTCCTGTAATTTTATCAAGTTAATATGTGTGCGTATATTAGTAGCACATAGATGAATAGAAGTCATCTCCGTGACAGCTCCACGTTTAATTTTTTAATTCAATCATTCTGTATAACATGGTGGTCAAAAAAAGGCCAGACAAAGGTTTTATAAAATCCATATATGTAGGTCCACAACATTTTAAAGCCACACAGTTAGTAACAACGTACAATTTTTAAGGGAGAATCTGACTCCTGAAGCCTTTGGTAAACGCATGCATGATCTATCAAAAAGCCGCATGTCAGCATTCAAAGCAGCACTTTAACTTCCTGAGTTGGTGGAGATTCCCTTAGTATCGTCCGAATGTTATAAGATACAAATATGTATACTCAATACATTTTAGTAGGCGATGTTTTTTTTCTTTTCTCGGTGGGTTTTGACTTGTCATAGTGCAGTAGTCCTACTGATACGTAACCCGAATGGCTGGGTAGGGTTGCAGTAAAATGCAGGCATACAACACGCAATTTCAAGGTTGCAGGTTTTCTCTTCGATTTCCTTTCCTTTTGTGCTAACCATACGATCGCTTTATAGAAGTGTCTGCCTTCGAATTAACTTAAGGCCACCCTAGTTGAAATACGTTAGCTGAACATCATCTTGCTCAGCTGTTCGCCTAAGATGCATAGCTGATAGCGATAAAAAAAACAATTTTCGTGCAGTTGCGGTTAAACAGATATGAACAGGTCCGTGTGTGAGATGTGATATATTACCTGCTTCAACTAAGTCCTCAAGTAGACCGTTCACAACACAGCCGGTTGTTAAAAGCAGCCATTCACAGGAAGTTAAGAATTATTATACTAAACATTACCTATGCATTAACGCAGTAATCTCTTTCACGAGATATTTCTTCTATGATTACTAAACGTTGAAAATTATAAATGTCTTCAAAAAGTCCATTTTTACCGGGTTTTTGGAAAAAGGAAAGCCTTCGAAATAAAACTCAACATTTCTAGACTTCTTTACGTCCATCCCAGTTGGACTTAATCCCAAGATCTTCCTCGCGCTTTGTTTTGGATCTTAGCGCCCAACGCCGTGGCAATCTGGCCACCGCACAACCGTATTTCAACAAAACTTCACGATATTTCGTACATACTTCTACAAATTCCTTTTTTTATCCATTTTCCTCATCATTGAAACCTCTTTCTCACGGTGTCTGTAAGAAAAAGGCCTAGGTTTTCTTGTAACCAAGAACACTGTTAACGAAACTTACGCCCTGCTTTTTTAACATTTCCACGAAATGGAACATTCCTAATCCATATTTCTATATGTGCGTGAACATTGTTCAGTTCACTAGAGGTAATTCCTTTGCAGGCGCAAGTGGTGCGCTGGGCGTCGCCGGAGCGGGAGCAATTGGAGATAGTGCTGGAATTGAAATGGCTGTCCTTGGAGGAACTGCAGAGGCAGCCGTGGTCGGCGCTGAAGCAGCTGCAAACGCAGCCGTGGTCGGCACTGAAACAGCTGTAGACGCAGCTGAGGTCGTCGCTGGAACAGCTGTAGATGCAGCTGAGGTCGGCGCTGGAACAGCTGTAGACGCAGCTGAGGTCGGCGCTGGAACAGCTGTAGACGCAGCTGAGGTCGGCGCTGGAACAGCTTTAGACGCAGCTGAGGTCGGCGCTGAAACAGCTATAGACGCAGCTGGGGTTGGCGCTGAAACAGGCGGTGCAGGAATTGTGCCATTTGGTAAACGATACAATCTTATTTCACCTTTTTCAGAATTATCATCTGCATTTTACTTTACCCAAGTTGACGGCATAAACCGTAGGCTTTTGTAAATATCTGAGTTCACAGTGAACCTTTACTGCCAAAGCCATCAACCAAAATCTTGGGAAAAAGACGAAGAGTCGATAGCTGAGACAATCGTTTTATTCGTCTTACGTTTTGATATGCGTCGCGGATTCATCATCAGAAACATAAGCCATAAGCAGTAGCAGAAG
>JAYGXS010000005.1:25795251-25815335 GCA_036362985.1 Ligula intestinalis
AATAGAATCCACTAGTTAGTAAGTATGTTGTTCTTAAAAAGCAAGCGGTGTTAATCCATTGCTTTCGATGATGACATGTACCAGATTGCTAACAGTAAAATGCCGGTTAATGCAAAGCAAGATTCCATTTGTTATTCTATATAGAATATACACAGTAATGTTAAGATAAAATACCTCTAAATAGGGCCAAATGTAAGTTAAGTCCAACGATAAAATTTCGATTAAAACCACAGAAAGGGAGAAACAGGCAAATTTGCCAGTAGCAACAGGCACAGCTTTTCGCATTTTAAAGTATGTATTAAGAGTAAGGCATAACTTGCGGAACAGTCTTCATACGTAAATATGTTAAATATTTCATATAAAATTCTTCATCTTAATGAAAGAGCACATTTTGTGAAAGATTCGTCAACCGTTAGTTTAATTGCATATAAATACTCTGGAAAAGTTGAAAATATTACACACTTATTGAGCTTAATTAGGAGACATGTCAATGAGGATATTTGTGAACATATAAATAAGTTATATATTACGGACACGTATGACGTTCAAGATTATAAAGACTTCACGAATATAAAATGAATGATGGGCGCAGTGATTAAAATTTGCTCGCTGACATTAAGTTTGGTCAATGACTTACTTGTTTGTTCTGGGGTTGTTTCCACAGGCGGAACAATAGAAGTTGCTGACAAGATTGATAATTTTGGATAAAATGTATTGATATCAGTAGTAAAGGAAATGAACTGTCATAAACATTCACTTATTGATAAAGCAAAAATACAACACAATTAAATTAACACCTTGAAACAATCCTATTTTCAAGTCTGAGCTCTTAAAACCAGACATATATTATAAAAAACAATGCTTCTCTCCTCCCACCAAGTCTGACCTCTACAAAAACCAGACATATATTGTAAAAAACAATGCTACTCACTGTTTGCCAATACTATGTTAGTAGTCGTAAATTTACACATGCTAAATTGGGTTTTGAAAGGCATTGCCTATTATCCTTACCAAATAAACTGAAACTGAAACTGAGATTAAATGTACGACAGCCCGAGCTTTTTTGAAATTTCGGATTCCTGCATTCACATTTTCTTGTGTTTCCCTGATGATTTCCCTGACAAAACCACTAAACGTTATTGTTGTGTATAAGCAGATTTCATTCTGCAAGTATTTTGTAACATTTTTACCTCTCTATGACATCTAGGTTAACGTAACTCTCAAAATATGTACCAATAGAATCCACTAGTTTGTAATTATGTTGTTCTTAAAAAGCAAGCGCTGGTTATACATTGCTTTCGATGATGACATGAACCAGATTGCTCACAGTAAAATGCCGGGTTATGCAAAGAAAGATTCCATTTATTATTCTATATAGAATAGTAACATGAATATATAGATTAAATAACTATAAAAAGGGTCTAAATGTAAGTTAAGCCCAACGACAGATTTCGATCGAAACCACAGAAAGGGGGAAACCGGCAAATTTGCCAGCAGCAACCGGCACAGCTTTTCACATTTTGTAGTATGTATTAAGCGGAACAGTCTTCATACGTAAATATGTTTAAGATTTTATATGGCATTCTTCATCTTAATGAAAGAGCACAATTTGTGATAGGGTCGTCAAACATTAGTTCAGTTGCATATAATTACACTGGAAAAGTTGAAAATATTACACACTCATTGAGCTAAATTAAGAGACATGTCAATGAGGATATTAGTGAACATATAAATAAGTTAAATTTATGGATACGTATGACATTCAAGATAATAAACACTAAACGGATGTTAAATGAATGCTGGGCGCAGCGATTAAAATGTGCTCGCTGACATTAAGTTTGGTCAATGACTTACTTGTTTGTTCTGGGGTTGTTTCCACAGGCGGAACAATAGGAGTTGCTGAAAAGGTTGATAATTTTGGATAACATTTATTGATATCAGTAATAAAAGAAATGGACTGTCATAAACATTCAACTATTGATAAAGCAACAAGACTACATAATTTAAATAACCCCTTGAAACAATCCTATTTTCGAGTCTGTACCTGTGTTACGATAATTAGCATAGAAAGGTTTTATGCGCGGTAACCCAAGCTTTTTTTTGAAATGTCGGATTCATGCCTTCATATTTTCTTGAATTTCCTTGCTGTTAGTACTCCCTGGCAAACCCCAAAATTTTTTGTTGTGTGTAAGAGTTTTTTTTACATAGGAGCATAGGTAGGTATGTATTGAGAGTAAGGCATACTATGTGGAACAATCCCCATACATTACTTCGTTAAAGATTTTTTATTACATTCTTCATCTTAATGAAGGTGCACACGTTGTGATAGAGTCGTCAAAATATTAGTGTAATTGCACATTAGTACTTTTGAAAAGTTGAACATATTACCCTTTTATTTGAATAATTAGAATAAATGTGTTGAAGCTTATTTGTCAACACTTGAATAATGTATAGGTTAGCGAAGCGATTGACTTTTAAGATTATGAAGACATAGCATAGGTAAAATGAATACTTGGTGCTGTGAACATAATTCGTTCGTTGACGGTATTTTTAGTGAATGACTCACATGTTTGTGCTGGGATCGCTGTGGCAGGTGGTAGAATTGGAGGTGCTGATGAGAAAGATAATTTTGAATAAAGTTTTATTGATTTCAGTATTTAAGGAAACAGTTTCTCAATAGTTTTCTCTCATAAATAGAAAGAAATTGTAAGTATTAAAATACCCCTAGAAACAATCTTATTTAGCGAGTCTTTACATGTGTAACGATAATTAGCATCGATACGTTTTATGGGCGACAGTCAAAGTTTTTTTGAAATTATGGATTCCCGCCTTCACATTTTATTGAATTTTCCTTGCTGTAACAAATCCTTGACAAAACCACAAAAAACGTTACTGTTGTGTTTAAGGGGATTTCATCCTGCAAGTACTTTCATAGAATTTTTACATATCTATGACATCTAGGTTAACGCTCCTCTCAAAATATGTACAAATAGAATCTTCTAGTTGGTAAGTAGGTTGTTCTTAAAAAGCAAACGCAGGTTATCCATTGCTTTCGTTGATGGCCTGTACAAGATTGCTAACAGTAAGATGTCGGTTTATGCAAAGCAAGATTCCATTTATTATTCCATATAGAATATAAACATGAATATATAGATAAAATACCTATAAATAGGTCATAATGTCAGCTTTGTCCAACGACGAAATTCCATTCAACCACAGAAAGGGAGAAACAGGCAAATTTGCCAGGAGAAACATGTACAGCTTTTCATATTTTTAAGTATGTGTTTTGAGTAAGGCATGCTTATTGAACAACTTTACCGATTGGTTTGCCTTCATTGCCGCCACCCCCGGGTCTGGCTATACCTAGACCTGGAAGCAGAAATACCTATTGAGCTTTAATCAATATTCATGCATATATATAATAATCTGGAGTGTGTGTATTGGATTTCATAAAAACGCGTACTAGATGGATTGGCCGAGGCGTTAAGCGACATTTGAGCCCGCGTAGTGGTAGGGAGGACCTTAATTGGAAGTCAACATTACAAGTGCTGAGCTACAAACATCCCACCTGTTACCATGCATTTAATCATACTTGGGTCTTCATTAACCGTCCAACTTTGCTGGTCATATTGCAGTCGTCAATAGGGAACAGCAAGCTGACATCATTAGAAGGAATTCGTACGCAGCCTTTTGGAATCCACCAGTATGCCTACCACGCAGACTTAATGATTTAAGAGGTTTGGCGGATAAGGTTCTTTTCCTTTGACCGAATTGTATAAACCTCGAGGTGTTGGACAGGATAAAATGTGGTCACTTAATATGCTGCAAGGGCATTTAGGTGGGGATGCATGCTCTCTTCTATGCAAGCATTTCCAGAATGTGACGTAGATGCATTGGAGGCTTGAAGTCTGTAAACAACTTTGCAAATATAGATATGGTCAAACTAGTCCATTTGTCAAACCACTAATTCCAGCAAGGTTTTTAGACGTTGGACAGTTTTACAAAATAACCGATAAAGACACCTTACTGGGAACCACAAACTGACACAAATATGGGAAACTGGCACCCAATTAAATACAAATAGTCAAGAAAGTGTAAGTGAAACGCGTATTCTCAAATGTGGACTAAAGCCATTGTCTTAATGTTAAATCACAGTTGGACCTCACTCCACATCTATGCCATACCTTAAACATTATCTAATACCCAATTCCTCACATACGTTTTAAATATATCCGTGAAATATGTAGCAATTTTCCTACAGCCACCAGCATTGTGAAGGATAATTTTTTTTTCCTGTCGTGCTGAAGGGTACAAAAATAATAAACGATTGAAGTGTATTGTGTATAACAGCGTGCAGAGCCTTGTGTACCTGTTCTCCGCGTTAATTGGCTACTTCTGCGACAAGCGTTTCTTTGTGTTTTCTTGTTGTGCTTCGCATTCGTTCATTGTTGGTAACCTTACTCGCACGTTATTTATTTTACTATTGCGTACTTTATGGTTTAGATATAAAAGTTTTACGTTTAGAGATTGTTTGTCATTATAAAATTGATTTACATTCTTGTTTTTTGTCATATTATTTATAAACGGTTTGGGAAGAGGAGTAATGCGAATCCGCGTTTAGTGATAAAAGCGCGTTCGTATTTTCACTTGCTTAGCTGCTCGTCGTTTCTAGAGCAACTCAACAAGCGAAAGTGGTTTAATTAACAAAACAGGTTCAATTAATGCTTTCCTGTGAAAAAAAAGAATTATTAAGCATAAAAAAGTAAAAACAATACTTAATCGTACAATAATTTGGAAGTATGTGGGGTTTGTAATTTATCTCTGTTGTGTTTTGCGATATTTAGTGTTTGTGCTTTTCCCCATTAAGTACCATTATGATGCGAGGAACAAACAGTTGTCGAATATTATATAACAACTTTACTTAATTAATGTAGAATTAAAAATAAGATAATATCAAAAAGTCTACAATCGTATAATTTAAGAGCACAACGGATACGCAAGTTTGCATATCTATCTGAGCATAGTACAGTCCATTGCGATTACAGTTTTATTTATCGCAAAAAAAACATATTTGCTGTAAGCACACATAAACTCAGAAACCATAAACGCAGAATGTATATTCATTATGTAAAAAATAAAGTCGAACTTTAACCATGCCTACTGTAAGAGCCTCATCTAACCCCGAATGTTTTACTTTAGAATTAAACGTGGAGCTACCAGGTTAAACGCTCTTGTGTATGTATGTACTAAAGACACGTGCAGTGCGACTTCGTTGTTAAAATCACAGGACGCGCATGTTTCCAGGACATAAAGTAACTGTGATACTTCCAATTGTGTTAATTATCAATGAGTTTCAAAGTTTGAGAGATTTTCTTATTAATTTGACCCAGTTATGAAAAAGTCGAAGACCGCACTGGGATGTGAACCCACACCAATATGGCAATGGCGTACGTTTAGTTTACACTGTAGCTACGAACCTTACACATTCAGCCTTGCATTTTGCCCTATATAAGTCGAGCTACTCGTTCGTTCTACCGCATCGGAAGTTATCTAAATATTCCAACTGTCAAGCGTGATATAGCTTCGACAGTCAGATTACAGCGTTAGAATTTCAGAATTTCGCATTTTGCAGAAGACTGAACAGTTTTTGACTGTAAAAGCGTGGTTTCACATTCCACCGAAAACACCTGCATTTAACCCCTGGATCAACTGAACTAATAAAAAGTGGCTGGACCGAATTTAAAGAGTAAATATAAACACACCGGAGCGCAACTACATTGCCTGAAGACAGTATCTGCCGATCCTTTAACTGTAAATCAGCCAAATAAACTGTGTTGCGGCCGTTTCTTACTAAACAAAGATTATATATTACCCTATAGGGACAAATAATGTGCGGGGCTTATAGGCTCCCACGGACATAGAAATGTTTGTTGCGAAGAGCTTACCTCCAACAATTCCTCCAGCTAGCCCTCCAAGTCCTCCTGATAAAGTGGAAAGGTACACTTTACTTGGTAAATAATGCGTTTTGGGGCCATTGTTGTAAATGAATGCCATAATTTCACTGTAAACCAAAGCGCGCACCATTGAGATACTACTAGTAGATAAGTAGTCTTAGAGTGCATGCTATTTGTTATGTCTGCAAGATTCTTTATGGAAGACCATCTCACAATCACTGACCAAAAATCCAGTAGAAATAGTGCCACCAGTATATTGTTTCGCATCGATTGGAGGTAAATTTTGTTATTGGATTTTGAGGAAAAAGGATGATATAGTTATTTGAGATGGCTATGGTAAACTCGTCCAAAGCGAAGACGCAGAGCAGTAGGGATACTAGTAAAAACAGTATGTCAATATAAGAAAGCACTATGCTATGCAGAGGTAGCACTAGAAGAAGGCCCCTCTTCGAGCACCGAGGGAGCAAGCGCTCAGCTAAGCCATATTTAAAATGACTACCAACTGGAAAGCGAAAAACAACGGAACAGTAAAATACGGCAACAACCTTAATGATTGACTCAACTAATATTTGGCGCCGTATACACTGACATGCAGTCAGCTAAAGCATGCAATTTCAAGAAAAAAATTCCCTTCAGTAAATATGCAACACTTGAACCCCAGCTCGCCGTTAGACTTGAGAAAAATGTGCAGAGAACAACTAATATTTAAAAATTCTGAAGCTGTTATATAGGTGTCTAGTGTGGGCGCTAATTGTTGCGATTTGCGTTACATCGCAGTAGCAATGACGTAATGGCCAATTGAAAAGTGCAATTTGAGTCGGTGCGTGGTCAGTCTGGGTCATTCGGTTTGAGCGTTAATTGCAGTTCACGTTGGTTTAAAGTTGTTGGCTGCAGTCTCTTCCACCGTTCTTTGAGGTAGTTGTACACTCTAGTTGGTTGGTGCATAAATCGTCGAAAAGCATGACGTCAAGAAAGTCTCGGCAGTCTGCTGTTGCGTGTTTTGTGCCATGAAAATTTCTGTCCTGTGTCAAGGCAATGAATAGCCACTTTGTAAGAATGGTCACGACGCTTTAATGCCAAATGATGCTCGTGGATGCGTGTGGAGACAGGAGTACCTTGTTGAGAGGATGGGTTGTTGCCCTTATGGTTAAGAAAATATTCCGTGTACGTGTTTTTGCGGTAAGCACATGTTTGTAATGTACCCTCAGAAATTCGCTTTAAGAGAAAATCCAAAAATGAGAGTTTGTTGTTTATATCCTTCTTGAGCGTGAACCATATACTCGGAATATTTGACTTGATAGTGTTTTGGGTCACTTCAAGTTACCTGCATGGTCTGCATATCGTACCCATAACTTACAGTTTCTCGACAGAATGGCCATTCAAAACAACAGACACACCATCTGCTCTTTACTTAATGCTCTCGAGATTGGCTAACGTAAATGTAAGCTGTCTTTAGCCCTCCCCTCTCTCTGACCCTATCACACTTATTAACAGGCATTTATAAACGCGTTAAGATCAAACGATATTGGCTGTCCGTGTTACAGGGACCAGGACCTAATTTTACAGTCGGGTGTTCTGGTAACCAATAATGCCGATATTTAAATCATGATTTGACAGAAACATGCAGTCAGAAAAATAAAGAGCCCAATACTACCAAATGGAACGGAGGCATGTCCCTACTCATGATTATAGGATACAAATGCATTATTTTGTGTGGACGTTTTAGAGCAGTCACCCCACAACATGGTGATTTCAGGAACGGTATATTGATCTTAAATTCTTCTGTAAAGAAGACAGGCATCCAGCTCAATTTCTCTCCCATATTGACGTCTTGCAGCAAAGGTAGACAGAATGCGACCTCCGGGTTTTATGGCTAACAGAGAATAACAGACAATGCATGGGTCTATACAGAAATTTCTGCAGAAACTGTGCTCGACTCGAGGACAAGGCCCAATTAAGCTAGATTCCTTGTGTCTTAAGCGTCGAGTTTGATTGCCTCTAACTTTAAACACTATGAGTAATAATTGCTATACATAGTGCCATGATGACAACCCATTACCACTATACCACAACATGAGTTCGGATCCTTATAAAACACGAGTTCTCGTTCTTTTTCGGTGTTGCGTTCGCGAAGGCTATCTTATGTTGTCGATTCTTTTCAACTATGCTGGTAACTGGACTTACAGGAAGGGGCCAAACGAACCAGCCGTAGTTGATGCTAGAGCCGGACGTCAGCTGACTGACAGCAATCACGTCGACTAAATCGCCTTTGAGCTTTGGTGATCTGCAGTCTATGATATCACGTGTGATCAACATCTCCTAATTGCCGGGTTTGCCCATAAACGTCGCTCAAGAGGAGACAGTTGCCGGATAGACAGAATGAGAATGACTTTATCGTCCAATCCGACGGTGCATATCGGGTCTTCTAGGGACTTAGATAAAGCCTTTAGACCCGATCCTACGTAATTAACGTTATATTTAACGAACGTGCTTTTTATTCATTCAGCCTGTAAAATTATACTGCTTAATTTTGTGAGCATTGTGTTTGGGAGAGGAGTGAAGGTGGAAGGTCTCTGACCACCTCTGTTTAAGAATCACTGTTTACACTACTCTGTGGAAACACTTTAGACATATATGTTGGCAGAGAAGTTGCAAACTTCGACAGCATTTCCTTCGTGCAAATTATTTTCCGTAGCAAATGAAAAAGGGCATCCCACGAAATATACTTTTATCGAAAAGATTATTTTGCAGACGAGAAACCAGGCACACCAGGTCGTTGTCGGAGATGATGATGAGAAATCATTATTGATTGTTCGGCATGTTCAAAAATGCGCAACCTTTTTTATACATTTACCTCACATCCGACGATGGCGACGACGACATGGTGTCCCAGCGTCAAAGATTTATAAAACATTTCGTTTCTCGTTTCCCAAAGCATATTTTCGATCAAACGCTTTGACTACTTCCATGTTTGGAGGAGTACAAAATAATCTCACGAAAACCAGTATGTTACATGCGGATAACGTTCATGAGGAAGCCATGGGTTTGGAATTGTTGGGATAGCTACAACTGGTAGGGCGCGCGTATAGACACTCCGCCATGGTACAGATGGAACGTTGTGTCTAGTCCTAAAACCAACCGTATTTTAATGTGTTCTGCTAAACCTTACCCAAAAACTAACTTTCGCATTAACCCTTGTCCTAAAATCAAGCCCGATATGAAATGTTGTGTTAATTTTAACTTTGACATAGGTTAAATCCTAATCTCCAAAGAATGCGGCACAGGTTCCTTTCGTCAGCTTCGCGTGATTAACCGCGGGACAATATAGAAAAATGCCTACTAGCAAGCACAAAAGCGCATTACCTCGGAAAAAGAATTCCGCCAAGTAATGGTTTGGACACATACGCTTAGCCTTTTTCAGACCGTACCATACATTGTGCTACAAGTCAATTTCCTGTAAAGTTAAACGTTATGCATAGGCAAAATTACTTTGAAGCAGATTACTAGGCTGACACTACACAAAGTAACGATCGAAGGCAAGGAACTTTTTGCAAGCCCCTTTTAACAATTGTTTGACTTACCAAGTGCTCCTACAAGTAAAATGGAAATTTAACACTTGCATAATTGTTCGCAGTTTTTTATTGGTATCAAGATATATGAGCTATATTTGTAATTGCATTAAGATGGCGTCCCGAGTTTTCCTTATGGATCAAAAAGTGTCCCTTATAGTTGGTTCATTGTAGGCATAGCCCAAAATGTCCTTACATTTAATGTTTCCAGAATATTGCAAACAATAATGCAGAAGTAGATAAAAACAGTTTAATTTAACCAGCAAGCAAACGTTATCACGGTAATGAACGATGTTTCATGTAAGTAGGTAAACTTGATTTAATTTTTTGGAGAAAATAAGGGTAACTGCTCATTTATAATGAAGCGTTTCGAACAATAATCAGCATTTGCATAAGTGCAATTCTCATGCCGAATGAAACTCGCTTGTTTATGTATTACCTGCTCCTAGACCTCCTAGTGCTCCTAGTGCTCCTAGTCCCCCTAGTGCTCCCGCTCCTGCTGCTGCACCTGCTCCTGCTCCTGCTCCGGCTCCTCCTCCACCTCCACCTCCTCCTCCTCCTTCTCCACCTTCCTCTTCTCCACCGTTATTGTTATTGTTGTTGTCATCGTCCTCGTCTTCCTCTTCGTCCTCTTCTTTTTCCTTTTTAGGCTTCCTCGTGGCTATAAGGTGGAAAATGGGTGGCAGTTAAAATGGAATACCCATGTAAACAGCAATACAAATAAGGCAATTTTGTAAGTAAACTCTCGTAAAAAGTACGGCACAAATGCTGTAAGACCAGTAATGCACTCCAGGTTCGAGACTGAAACCAAATTTTACTATGTGTTGTACAAACCACTTCTATGTTTGCTGAAATCACCACGGTGCAGCCTACAAGATAGGTGCGAGTCTCGGTTGTCCCACTTTTAAGTAGATCTTACGGGAATATGCAGCGAACTGTTCACTGTAAGAAGACGATTTTCCAAGAACTTAAAAACTCGAAGGAATGTGCATCTCCGGGTCAAGATGACATTATTGCAAAATTGCTCAAGGAACTTACTCGAAAGCAGGCTCAGCGGCTTTCCATGAACTATTTCTTTGCTTGTGTTAGACGAAAACAATAAAGGCCGATACTCACGGAGACTGGAGTTCATTAAGTTTTAGTGCTCGGACCCACCATTCTTCTCTTGTACGTTAATGGTATTTGACTGCGAGTGTGCCATTTTTGTAGATACTGTAAGAATATGGAAGGAAATACATATTCCCTCCACAGCCGTTCGTTCTCACAGCGAGTCATCGGTGCGTGGAACAGATTGCCAAAGGAGGTCAGAAAGGCGAATTCGACAGATGCATTAAAAAGCATAATTGATGCATTTTCACTGAAAAGATGTCGTTCATATGCAAAGAAAAGCACTGTTATCAAACACCGACGCTTCGCTCCCATATGTTATATTGTAAATGTGCACAAATTACTCAAAATGCTATCGTTACTTTCTTTTTGTTCGATATTTGTGCATATTGTTTTCAGTAGGGTTTTAAATTACATTGCTTACTTTCCTAAATTTTCTTAATTTTAGTGACTTTTTTTTAATTGTGAGTCGGGTGGGCTCTACGGCCACGATAAAGCCAAGCACTCACCACTTATGGCAAACAGAAGTTACGAAAGTAGACGTGAATCGGGAAAAATGAATTTCTTTGTAAAAGCTTAACAGAAAAAATGGCAATTAAATGCGGGAATTGCAGCCATCATCCATAGGCATGCTTAGAAGATATGACCCAATGAGCGCATTTTTATATGTGCAATTATATTCGTTAAATATGGAATATTGGCAGCTTAGGTAAGACATTGCATGGGCACACTGCAAACCAATGTGTTGCCGGTAAAAAAATCTTCTTCAAAAGTCGGAATCCTGATCCGACTGAAATATATTACCATTAAATCCTATTCACATACATTTTCCGACTACTTATCTTTCATATGTTCAAATAGAAATCATATTTCGTAATTTCGGCTGAAACTTCAGTCATTTTTGATCAAATATCTACAACCGTCAGAACTGCAGTTGCCTTTGTTTGCAGGGGACAAGCTCCTCGTCACTAGGCCGCACAAGTTCGCGTGCGTGCCCCATGCAACAGAGTCAACTTTGGATGATGCGAATTTTAACAATTTGACCTGAAAAGCGATACCTTTCAAAGCAAATGTACATCGCACTCGGCTTTGTACGCCCACAGCTTGCTACAATGACGCAAGACATGAGACCAACAACTGTGTAGCTGTTCGTTGTTTCGTTGAAATTTTTAACACTAGGATTTTAAAATGGTAAGTAAAAACATCAATTTATACTACTCAATTATGTTTTTCGGCAGTAAGTGGATATTTCGCAGTAGTTGACGGATTTCAACCCAAATATAGACTAAAAATTTCAATATGCGTCTATAAAACTTAAATACTCTGAGATCTACCCAGAAGATAAATTAATTTCTCAGGAGTATAGAAAGCAGCACATTCAAAACCAGTACATCAACCAGAAAGCAGACAGGGAAAGCTGGGGAACCCAAACGTAGCTGCGCCAATCGGCGGCAGAACACCAGCGAAACACGTATCTGGGCCTTTAAGCTAGTACCTAAGCTGCTTGTATGGTAACTTACAACATCAATTGTTAACGCTCGCTAAATCTGTAGGCACTTCCCACGTCCGAATGTCAACAGAAGTGTTCGTTATTTGAGGGTGAATTGTGCGGCAAATTTATTATTCAGGGATTTTCGCCTAATGTGAATGGAATGTAAGGAGTATGTGTGACCAGTTAGCTATTGCAGTCACCATCAAAAGGAATTTACAGTCTACATTGTTTGCAGGATAAACTAAAATGGCACTTCAATTATCATGAAGCGTTTGTCTCACGATACAAAAAACAGACCGAAGAGGTCCAGTCCATTGTAGTGCGTACAGTTTATCGTATGGCTCCTGCCAGCAATTACTATGCACCACATTCCGCTTTCCAAATTTAATTTTTTGAGGTTGCAAATCACCGTCATTAAACATACATCATCCCCATACCATTTTTACGAGACGCGAATAACTCAGCTCGTGAAAGCATACTCTGTCCACCTTGGTATGTTGTCTCAGGACTATATGACGTCCAACTGTTTCTGTTGTTAAGTTTGTCAGTTAAAACTAATTTCAAGAGAAGGACTAAGGACTAAGGACTAAAGATACCTGAAAAGATTTGTGCCACACACTCAGACATCCGAGGTAGGTGATAAGTATTTTTTTGAAACGCGTGCTGATCTTACTAGTAGTGGTGGTGGTGGTGGTAGTGGTAGTAGTAGAGGTCTTTGTAGTCGACGTTGAACTTGACGTCCGGTCTGTTGTGCGTTCTGTGGTCGTTTCTTCCGTAGTCATTGTCGTTGACGTTTCTATAAGAGCATATATTATAGAAAACCTTTCAAAAACTGTCTACTGAACTCCGTTTGCTTTAAAAATACTACGCGAAGCTCTTAATCTTAATATAATTTTGCAGTTTTTTTGAAAATCATATTAAATTATGCGGCAAAGCGATTTCATAAATACGGTTACAGTATAACTTGGAGATTGCACAAAAAATAATAACGAGTGTACTGTGACGCTATTTATGAATGTACGTGTTGGTCACTAATAACGAAATTATTTTTACTATACATGCCCATAATCCAGCCATGCTATTTGATCTCTATTAATTGCAATAAGCGAGTTTAAAAACCATATTTGCATTAAAATGAGCTGTATTACACGTCGTTGTTTCTGCATAAGTCAGAAGGAATGAGTTAATACATCCCTCGGTTCATTAAATATATACTTCTTCAAAATATTTTTTTGAACTAACCATTGCAACGCTGCTCGACCATCCCCTCCAGAGCCACCTTAAGACGCCCTAATATTTATGGGCAAGAATAAGGTAAATTCCAAAAGAAGAAGTTAATAAAGATAACGTCCTTAGCAAATATTAACAACTTACAGTCTTTCTTGGTGAAATCTATTCTGTCTCTTTTGGGCTCATCCAAACCACCTATAACATTTTGGTTATAAAAATAGGTTTTTAGGTACAACTATGTTTGCTTAGCATGTGCACGCAGTATTCCGAATTGGCTTCGTAATTTTTCCAGGTTTTTGGGGTTAATTATGCACGAAAAATTATATATATAGATATAAAAACGATCAAAAATAAATAAACCTCATAGATAATCATAGAAATAGTGGCATACCATCGTCGGTTGGCACAGAACCTTTGATGCAAGAGATCGATGTGCGGGAAGATAATTATTGTAATAGAAAGCAATTCATTTTAATATATTTGAAAAGTAGTTCCAACACATAACAAAGAACTCCAAAACATGTCAGAAAAAGAATATGTTGTCCCGCGAACCAGGAAAAAAGTGCAAAACCCTAAAAAAGCACTTCACATTTAACCGAAGGTTGAAAACTATACAACCTGAACGAAAACTGTATTTTTCTATTGGCATGTGCATAAGTGAGTTCATTCAAATTGAAAAAGAAGTGCATGCTTCAGTATATCTCACTCAGCAACAGGTAGTTACACCTTGCATGAGCTTTAACTGCAAGAGCAATAAAAATCATGATTGGTGTTTCAGTTGACGAAACATCATTCTATATGTTAAAGGGTAATTCTTATCCGCTCTGTTCCAGGCTGTACCTATTATCCTTGTCATGAGAAGCGAGCTTATTGGAATTCCAGTTGTTAATGTTACTCGCCAACAATAAATCACAATTTTATTATTTTACCAACAACACAGACCAACATCCTGAAGATTTTCGGCCTATGTGGGCCTCATCAGGTGATGACAGGTCAACTCTAGTGTAGCAGTGGAAATTGCTGCCACGCTCAGATTTCGAACTCGCTCCCGATCAACAACCTACAACATGGCGGACCCGTGGCTCAATGGTTAGAGCGTTCGCCTCTGGCTGGGGAGACGCGAGTTCGGAATCCGAGCGTGGCAGCAATTTCCGCTGCTACACTAGAGTTGACCTGTCATCACCGGATGAGGCCCACATAGGCCGAAAAGCCTCAGGATGTTGGTCTGTGTTGTCGGTAAAATAATAATCATTCTATACGTTAGCATAACAGTTTGACCGCAAAGTATTACCTTATATTTAATTTAAATTTTAAACTGCGTTTACGTAACGATGGATCTGTATTCCATGAACAGTTTTTCTTTCTTGGAATTTCCACGTCTGATATTTTGATAAGGGTAAGTAGGATAAAATGTCAAATTAGGTCTATTTTTATATTTAATTAGGCGCGGATTTAGAATGAGCTGCGGCTTGATAATAAACTTACCAACAGTGGTCGTAGTGTCAAAGGTTTCAGTTGTGGTGCTCACTGACATTTAAAGTAATTTAAACAACATAATAGTGGGAATAAAAAACTTTTTTAAAATTATAATCGGTAGGATTGTGTTATGGGGTCGTGTGAGTGCGCGCGAAGCGCGCCCAACCTCGAAATGGGAGAGTTGTAATAGGAGATAGTATGGGTGGGGCATATCAGAGGAAGAGAGAGAGTGAAATAATTCCAATAGATAAGAAAATAACGTAGGAACGCCTAAATTTGTTTTACTGAACTAAAAATCGGCCTAAAAATTGGTTTTTTGAGTAATAAAAGGGAAAAAAAGCAGCGTGGAAACCAAGAAAATCAAGCCGTGAAAGGTAATTGGGCGAAAAATATTCAAGGAATTATATATGGTCTCAAGGACACGCAAAGCCGAGCCGCTGCGCTGGCGACCAATGAAATACCAGCAAAAATATGCGTGAAGTAGGAAGCCAGGCAGACGTATGGGAAATAACCAGGTAAGTACTGTTTCTGCTTAACGAAGCGCATGTTAATAACTGCAATTTGTGGACTTAATTAAATTGTTCTCTGAAATCGCAGATAAAATTAATGGGATGGTTTGGGGTAAGGAGCACGAACGGGTGCGCAAATTAAGGACATCTAGCTGGTTTTCTGTCTTTTCTAGCAGGAACGCGTGGACGCTATCCGGAGAAGCCGATTTTGCAACGGTTGGCAGCCAGACAGACATATCTGGAGCTATCAGGTATGATCCCAACTGGGCCTGCGGTATGCTCGTTTAGTGCGCAATTAGTCTGCCATTATAATCGAAGGTCTAAGCAGAAAGATACTACGTACGCAACCAAAGCAAAAACTATGAGCTTTTTTTACCTTCCCACACAGCTTTGGAAGAACGCAAACCACGGAAGCCAATTTTTCGACAGAAACCCCGTTCGATACTCCACCGAACAGCCCACAGCACGCACAGCCTTGCCTGCTAGTTAACCGACAAAGAAGGTAAGCCGAAAGACGTCTGGGTGTACAGGAACAGAATATAAGGGGGGGGGGATATTGTGTGGCGAAAGGAAAGAAGTGCAAGAAGACGAGCCAACCAAGATGGTTACGGTCCGCCTCGGTTAGTAAGCTTGGCCTACGGGGGGCAGAGTATTTAAGGATGAGTCTAAAAGTGCACGCGTTTTATACTTTAGCCCGGACCACAGGTCACCGAGGTCCCTACGATTAGGACAACCGACATCAGACAACAGGCTTCTGCAAACCATCAATTCGGCCGAATTGGTGCCCTACCTCCGCAGCAGAAGTCTCCTATCAACGGACTTACGATGCTCTTGCGGTGCAAGAATGTCCCTGCAGAAGTATGCGCAGAACGGAGACGGACAAATCTGCAGGTGCGCTCTGTGCCTCAGCAAACAATCTGTGCGGACGAATTCTATATTTTATGGAAGCCGGTTAACCTTGCATAAGCTAGCAAATATGTGCATGGCATTTGTTGCCGGCAGAACGGTACAGGAAGCGGGAGCTATATGTTGAGTATCCCTAAAATCGGCCGTAAACTGGTTTGCAATTTGTAGGAACGTCTCTTCCAACACCCTGAACAGGGTAGCTTCGTCCATCGGTGGAACCGGCATTCAAGTGCAGGTGGACGAGTCGATGATTACCCGCCGTAATTACAACCGAGGGCGAAAAGTGCGGCAATTGTGGGTAATCGGTATGTACGACACTGTCAAGAGAAGGGTTGTGTGCGAACAACTGAGCAGCCGCTCTGCGTCGTCCCTCTGCAGTGTCATATGCCGGAGAGTGAAGCATGGCAGTGAAATCGTGACAGACTGTTGGAGCAGCTATAGTAAGCTGAAGACAATGGGTTATTCGCATTACACGGTAAACCACACTGAGAACTTTGTGGACCCAATTACGGACAAGCACACGCAAGCCATTGAGGCGTTTTGGAGTCGACTTAAACGGAATGAATAAAGTGCCGGAAGCTTGAGATACTTTCTGCAACCACATAGCTCATCTGTACCCCGTTAATATGACGGAAGGTATAAATTTTTCCTACGGCACCTAACCATTACCCAACAGAAGCGAAACTGTGCACCCGAAAACGACTGGCAAACAAAAACCTCAATCCAGAGACTTGCTGCCTCCTGCGGTTAGAGGAAATGGAGGACGTGAACATGCAAGTAGATGGCGGAAACGAAGGCGAACCCAGCGGATCGAGTAAGAGTTTAATGCATGTAAAACTATTCACAATATCAGATTATGTGGACAAAAAGACGGTGCGGTTGGGCGGAATGCCTGCGGTTTCCACAGACATAAGGCAATACCCAGCAATCGCAACGCATGGGTCAGGAAGGTGGAGTAATGATGCTGGTGCGGAGTTGGATAGCTCTCATAAAGGTGAGTTTTTGAAAAGTTTGTCGTAATAGTTTCTTTGTTGCAGGTGCAGTCGAGCAATGCGGCAGCCACTTAACGACTATCAAAGAAAGCGAAGATCGCCACGCATCGAAGGAAGGCTGCGGCGGAAGCGAAGAGAGAAACATATCAAAATTACCCGCGGGGGAAGGTAAAATGGATAACTCATTATTCAGCTCGTAGCATGTGCCGCAGCCAAAACTGAACTGGGCAACGGCAAGTTTCCTGCAGGTGGGTGGCCGAAAGGAAAAAGAAGCGGAGGAAGCTGGATCGACGAGAGTCCAATGCAATGAAAGAATAAAAATGCGGATGCTGCCACAGGTAAGACAGCTAAGCGAAAGCTATAGTATTTGTAGGCACCCGTGTAGAAAGAACGAGCCAACCGAAGCCACCGCATGCGGTCGAAGAGGGACGGCTAAAACAGTGCGGAAGGAGGCCGTTTGTAAATATTTTTCTGTAAATGTTATTTTGTGTGAGTAAAAGGAAACACTGAATTAAAAGTTTTTGAGGTGTGGGCGAGAAAATAGGACTTATTCCGTCGGCGTTTTACAGGGCTTAGTCCGCGGATTATGAAAAGTGTAACCGAGGCGAACTGTTGTGGTAAACCTAAATGACGCGGAGCATGGGGACCGTAACTGAGGCGCTAGAAGATACCTAAGTATGGGACCGCAGAGTTAGTGGCTACAGCCGAAGCTGTACCAAGAAACGACCGGGAACAAGAGATTCGACCGTACCGATTAACCGAAGAGTAAACTGCACTATTCACTCTTAAGTTAGTTGGTTAGTAGCCCAAGTTGAATCAGGGGTTCCCACCGGAGTCCAAACGGGGTGCAGTTGGGGAGAGTGAGAAAAGTCGCGACCTTGGCTGGCTTGAGCCAAAGATGGGGGGGCGTGAGTTGGGTGCCTGGGTGGGAACTGCAGACGATCAGATGGTGGCAGGCATGCGGCGAGACGCAACAGTCGGGACGACAGTAGGGTGTAGGCGAGTCCATCCGGCGGTAATGCTGGCGAATGAGCATAAGTTAGCCACTGAGTTGCTGTGCCAGAGCACAATGAGTCACCCGGGGGGGGGGGGGGTGACGTCCCGAGGTAGCAATCGTCAACGGATAGTAACCCAGAAGGACTGGGGGATGGTAGCAGGACCTTGGTGAAATGGCTCACTGTGCTTGCAACCTCCCTCGCCTGGTTAGCAAACGTGCAGAGATTCGGTCGGATTGTTCAACCAAAAACTGTACGGCACTCCTCACTCGACCGCGTGGACGGTGAGGAATAGACAAGTTTGTTGATTGTAGGGATCATGTCCGTTCCCGCTCAGGAACACATTGGCTTCGAGAAATACGGTCGGTACAAGCTACAGTGGGTAAAAAGGGCAGAAGTGGAGGGCAAACGGGAAGACGCTCGAGGCACTCGGGAAATTAGGAAGAGTGAGACAATGTGCGATGCCGCACCAGGAAACGTCCTAGGTCAGGAGGTTCAGTCAGATTGTCCTGCAGAAGACCTAACCGCACACCTCAGTCGTCCGCATGGGTGGAGCGGAAAAGACATGGTTGGTGACTATCGGATAAAGTCCGCTCCGGCTCAGCAAAACGTCTTCCAGAAAGCGGCCAACAAACGATAAAGTGAGAATGAAGGGCAGAGGCGGGCGGCACACGTGATGACGATAGAGGAACTAGGTAAATTTGGAAGGATGAGTCAATGCGTGATGTCCCGTAGGAACTCTAGCTGGGATACCGTTAACCATGGTAAACGCGCGGACTGCTACATTCACTCGTCCACGTGGACGTGTAGGAGAGCCCGAAATGTGCTCAAGTCACGGGATCAGCAAATGTAAGCCACCCAAAGGCTACAGCGCAGCATGCTAAGAAATGAGCACATGTCATGTGATCATGAGACGTGCGATCAGAAACCGTAAGCCACCCAACGATAGTAGTGTAGCACGCCAAGAAATGTTCCAAAGCAAAGTAGGAATACGACGATAATTGAGAATAACCATCTACTTTCAAATTCAAGTAGGCTTAATTTTGAAAGTAGATGGTTATTCTAGGTTACGGAAAATTCCGACGCCTAGAGACAACCTCACCTTATAATCAACTAAATATATCCTGGTGAATCCCATGCTGTAGCACATGAAACGTCGTGGAAAATATAAGCAAACGCATATGACCGTAAAGTTTCATAGTATTTTTTGATTGTGGTAAAGCCACAATCATGTGCTTAATGGATAAAATATACTGCTAACAGAACGCGCAATCTTTCACAGTTTTCAAAAACGAATTTATTAGACTTGCATCCTAAAAAGGTGAAACTGCGCCAAAATGAACAGCAGATAAACAAGCTTTTATCGCAAAACAATTCACAAATGAGAAAACAGCATAGAAGAAACAAAAGTGCACGAGAAAAAAATTAGATCGTCAAATTTGAGACAGACGCAATCACGCTTGCTTTGTTAAGCATGCTTGCCACAAGAAGTGTGTTGCGGTGAAAATAAAAAAGGCAGTGTAAGTGAAAAAGCATTAAATAAATTAGTTTGAATTACTCCAAATAGGGGGTTACTAAATAAATGGCCTAAATGCATGCGGAACTTACGCTCGCAGACCTGTTTGCCGACATCATCAGGCTTAACCTTTATTACCCCTGAAAAATTGGATACCCCATGCACGTGTTAATATAAAATATATGATTTTATTTCTTCAATTAAACATAAATTTCTACACACATTCTAAACTGCTTAAGTCGCAGTCGTCGAACAAATCCTGCATATTCGAATTATCAGGAATACGAACATACATTTCGGGCTGTTTAAATCCTCATCGTCGTAAACATCGTCTTCTC
>JAYGXS010000005.1:25815345-25883771 GCA_036362985.1 Ligula intestinalis
CTGACATACAAAAACAAAAACGTATCATACAATACTACTCTGAATTTCATTTATAAGCATTAGCGCAATGCGCTAAAAGCATTCAAAGTGTTGCGCAGGGCAGACCAAATGGCATTTTTACCTCGTGATTAAAATCAGAATGGTGCTGTTTTGGCTTTCGATCTATTAAAACCGACTCACAACAAATCAATGCAACCATTTTATTGCACTTCTACTAAACAGTAATCCTCACGTGCTCATGCATATTGATCGAAGACGTAACCTCGCAAAGGTGTGCGGGGAGACTCGCGTGAGCAGCAGAAATGCTTCGCTTCTTTTGAGATATATTCACCCAATTTCACTTTTTCAGCAAAAGCCATGAGTGAACTCGTAGCTAAGTGTCCACATCTGCTAGAAAATCCATTCAATGAAAATTCAGCTTCACGAACGTCTTTATAAAACATTGGAGGGTATGCTTTTAAGCAATCTTGTTCCGTATCACAAGTTCAAAATGTATAAAGTATAAGTTGACATTTCCATTGAAGAAATTCCGATAAGAATGGTTAAATGTAAAATGGGGCCGAGACCTAAGAATCGTGTTTCTCTTCTGCTAAAACACCGAATATAAATTAAGAAGACAAGATCAAGCGTTATACGAAAACTGTGTTTGTATTAAACTTCCAAGGAATCATCACTGATGAATCTGCATCATGTTATGCTTTCCAACAGCCGAGGTGTTATCTGGTATATATCAATATAATTCGCATGATATTAGGATTTGGAACTGCCTCCCTTATTGTTAATGCAACCTGCTTCAGAGGTTTTTATCGAATAAAAAGGAAAAATGAATATTAGAGTACAAGACATATTGTGTGATATTCTAACAAACACTTGTAGCACGAAAGTTTAATATTTATTTCCCTTCTTATAGTTCGTAAGAGTTCAGTATTGAAACAACGCACATTTGGCTGACATTTAAGCTTGTGGGGAATAGATCAGATTAGCGTTTCAGATAGATTTTAACTAATTATATACATATATATAACTGTAGGTTCGAAGTTCACCATCTCCAAAAACGATCAAGAAAATAAGGCGAACTTCACGAATCACAGTGTGTTTGTGCTGACCTTTCAAAATGGGCTTGTTTATGTCGTGAAGTCGATACGTTTTGGAATGTTTGATTTTGCATTTTCGCTTGACTTGTATTATATGCGTGGTTGACGCGTACACCCTCGTCGTTCTTTTGTTAATGAATTGGCTTCTTCTCCTTATATTTTGCTAATTGAAGCACAAATACGTGTTCCCGGACATAAATAAAAGAGAGGCGATCACGCGTACACGATACTGCACCAAAACCTAGGTTAAACTCGTCTCTAGGCTTTTAGCGTGTATCTATGAGGAAGCAGAGTATAACATCATTGTCATATAGAATAAACAAGGAGGATAATTGACAGTGATTTAGGTGGGGAGGGGGGCGAGTTAACATTATCTAGTTGTGGCCTACCAGCAAAAATGAAATTATATTTCCCGAACAACTTATTCAACCTCAACGTTTACTGATTGGGTTGCCGATATTTCAACATTTATATACATATGTTAATGAGCTTCCACCGAAATAGTAGAGATACAATTATTTTTCGTATTTCCTAGGAGCTCGCAACGAAAACCCTCCAGACTGTCAGATGCCGACCAGATGATATGATGAAGTGGATACGACAAAGCAAAGGGAGACGGGAATGGTTTTTTCTGGCTTATTAGCCGTCATCAGCCAGTTATACCGAATTTCGGGGGTTGGCAGCCGCGAGATTCGAACCCGGAACATGACGACCTCTAGTCCACGGGTTCCCTGATTTGTCAGTTGGCATCAATATGATGATGAATTAAGGTGCTTTCACCGATCAAGTAGTGGAATAATACCCAAAGCAAAGAAAGTAGATTTAAGAGAGTGGATTTAAGGATTGGACGATAAATATATAAACTGCGAAAGAACACTTTGCAAAACACATTACAAATTTGATTTTCATTAAATGAGCAGGTCCTGAAAACCAATATGTTCTACGTAATTTTTCTCGAAATTTAAAGTATACGGAGACTATGTTGACGTATATATGGTTGTGTAGGAATGGCGTAAACAGTGCAGATGATCCGATAGTACCCATGCTTTTGCTTTCTTACTGCGGTGAACTGTGCCCAACGTTATTAAAGCAAGACAAAATTTCTCAGTATATCTCCTGGTTTACACATAAGTGTCATTTGACACATAATTACGTGTTTTTACACATTACGCGAGGCCCCCAAGTGACCGACATGTACAACAAACAACTCGATGCGGACATCCGAAAAGTGTTTTTTTTTTAAATATTCACATTTATGCTAAATCTAGTCATCAGATGATAAGCAAATGGCCCAAAAATTGACTTAAACACAATAACATTTATGCACTGAATATCCCTAGCCTCTTGCTTCTTAAGTTCCTTAAGTTTCTGATAATGTTGATCTAGTTGTCTCGAGAACGAGCAGATCCTCCACATGAGTATGATTTCACTTTACGTGGCAGTGGATCAACAGCTGTCCAATGCGATGTCATACGCTTGTGAATAATTATTCAAATGAAGTAAAAACAAGAATAATAAGTAAATAAAAACACATATTTTTAAGCACGATGATACTTTATTGGCCTCAAAGGCAACTGTAACGTGACACTTGTCAGGACCTTTTATTTTGAATAGCAGCGAGTACAATTAAGATGTTACTTCTGAACTGATTAAAAATGGCAATACCAGAATCTGTCAGTAGACTTTTATTGAGCAGAATAACTTACCGCTGGTAGTGATGTCCGTATTTGTTGATTCTGGCGTCGTTCTAGGAGTTGTTGTTGCTGCATCTATAGAGAAATGTGGGAAACAATTTCGAGAATTGTGCACATTGCTATTTTGAGAGAAGCAAACAATAAATCAGCCCATATATGTCCATTATTTTAGGGCCAAAAGGTGCCCTCATCTTCAGTAGATAGGCTGTGCAATAAAGATGGAGTGAGTCGCTTAGCAGCGATTCTTATCCACTGCACAGTCCTAACTTAGTGACAAAAGTGTCAAACCAGTGTTCATTGACCACACTGACAATTCTGAAACCGTCTGACTACCGTGTTCAGACAAACAGAATGATAACTGTGCACTCTATACTGAGCACGAGGAACCTCACAGACTGTGCTATTACCGTTGCGTTTGTGCATTGAATGAAGGCCTGAGTACCATGACTTGAGCTGTTCGGAACTAACGCTGTTGTCTCCTTATTAAGGAAATGCACCGGACTATTTGAGATAGCTCGTGACCTGAATGGCCGGACATGCAACTGAGGCGAGGCAGTTCGACACTAATTCTCAAATAGCAGTTAACTCGATGGCACGCTGCCATATTTTCAAGCTCAAGGACAATTAAATGCTCGCGAAAAAAGAAACCCGTGTGAGCCCTGAGCTGCATGACTCAAGCCTTTCAGGCCCACATTCATGCTTCGAGCGCATCGAAATGCTTTTCAATACCCCGTGTGTACACATCGTTTAAGGAGGAGAATCCGTCAACTAGAAGGGGCCTGGCTCAGCAACAACTCTGATGGCGGCCAAAATTATTGACTTGCAATTATCGACCCGCGTCTAGCACGTAAAACAAAATCGTGGCATATACGGCCTCGAAAGTGTGCGTCTAAGCGTACTGCAGCAATATCGACACAAGCGGTGGTTAAGGGAACGGATTATTATAACGTGCATGCGGGTGACCACTGTCAACTATAACTGTGGCGCAATGTGTGCTTATATTACACAACGCTTTGAGATAACGAACTGTTCTAAGCTGACCTCTGATGACGGGTTATCGCTGGAAGCCAAAACATCAAGCAAATATACCTTATGATCCAGTGGTCACATCTTCTACCTCTGCATGTACTCTTCCTAGCAATAATCAAGCTAATGCATATCTGTTACATTTTACTACGTAAACACTAGCATACCATAGTCCGTTAGTGGACTCCCTGTGAGCAGTGTAACTTACCGCTGATAGTGCTGGCACTTGTTGTTGATTCCAATGTCATCTGTGGAGTCTTTATTGCTTCTAAAGGAAAATTCGTGAAATAAACGTAAGAACTGGAAGAATTGGAACGTGAATTTGTCAATTTTTTATTCTCAACTGTTCACTTTAGTTCACTTTTTTCGGCACTGCTTCTAGCCGGTTCATTTAAATGCGGATTGCAGTCCTCATGGCGCCGAATAATGATACGTGTGCTGAAACATATACTGGAGCTTCGCAAACCGTGTCAAACTTTACATTGCCGTATTCATTACTGACGCACGCATTACCATTCAGTTCCTTGCTTAGTTTAACTTCAAAAACTGCTTTCCTTTCGTCTCCTTATTCTTAACGTTTACAGTTCCAGTTAAAACTTTGGAAGTATAAGATGTGATCCATTGAATAAGAAGTGTATGTGTCATACTTGTCCACAAACAGAAGTGAATAACATCACACGAAGTGCACTTGTGGAAGCTTGTCGTGACTAGCTCAAGTCAAAGTGCACTGTTGGAACGCTGGTTGTTTTCCGGTCTCTAAAATAACCAACCGCAGGATGATTCGTACCTTCTAAAGTCAATGAAAGTAAAGATGCCAGTTCCGCGAAACAGATCAGAAGTAGAACTTGCGATGAATGGAACAAGAAGTGTATTTCTCTGACGTTTCGGATACTTCAGACAACCGTTTATCAGCTGTTACCGTAGAGGAGTGTGACACATGCTCATATATTGCGCGGTTTCTATAGTACGCAGCAGCCACCCGCATACGTGCTATAATAATTGGCTCCATAGCCACCACTAGGGGGGGGTCGAAGTTGGTGCGGTGTCAGCCGAGCAATCGACTTCAAAGGTATTTTTACCGTGCTTTTTGTGTTTTTGTGTCATGGATGAATAATTAGGTGCACATTTTGTTCGCTGTCGTCAAAGTTTTTGATAATCCCATCGCAGCTTTTGTCTGATTTTCCTGCCTCAAGTTTGTTAATACGGACTATGGGAAAAGCAATTGGTTGCGCTTGTGCATGTACTGAGAACTATGAATTCAACAGTTTAGGACCTACGAAGTTATCAGCTTTATTGAGTAACTTCACTGGAAAAACCAGTAGATTAGTCCGGATGCAAATGAATGAACATGCAAGAGGGGTTAGCAATGCAAACGCCTACTCCCAGTTTACAGCTTACTCGTCGGGATGCGGCAATTTTTCTGAGCTTGACGGGGCTGAAATTCCCACAAGAATGGACAATTACGTGAGCCCCGAGCTAAACCAGTCGTAAATCACAGGCTCACAGTCCATCAACAAGGGCAATAAACTGGTTTGCCATACCCCGGATCCACACTTTGTTTAAGGATAATAATCAGTCAGATGGGAAGGTGCTGGGTCAGCAACATCTCTGACGATGGTGAACATAATTGGCACGCAATTATCAAGCCGCATGCAACATATACAACGAAGTCATGTTCGGTAACGAGTTGAGTGCAAACAGCTAAGCTATTAATGCGCCAATGCCGATCCCCGGCCGTCGTTGTGGGAGCAAATAATTATGGTGTGCATGCGGATGACTGCTATCAGCTTTAAATAGTGGACTATCTGCACCTTTATTACACTAATCTGTGCATGTTTCACACTATTCTCATTTTACTTCTGATGAAGTTTTATCAGCGTAATCCAAAATGCCGGAAAAATCCACTTTTAGTTCCAGCAATCGGCTCTCCTTAAGCTGAGTTTACTTCTCCTACCAATAATCAAGTTTATGCATATCGGCTTCACATTTAAGCACAAAAACACGAACAACCCATAGTCCGTCAGTAGCTTCCCTTTGAGCAGTTTAACTCACCGCTGGTAGTGCTGGCGCTTTTTGTTGATTCCGACGTCGTTTGAGGAGTCGTTTTTGCTTCTAAAGAAAAATGCGGCAAATACAAGTGAGAACTGGAGAATATGGGAATGTGTGTTTTTCAATTTTATATTCGGAACAATTTACTTCAGTTCACTTTTATGGGAATTGCATTAAGCCGGCCCATTTTATTGCAGGTTCAAGTCTTCAACAGACTACTTTCTCTCAGGAAGGCAATTACGGTTAATTGTAGTCCTATGTTTGAAGGATTTACTGTATTATATAAATACTGCCATCTCCTGTGCATGCGCTGCCCATCTGCTATTACTCTATGACTGTGTCTCTGGTAGCAAATCTACAATGGATATCGAAACGTCAAGCAAATAAAAGTATTGTCCCCGCGATCGGGTCATATTCTACTCCATTACTTCCTAAGATTCGTTTGTTCGCTTTTATTGGCGTTGCGAGGTCTACCACTGACATTATCATATCACTTGACTTTCTAAGTCATTATGGTTAACTATCCTCCATTCTCTATTTACATTTGAGGGTATTTGTCCACACGTATCTTATGAAGCATCTTTTTTAAATTTCTTGCTGTAAATTTGGCTTTTCGAAGGTCAATGCAACCAAACAGTAGGTGTATCATGTACCTTCCATAATCGTGTCGTCTGCTTGCGGTTTAGTCGGTGCGGGTTTAGGAAGACCTACAAGTTTGGAAATAAAGTTCTGCTAGAATGTCCAAACGTGCACAGATTTTATAAAACATTTAGCATAGTATTGAAAAAGCTATGCTGGATACACATAATAGTGCTGAGAATAGGGACTTCTGCATGTGATGACGTTTGAGGAAAACCATAAATTTAACCAGGCTGGAAAAATATGTACTTTCGCAGGATGTTGGTCCTTTTTGCTCGAGCAGTATGAGGAGACGCCCTAATTAATGACAGAGCAAAACCGTTAGGCATTTAGAAAGGAAACATATTATTGGAGGAGTTTACAATGGCAGTTTTGCCTACTTACAATCGTGCTGCTTGAAATCCAATGTGTCGTCTTCATTCTCTGAATTTTCAAAAAAAATTATGCACATTCAGAGTAAACAAAGCAACGCAATAACAGAACAACTACCACATATCCTACCAATCAGCTTTCTAAGGTACAATCCAAAAAAACATTATTTGCGTAGGCTATATCGTGTGTGGATCTTTCTGAGTTATTTAGTGCCAGAGCCACCCAATCGAAAACTTTTCGTAGCCAAGGTATGTGACTGAATTCGTGGGAAACCAAACATTGCTAAATTAAAGCGTGGAAATATGTGATGAGTGCCATTAAAAGTGATATGGGAAATAAGTCAAAGCATTTGACAATTGTTTTATTTAATTGGTTCTAACGATGGAAAGCGAGCGAAAAAAGAACAAAAAATGACACTTATTGGTTACCAACGGAAGTTTTTATACCAAAGAAACTGCAAGAGCAAACGTCGTAAAGCCTTTTAGAAGTTATTACCAATCTACCGACGAATAAAGCCCAACCTACTGATTTGTACGTTTTAAAAACATTTGCACATATGATGAAGGAAATGAAAGACTGCTCGAGCCTCAGTCAAACTAAGCTTCCTCTGGATATTTATTCGCAAGAGGTTTGTTTCCACATTCTACTTGCATGCAAGCCAAATGTTCTTTGCGCACACTATTCAGTGTTGAGGTGATATAGCAAGAAGGTTCTTGTGCAGTCCTTGCCACTAAGCCATCAAAAAACTAGACTTGAAAACAATTATCTCATTACCAAATTACTTAAAGCACACATGGTAGCATAGTTTTATAATAAAAGTGTTGCAGTTTAAGGATAGCAAATACATTAATCCAGTGAAGTCCCATGGCCGTCAGCGAGACCGTTTTACTGCTGTCTATGTAGATAATATTGCACATATGCTAATAGGTTTCTATCAATGTATGAGACCTGTTCATTTCATCACAAACCTTATATCAAGAAGCCTTTTCAGGTGAGTTACATACTGATTTTCCGCGTTCACTGTCTTCTAAAGTTAATTTGAACAAACGCTTCAAAGCGCATTCACTTTTAACGCCAGAGTACTGTGCTTACTCCTCCGTGCCTACTGCAGCTCCGTTTGCCTGCCCGTGTTAAGACAAACCCACTCAAGGTTCACGGAACTGTAAGCAAGGTACTCTGTAGATTGACGGGAGCGTACTTTTTAAATTTCACTTAAAATATATTTTGATCCATGGACCTGCCTCCACTTCTTCTTCCTTGGCAGATGATGAACGCGATAGCACATCTGGACACCGAATGTTTAGGAACAAAAATACTAATTTGTTCAAAAGACTAAACGCGTCCTTGTAGTTACGTTTAAATCACAGGCAAGATATATAAATTATGTAACCAGGGCACTTTCTTTTTCACGGATTTCCGTACAAAATCGTGATCGTGAGCAGAAAAAGCTCATTAGGTCAAAATTATACAGTTAGTCAACATTTTAGCTTATAATGATTCGAAAGCCCGCTAATATAATACTGGTGGACTCACGAGATAATATCCAAGATAGGGGACCTTAATGGTCACACTCATGCAGCAGCATAGTAACTGTATTCTATAAATGCTGTAATTCGTTCTTTATGACTAAATAATTTCTGTTATTGTCTCAGAGGTTTAATGTAAGATGGAATTGGAAACTTCAGTTGAATATAACTCATTTCTCTGAAAGCGCATCCTTATTTTAATTAATTTCATGTCTGTTGCTTGAATTGGTCCTGTTATTCTATATCGCCGGTGAATGAGAGCTTATAGAGGCAGAAGAATATATCGAGCACCTAGTCTGCTGCACACACCCTAAATAAAGGTGAAGAAGACGCGATGTCTGAAACGGCAACGTTATTCTTCTGCGCTTTCGTTCCCACACGAGAAGCCACCGTCAGAGAAAGTGCGAAAACAGACAGCGTGGGAATGGGGGTGAGAGGGGGTTGCGCTTCAATCAATGCCCACACAACGTCCATTTTCGCGCCATCTTATCGCGAGTTCCCTATGCGCGCCCCAGGAGATATAGCGTGAGAATGAACGTGGCGTGGGCATTTACCTATCACAAATGTGAACCCCCCCAAACCTCATTTACGCGTTACCAACGCTTGCTGTCTTCCGAAAGTTTCTGATAATGGCTTCTTGTGTGGAGTCGAATGCTAAGAAGAATAAAAATGCCGTTCCAGAGATCGCGTTTTTTCTTCTTTACAACAAGAACCTGGAGCACGCATGCTTGATTCTATGCCCCATGTTGCTGATTGCTGAATCGCTCAGATGGCTATCGGTCACGCTACGATCTTCAACAACGGCGAACTGCCCTCGTGCATGTCAAAAACACATGGAGGCTACATTTAAATTAGAGGTGCACTAATCTTAATAGTTATCAAGTTAATGCAGCTCCGCTTTATTAGGTTACTGTTTAAGCACGAGCACACCCAAGCAAGTCAACAATCTCCGTTTCAGCAGCATAACTTACCGATAGTAGGGTTAGTGTTTGCTGTCGTTTCCGACGATGGAGTCGTGAATTCTTCTAAAGAAGAGGTGTGTATATGTGACAAATGTAACAATTGAAATATCAAGGATAATTAATCCTGTCAATCATGTGCACTTTAAAAAGAAAGATCTTCGGAATATCGAGTTGTAATCGTGCAACAAACGAAGGGGATTTGGCGGGAGGGTTATAGTGACGTGATTCCCGCGGCAACTAGGTTGTGCTGGTGAGGTGAGGGGTGTTAACTTTTGGACTGTAGACGTGGTCGTCATTTCACCCTTCTCACTGTCCACAAGGATTTTCTGACTAAGTTTAGCGCGAAAAAAAGCATTCCTATGCACTCGGCAAATCGCTCTCAGCCCTGGGCAACCATAATTTTAGGCTACGACTTCGACATCAGGTATAAGTCTACAGCAATATTGAGTAGGCAGATGCACTCTCACGCCTCATCAACTCCCGGACTAAAGAGCCTAAGGACACAGTCATCATGTCCGTCTTTGTCGAGTTCGAGGACAACAGTCTATTTATGGGTTCCATTCGTGCACTCCCTGTCACGTTTGAGCAAGTCCGCAATGCCATTCTAAAGGATCCACTGTTGAGACAAGTCATCAAATACCACCGCAACCAGTGGCCTGCACAAAGTTCTAGTGAATTGCAACAGTTCTACCAACGACGAACTTTTCTGTCCACCGTTAACGATTGTATCATTTTCAACGATTGCGTTGTGGTAAACTACAAGCCCGAGTCTCGAGACAGTTCCACACGGGGCATTCGGGCATCAACCGCATGAAGGCTCTCGCCCGTAGTTATTTGTATTGGCTTCACATGGACTAACAGCTGGTACAGCTGGCCCGCTCATGCACAAAATGCACTCTCGCATAAAAAAACATCAGTAAAGACCACACTAAAGGCATGGCCTGTTACACAAGCCCGATGGTCCAGGGTCCACATCAATTATGCTGGAACGCTCAATGTCCAGAACTTCCTAATTGCCGTAGACGCATACATCAAATAGCCGGAAGTAATCTTCATGGAACGTACGACAGCTGGAGCTACAATCAACACTTTTCGGCGACTTTTCAGCAGATTTGGTTGTCCAGAAACCCTGGTGAGTGGTATTGGAGGACAGTTAACATCAGACGCCTTCGATCATTTCTGCGAGCAGTCCTGCATGAACCACGTGTGTTAGCCAAAATATCACTCACAGTCCAATAGATAGGCCGAATGGTTCGTCGACAATTATAAGACGGCTCTCGAAAATTCAAAAGGAGAGGGGACGACGGAAGAAGTCCTACAACTATTCGTGCCAAATTACCGAGCCACGCCATACCCTAACACATGAAACGGTGACTCCCCTGCTGAAACTCTGATGCGGAGGAAGCATCACACATAATTTGACGTCATCAGTCCACTGACATAAATTGGTGTTGGTTATGACTCAGTCCGTCCGACTGCAATGTAAATGCAATTCAACCGACACCACCGTTCAATTCAACGATTGTTCCAGCCAGGCCAGATGGTGTTTGCAAAAGACTACAAGAATAATCAGGAAAAGTAGACGCTTGGACGTGTTCACCGGAAGTGAGACGACATCGTCTACAACATTCGGGCTGGCTCAGACATTTGGGTGCGTCACGTCAATAAGCTGAAGCATACTGCATGTTCTGAGGTGCCGAGACGAAGCCCAGATTTGTCATTGGAATTACTACTGGACACATTTGACTTGCCGACACAGTTCTAGCAGCCAGTTGACTTCACAAAACGTCCGAACGATCAAGCCGAAAAAGACGCAGACAGTTCCATTGCAGGTGGAAAAGTTGGAAAGTTAGGCCTGGGAATGTCGCACTAGAGGTTTTGAGGGCAGAGGCTACAACGAACGGGGGGATTGGGTGGGATGGTTTTTGTGACGTGTCTCCCGCGGTGATAGTTTGTGCTTGTGAAGGAAGGAAGGTGTTAACGTTTGGACCGTGGACCGCCTGTTGGAGGGAGGGTAGCTGGTACAGATTCAGTGAAATTCTACTTGACTGAACACGGATAGTCTACTGTCATTCGAGACTGTGTCCAGATTAGTCGACCATGCATCGAAACCGGTATAGTGTGAGTCAAGCTTTACATGTCTGTTTATACTTGCTGGACTCAGGTGACAAGCTTCGAGGAATTATCTCGCTTTTCGCTTATAAGCCATTGCAATCACGTCAGTGCCATCCCAATTGAATCGGTGATCAAACTGAAGGGAGTGTCCAAAAACGAGTTGTAAAAAGTCCCGTTGGCACACAGCTGCCTTATTTCCCTTCATGCGACTCTCAAGGTGTCGGTCTGTTTTGGTAATATAAACACAAGGGCAACCAGCGTGCGGCATACGGTTAATGACGTCATATATTTTTTCCACGGGTAGGCGGTCCTTTACTCGACATGGGCACTATATTTGCCAATTTTTATATGTAAACTCTTCAGTCTACGGGTTCATTCCCCTGCGCATTTCAATGAAAATTTAAATATTTTACGTTATATATACTTGTGATAAAACGTCTGCCGGGGGCTTGCAACTATTGTAACCATTCATGTGTGCACGATATTTTAATAAAATATCTATTTCAGCCGTCATCATTACTGACACATGCAATATCATTCATTTTTCCTTATCCGAATATCAACAAAATGCCCTCAATATACTGCAGCACTTGCGACTGGCTTCTACCACGTTCAACGTTTAACCATTTAAGGATTCCAACGTAATTACTTCACAATTCACCATTCATTCACCACCCAGTAAATGTCCTATTTACCAGCTGCAAATAACTCAGCTTACCAAAAAAACTGTTGCGATAAATTTACTGTATAGGACATAATGACACTCAATGCCGCGTGTTTTACTGTTGGTTAAAATAGCGTCATTGAATGAAAAACCTGATTATAGTGGACACTTGTTTGTAAAATGTATATTATTAAACAGCCAGATAAAGGGCAGTAATAAAAATGCGCATCCCGATGCTTGCCTGTGCTTGCATTCGTAGTCGTAGCTGGGTCTACTGAAAAAAGAAACAACGAAAAGACCTTAGAGGTAGTCATTAAACAAAATGCGCTTTTGCTTTGCAAAAGGTTATTTTGAGAATGCAATGGAGAGATATTCAGACAGTGAAAATAAAACGCAAAACAATAAAAGCGCAATATGCGATTGACTAACCAGTTGACTCGAAAAAGTCACAATTGCAGCGAAACTCGTGGCGAAATTTTTCAAAATATGCTAAATTCCTTTTTTCGCAAATCAAAATAACAGACCATATTTTTTTATTGAGTGATTCCTCACCCCCATGTATCTTTCTCAGTCATATTAACTAAACAAAATTATATTTTGAAAGTACGAACCAGTAAAACCTCACTTAATGCACGTACGTGGACAAGCTAGTGACCAAAGTTGATCAGGCAAAACCTGTTGTTGTTTCAGGCTGTGCCCAGATTAGTCGACCATGCACGAACACCGGTATAATGTGAGTCAAGATCTACTGCCTGTTTATACTAGCCAAGGTCAAGTTACAAGCTTCGAGCAGTTATCTTGCTTATCGCGTATAAGCCATTGCGATAACGCCAGTGCCATCCCAATTGAAGCGGTGATCACACTCCAGGGAGTGGGCAAATATGAGTGACAAACGGTCCCGTAGGCAAACGGCTGCCTTCTGTTCCTTGCTGCGAGTCTCAAGGCGTCAGCCTGTTTGGAAAATATAAACGCAAGAGCAACCAGCGCACGGTGTACGGTAAATGACGCCACTTTATTGTTCAACGGTAAGGGGCTCCTTTCTTCGACATAGGTGCTATATTTGCCAATTGTTATACGTTAACTCTTTAGTGTACGGGTTCGTTTCCCCGGCGCAAATCAATACAAATCGAAGTCATTATACGTTCTACGTGTGCTTATACGTCTCCTGGATAATTTCAACTATAGTTATCATGCATGAGTGCTCGGTATTTTAATAAAATATATATTTTAGTAGTCTTCATTACTAGCATCTGCAATATTTTTTCAGTTTATCGTATGTGAAGGTCAACAAAATGCCCTAAATATACTGCATCAGTTGCGACTAGATTCTGCCACGTTCAAAGTTTAACCACTTATAAATTTAAATGCAATTCGTTCGCCATAAATCAAGTTAATTTCGTATTTACCAGCTGCAAATAACTCATCTTACCAACAAACTGTTGTGACAAATATGCTTTACTGTCTACGGCATAATGACACTAAATTTCGCACGCTTCAATGTTGAGTAAAAAAACGTCATTTAATGGAAAAACAGATTTTGGCGGACGCTTATTTGTAAAAAGTATATTATTAAAGTGCCGGATAGTGGGCAGCAAAATAAACAATAGTAATACTCATCAAGAGGCTTGCCTGTGCTCGCATCCGTTGTCGTGGCAGGGTCTACTGAGAAAAAGAAAATAGACAAAACCCTTAGAAGAAGTCATTACACGAAAGCGCTTTCGCCGTCACAAGGTGTTATATTGAATATACAATAGAAGGATATCCAAATGAAGAAAATTGAAAGCAAAACACGATATGCGCAATATGCGTTTGACTAAACAGTTGACAGTAGACAAAATATTTTGTGTGCCGTTTTACGCAAATTGATAGTAGGGAGCATGTTTTCTACGTAGTGAATAGTCACCTTTTGTATCTTTTTTCGTCATATTAACTTTAAAAAGTATATTTTAAACGTACGAAGCAGTAAAACCTCACTTAATAAACGTACGTGGACACGTTAGTGACAGCCTTTGCTCAGGCGAAATCTTAATGCGCCCTAGAAACACAAAACCAACAATTACTTATCTATGAAGATGCATTTTATAATTCAAATACATCGATTTCAGCAGTATTCACAATAAATAAAGCTGGTCAACATTAAGCAACCCCCACACGTTATTAACTTACACATATCCTCTTCTCCGAGGTAATCATCCCGATCGTCAACTCGAATAAAGCAAAATTGTGATTAGAGTGACATGCATAAAATGACTACCTGATGCAGGTGATGCATATGCAGCACAGGATCGGTTAAAGTATCAGCAACCGCCGTAAAAGTGTGTTCTAGAATGTTGAGCTTGATTTATTTTCAGAATAAATGCAAATGTTGTTCTTCACAGCGTTAAATAATGTCCGGCTACCCTTTGTTAAGTAATGCTGCAGTAATTATGTTTTAAAAGCCAATGTAGCAATATTCATTTACATGCCAGCAGCTGTCAGTCCCACTATAATGCTGCCAAACTCATTGTCTTAAATGCTCAATACATAGCAATAGAAAACCGAAATGGATAACTGGCTGGTACCGTGCAGCATGTGGATACTTCAGAATTATGCATTAACGGCCTGTGATAATAGGAGTTAAGGGGGTGGAATTCATAAGGTGAGAGGTAAAATAAATAAGTTCAGACCGCATATGTCATAATAAATGGAATAATAACTTAAGTAACGTAGTAGTCGGTATGACATAAGTAAAGGAAGCATCAATTGGACAGGATAGTAGTACATTGTGAATTGCAAAAAAATACAAAACAATGAGCTAAGACAACTTTAAAGTAAAAACTAAGTGTAACTAAAATAAAAAACGATTAGTAAGCTAAAATTACACCAAACTAACTGAAGTAAATCCTTTTAAACTAAACTAAACTGAAACAGTTAACTCAACAAAAATCGAAGTTAACTTGAATGAATGCAAGCAAATAAAGAAGGCTCAACTACCATCTTGCAATGAAGAGATTACGATGCATGGGTGCTATTTTACTAGGAGACAATCTAGAAGCCCTAACCTGCGTATTAGCATATTCAGGCCACTTTATGCCATTTACCATCACATAATCGCAGACTCTCCTTCCGAGCGATGTGCGTACCATAGTTGTGTGTTCAAATGCACGTGGTCGGGCACTTTGTTGTCTCACAAACAATACATGTTGTGTGGAGAATTTCAGTAAAGATGACTGCCTAATCTGCCTTTTATTATTTGCAACTCATTGCATCGTGGTTAATAAAACTGCTGTACTTTTGCACAGCACCGTTCATCAGCAAAACATCCCAACGGCCAATACATGTCCTATTATTCTCCCAGATAATACATTTAGAGGTTGACTTTCATTCTAAGGTATGTTTATAGCCCTCTCTGTTATATTGTCCAAGCTCAATTTTCTAGCGCAGTCTTAAATATCGTTAACATTTGCATTATCTAGCTTATGGTAGGCAGCAATTGAAACATTGCCTGTATTTTGCAATGCATAAGATATTTAAGCATCGACCAAATTATCATTCTGAATCGAAAACCTACAAGAATTGAGCAAATCAATTCAAAAATGGTCCTCAATTAGTTATTATTAGTGGCTCTGGTTGTCAACGGCATTCAAACCGTTTCGCCTTTGAACCTCAGACGCGCGAAAACTGCCGGCGAAAACTGCCGGAGAGAACCATGACAATATGAGGCTATAGCGGTTAAGGTAACGTTTTTTTTCAGATAACTATAATCATCAGATCGAGGTGGAATAGCAAAGACAGACGTCACTAGAAAAGGGCTTATTGTTCCTCAAACCCTATTCTGATATATCCAGCAGCTTTGGGCACTGGCGAGGAGAGTTTGTGCGCTGTGTTAGAGGAGTTGATGACAACTGCTTCAATATGACAATGCAGTGAGGGAAAGCGTAGATTATGTAGGCCTAATTGGGTCCACGAGACTAAAGACCGAACGATGCTATTATGGCATACGTCCATTTACTAATGAAGTACACGGTTAAATTATATTGCATTGTTTAAAAATATTAATTTTGTACGCGCATGTGCATTTGAGCAAAAACTTAATCTGACACAATATGGAGACTCACATGAGCAACTGGAATTTTACACTGACATCGAAAAAAAGGTCTGCAGCTGCAGGTATTACGTAAACTCAACTACGGAGGAAATGATAGTCGGACGCTTTTTTGGTGGTCCAACTGACGCGCAGAAATACATGCATCTCACCCAAACTCACACACTAATATATGATTATCTGCCTATACAGGATTATTTAATTTTTTAAAGTTAATTTAAAAAAAGCATGGTGGCCCAATAGTGTATATTTTTTACTTGGTGATGTGAGTCTTCCAGTCAGCGAATTGTTGTGGAAAGTATAAGCAAACTCTTTCGATTTCAATATATTACATCAGAGTAGATTGAGTAGAACTGGGCTATGCATTAACACTATATAATATGTACAGCGCCACATAGAACGTGCAGGTTCGAAGTATGTTGATTGACGCACGTTAAGTTAAGCGGCTTACCGTTGCAAACTTGGTTGAATATATCCTCTATCTGGACATCCGATGACCCTGAAGAATGAGATCAGTCAATCACGTGTTAATTTAAGGAATGTTCGTTTTCAATCATCAACTTATCAGAAATGCGCACGCACATTCTGGACTGTCAAAATCCACGGTGTCGTACACATATGCCTCTTCTTCTTCATCTTCTAAAATGGAGATCATACATCATACAACAGACCAAATACTGCAGTCAAAAAAATTTGCTGTTGCTTGTGGTTTCGCACAACCTATCAAGGCATGGTCTTTGATTAATCTACTTCATTTAGTGATCACCTGTAGTGAGTACGCTTTCAATTGTACCTTCTGTTGCGGCGTCAACTGACATTGAAAAAGCATACTACTTGAGTAGCCAGTTTTTAAAACAGATGTGCGTTGCTGGTGGTCCGAACACAGCTTGTTAAACAGCCCGCCCCTTCGACTTTCATAACTTCAGTCAATGCCGATTAGCGTAAGAGTAAAAATCTTTCGCATATTTTGGCATGTTTTTGAACTTCGGCGACAACTGCAATGTCAGTATGTCAATTAAGTAAACCATTTACTGTGGTTTTGTCCTCAGGTCGTTACATAAAAACGGTGATCTTTGTTAAACCAAGTATTTCTGCCTCTGCTTCCATTGAAATTGTGTAAGCGTTGAAAATTTCGTAGGACTGGTAAATCAGTGTATCCCACAACAATTTTGATGTCATGCCTTACGCGAAATCTGGCAAGTTAAATTGTTACCAGTAAATGAAGTTCAAATGTACGCTATCCAGCATGCATAAATTATGTTTTTTTGGACCGCAGTTGAACTTCCCGGGAGAGTATTTCAGAACAGATGACTCCATTGCATTTAATCTACTTTTTAATTTACGAGAAAAGGTACCAGGCAATCGGGAATTTCATAAACACGGATAGATGAATGCATTGTACAAGTCACCACTGGCTCATGGTAAACTAACCGTTTCATCCCTACAATAAACACATCCTTCATTTTTCTTTTTTCACATTAAGGTATTAGATGAAACATATTCGGATATTACGATATCCGACGTCGTAAAGCGTTGAGCATAAATTTTGCCAGTCGAAAACTATCAGCAATATTTCGAAGAATCCGTGATGATAGAGTACGTCAACAATGTTCACTACACCATGCAGACATACCGGTTTACAACTATTACAAGCATAGATTTCATCCTTCATATGACAACCATTCATTCTCTATTGAAATAACCGTAGGGTTTAGCATGACCCTCGTTTCAAAAGCAGAACAAACTCAGGCCAACAGGTCAATTTTCTGGCCGTCTTTTTTGCGTAATCACAGGACAGCATCAACGAAGTGTCATGTGCACCTACGGTAGATAAATGAACAACCACGTTGCACTAATATGGGGGCACTCGTTATTTTCAATACCTTAAACACCTTTAAAGTCCACAATAAATAGTTGGCGAGGAAATTTCGATCAATTGATGGCCGAACACACGGGAACCGAGTGGTAAGCTCTATTTTTGGAAAACAACCATTGACTGGGAAACGCTCCAGAATGCAGAGCACAGACTCAGCGAAAAGAATTTTCTGATTTCGTGAAAAAGTTTGATTACCAGACCGCAATGGCAAACACACGCCTAACAAGTAGAAGTGCACAAAAACGGAAGCTGTTGGAAAAAATACGCTTGCGGACAGGACTCCTGCATCTCTTAGTGCATACAAAATTCAGAGACATCGTGTCAGGGATCGTATTTTAAAAATAGGACAGAATTTGGAGGCAGACCTGCTAAACCGTGTCAGAGGGAATTCCAGACTGTTAAACAGTAACCTAAGGCAGCGTACCAAAAAAGGTTCCAATACCCCTGCTGAGGACCGCTGAGGGTAGAGACTTGATAGAAAATGAAGCAAAAGCCGATCATCTTAAGGCATTTTTGCTGTCAGTTTTCGACAAGGAAACGGCATACAATCACCCTGCGTACGACGCCGATGTGGCTATAGTAGTGGAGCCTGTTCAATTAATCGAGCATGTTGTCCTTAAGGAACTCTTAGGGGTTAATGAATTCTTTCTCTCTAAGTGGCTATGCCGACAAATCCACTCGCTTACGAAGGAGGGTGAAAATTCGATTTACAACTCAACGGAGTTTCTACATAAACTAAGGCGAATCATAGTCTCCGCTGATGACAAAATGGTCGCCTTCGACGTCGTTACCCTGTTCACCAACATAGAACTCTATGTAGCAAGGCAATGCACAGATAATATTCTGAAGAGCTACAAAACGAAGGTTCCGGCACGTTCCTTACTTGACCTTGTGAAACTTTGCCAAGCAAACAATTTGTATTAATCATCAGTACTGACAACAATTAAAAGGAACTGCGACATGGTCACCCATATCTGGATTCGTTGCCGAAATAAAAATGCATAAGCTTGAATCAAGTGCCCTTCATCCATTAACACTAAGTTCTGGATATGACAAGTCGACGACAAATCTTCTGTGATAAAAAGGGTAATCTCAATGTGCTTCAAAACAAAAGCAATTCAAATATTACAGGCATTCAATTCACGCTCGAGAAGGAGTTTTGGTGACAGAATATTGCTGACAGAATATTACAAACGTCCGGTCATTGCAAAGCTACACACGCTGAAATTATGCTTAAGTACGAGAACAATGACCCAATTTCTTGAAAAACAGCATTGTCAACAATCTGCAACGCCGAGCAAAGACACACTGCTCTCATTAAGAGACCTAACGAACCGAGTCTAATTATCTGTTTGGGTGTTTTTCGCAACAACTATACCAGATATGTTGTACGCTGATGCATAAGGCAGCAAGAATCCAACAAAAAGTACCAGATAGTTCCACTCGGGTGCACACATGCCGAATCCATCCTCATTTAAATGAACGTCTGAAGTCGTTGGAGGACACCTGAGGAAACACCGAATTAAAGCAGCGCCGAAAGAAATGGCTACTTCGCGCATCTAGATGGCACACCGTCGATAAATACGAACTCATCTTCAAACTCCCATGCGACGATTTTGACGACGATTTTTGACCCCTTATCTGCGCATGTCTCAGACCTGTTTACAATTACCTATGACTAAGGATTCCCGATGGAATCCGAAACGTCTGGCAAATAAAACTCTTGTTCCAGTGATCGCATCATCGTCTTCTGATTTTGACATGATAGTTTGTGGCAGAACAGGAAGATCCTTCTCCAAGAACACCAATGGGCAGTGAAGAGACATTTGTCGGAAGTGCCTCAACACAGGACCCGCCTTTCCATGGGACAAAACATGCGGAACTACACACATAATTTATGTCTGCGCAAACTGCAAACGCATATTTGTATCCAAGTTATTTTTGATAGATGGTGGTTTGAATACCGTCATTTAATAATAAGATTGCTTTTATCGGACGATTGTTTGTAAAAAGTAAACGGCAAGAATGGTAAGTAAGGCCTAAAACATACTTTCGACGCATAATAAAATATTATTTCCTACTGTGCAGTAGGCAAAGCATGTTTAACTAACGTCCAGTGGACCAACGGAGAGCGCGTGTAAGCTGGTTGGTATACACTGTCCTCGGGCTAGGTCACTGAAGTGCATTTTTTAACGTTATTACTAACCATATCCCACCTTCGGTGTGCATGTGTAACAGGGGTGGTGGTAGGTGACCTCGCATGAGGGCAATGATGCACCTTGTTAATATTATTGTAAACCCCAATAGAAACAACAGTGTGCATGCGTAAGCTGGGGGATGTCTGCAGACAGTGGGCAAGATAACTAAGACAATTTTCAGGGGGGAGCGTCGAAACTTGCGAGTCGAGGCAGGACTCAAATCGGCTGGCAAAACATCTTCTGCATCTAAGTGAATCCGCGGCAGAGGAAAACGGAAAGTATGCCTACTGAGCAGTTTGAAGTGGTTTCTTTAATATTACAAGTCAAACATCTTTCTTAGTCTTCAATAATTGTTCGGAATGAAGTATAGTATTTGGAAGTTGCATGAGGGCAGCAAATTAAGCAATCAAAATACGCATGAAGAGGCTTGCCTTTGCTCGCATTCGTAGTATTAGCTGAGTCTACTGAAAAAAAAGAATATAAAAAGCGCTTAGAGTTATTCATCACACAATGTTCTCTTTCGTCTTCAGAAGGTATTATTGAGAGTTTATAATATACCGACATCAAGATAGTGAAAATGCAACGCAGGATATAAATGCTCAATATGCGCTAATAATGTCAACTACTGACAGGGTACGGAAACACCTCATAGAGACGAAAGTACTGCCTGGATATACCACAAGATGCATCAAACAATCCGATGCACACATCACGAAGATCTACGGATTACCGAAAGTTCACAAACCTGAAGTTCCTCTGCGACCAATACACTCATTAATCGGTGCACCGAACTTTACAATGTCTAAGTGGCTATGCCGGCAACTCCACCCGCTTACGAAGGATTTGAAAAAATATATTCAGAACTCTACGAAGTTTATACAACAACTAAGTGTAATCATAGTCTCCAAAGGTGAAAAATGGTCACCTTTGACGTCATTCCACTGTTTACCTACAAAGAACTCCATGCAGTAAAACAATGCACACAGGATGTTCTGATGACCTACGAAACGAAGGTTCACGCAGCTGCCCTACTTGAACTTGTGAAACTTTGCTGGAAAACATTAATTCTCATTTGATCATCAGTAATGCCAACAATTAAAAGAAACTCTAATGGGGTCACCCATATCTACATTTCCAGGCAGAAAAACAATTCAGAAGCTACAATGAACGGTCCTTTCATCGATTACCCCTCAGTGACGGGAGCAATATGTAGACGACGCATTTGTTGTAAAAAATATTCATTTCCAACGCTTCACAAGACCACCAAGTCAACTACTACGGGTATTCAATTCACGCTCAAGGAGGAGATAAAGAATATTTCTCATTTCTGGATGTTTTCGTGAAGCGAAATGCTGTCGAAGCATTACAAAAGTCTGTTAACTGCAGAGTTACATACGACAAAGTTAATGTTAACTATGAGAGCAACAACCAAATCCCTCAAAAAAAGTTTCGTCAACATTCCTCTTCACTGAGTTAAGACGAACTGCCCTCACTAAGGAACCTACCAAAATGAGATTTATTATCTTTTTGAGTTATTTTCTGCAATGTATATACTTTGTTCTCCGATGCATGAAAAAAACATTGACCCAACAAAAAGGAACCCAATAGTTCCTAGAACAAACCCTTGACCCATCCTTACTTACATAAGGATTGTGTCTAAAGACGTTTAAAGACGTTTGCTAAACCACAGACTACAAGTGGCGCATAAACAAATGGCTACTTTACGATTTTATCTAGTACACCCTAAAAACAAGGTTGGCTTAGTCGATATAAAAGAATTCATCTAAAAAATCCCTGGCAAAGCTTGTGAGACGCTGTATTGTGTCATCCACGATCACAAATTGTCAGTGAAGAGACGCGATCATTCGTGCGAAATGACTGTGAATTGCAACGACACAGGAAACACTTTTGCATGGCATAGAACACACATCTGCGTAGTTTGCGTCTCCAAAATGACCGATCATTTATTAAGCCCATGAAATGCATCGTCTTTCACCCCAATTAAATGTTACAGTTGCGATAATTGGACTGGTTTCTGTCGCGTTTAAAGCTTAACCATTTAAGGATTCAAACCTAATTCATTCGCCATGCATCAAATAAATGTCATTTTTACCAGTTGAAAATAACTCATCCTAGAAATTAAGTGCCGCGACGACTTTATTTTACATTCTTGGGCATAATATCAGTCATTTTTGCGTGTTTTACTGTTAAGATAAACAACACTTTATTATGGGAAAATTGTTTGAAGCGGAATTCTTTTTTTAAAAGGTATAATACTGGTCAGCCGGATAAAGGTAGCTTCGTAACCAAAGAGCCTTGTCTGTGCTCACATCTGTAGTCATAGCGAGATGAACTGAAAAAAGAGAATAATTCGGAGATTTGGGAGATTTGCTTAAGTTGAGTTGAGCCAATTATGAAAAACGTCGACGCGTTTGGCGGGAGTTGAAGTGGCATATTAGAGAAGGATTTTAAAGGCGGCCAACTCTCTTAACGCTAAGCTGCGAACACCCCACAAGTCATCACTGGCTAATGGTCAACTAACCGTTTCACCCCTACAATAAACCCATCCTTCATTTTTTCGTTTTTCAAATTAAGGTATTAGATGAAACGAAAACTAACGGAACGTCTCAAACAGTTATCTACTGCAAAAAGTCCTACGCAGATAGTATCCTTCAGTACGAGACCAACTTCTCTATTGTTCATAAGCGGAGTACTGTTAAGACCCAAATTAATCCAGCAAGAACACGCAGTTCTAGCACCGAAATTTACTAAAACGATCGCAATACCTGCTCAAATATTTTCAACAAATGGTTACCCTAAGGAGTATCAGCTAAACCTGGCGGCCTAAACACTAACGCTAGACCCGCAACGCACAGCCAAGTAGCTATGCGGATGTTTCTGTTTTTCAAACCTTGAGGGCCAACTCTGCAATAGGCAGGGACGTATCACGTCGCATCTTCCGAGCGCATTGATGATCCTGGTGACCTTTGCAATGCCCCCTCCGAGAGCAGACGTTTTTTTCTAAACCCTACATATCCCCAACATAAGAGCAACAGTTTTTCTCCAAAAACATTTTCAGTAGGAATTTTTTTTGTTTGCTCATTTTCTATTACTTCATGACTCAGGACAATTGGCCTTGCCAACAAACTGAGATACAATTTACCCGCTGCCACGATACACATGTACAAATAGAGAGGTCAAAAGGAAATATACTGCATATCCCTTAATAAACTGATATGGCTACTGATACTGAAAAATGAGATCAAATTATAACAAAATGTGATGCACATATCAGTAGCATATCTGCAAGCAATGTCATGCGTTGGGTAGTGCAACGTTGGGCGCATTATAAAATAGTACTGCCAATTTTCTCAGTGAACGAACACACCAGTATGCAGAATATCGCCAAGATTACAGAATTATATTTACCTTATGCTTAAGAAGTATACCAAATCCTCCTATTACACTGCTATTTTTAAGATTTGTGAAAAGGTTCCTCAAAGCAAGGAGTTACCTTGCAATGCCATCCGTGTTCTCACTTTAATCTCTTAGTGGTGCAATTTCGATTCCTACACCGTTCGTAACGACGATGTCGTACTCTATATTCGGGAGTCTATCAACCTGTTCACAGGACATTGCATCCACATTCCTTCATTGGTTTTAGCGTAATAATGTTCATGTTTTTTTTAATTTCCTGAAATGGCTAAATTAAAAGAGCGAAAAACTGTTGTTGTCTTTTGCAGCCAGCATTTTGAACAATAACCTTTGGCAACATTGATTTTTAGGCCCCTTCAAGATATCAACCCTCCTCCACACAACTGCTTAACATATTTTGTGGTCAAACATTTAATGCTGGGCAAGCGGGTATAAATTAATATGTTATGTTTACTTAGCAGGTGAGGCCAGCCGTCGTTTACCAACTTCAGCGTACTTGAGCAATGTGAAATTATGTTGAACAGAATGGCCAACAACGAATTATTAAGTTTCGGCTGGCTTTAAGAACGTTAGACCCAAAGGTTGAGGGAGGATTCCAAGCTGCACACAGGGGGCCAAGTTCAATTTTTAGGCAGTCTAGCTTGTCAACCGACGTTAAGCTCACACGACAGGACAGATTTAGGCAGCAATGGTGCCTAACAACTGATAACTAAACCACCATATAAATGTACCTGTCCACAGCGAACATGTATGAACGTAAAATCATCCAGGCTCAAACACTTAGCGGCGCTAATTAACACGAAGCTGACACACTTGGGGGCGACACGAACGAAATTATCCCGACAGACATGGATAATGTGCAGGGGAACAGCAGGAAAATAGTGGCTGTGGGATGCTGCCACATCCCGCAAACGAAGAGGAACCCATATAACGATCACAATTGGCGAGAGTATTCATTCCCTGCATATGAGTAGACTAATAAGCATCAGATACCTCAATATAGCAATAATGTCCATCTAAACACAATTCTTTCGAGTTATTTGGACATAAAACATCCAAACAGCTCTTAATTTTACATAAAATATCAACTTAATCAATAGTTCTTTAAATTTTAGTCCTATCTAACAAGCTGTGCAAACCACGCACACTATCCGTCATACCTTGAGCAAAAAAGGTAAATAAAAAGTAATTTTGAGCATTCAAGCTGCTAAAACTCTGCACATTTATATCAAATGAGACATAGTAGAACTCTGGTTAGTCATTAGTTATGGATTATTTTTTTACTTAAAACTTAGATGTCCGTTGAAATATATACGTTCCTCAACCGAGTGTAGTTCAGTTACCCAAATTGCTCTTTCAATTATTCAGCATCATTCCATGCAATTTAGCAGAAAACTCTCCGGATTAACGCACTTGCAAATGCGCAACTGCGCCTTTTAGACTTTATTTTCACCCAATTACAGATATCAGGTTTCCTATTTCATTAAACAAACTAAGTCGTCGAAAATATACGCCATTAGTTTTATAATCTACATGTATGGATCTAAGGAAACGTGCGCATACAAACAGGAATACAAGTATGTCCGTGCTATTCAACGCATTGTACACAACACATTCATATCGATAATAACGACCAAACCAGCTCAACGCATGCATCTCAATTATTACATAAACCGGTTCACTAACAGAATTTTGGCGGGGTCTGCAATTGAAATCTTCAATATCTATTCAAAGCACGTGTCAACTACGTCCAGGTCAGTTTTTATTATGTGCGACATGCATTCATTTAACGTTAACTAGCACTGCATGATGTAAATGCTACTGTTTTTCGAGAAATACGCCATGTCAAATTTGTAAAATGTATCCATAAATGGGGAATAAATGTACAATAAATATGACCTCGAATGTCTTAGACATTCCAGGCTACTTAGGTTATTACCATGCCTTATCTTTATCACTAGGAAATGTTATGCCTTAATGTTTTGAACATGCAGTATGGCGAGTGCAAGAAGCAACATTTTGCAATTTAAAAGAAGATCGGTAATGAATCGCAGATCAACATTCTTAAAATAAGATTTTCCTTCAGTTTAAAAACAATCTTATTTTGGGTTTCATTTACGCCTGTGCGGTTTTTATTAATAATAAATCGTATCAGTCAATTAATAATGGCTGCTTCTGATATACCCAGCATGACTCATGTCTATTGCGAATTTAGATGACAGCTTTGCGAGCTTTTCCTCAAACCGTAGAGAAGAACGAAGTATCCTAGCATCTAGTTCGTAAAACTTGAATTCAGTTCTAGCAGTTCGTAGGTATAAAAATTATTCGGAAATGAAGAAACGTTTTTAAAACCGAACGAAACTCTTCCTATAGGAACAAAATTTAAAAAAGAGGATTTTTTCGTGCATTTTTTCCAGAAAATATATTTAAATTTATAAAGACAGTTAAAACCAATGGCAACAAAGAATACTGTTTAAGTAGCCACTTTCTACAGACAAACCTGTTTTGCAACGGTCAAAGAGAGACTTCTCACAGAGTCAGCATCCTACCGTGAGTGAGCATAATTAAAATTGAACAGCATGATAAACAGTATTGAAACTGTAGTCAGTGATTTTTTGCAAGTGATTACCGGTGTTTTTCAAATTGCGGAATGTTGCTTGCAGCAATTGCCATATCGGTAATCTGAACACGGTGATGCAATTTACAAAAAATATGCAATCGAAAGTCTACGTCAAGCCTGGCTTTTTCAGTGAGGACTACGCCTTACCTTTGTCGCCAGGGCTCGAGGTTACTTCTTCTGCTGTAAGAGAAATTGGATGCCTCAAGTTTTTAAAAAAACTATCATTAAATGGAAGAGCAATATGGAAACAAATATGACCTCCATCGTCTTACTCAGGGTGCCTTTATTTAGTTTAGGATTACATCTAACCTTTGTCGTCAGCACTTAGGTGCACTTCTTCTGCTGTAAAAGAAATTGGATATCTTAAGTTTTCAAAACATATAATTAAACGGTGAGGCAATATAACAACAAAGGTGACCTCGATCGTCTAAGTCGGGCCGGCCATTCAGGTTTGAACTTCGTCTTACCTTGGTCGCCAACGGTTGGTGTAACTTCGTGGGCTGTAAGAGAAATTGGATGCCTCAAGTTTTCAAAAAAAGCGTTAGACAGTGAGGCAATCTGAAAACAAATATGAAGTCGATTGTTTAAGTCGGGGCCAGCCATTCAGGTTTAAACTACGTCGTACCTTTTTCGCTGACGGTTGGTGTAACTTCATCTCCTGTAAGAGAAATGTGAGGCCTCAAGTGTGCATATTATATCCAAAAAGGAGGAGGCAATATACACAATATACGACCTCGATTGGCTTAAACTTTCTCGAATCTTTAGTTTGGGACAACGTCTTACTTTTGTCGCCATTTCTTGAGTTTACTCCTTCTGCTGTAAGGGAAATGTGATACCTCAGGTTTTCAAAAGATATGCTTAAATGGTGAGACAATGTACACAATATACGAGATCGATAGCCAAAGCTATTCGCACCTATTTGGTTAGGACTGTCTTACTTTTATTGCCATTGCTTGAAAAAACCACTCCTGCTGAAAGATAAATGCAATGCGTCTAGTTTTAAAAAATATCCATAAATAATGAGATACTTTTCATGCAAATATGACCTCGATCGTTTTCATTGCCGGCTATTTAGGTAAGAACTCCGTCTTACCTTTGTCATAAACGCTCGTGGTAATTAAGTCTGCCGTAAGAGAAATGTGACGCAGTAATTTTCAAAAGTTAACAGGGAAAGCAATGTACACGAAGTATAAAATGGGCTTTTTAAGCCAGTTAACATGGTGCCAGCTGGGATGACGCCTAGTGCACTACATTTGTACAAATGCTTCCAAATTTTAACAGAGAAAGCATTGTCTCAATTGCACTACTTTCTTTCTTACCTTGTCAAATATTATGTAGTTCGGTTTGGTGGTGAGTGTACGCGATCTTTCCTTAATAATTATTATCAGGGAGTGTAATTTTATTCAGTAAAGTTGTGCTTACATTTACTGCGCACATATCGCTGCAATTTTGCAGTAAGCCACCATGTGGTAACGTCCCGACTAATATAGAATTGCATTCTAACGCCTAAGTAGTCTAGAACTTTGCTCAATTTTGCTTTTTTCGTTTATAAAAACATTACTTTGCATTATTTTTTTTGTGCACCGACTTGACCAATCAGGATGTGCCCATCCTGGGTTAATGCTTTTGCGACTCGGTCCAACCAATTGTTATTCACAAAGCTACTAATAATTCATATGTTCTTAGCTAAGTGTTAGTGACACACCTCTTTTATGTTTAGGTATCAGGCAGAAACAGGCAACGTAGCATAGCTATTTTGGGCTGTTAGCCTTCATCAGCTACGTGCGACCAATTCTATGCTTTCTGGTTATAGTCCGCATCAGTCATCCAGTCTTCTCAAATAAATATTCAAACAACAGCGTTTTCTGAAGATTCATTGAGAGCTGCTGCAGACTTTCGGGATTCTGCGCACGTTTAGTCAATTTATTTTACATTTCTTTAAATTATTACACGTTGAACCCTCTTATTAATTTTTTGTACATGTGAACACTGTGCCTTCCTTGTATTAATTGCATGGATATGTTCCAACCTGGGATTTTGTCTAAACTAACAATTGATGTCTCACATAAGTATTTTCTAATCTATCCCTAAACGGTGAGGCAGTGTACAGAACAAATATGAGCTCCATCGTCTAAGCCAGTTCCAGCTTTTTACGTTTAGACTACCTCCTTCATTTATCGCCATTGCCTGGCGAGCGTAATTTAATTTATTGATGCAAACTTCCAGATATTCAGTATTTCTCACTACAACGTTGTTGTTACCCGTGATATATTAACGCACCTGCTAACGTAGTCACCGAAAGTCACGCAACATTTCCCTAATCGCCATTGACTCAGGTTGTGAGACTGATTATTATGAGGTCTATTCATGAGTCATTTTAGCCATAGTAGGATGCGGGCCTATTCAGAAGCTTCGTTCTGACCACTAACAATACATAATTGTTGTAAAAACTCTCGAATTATGTAGTATGTCTTTTAAACATTAAATTTTCTGCCTTGTGAATTTCAACTATATTTTATGGAAAACATGCACGATAGAAAATAAAGATTGTTCACATTTGGTGCCAAATTAGGCCTTCCTAAAATTGCCTAGTTAAATAAATGGTATGTTTCGGTTTTAAAAGATTTATAATTTTGAGAATTTTTTTTCAACTTTCGGGTGTTCATTCATACAACATGGCATCCATTATTTTCTTCATGCTACCTTTAATTTATAAAGCATACTCCATATATAATGTAACAGTAAATGAAAAAAATTTCAATCTTCATCAAATTGTAGGCAACCTGTACCTATTTTTAAACAGAATGTACAAAGAGGGCAGTTTTTAAAACTTGAATTCAAGCGTAGATTTCAGTAGGTCAGAAAATTTTTCGGCGATTAAGAAATGTTTGAAAACCGAATGATACCCTTTCCTTGAGAATGCAATTTAAAGAAGGTATAATTTTCTATCAAACGAGTACAATCACTTGTGTTTCGAACATTTTATCCATAAGATATATTTGAATTTTTAAAGTCAGTCAGAATAAATGATAAAAAGCCATACTACAGACATAGCCAGATTTTACAATAAACACGTGTTGTAAGTGGTCGGAGTGAAGTCAGTTAGAAAGCCGGCATCTTATTAAGACTGAATGAGGTAAAAAGGACTACAGTAGAGTCAATAATGCAGCCTTTATTCTGACCTAATGACATGTTTGTCGGAGCTTATAATATCTTGTACAGCATCCTCTTAAAGAAAGGGTGTTACACATTTTTTCGAAGAATGACAAATAATTATCTTTTGAAATGCAAAAAGGTGATAAAAATGAGACTTTGTCATGAAGTAAATGCGAGTGCAAGAAAGATACGACTGGGCAAAAGCAATATAAAATCCATCTTTGGTTTAAATGCATGTTAACTCAACAGACGGTTTGCGTAGAAAAGCCACTGTTACCTCTGAAATATAAAAAAGAGGCGTAATTGAAGACAATTTAAGCATAAGTATAAAATGGTCAAACATACACTAACCTTACACAAGATGCTGCGACCGAAATTAAGCACAATAAATTGATATAAAATGGGTTATGTAGTATCTAAATGACCCCTGCAATTCATTCACCTTCAGGAAAACACCATGCAGCATTATGCATGTTTGCACATCTCTGTCTGCCAATTTAACATCCAATCACGTGTTACAACACTGCGTCAAATCGCAAGCAGTCACGGTGGAATGCAAGTTTCCCTGCCCTTATTCGCTCTGTCCAATCATCAGCAGGTGGATTATTGAAACAGACAATCACTGTAAGGATGACACCGTGTACTCACTTCAGATACTTTGGTCGTGTCGCGAGTGATTATGCAATTTACTGACATTCAAATGCCCCCTTATCATTTACTTCTACTTTTGCACCTAATGAAGCATTTATTACATCGGGAGACTCACCTTTTCTATTTTCTTAAGATCATACCGTCCGGAATGATTATTATTTGCTGCAGCCTTTGCGCTAGTTTAGAATACCTCCGTTATATTATCACCGTATATACGATGACAAATAAAATCAATAGTATTATGTTAATATAGCTACTGATGTTTGTATCAGAAGAAGAAGCAGAATGTTTGGTTAAGCGGGTATGCGTATCTAAGTAAAAAATAGCAAAGCAAATATATATGCAATGTGCGTCCGAGTGCACAATGCATAAAAAGGCACACGGATTTGGAATCCTCAAATGAAAGCTTTAAGCAAAAGTGAGCGAGACGCGAATCAATCGAGTAAATCTACGTCCCCTCATATTGTTAGGATTTAGTGACTGAGTTAATTTCAAAACACGAGATGACGCCCCACTCGATCATATCCTGACTAACTATCCAAAGCTTTTTGCTGTAAAAAATAGAGCTCCATTGGCAGGCTCAGACCATTCCGTACTGCTCTGTCAACCAAAAAGTCTATTCTAAGACCAACAAAGGGCTATTAGTAACGCCCGAGAGGAAATTACACATTCGTGACACGTCCCCACATAATAGTTCCTTGCTTCAGACTTGTATATCTGAATGCATTCCCATCTTTCTCAAAAACAGAAATGTCGAGTCGTGTTCGAGTTATCTTACAACATTTCTCAACGGAATTTTTAATATTTGTTGTCCTTTTGACACGGTCATGGTTAGACCAGACCGAATATCTTCTCCCCACTTAAAAACTTTGAGAAGAGACAAGGAACTGTTCTACAAACTAGGTTTACGAGAAAGATTGAAGGACGTTAATGCCCTTATAAAACGCGAGATCGCAAGACTAAATGACCTTTTTGTTAGTCAGTTATTGACTTCTTCTACATCTTCTTCTCCTCTCTCTTCATCCGAAATATGAAAAAGTCTTAAAAGTCTCACTGGTCAACGCAATACGCTGGCACATGTTGACGCTGACCTAGACAGCTTAAACTCAAACTTCATCCATACTCCCACCGAGTCCTATCTCCCGACAAATGATATTTCATTACCACCAAGTGATTTTTCTCCAGTGTCTGTGGCAACAGTGATGAAACACCTAAACAAGGTTAAAGGTACAACAGCTGCCGGACCAGATGGTGTCTCTCCATTTTTCCTTAAATCTTGCTCTCTTCAATTAGCTCCTGTATTGGCACATCTTATTAATTTATCTTTCATGGAGTCCAAGATTCCTGACGGTTGGCTTTCGATCAAAATCACTCCTATCCCGAAAAAACCCACTTCAACGGGTCCCAAATCCTTTCGCCCAATCGCCTGCTCTTCTGCACTCCTCAAACTTACAGAACGAGTCGGTTTGGACATCATTAAGCCGTTTTCATCCACTTTTTCTGATCCCTTGCGGTTTGCGTATAAGGCGAGGCGTAGTACACTAGATGCAGTTGCTTAAGTAGTCCACTCTGCTCTTAGGGACTTGGATAAGGGATGCCGTGCTTACGCGTGTGCTTTTCTTGACTATTCCTCAGCCTTCAACACGATCCCGCGCCATCTTCTTCTTAGTAAAACCTCTGCATGTGGCTCTCCCGGCTGGGTTGTCTCATGGCTAAGGGACTATTTTTCTTCCCGCACCCAATTCGTTTAGACCGGGAAGCGAAAATCCACGGTCCTTCCCAACAATTGTGGAGTTCTGCAGGGGTCTATATTATCCCCTCATCCTTTTTCCCTCCATACTGATGACCTACGATCTCCAAACGCATGTTTGTTTGCCAAATACGCTGACAATATGGCTGTCGGCCATCCTCTCAAAAGCCAGACCCATCTCCAAACACTGAAGGATGGACTGGACCATGTCACAGCATGGTCGTCAGAAAATGGCCTTTTACTTAATGAGCGGAAGTCAGTCCAGTGCATTTTTCGGCTGTGACCCCCTACCAGCCCTGAAACCATTGACTTTCTGCCCAACAATGTATCCTCCTTCCGATACCTTGGTGTAACACTTGCTTCCAACCTCTCATTTACTCTTCATATTGAAGACCTTTTTATAAAAATCCACAAACTTTTGTATTATGTCCGCCGCTTGCGTTCATATCGCACCCCACAAGCTCTCATCTGGCGTTTTATAGATGCCTGTATCCTCCCTCTTATTCTTTATTGCTCTCCAGTTACTTTTCCAGCACTACTCAAGAAAGACTTGCTTATTATTAAACGTATTCTCCGCATGCTCTCTTCAGCTGCCGGTTATTCCTATGTTTTTTTAGCTGACCTCATCATACAGTGACATTTTAAATCGGTCAAGAATTTCGTGGACCGTATTCTAAGTGAGAGCGCTCACCCTCTCCACTCTGAATTAATGGCTGCGAAATCTTCTCGTACCATGCGCCGAAGCTTCCGTCATATGACCTGCCGTACATCGGCCTACCAGTACTCGGTACTCCCATTCTTAGCACGATTTCTCAAGTGTGAAGAAATGGAAATTGAGAAGCTGAAGGCAGACCTGTCTCCATAACAGATGTGGTAACTGTGTCGACTTCTTACATTGAGCATTTTGTTATATTTGACCGTTTACTCTTGAGCTTTTTGGACCCCATAATTGATCTTATTTTTACTCTCCGTGAATGGAGCCACTTTTTTGCTGAAAATTTGGATATTATCATCAAAATATAGTTCTCTGTCTATCTATCTATCTATCAAATTTAACACAGGGCCACAGGGTACTGGCGCAAGCGCCACGCCTTGGCATTACCGATGTTCCAATGAATAAATGATGCTAGCTGTTCGCTGTTTTGGCGCATTCGCAATTTTTCAGGTCTGAAGATGAACTGAGGTTTCAGTTTCGAAAACTCACTTTAAAAACCATAACTTCTCAAAGCTCTTTCTCGACATCATTAAATTTCATGGGATGCCGATTTCGCTGTTCAATAGCAAATATTATTCTTCGCTATGAGAATACTGTGCTTATGGCATTTTATTTCGGGGTCAATGTGTTACCTCACTTGCAGCTGCACAGACGTGTTTAACTATTAGGCACCGGTGTAGTAAGAAGAATAAATTAAGAAATGATCACACTCCACCTTTAGGTCGCGTGTGCTATTGCAAGTTAGTTTTTACCATAGAACGGTTATTTGGCTGGCATCTGGGGAAAATTTATCGTGTATATTTTTTGCACATCAGGTGTACTAATATTAACCAGTGAGTAAGTCGGTAAAGTATAGCAAAACAGGATCACGCCACACAAGTAAATGTAAGCCTAACTAGGACACAATGTTTTTTGAGGTTTGGCAGTTCAGGTTCCTCGTATCTGGCTATTTGGATAACCAACAGAACGCTAGAAATGCACCATCCAGATGTCAACTTGTATGCTGCACTTGATAGGACACGTGCACAAGTGATGAAGAACATTCGACGCCGTCTAGAGACCACACCTAAACTGCGGAATGTGATTTTGGACAGAGAGTATTCCTTCAGCCAACGAGTTGTACAATCCTGGTGTTCATCATAAAGCCAGACGGCAGCCAGCAGCATCATTAAAATGAAGCAAAATGCGACTCGAACAACGGGATTTCTATTGCCAGCATTGGAAGCATATTTCAATTTTCCACTTGTCCTCCTATCATTTCATATTTTACTCTGATATGCCTTAACTTTACATTGCTGGTAAACATGAAATGGTACAGTTTTATTACTACTGCACTCAAGGAAATTTCCTTTCTACATTTATGCATTCATATAGAGATTATTCTGATCCGTTCAAATTTTTCTGTACATTACTCCATGGAATAGATTAACGGTTCTTAGAAATGTGCAGTCCAACTGATTTGGGGCTACCGGATCTACATAGGTAACATTCGTGAGTATCGATTGATTCTTAAGTATTGATCTACTATTCCTGTTGATAGTGCTTGTGGTAACGGTCAACCAATTAATGATTTAATCATGATTCTTCATGATAAATGCATACTCAATAATATATAATGATAAATATCCGCATCGACTGTAAGGAAACATTAAGCGGCACATTATGCCATAAGAATTATCGGCACTTACTTCAAGCATAATTCCTCACAACGCTCTCTGCGATGACAGCCATATCCACCATCACGAAGGTCTTCCTGTGTGCATGAAATGCATTTATCTTCTTGGCATTTATAAAGGCAATGTTGTAGGTAATCTACAAAATAAGACATAAAAAACCAAATCGTATTAGGCACAACAAGTTAAAAGTAAATAAACAATCGGAAGAAGCAGAAGCTGACATGCCAACAAACAATGAAAATAAAAAAAGGAAGACATTTTATTGGAAAGGCTTCACGATAATTTATCAATATTAATTTTAAAAAATCAATACGTTGTTATTCTTCATAAGTAGTGCTCAAAAAGAAACAATAATTCACAATATTTAGGCACAGCTACGAGATAGGCGATACACTTCGAAGGCAGTCAGCAAGATTTGAAGATGCAGACAAGTTGACACTAGAAGCTAGCCGTAGCAGGTGTAATAGGATATAGCGATGGGACTCAAGGGAGTCTCATATGATTTCTTCGTTTATACAGCTAGTTATGTAGACTAGAGAGAAAATTTCTCTAAACATGAACCACTTTGCCAGCAAGATGGCTGTTAGTATCACTGCAATATTACATACTTACCTTCGGTATTTGTCGGCTGTGTAGTTTCTCTCTGCTCTATCGTCGTGCGTAAATGATAGTAAAGAGTAGTGGCAAAATAAACACTTTTGCATCCGTAGAAACCCCAATGCAGGCAGAAACTGTCCAAGCATTCTGTTCATATGCATATGCGCATTTAGCAAATGCAAGAGATGGTGTTAACAGGCCTACGCCATATGAAGCCTGCGAGGACGCCTGCTTTTATTATGAAAAATTCCCAATATTTTGCTGATCTTCTGTTTTAGTGATTGCGTTCATATCGCACCCCACAAGCTCTCATCTGGCGTTTTATAGATGCCTGTATCCCCCCTCTTATTCTTTATTGCTCTCCAGTTACTTTTCCAGCACTACTCAAGAAAGACTTGCTTATTATTAAACGTATTCTCCGCATGCTCTCTTCAGCTGCCGGTTATTCCTATGTTTTTTTAGCTGACCTCATCATACAGTGACATTTCGCTTCGCTTCTGTGGCGGTAGTGCCAATTAAAATTATGCACAAGAAATTGCATAAAGGTATACAGAACCCGCTGAAAATCGTGCAGCATGCTGACATATGCAAAAGTTTGATACCCTTTCGACAACTGGCAGCTTATGAGACTGATTATCATGAAGTGTATTCTAGAGTCATGTTAGCCAGAATAGGATGCGAGCTTTTTCACGTGTTTCGTTCTGACCACTAGCAACGCACAAGAGGCTTCTTATGTAGTACGTATTTCTATCATTGATTTTCAGTGTCCTTATAAATTCAAATATATTTTATGGAAACACGCACGAAAAAATGTGTTTCTTGTACTTGTTTGATAGCAAAATACACATCATGCAATTGGTATACTTGAAGAAAGCGCATCTTTCGGTTTTGAAAAAGGTTAATATTTATGAGCTTCTTTAAAATGTTAACGTGGTCATTCATAGAACATTGTATCCCTCAATGCTGTTAATACTGCATTAAAACATGCTCCACATTTATTGACAGCTATGTAACTTTTTCTTGAAATTGTAGGCGCAATTGCGCATTTGCAGGTGCGTTAATGCACGGTTTGACAGTTTGGCGTTTAGTAATCGTTAATGTTTGCCATCTTTTTGATTAGCTGCTCGCGCTAATTTTTGAATGGTTTGCTGATGCACACAGCCAGCATTTCGCGTACATGTGGCCTGCATATATTAACTTTCCTTCCACGACCTGAACGCAGAAAACTCTCATCAACTATGTTGTCCGTATTATTTGTGAGCCTACATATTTTGTAGGATGCGGCCTCTTTTCGAAATAGGATGTCCATTGGGTGCACTTTTGAGTTTTTCAATTTACAGTCAATGCTCTTGTCAAGGACGTCTGCGTGGCTCCTTATAATTTTAACATGAAAAAATGTTGACTTCGTCGTTTTTTCTTGTAGTATGTTCTTTTCCTTTTGTAGAAGTATTCCATACAAACCTTTAATCCTGTTATATTTACGCTTAAATTTATATATTTATGCATATCCGTTGATGAGGCTTTATTTAGCAAAAATATAATGGCATCCTTAAAATTCCAGATGTTTGCTGAAATAATTGTTGTTTGTTTAGCCTATTATCATAAGCTATACGAATTATTGTAGTTTTTACATCAACCTCGTATTCAAAGTTGACGATATTGTCTTCAAGGTCAATATGATGGTTCCTTTTAGCACACCTTATTAGTTTAAATGTACTAGAAGCAAATACGACTTCGAACGTCTAAGTCATGACCGGCTATTTAGGTAAGGACAGCGCTTGAGTTAACTCCTTCTACTGTAAGAGACATTTGGTGCCTCAAGGTTCCAAAATGTGTCCTTAAACGGTGAGTTAATGTGCAAACAAATATGACCTCGATTGCCCAAGGCTTGGCAGGCATTTTAGGTTAGGACTACATCCTACCTTTGTCACCAGTGCTTGGGGTAACTGCTTCTGCTGTAAGAGAAATGTGGTGCCTCAAGTTTCCAAAATATGTCCTTAACCGGTAAGCTAATGTGCAAGCAAATATGACCTCATTTGCCCCAAACACGGCCAGCATTTCAGGTAAGAACTACGTCTTACAATTGTCACCAACTCTTGAGGTTACCTCTTCTGCTGTAAAAAATATGATGACGCAGGTGTTCAATATACATCCTTAAACGATGAGCTAATGAAAAAACAAGTATGAGCTAGACCGTTTATGTCACGGCCGGCATTTTAGGTTATGATTATGTCTTACCTTTGTCGCCAGCGCTTGGGTTAACTTCTTCGGCTGTAAGATAAATTTGATGCCTCAAGTGTTCAATGTATATTCTTAAACGGTGTGGCAATGTGAAAACAAATATGAACTAGATCGTGTAAGTCACGGCCGGCTACTTCAGTTAGGACTACGTCTTTACTTTGTCACCAACATTTGGGGCAACTTCATATGCTGTAAGGAAAATATGATGCTTCAAGTTTATAAGTATATCCGTAAACGGGATGCCAATGCACACAACATATGAGCTTGTTTGACATAGCTATTTCAGACAGTGTAGATGTTGCAAGCTGAAGCGTCTCATAGTGCGGTACATTCGTTCAAATTCTTACACATTTTAACAGAGTAAGCATTGCCTTAATTGTAGTGCTTGCTCTTTTACGTAGTCGAACGTGCTGTCGTTGGACCTATTGGGTAATGCACTTGCCTTCAACTTTCGAAAAATAAACGAGGAGTGTAATTCAAATTTTTAATGCGTTTTTCCATATATTGAGTGTTTCTCACTGCAATGGTGTAGTAAGCCACCATGTATTAGTGTGGCTGCTAATTAACATTTGCATCCCTACGCCAACAGTAGTCACCGAAATTCATGCAACTTGCCCATATGTCCCTAATCGGCATGGAGTCTGCTTGTGATACTGAGGCGGCTTTCGAATTTGAGCCACCCATTTTTCGCTCTCCATTCACGTAGGAATTTATTTTCCTATACCATTGTTTCTAATCCTCTGCTTTGTTTGTCTGCATTTGTTATTATGAGGTCATATCTACAGTATACTACTACCTTTTTAAATGCACGAAAACAATTTTTTTTTATCTACAACAGATCACCATCGCAATATTTGTCAAATGCGGCCAATCTGTCACACATGCAACTCACCACCAACACCAACATCAAAAATTCTCCGAAAGATGACAACACGAAGATAAAAGCGTGTGAAGAAGTGCAAATGGATAAGTTGAAAGCCGATCTGTCTCCATAGTTGATGTGAATGTCGTGATATCTTGCCTTGTGAGTATTACATGAACTTTTAGCTTTGTCCTCTTAAAAATGCTCCTTTGTTTACCTTACTATCTGCTCTCCGTGAATGGAGCCATTTTTGCTGAAAATTCAGGTTTGTAAAATCCTTAATATAGCCTTCTTCTTCTTATTCTCTCTTTAAATTTATTTTGAATTCATTTCCGTTATGATAGGATGCGGGCTCTTTAACGACCTTCGTTCTGGACCACCAGTAGAACACATTCATTCCAAAAACTGACTGCTTGTGTAAAATTCCTTTTTTATTTATTATTTTGACTGCCTTTATAAATTCAAATATATTATATGGAAAAGATGCAGGAAAAAATTATTTCCTTTTTTTAAAAAACAAATTACGCTTTCTCTGAAATTTATTCTCAAATAGATGTTATCTTCCGGTTTTGAAAAAGTTCCCAATTATGAGCTTCTTTCCAATTGTGAGGTGTTTATTTATAATACATCGTATGCGTTAATTTATAAATGATGCCTGTGCTGCATAAAACATGTTTCATATTTATTGTAAACTATGTGACTTCTGCCTCAAAAACAAGGCGAACGCTTGCATTTTCTGTAACAGGATGTACACAAATCGCAACTTTTCAAAATTAAATTCGGATGTAGCAGTCATTAGGTTAAAAATATTAAGCAATTTATAAATATTTCTGAAGCCGAAAGATTTTCTTTCATTGAGTGTACAATTTAAAGAAGGTGTCATTTGATATCAAACAAGTTCGAGAAATATTTTGTTCGTAAGTAATTTTCATCAAATATATTTGAATTGATTTAGACAGTTAATATAAATGATGAAAATGCACAGTATGTAAATAGCCAGTTTTTCAAATATACGTGATTTGTGTTTAGGACGAAGCTTACTAAAAATCCTGCATCAAATGATCACTTAAATCACTTAAGAATACACCACAGGTTAATCAATATCACGACCTGAGTAAATGCCGTTTAGCGAAAGAGTATCAGCCTTTCGCATATGTCGATATGTTAGGTGATCTTTGGCGTCTACTGCATATTAGCTTGCCTGCTGGACCTTAAACGCAGAAAACTCTCATTAGTTATATCGTCCATTTTATCTTTGAGCCTAAACATTTCGTACGATGTGAACTCTTTTCGAAATAAGATGTCCATGGGGCGTACTTTTGAATTCCTTGATAATTAGTTAATGTTCTTGCCAACGGCTTCCACGTGCGTCCTTAAAATTTTTGACCAGAATATGTGTTGCCTTTATAGTTTTTGCTTGGATTATATTCTTCTCCCGTTATAGTGGTGGGGGTAACAACGTTATATTTATGCATATCCGAAGGCTGGGCTTCTTTGTGCAGAAATATAATGCTATTTTTATAATGGCAGGTGTTTGCCAAACTATTTAAACGTTCTTTTGCCTATTGTCGTTAATCATATAAATTGTCGTAAATTTACATCAACCTTTGTATTCCATTTTGACGATAGTGTTTCCATGGTCAATATATTAGTTCCTTGCGAACACCTTATTAGTTCAAATGGGCTACAAGGTCGATGTTAAAGGATAAAACCACAATGTGGCACCGCGTATACACATGTGGAATGTGATCTTAAAATTTATCGTGCTAACCGAAGGCACGAAAATCAAGCAAAAGCTTAAAGGGTGAACATAGGATGGCATACCGGGTGTTCTGTTCAAAAACGCCACAATACCTGAAGAAGGGGTCATTAAAGATAAGATGAAATCTCATGAACTAATTTTAATTCTAGCAGTTTATAAAATTTATCTGCTACAATACAATGCCGTTTAACTGTGCAGTGTAAAACAATGGCTAAAATATTAAAATAGCTTTTCTGGATGTTGGTATAAAGTAGTTATAAGGGATAGTAAGCGTTATTCTAATCGGTATCTTCGTTTTTGTGACATTGTTTACCAAGGAAACGACTGAATGAAAGGTAAAAAACATCCTGAACATCACACAATGTAGCACTGCCACTACCAGTGGTTTGCTTACCTAAAAGGCAAATAAATGCATAGGCAATTTTCGATCCCGAAACTGTCATCATGATAGCGTTCTCCGTTGGATTATAGCTGTTTAAATGAAATGAAATAAATGTTCACATGTCATCTGACTTTAAAAAAAGTGACATATTTTGTGGTCAGGCTAGTTGAAATTTATTAGAATTAAACACATAGCTCCGTCACTTACCGGTAGTTCACAGGCTACCAGTACGTGTGTTTGCTCACCAGAGCTAAGTCAACTATAAAAATGCAGCAAAGGAAGCCCTCCGCGAAGTAAAGCACCCCAGCCAGTCAGTGAGGCGCACGTCATAACCCAGTCGAAAACAAACCTCTCTGGCACAGGAGCTTTTCACTATATGGTTTGTTTTGTTCATAGGGGTTTTGCTGGTCCCTCGCGCTGCTGCGAGTTTTCCCCAGCTCCGCGGTTAAGAGAACTGAGAACACAAGCAGATCAGCTGGGGGGGGGGGGGGACGTTGGGTCATCACATGACAAAGGAAAAGCGTTGTGGAAAATAAAACGCTTCAACCACAGCACTTGGCATCTATGTGAATTAAGGTCCTCTGTGTTTTCGGGAAGAGAGTTGGGAATAAAAATCAATTAGGTTTTTGCCGGCAGCGGGCAAAAAAGTCTATGGCTTAAAAGTGTTTCTGTCTGTTTTGCAATAGAGGAGAACAGTGCAAAGCAGGGTGGATAGTTGAATTGCCACGAAAGAATCTGCGCTATTTGGTGTTGAAGATTTCACGTATCAATGTGCAATACATATATCCGCAAATCTTAACACTTTTAACAGTAATTCAACTCCTTATATCCAGATTTGCATCCTTCTGGTGCCTCGTATTACGCATAAAATTTTTTTACGAAAAAATATCTGATTGACTGACAGAAAAGTCGTATTGGTCAGTGTTTAAATCCCAAGGCCTGGTCTTCAGCTGTAAGCTAATGAGCCAACTACACTTGAAGATATTTTAAACTGCTAATGCTAACCATATTAACATTACGAGAAACATGTATCAATCAGGTACATATGAGGGTATCGCACAACATCAAGAACGCTACGGTCAAAGAGGCTTTTTGTACTCAAGCCATGGTGACCTGTCATCTAAAAATGCGTGTTACTTAATAGTGAATTGTGAGTAGAAGAGCAACATTTAAAAGAAGGACCTATATATTTCTCCTCAAGTTTCGCTAATTATAGAAATTATAACTTCATTTTCCATTTTCCGTCCTGTGGCAATACAAGGTATCCCCAAAAAATGCAAACAAACATTTAATGATTGTAAACTTGGTGTTAATGATAATTTTATTGAATAAAAAATGTAGAAAGATCTACAGGAATGATTTGATTGTCATTTACACTACAATATGACTGTATTTTAAAACATTGGATTAAGGGGAGGCCACTAGACATGAGTGCACGCATATAGCAAGTAATCTGTTACATACTGTGTGCAATTCCATTGGTTCGCGTTATCTGCAGTATCTCAATTAATATGAACATTATTTTGAGAACAATGAAGTGAAAACTATAAAAAATAGAAATAATTTAATTATAAAATTATTATAAATGCCAAGTTTACGAAGGGTTTAACTGTGCATACATTTTTTGGGACACTCTGTATAACGACATTAAATGTGTAAATGTAAAGTCACTTTATGCCACTTCATTAAAGAAAGAAGGCTTTCACGTTTGATATCCCGCTTCGTACTTCAGATCCAAAAGTTCAAAAGATTTCCCCCTTTACAATAGTACATAATAAAAATTTAGGCTTAACATCAGCAATAGGTGCGAGCCAGACGCAAACTGCTGCAATCTATCAGAGTTTCTGAGCAAATGGGAATCAATTTGGCGTGAAAAAGTGTGAACAGTGTCTGAGGGGACCACCTCATCAATAAGTCCGTTCCACGATCCGATGTCTGTCTGTGCGGCAGCTTACTCTGCAGTTCGAAGGGATGATCCTGCAGATGATCAGTCCTGGCCAATTCTAGGGTGAACTCACAGCCTCTGAGAATTCGGTAGGTTTGGATCAGGTAACCATGGACATGCCTATAATTGAGTACGGCAGAAGACCACGATTCTTGATCATTTTCATAGCCCTCGCTTGCATTCGTTCAGGTGCAGATAATTACTTTTATGCTCCGTCCTGTGTTAATACAGGCTGTCCCAAAAAATGCATACTTATTTTAAATGATTGTAAACTTGCTGTTTATGATAATTTATTAATTCAAAAATGCAAAAAGGTTTACAGGTATTTTTATTGTTCTTTTCACTACAATTTGACTATGTTTTAAAACGTTGCATTGAGAAAAGACACTGAACATGAATGCATCCAAATAACAAGGAATGTTTGTCATATTATTTGTTGTTCCACTTCTTTGCGTTGTCTGCACTGTCTGGATTAATATGAATGTCAATTTTAGACAATTTAACGAAAAAACAACCATGTGATACCTGCGATTGTTTTTAAAGTTTTTTTTAATAATAAACTTATGTTAAACACCAAGTTTTCAATCAATTAACATATGTCTATATTTTTTGGGACACCCTGTATACAGGCATTTACTGTGTCAAGGAAAAGTCACTTAATGCAATTTTATCAAGGAAAGAAGGCCTTCACGCTTGATTACCCGCTTCAAGCTTCATATCCAAAAATTTCAAATTATTTCAGCCTTTACAATAGAACATAACACAAATGAAGGCCTAATATCAGCGTAAGATGAGAGCCAGATGCGAACTGCTGCAATCTTTCATAGTTTCTTAGCAAATGATAATCAATTTGGCGTTAAGAAGTGTCAACATTATCTGGGAGGACAACATAGTCAAAAAGACCGTTTCAACTTCCAATGGCTCTCTGCAAGTAGGCATTCCGTTTATATGCACCGGCTTCCTCTGCAGTTCGAAATGTATTTATTGGCCCACAGGCAAAAGAGCTCGATCGGCCGCGCCTAGGAGTAGGCAGTATGTGCGTTTCCTTCCATCACTTAGGACCTGTTTCGCTATTAAGAGCAGGATTAAATAGTCTACACAAGATAGACGCAACAATATCATTCGCTTCAGGATTTAGAATGCTGACTGCAATGACATATGGACCTGGACTATGAGATTGAGGAATACGGCGGATAACTACAGTCATGTCCCATAGGGTCAAAGTAATTGTTTCAAGTGGTGCACCCATCCATACCCAGATAGTCTGAAGGGCAGCGACGAAGGTGACACAAGACTTTCTAGAAAGGAACGTACTTCATATGTCAGCGGTCAACTATCGCTTTTAGTGTGCATAAAACGAGGTTCACAACACTGAGCGAAGATTTTTCGGCAAATCTGAACTCACCGGCTATCTGCGTTCCCTTAAAGAGCTTCTTAGTCTGCCCAGAGATCAGATGTACCGAGGGCAGAGCGGAAATATCCTCCTGTTGACGCAAATGACGCGAGAGTCCACGCAATCTACGGTGGAAATGAAGAGAGAAGTGCATTTAATCCTTGATTTGCATTATTGTTTTATGGGGGACAAAACGGTAGATGAATGAATCCAGCCTATTTTACAGCGTATCAGGTCAAACATTCAAATAAAACCATTACAAAAAGTCAGCAATCTAGCTAGGTATGCAGTGGTTGCTCAATAGCAGTTTATTTGTTGGCGCTTGACCATGGGCTTGTGTGTTGTTGTATTAACCGTTTTCATTTTTCTGGCAAACCAGTCTTCTTTCTTCCCACGCGTCACTTTTAAGCATTGTTATACAGTGGATGAATGTCAGTGGACATCACGTGCCTCTACGACTGCCACGCTGGTACTGGTCCTGTGAAAACAACTTCTACTCCCCCTAGAGTCTTCTGTGTAAACATGCACGCGTCTCTGCTGGCGATAGATGATTTACGCTATCGTGACTTCAGATGACGTGTGGCAGAAAAACTACAGTGAAAATCATTTGTGAGGAGGCGTGTGATATTTCTAACAGTCCTTATTTTTTTGCACACCATTGAAGACATACCTGACCACAATCGTATCGTTAAAAACCTATATCTACTCCGCTGGTCTCCCTTTATCTCAAAACCCTGAACAGGGTTTGGATATGCCCTGTTTGATGTGGAAAATCACCCAATTATTATCTGCTTATGTCAGATTTATTTTCTGTTTTTCAAAGGTTATTTTTTTGAATTCGTGGGGTTAGTGTGTTTGCGGATTTTTTTCAAAAACTATCTAAGAGATGGCTGCCAAATCATCTATTTGCTTTTATTTCCCAAGTATTTGTTCCGATTAATGTGAAAGTTTTACTATAATCTGTGTTACTGGCTTGCCTGCCTTTTAGTTTGTACTTACATGTCATATATTAGCTTTGATAATGCACTTAATCATGGGAAAACCAGAAGACTGTCATATCGTAGCAGTTACCTATCCATTTTAATGAATATATTTCCATTTTTTAAAGTGGACTGCAGTTTCGAACAGAAAGATCTTGTTTCCAAAAATCGAGAAAACGCAATGCTTTTCCTTTGTCATCATCTCATCCCAAGAATGGAGTTGAGTTCTTCTAATAAAGACTTACATTCACCGCAGCCGGCTAGCACTATGAAGCCTAGAAGGTCATATAGTTATACTCCTGGCAAAGTTGGCTTACCGCTCCGCTGTACAGTGCCCTTCTCCTCACCATCAATTCACCCGACACCCCGGTCAACTTCCATCTAAGAGGCTTTCCCAGTTGTCCTGGCTGATACGTCTGGCAGTCTTCCTAGAACTTCTGAAAATCCGCCTTTAGCAGATAGACCAACAGCGTCGTTAGTCAAACGAAGTATCCTATAACTGCCAATTAAATCACCCAAGTCAGGTCGTCGAACTCAATTCCGAGCATGCTGCCTTGCCAGACACTAGAAAAGCCTTCATAACAGGAAAATAAACGCATGTGGATTAACTTACCCATCTTAATCATCACACACAATAACACGATTTTCACGTTTGAATCCTCATGTTTGTTTTATTACGCCAACCAGTCACTTTTTTCCGTCGAGATTTCTTCCACTTCCCTGTGCCGATCATCAAGCTTATCACGGCATTAATACCTATGACATTTCCATCTTACTAAGCTATGCACCCGCTGGTTTTACATATATGCATCAATCTTCTTTATACCAACTGTCCTCATACACTTAAAGGCTATTCTCCAAACTTCAAATACAATTGCTCACCTCCTAATCCTTACTTCTAAATAATGATAACGCTAGTTTGGCTACTTGAACTACAAAAGATAATATTTTGCTTAATGGTTGATCTGCAATGGTTCAAATGGTTCAATGTACAGCTCCTTAATTCGATTTGAAGCCTGATGTTCTATGTTTTACAGAATTGTGGAGCCATCTGCAAACTTCTGAATTTTTCTCATGATATAAAAGTATGGTTTCTATCGTCAAGACCACACTAGTAAGTGTGACGGAGAGTGTAATCTCTAAAAACCAGTCTTAATAAACACAGACTGGCATGCCTCAATTAATTCTGTCTGCGTTACAGGCAACAAAGATGGGACCTTGGCCTAGTTTACAGGATAATACATGGTCTTCAGAAAGGATTGCGGTGTGAGGACATGCGTTAGTAGCACATCCCCCTTGCCACACATTGAAATTGCGCAGGAAAAGGTCCAAGCTCAATCTCCGCTCTGATTTTCTGAAGCAACGGGCCATACAACAGTGAAACAACCTACCGCAGTCAGTCATGGATGCCACTAAACTTCATTTATACAAACAATGCATGGATAATTACATGCGTCAGCAAATAAACTGAGACTGAAAAATCCCATGCGGGAAGGCGTTCCGTAAAACATTCATATGGGCCGCCTTCCTTAACAGTTCATAGAGATTACCTAGCAGATTATCCGTCCGGGCTTATTCGAAGAATTCATCAAATTATATGGCGCACTCGTAGCTTCTCCCAATTCGCTAGGTTTGGATGAGGTCACTGCATAATTGCCTGTAATTGACAATTCCAAGTGGTGATCACATCGCTAGGCCATATATTTAGTGGAAAATTAGCCACCAGAGCTAATTCAGTAATAAGGATGCACCAAATGAAGCCCTCGGCAAAGTAGAGCACACCAGCCAGTCAGTGAGGCGCACATCATAACCCAGTGCAAAACAAACTAATTTGGCACAGGAGCTTTGTATTATATGGTTTGTTTTGTTCATAGGGCTTTTGCTGGTCTCTCGCACTGTTGCGAGTTTTTGCCAGCTCCGTGGTTTAGTGAAAAAAGAACGAATGCAGATCAGATAGGGAAGGGGGAAGTTGGGGCATCACATTACAAGAAAAGGCGTTGTGGGATATAAAACGCTTCAACCACAGCACCTGGCATATATGTGAACTTAGGTCCTTGGTGTTTTTGGGAAAATATTAGGAATCAACATCCATTTTTTTCGTCGGAAGGCTGTGGGTGGAGAGTGGCTATAGCTCAAAACAGTTTCTGTCTGTTTTGCAAAGGAGGAGAACAGTGTGAGACAGGGTGGATAGTTGAATCGCCACGAACGAATCTGCACTATTTGGTGTTGAAGATTTCACTATCCCAAACTGCGTGCAGGCAGCGCGTTTCGTAGCTCTGCCCTCTTTACTCGTCCGTGCTCAACGATCGGGTTTCACTTATTTTTCTATGGTATATCGGCCAATGTTCGGGTCTTCGCACTGTGCCTGCGCCCACATATAACGTTGGTCATCGTGAAGCGATTTCGCACTTATGTTGATGCCCGTACGCGATGGACAATCGCCGTGCGGTCTAAAGGGTTTCCTCGATAGGGCGTCAGCATTGTTGTGCAGAAGACCCGGTTGGTATAAACTTTCGTACTCGTAGCCTACTAGTTGCTCTTGCCATCGTGCGACTTGCCCTTTGAGGTTCTTGAAACTACGAAGCCATTTTAGCGAGCTATGATCCGTTCTAACTATGAAATTCCGGTACTGTAGGAACGGTCGACATTCTTGAACGAAAACGACGAGGTCAAGCATCTCTTTCCTAGTCACACAGTACCGGCTCTCAGCTTTGATAAGGGATTGACTTACGTACTGGATAACACACTGTTTTATCAGCTTGTCTTTGTGATAAAACAGCGCCAATCGCGAATTCACTTGCATCTGTGTCACTTGCATCTGTACCAATAAGGCGGCCGCCGTTCATCTCATGTGCTGCAGTTGTGGGATTAGCATGGCTTTGAATTTGACTTGATATGTACTATTTTTCAGTCTCGGTCTCCGCGGTCTACCCTACTTGGCTATCTGCTTACCGTGATAAACCCCTGGTGATCTTATCATCCGGACCTGACGGCCTAAAAATTCACCCTTGGTTCGACCCAAAGCGGACTGTCGACGATCTGGTCGGATGCCTCTGTTTTTCCAGTTCCGTTGGCGGACTCTGCAATCAGCAAGGAGGAATCAGGAGATAGCTTCCACACAATGATGATCCTGGAAACCTTTGCAATGCCCCCCCCCCATTGGGAACCCCCTTTTTTCTCCTAAATCTCACGCATTACCCCCACAAGGGCGACAGTTTTTCTCCTAAAAATCCCTGAGGAGTTTTTTCACTGTCTGCTCCTATTTTCATCCTATGACACAGGACAACTGGTCTCGCCAACAGTCTAAGCAACAATTTTTTTTGCTACCACTGCATATATGTACAAATAGGGCACTCAAAGGAATTTTCCCTACATACCCTCAATATACTGATACTGATACTGAAGTATGAATTCTCCCACCTGTTGACTAACATTGGGGAACGCGAGGATTGGACTGGAACACAAGTTGTCTTTTAAAGTGTTGAAGCCCGCTGCATATTTAGGTGTCCACTTAAAGCGAACTCCCTTTTGTGTGAGCTTATTTAACGCTGCAGCTAGATGTGCATATTCCTTAACAAACTTCCTATGAATGAATGCAGGTGTTTCACCGACCTAGTCAAGGAACAATTGAGTTCCGCTTTGCCAAGGAGCTCGCAACGCAAACCCTCAATGACCGTCACATAGTGACACATAGTGACGAGATTGGGTATTACTGTCTCATGACGGCTAATAAGCCAGAAATGGCCATTCTGGTCTCCCTTTGCTTTGTCGGATCCACAAACTTCCTATAGTAGGAAGCGAGACCCGTGAAACTTCTGACCTCAGTCACATTGGTGAGTGTTGGCCACTCGAGGACTTCCGTAACCTTATCTATGTTGGTTTCAACCCCCGAGGCTGCCATGACATGTCCTACGAACTTAACCTTATCTGGATAAGTGAAGTAAGTTGCATTTCGAGATGATATGATGAAAAAAAGAAGATCTTCGGAAACTCGAGGTGTACTCATGAATTTTCGAACAAGTATCACGTGGTCGTCGTCAGACTAAATTAAAAGTGAGGGCTGGGAATGTCGCACTAGAGGTTTTTGAGGCAGAGGTTACAATGGACGGGGGAGGGAAGGGGGGATTGGGTGGAAGGGTTATGGTGACGTGACACCCGCAGCGATAGGTTGTGCTAGTGAGGGGAGGGGGGGTATTAGCGTTTGGACTATGGGCCGCATGTTCGGGGGAGGGGGGGCTGGTTAAGAGTCAGAGAAACTCCATTTGACCGGGCACAGAGAGCCAGTTGTTGTTTCAGGCTGTGTCCAGATTAGTAGACCATGCACGAAATCCGGTATAGTGTGAGTCAAGCTCTACGTGCCTGTTTATAATAACCGGATTCGAGTGCCAAGCTTCAAGGAATTCTCTCTCTTGTCGCGTATTAGCCATTGCGATCACGTCGGTGGCATCCCAATTGAAGCGGTGATCACACTCAATGGAGTGTGCAAATACGAGTGATAAATGGTTCCATAGGCGAACGGCTGACTTGTGTTAGTTCATGCGAGTCTCAAGGCGTCGGCCTGTTTGGCCAATATAAACGCAAGGGCAACCAGCACACGGTATACGGTAAACGACGTTACTTAGTTGTCCCGCGGGTAGAGCGTCCTTTACTCGACACAAGGTTGCGCGCAGTGAGGTTGCGGGCTTGTGGGCAACGGAGATGCCAAAGCGACATCGTTATCCCTATCTCGTAGGAGTACGCACTTCGTCGGCTTAAGGGTGAGTCCAGCCTGTTGCGGTCCATCGAATACCCTTCGCAAATTATACAAATGATCGTCGAAGACTTTTCCAAGAATAATGATATCGTCGATATACAATAAACAGGTATTCGGGATAAATTGTGCTAGAACGTGGTTCATAAGCCGTTGGAAAGGACTAGGCACATAAAATAGACCAAAAGGCATAGTCTCGAATTCATATAATCCAGAGGGGACTGAGAAAGCAGTTTTCTCATGGTCGGACGGTCGGACTTCTACTTTCCAATATCCAGCAGCTAAATCTAACGTCGAGAACACCCAATTACTCGAAAGGGTATCTAACCTGTCATCACTGCGAGGTAACGCAAAGGAGTCTTTAGTCATGACCTTATTTAACTTAAAATAATCTATGCATAGTCTTAATGTCCCATCCTTCTTCATAACTAGAACGACCGGAGATGACCAGGGAGCGCTAGATGGCTTGATTATCTTTCGATCAAGCACATCGTATATCATCGCCTTTAACTGTGTCTGGTAGAACACAGGTAGTCGTCGAGGCGAAATCTTTATAGGTGGGGCTGTTCCCGTATGTATTTCGTGATGAGCCGCATTGGTTCGGCCGTACGAACGACCGTCCCAATCAAAAATGTCCCTAAACTCATGAAGGAGGAGCGTTTATCTGCCATTGAGCCGTCAAGGTGCCAATCTCGCTGGTTTTGCACGACTTCATGGCATAGACACCCGGTGAAGGCCGGGGACCGTATGTGTCGCGAGTCATTGGTAGGGCAGCGTCACGTTCGGGCACGACAATGACTGCCGCTTCCTCTTGCTGGGCGTACTCTAGAGCCTTCTTGATGGTGGTTGGTGTGTTCCGAGCAAACTCATGCCTTACCTCATCATTAGATTCACCTTCTAGAAAGATGTCTAGAATCAGTGTTTCGAGATCAGCGAAGCTGGAGTCTGGAAAAGCTCTGTGGGCTAACACGCAAAGATGGCTTTGGTATTCGCCAACTGACTCTCCTGTCATTTGTCTCCTAGTTCTTAGGTTTTGACGACTGTCACATGGCGTCACTGGTACGCCAAACTCTCGTCTAAGTATTTCAAATATAGTGTCCGCAGTTAGTGATGACGTTATGTTACAGGCCCTACCAACGCCCAGCACCTTATCGTCCACGCATTCGAGGACGACCGCAGATCTGCTTCCTTCATCAATTGTCTCGATGATGGTTTTCATGCAACTCTCCCATAGGTCATAGTCGTCTGAGGGTGAGAACCTATTTGGCCGCGTTGTCCTTGACGCAGTAGAAGTCACCTCCTCCATTGCCGTTACTAGACGAGCGAGTAGGTCGTCGATGTTCATATCCCACCGTGTGCCACCAATTTGTAGCGAACCGAGACGATCGACGGGCGATTTCACACGATACTACTTGAAGGTAATATTTGTCTCCCTAATGAACACTTATACGCCCAGGAGGTGGAATAAAGACAAGGTGCCCATTTCCGCAGCCACAGTTGAAGAACCCAAACCCAACGAAGGAACATTTACTATGACCAGCATTAGCTACTTTTGCTTCTTCTTCTCCTCCACCACAAAATTAACTTATTCCTCAGATATTTACGGATTCCCATTGACCAATCGTCTAGAAGACGACAGGACAAGTACTCGCTTTCGACAAATCACCATTCAATTTTATATTAGCTGGGAACTTCTTCGTGTTTACAGTATGCTACTTGCTAAAATTCGCTTTGCACATGTATGTTTTTTCAATGATTTTGATTAATCTGATGATCTCTTGCCACACTTGATAGTTTGCTTGCTTATGGATGCGGATATTAGGTGTTTGTCCCATGGGCAGTGCTGATATTCCTTATTATTTCGAGGCTGACTCTGAGAGGGGTATCGCAAACAATTGCTTTATATCCCGGTCCTGTTGATTTTCGAAAAACATTGTCGAACTATATTTACTCATTTAATCCAATAAGCTCCTGTTGTTGGATGAACCGGCTTCATGGATAACAGCAACCCAATGGCGGCAAACGGAAGCGAGCTCCTCAAAGAGGTTAACCCATTGCTTGTTCCAGTGTCGCAATCCGTAAACGGTTAAGAGGCCCATCCGGTCGACGTCCGACTTGAAGGTGGTCAACCATGTCTTCATTTGATCGCCATGTCAGTATCTCCAATTTGCATTACGGCAGGGGTTCACGACAAATCTGCATATATCCGTTGATTGCTTGCGCAGGGCATGGACAAACCATTGCAATCGGCGACACTGGATGTATGATCCTACCAAGCACAACAATGTCATTGGCATATTCCAGGTCAGATACTCCCAATTCAGGACTGATTTCACATCCACTGTATGGTACAATTGATTGATGCATCGCCCAGTCCATCAAGAAGTTGGAGAGAACTGGGGAAACAGGGCACCCTTGGCAAACTCCACAAGTCAGAGGGAAAAAACTTGACTCTTCACCCAGAGTTCTTACTCGGGCTGATGTTAAACTAAAGTGAGCTTTGATCAGATTAACCAAGTTTTGTGGGAGACCGTAAGCAAGCATAATTTGCCTTAATGCTTCTCTGCCGATAGAATCAAAGGCGATCGTGTAGTCAATGAAACAGGCGGTGGCGACCTGTGGATTTTGGTGTCTGTGCTGCAGTATGCGGCGTAAAATGAAGATCTGGTCAATACATCCTCCACCTGGTCGAAATCCTCCTTGGTTAGGACTAGTGCGAAGATTGCGATCAGTTGGAAATATACGGAGGATGTCGAAAACACTTTGGCGGCTATGTCTATAAGGCTGGTGCAGCGGTAATTTGAGCATAGTGTTATGTCACCGCGCTTCGGTAGGAGTACGATAATGGACAAAGACCAGTCAGTGGGGATGACTTCGGTAGTCCATATAGTCAAGTAAAGTCGTTATAGTGATTCTGTCAAAGCAGAACAATTAGTTTTGTAGGTTTCTGCTGGAATACCATCTTCAACAGCTGCCTTCCGAACTTTCGGTCGTAACAATACTGATTCCAGTTCAGTTCTCATAAGTGGCTCGCAGTAACTACCGTATGAATTTCCAGTTGATAGACATGGGCTTGCAGGTGAATGAATGGGCGGATTCAGTAGCTCACTAAAGTGCTCTCACCATCGATCAATTTTGCCAGGCATAGCAGTTATCACTTGACACGACTTATCCCGAATGGTAGTGCAAGGTGGTTTATATTTGCCAGCTGCTTTACGTAAAAGGCAATAGAGCTGGTGGAAGTTACCATAGTTTGAAGCTGATTCCAAGGAGCCAGCTAACTCGATCCAATGGTTCTGACGCTCACATCTTGCTGATCGCGTAGTTTGAGGTCTCAATGAGCAGCAGTTTTCCGAGTTTGACAACCGAGCGATTCTAGCTTGTGTCGAGAGATAGAGGGTCGTTGTGGAGGTCCAGTCCATCCTCGGTGCTACCTGGTGTTGAAAGCTTGAACATGTTTATGTGTTCGAACACAATGTTGCGATCTGCCGATTTATATTGATAGGTGACATCTAAATCTCCAGCGTACATAAAAGGTCTACCACAGTGAAAGCAATCAGGACCATCGTTGCTCACATGTGTAGGGGTGGAGTTGACATTGTAAATGTTAAGTCATTGTGTACAAGCATACACATGGGAAGATATTAAATTTAGAAGCTTGTTATACATGCCGAAAGAAGCAAGTTTTATAAGGATAAGCTTGTGGTCAACACGATCAAAAGCCTTAGTGAAATGACGATATATGTATCTGTGTACTCAATAAAAGTGAGGTGTCTGTCAGTTTGTCTTTGTGTGTCTCCGTTATCATTGGTGGCAGGCAGCTGCTTGTAAGTCGATCACGAGGCGTGCGCACGCAGGCATGCCCGCCTGTCCGTATGTAAATCACACGGGACGCGCCGGACGCCCGCCCGCCTGTGTGTACGTCGATCACACAGGAGACGGTGTCGATGTTGTTGTGTCTGTGTTTGTCCACGTTAACATTGGTGGCCGGCAGTTGTTACAGGCTCGCTGACCGCAAATCACTTGACCCACTTCCACTTGGACCCACATACTTGCGTCCAGATAGTCGCAGCCGCTTGAAACACCGCCCCCTACATGAGTGCGGCTGTCTGCCACACGTTCGCACAGTGAGTGCGTAATGCGGCTGACACAATCAAACTGAATTCTACCTAGCTCTCAGTTTAAATTTAATTATCTACAATATCAATCCATTTTAGATCTAGTCATTACAAACTATAATTATGCACGAAAAAGATATTGATCGAAATGTTATAACCACAAAAAAGACGACTGTTTTTGGGCCTGTGACTGAAGGTATCGTTGCAAATTTATTATTCTGCTACCCGATGTTATTTTGTTCAAAATAATAATTGATTTATAGGTGCTACCTTATTAGGATGAAAACGAATTGGAGCAGCCGCAAGACGACACGTACAGACAAACGACCAGAAGACAATCGCCAATGCTGATAGACGTTCGCAAGAAATACAAAAAGGAAGAAGGCTACGACTGGTGACTAACGCCATGCCCAAACTCCACAAAGAAGGCAGCAACAAAGGGACAAGAAAGTCGCAACGTCGAAAAAAAGAATTACCTGCACGTAGAAGTGAATGTTTCGCAATGCAAGCACCACAACGAGCCAATAAACGCCGAACCGAATCTAAAAACTCAAGCTCGCAACTAATCAAAATAAGGTCTAGCCACGTTGACCTGTTGGTTGCTTCTGAAAACGCTCAAATATGGAATTAAGCGTCACCGTAAATGTTTCCATTGAGAGGACGGTGGAAGTTTGTGGACACTGTTAGGCGCAAAAATGAACTGGTGAAACAAACCGCATGTGCTGTAATAATGGCAATGTTTTACTAAGCAACTTCCCTCAACCACCAGAACTACTACGAAGATTTTTTACTGCTGATAGCAACGAGTCAAAACATTTTCTTTCAAACCTTACAAAATACAACGGGGCATTTCAAATGTCCTCCTTTGATGCCAAAATTGCTAATGAGGTTGGATTTATGCCACCCATTAAGGTGGGAGAACAAATTTGTCACCGAGTTGGATCATTGCTACCTCCTCATTACGGCGAGTCGAAATGTTTACAAATATACGCTGTAGAAGGCATCAAACTACAAGCTCAAATCGGATCCCGAATGTATTCAGGCGTAAAGCATCATATAATATTGTCCTTTCAAGATATGCTGCACCAACGCAACAACTACGTGAATAGTTTTAAGTCCGCCTTGGAGCTGCATGCTCCCATCGATTTCACTATTGTCATAAGTGCCGATAAACGTCCACGTGGAGAGCATCAACGAAGATTGAATGCTTTCACATGCAACGAGGTGGCCGTCATCATGTCAGAAACATAGCATGGCAACAGGGATATTATCTTGGGAAGGAAACACAAAAGACTGCAAAGGATATATAAGGCACACCATTCATACGACGCCTTACAATGCCTTCTCATGCATGTTAATATTGAAGATGGTTATCACTTCGGTATATCTCGAATTAGCACTAATAAAACAGTCAGTTATAAAGCTTTCTACTCATGTCATTTTATAATTCGAGAATGAACTTACAGCCTACTTAGTCGATTCAAAACGTTGTTTCTTCAATTTGCTATTGATATGCTTGCCAAAATGGAAACAGAGCGCATTTGTTATTTTCAAGCACACCAGAAAGAATTTCGCACGGACAGCTACAGCCAACCGAAGTGGCATTGAACACAATGATGGTAGTGTACGGTGCCTGCGCCTTCGGCGCGTGTGTGTTAGTACCACACTCACTTCGTAGGCACGTGCACGCGCTTGCATGTGCGTGTGTGTCTCTCCGTCGCTCCCTCTCTGACCTTAAGCGCAGACCTTGATCGTGCCTTTTCCTTCTTCCTTGCGCGTGAGACTCAGGCTTCGCGTAACGGAGATTAGTGACCGGCACGACGATAGGGATTCAGAAACCGGGTTGATGACTGTTTGCCTCACATCCTGCCGGTGCGCGCCAGTTACGACCACAACCATGAATCACGCGTAGGTGGTCGTTTAAATGTCCGATGCCGTCATCCGATCGTCTGACTGCTTTCATTGCTTCGAAGGTAGTCAGCCTGACCGTTAACCACCTGACCCCGTTCAGTGGATTATCAATACTTCATAAAGCACGACCTAGTTATCATAATATCATAGTTTTCATTAATAACCGATATCACCTTTAAGTTGATTCCGCAGCCTTCGTACTTACACATATGTACAACATTTTTAGCTATGTTATGATATTTCCTCGCTACTTTCTCCACAATTACTGCTTTTGAGCATACACATACCATACATCAAGTCAAAGCGTCCTCAAGAATGCCGAGCTATTCACCTTATCCTTCATACTTTTTAAGAGTATGTCATATGCAGCACACATGTAGTGGCTCGTGCCTGGTTGACTAGCTCGCATCGAGGTGCACTTTCCCAACGGCTCGCCGACGCGGTTTTTGACGTCTCGATCAGCCAGTCACGGTCCCCGCATCTATGTTCAAAAACCAGGCGACGAATGGGGAGCTTGTACGCGTGCCCGACGCAAGTTGCCTCTCTGCCCAAAAGCTCCAGGCTGACCTAGCCAATGAAAGCTATCTCTCTCTCTGTCTTCTGGCACGACTACTCAAAAACCTCACTTGAAAATCGGCTCTGAGCGAGACGGGTTGGAGGCCGCGCGCTCATGCGCCCTCCGGCCGTACAGCCATACCGGATGGACTGGCGACTTTCCCATAACTTTTCTGTAAACAATACACTGTTCCGTCTACTCTCGCCTTTCCACAGTCTTCTCTCCAATCTCCTAAGGAACCAGGGTCTGGAAGATTGTAGGTGTTAAGGCCATAACCGTCGTAGCCTTAGCTCCTATAACTGGTGACCCCAATCGTGAGATGAACTCTCAACTAAACTTCTGATGTGGCCGAGCTCAATCATCATCAGTCCTCCCTCGCCTTTAACTGAATTTCTCCTGTGTCATCTCGTTTGGCCGCGAAATGGAGAATTTCATTACCGGCACCCTGTCGTGAAGCCCGAGGAAGATGCTCAATCGCTCACAGCCGACGGACCTAAGGCTCTGGTTCCTTCCCCATCCCACGGATCAGTTTTCCCCTATGAGTTCCAATACCCAGACCTCCTTTCTAAACTCAGATCCTTCTTCTACTGCTAACGGTACCCCGTCCTCCTCTCAGCGAACGCTTACACGGCATACTGATTTGCCGTCGAAGTTCAATGCAGCCAACCAACCTCACTCCTACGTAGTCGAAATGACTAATGTCCTACAAGATGCCGATGCACGCGTAGTCGAGAACTTTCCTCCTACCGCAGACCCAGTTGCCCACGCGGACACGAGATGACATTTCCTCCTCCCAAGCGGCACTGGCGGCACTACTCACCTCTCGCAAGCTAACCACACGAACACCAGCTTTTCGAACCCTGCCGTTGGCACGTATCTCCCTCACTTAACTTAACTATTCTTCCTCCACTCGGATTCTCTCAGTTTCCTCGTTACGGTTTCCGGGGGAGTACTTGTAGCGGCTCGTGCCTGGCTAACTAGCTCGCATCGAAGTGCACTTTCCCAACGGCTCGCCGACGCGGTTTTTGACGTCTCGATCAGCCAGTCACGGTCCCCGCATCTACGCTCAAAAACCAGGTGACGAATGGGGAGCTTGCATGCGTGCTCGACGCAAGTTGCCTCTCTGCCCAAAATCTCCAGGCTGACCTAGCCAATGAAAGCTATCTCTGTCTCTGTCTTCTGGCCCGACTACTCAAAAAACTCACTTGGAAATCGGCTCGGAGCGAGACGGGTTGGAGGCCGCGCGCTCATGCGCCCTCCGACCGTACAGCCATGCCGGATGGACTGGCAACTTTCCCATAACTTTTCTGTGAACAATACACTGTTCCGTCTACTCTCGCCTTTCCACCGTCTTCTCTCCTATCTCCTAAGGAACCAGGGTCTGGAAGATTGTAGGTGTTAAGGCCATAACCGTCGTAGCCTTAGCTCGTATACACAAACTGTTTGCCTACATAATTGACAACGATTGGTAAGAAAGCCTCAAGGTTCAGCCGGGCTTATGCGCTAGTCGTGAATAAGCTCAACTCAAGCCTGTGGCGGACAGACACATGGCCTTTTACCCCCTTCGTTCGCCAAGGCTGACTGCTCCGATTTCGTGTCGTCACAAACAACTGCTACGATACTTTCTTTCACTGGCCCGCCCGTCCCCCAAGGCTTGACCTCGCAGCTGCTTCTGGCTAACCGATAGCAGCTGCGTCAGCATCCTTCGTCGTTCGGCGTTCCTGCGGTCCCGACAGTTGACCTCAACTTATTCACTTACGCACATACGTGCGCACAGACCCGTGCATACACACGCGTTCAAATAAGCCCCCGTGTTTAAGTGCCAGTTGAATATACCACGCCTCGGCCGATGCGGTAAAGACCTCTACAGGCGACATATGCTTGGAAAATTACAACACACCAACGACAGCACACTTGAACTCGCTTCACAGTCGTGTAAAAGTACCCACCAGCAGCCCTCACAACACACAGTCCACTCCCTCAGGCCCGGCTGGACGCAGTCAGCACTAGCCCTGGCATCGCCAGTGGCCACTGCCACCTGTGACTACAACTGGGCATTCTGTATGCAATAAATCCCTCGTTCTGGTGTCTCTTGCCTATCACCTCCAACCTGGGATTTGACCTGATGATTGCAGTGATCTAGGCAACACCATGCCTTAGACCCCTAAAATTCTAAGACAGGAGGTGCGGGACTGCCACGTCTCTGAGGTGCACATACTGGTTAGCAGGCTTGTCGCGGCTGTCTGAACGCCAGCGAAGGGGACACAGGAGCGACTGGACTGGTAAGTATGGGCCTAAACAGTGTCTGTACTCAGGTCACTACAATCCTCAGGAAAACTTTTGCCTTGGAGCAGGAGTTACACACCCATCGAGGTCGTATATGCTGTCCAAAAACGCAATTGTGGTCAGAGACCACGATGCCTGGCATGCTCTTCTTTTTTTATTTACAGACACCGAAACACCTTTCTTAAAATGCCCGCACTACAAAAATTCTGGCAGGTAGCCACAGGGGGCATAACAGCCTAGCCCGTTTGTCTGAATCTTTTTAAAGAAAAAAATGATACTGGACGTGCATTTTTATCTGTCAGTTAACAGAGGCGATGTTTTTTTAAATATTCACAGCGGAAGTGCGCTAAGTTGAAGTATATCCTACGCAGCATCCCCACTTAAAACAGGTGACCACAATTATGTGAAGGATACATATTCCCTGGCCCTATGTCTACCAATCACTCTTGCTGAAATTTTGCAAATATTCCCATGTTTAACTTGAAAAGTTTATTCGGCAATAATTTTTTCTGCAATTTATGACCAGATCAGTGCAATTACAGGAATAATGAAAACAGTACATTTAGACAGGGCTAATAATGGTCCCTTGATTACAAATTATCCTTTTTACTCCGTCCGCATGATGAGATCGGCTAGTAGAGGTCCTTGCTCTGGCGAAGAGGCAGAAATTAGGATAGACTATGAGCATCGGTTATGGGTCAGGTAGTGTTAGGATAGCACAAAACGCGATTCCTAACTCGGGCTGTCGTGAGGGCACTAGAGCAACGGAATCGGACAGGCCGCCGATGCATGAAGAGTGTGCAAAGAGAGCGACCTTGAAAGGTCAACACGTGAGCATGGAAGGATAACCATGGGCTGGGGTCTGCCATCCGTGGGGTTATACTTGGCCAAGAAAAAAGCACGCGCGCAAAGCGTTACCTATGGATACGATAACTGGGGGCACGACGGCTGCCTGTAGAGGCCACTCGTGGAGGGCCAATGGGGATCAATGACAACTGGCCTTTAAATTGTGAGGCCGCGAACAAAGGGGCATTCCGCTACTGGGGACACAGGACAAGCTGCCGAGATGAGACCGACGACAGAACATGCTGCTGCTGAAGAGGCGCTACCGACGACCCGAGATTCTGCCACTGGGGACACGAGATTCTGCTGCTAGGAGACATGGAACTCTGTGACCGAAACACGCTGCCGACGATCCAAGATTCTGCTGCTTGTGACAAGACCTGCTGTTGGTCGAGACGAGCTACAGACGACAGAGGACACGCTGTTGACGGACACACAGAAAACAATGCTGATGTACAAGCAGAACTTGTGACAGTGATGTGCTGTGCTGTCCGGTACTGCCTACTCTTCCAAACACGTAACCGGGGGAAATAACCAATGTAAACACAGAAACACACAAGGTTATAACAAGAAGGTTGAGTGACAATTACTGTAATTACGGGGCTAGGGTGGGGTTGGCGGAGTTGAATGATGCAGTTGTCAATGAAAAACACGCGGCCTCCTTGGGAGTGTAACCCACATAGCAGGGCCTGCTTTTGCGCAAACAAATCTCTACCATTGGGCTAGGAGACTCGGCACAGCACATTACTCCTTAGCCCTATAGTCAATGCCCGGATTTTGCTACCAGAGGCTAAGGTAGATAGTGAAATGTCCTTCTTTGATGTCCTTCTACGAAGGCAAAAAGATAGGGTCTATCCAGCGTGGGGTATTCTAAAAGAGTAAGTGGACGGGAGTATATACCAACTTTCATAGTTTCATAGTTGTCGCGCTAAATATAGAGTGAAAGTTAGTCAAGGGATTAGCAGCTCTCCTGAAACTGCCGAAGCAGAACTCCAACATCTGCAAAACACTCTTCTTGAAGATGGTTACCTGCAGAGGTACTTGCTAGCTAAACTGCAGGAATTACAAACGTTTTCATAAGACTGCCTTTCTTAGGCAATCCTGTAAGCTAGTTGATAAGGCAACGTTTGAAGACTGCGATCACAAGCACTTTCACCGTGGCGAACTTACACGAGTAGGAGAGAAAAGACCGACCCTTGTTGCGGGCAACGTCCATGCGCATCTACGCTTTCGCTTGCTCCTGTGGAGCACGCTACATTGGCCTAACAAGGAGTTTTACGGAAAAGGGAGTGCGTGGGCACATACCGGCCTGGTTAAGCTAAAGTGAAACTAGATCAATCTCAATATAAATAGTCGATTCGATAAAAATGAAGTCTTTAAGGTTGTCTAATGGCCACCAGGCAACGTCTCCAAGCGTCTTCGTCAACGGTATTGGTAACAGCCGGGCTATTGTCTACATGGCTAGGGAATCCGGTGCCGTTTCATCCGAACACGCTAACACAAACAATTTCACTTTCGTGGCCAGCGCCAACACCAGGCGGCGAATGCATAGCCCCTTCCTCCGACAGCCTACTGACGGCCCTTCACACCGTGCAAATGACAGTAATTGTCAATCCACGTATCTGACTCATAAACAACGCCCACATCCAATCCGATTTCATCCCCTCCCTCCCCATACAGCGTACGGACCGCCATATTTCGATCTTTCCATGCGAGTAGCGTGAAAACGATGTGATGAAATCAGAGTGCCTATTGGTGTCAAGGCTAAGCTGGTGAGCTCTAACAGCTACAATCGTCCAGGCCAGGTTTCTTAGGAGATGGGAGACGTCTTGGAAAGGACAGATTGTTAGCAATATTGTATTTTGCAGGAGGATAGGAGACTAGATGGAAAGATTGTTGACTCTCGGATGACCGCAGTCCGGCTGCTAGGGCGTCAACTCTGGAGTGACATGGGCATCAGACATCGCCGCAGTGTCGATGCATACTTTGTTAGAGCGGCCAATAGCAGAGCTGGTGTGTAGACCAGCGTGGGCAAGTTACCTTAAGGTAGCCGGCTATCGTGAGTGCGCGGTCACGCTGAGGCGTATGTGCGCGTCCGTCAAGGACAGTTAGCGCCTGGCGCAAGGAGGCAGTGGGCGCGCAGGCAGGCTAAAGGCGTCATGCGGCAGCGCTGGTCTTGGTTTTCAAGTGGCTGCGAAAGGCCACTACAAGTGCTCCCCTCCTAGACCGAAGTTTGTCGATGAGACAGACCGAACGTAGGAAAATTAGTAAAATATAGAGAAGGAGGTAAGTACCAACGTTAGGGATCGAAAAACTGGTGCTCGTGTGACTGGCTTGCAGGAGCCAGGTTGAAGGGACGGTTGTGGCTGGCATGCGAGAGGCCGCCAGTACCACTTGAAAGGAGGAAAGGTCATCTGGCATACATGTGGGCAAATGGGTCTGCGGTAGGAGGAAAGTTCTTGACTATGCGTGTGGCGGAATGTTGTAGCAGATTGGTCATCTCGATTACTTGGGAAAGAGCCTGGTTGGCTGCATTGAACTTCGACGGCAAATCAGAATGCCATGTTAGTGTTCGCTGAGAGAAGAAAGTGATAACGTCGGCAGAGGGAATAGGATCAGGGTTTGGAAACGAGGGCTTGGTATTGGCACTCACAGCGGGAAACTGTTCCATGGAGTGAGGAAGGAACAAGAGCCTTTGTTGCCTGGGCTGTGTGCAATCGAGTATCTCCATCTGGCTTCACGATAGGGTGTCTGTAATCAAATTTACCCATTCATGGCCAAATGAGATGACAAAGGAAAAATACAGTTGAAGGCGAAGGAGGTCCGACGATGATTGAGCTCGGCCACATCAAAAGCTTATTCAAGAGTTCATCTCGGGATTGAGGTCACCAGTATCGCGAATGTTAAGGCTAAGAAGGTTAACCCTAACTTCTACGATCTTCCAGGACCATGGATACCTTTGGTGAAGAGAGAAGACGGTGGGAAAGCTAGATTGTTAGTAATAGTGTATTCTGCAGAAGGATAGGAGAATATGTGGAAAGAGTGTTAACTCTCCGATGACCGCAGTCCGGCTGCTAGGGTGTCAATTCCGGAGTGGGGTGGGCATCAGACATCGCCGCAGTGTCGATGCATGCTTTGCTAGAGCGGCCAATGGCAGAGCTGATGTCAAGACTAGCGTGGGCGAAGGACCTCGAGAAAACCGGCTAGCGTAGGCGTGCGGTCACGCTGATGCGTATGTGCGCGTCGGTCAAGGACAGTTAGCGCCTCGCCCCAGGAGGCAATGAGCGCGCAGGCAGGCTAAAGGCGTCATTCGTCAGCGGCTGGTCTAGAGTTCCAAGTGGCTGCAAAAGGCCACTTCAGACCCTTGTTAATCCTGCCCAACTTTACTATTTTCACTATCCCTGCAATTGTGTATGCGCGTTTTCGACCATCGATTACGATCAAGTCCAAAATGTGCATCAACACGTTGGTACATAATATGACAGCCTTAGGGAGTAGTTTAGAGTGGGATTGTACATAGTTAGCACAATCTTTAACTTCGCTCGAGGTCAGGAAGACCGAAAGGAACTCGGCGTGGGCCGCTTATATTTGTTAAGACTAAGACGGTTAACCCTAGCACCTACACAATAATTAGGAGAAAGTTGCCAATAGTTCTTCCAGGGCCTCCGACCGTGAGGCCCGTGGGAGAGGACGGCGTCGCCTTCGTCGCGCGAACACAAAACCCGAAGTGTTGTCTCGCGGCAGTCATCCCGGACGGCGGCCAAATACTCGCTTTGTCTCGCCAGACTGCTGGTAATTGTTTGGACAGCGCGAAGATGGCACGGACGACACTGGGTGTGTGAGAAAGTCCCTCAGACCTCAAACGATAGACAGACCAGGGGCTGGCCGTCAGCGTTACCGCAGCGTTAGCGTGATGAGTCAACAGTGGCGTTAATTCTAACTACAAACTATGTCCGCTTTACTTAACTCCTGCACTTTGATAAGGAAGAAGACGTGCCGAGCACCGGATCAATTGATTTATTGTCCCGAGATTTGAACTCTTACAGGAGTCCATCTTCAGGAATGAGAAGCAGCTACCAAAAGAGTATAATTATAATGGTCAAAGGCCAGTCAACTTTCAGAAATCATCAGGCTGTCAAGGCGTTCGTAACAGCAATCAAAAAGGATGGGGGAGGAGGGCAATTAGCTGTCAGTGGAATCGGGGGCAATTATAATGGTGTAGCTGTTGGTGGAGCAGGGGATTATGTACAATACTCCTGTACTACTGTTGTGACTAGCTCGCATCGAAGTGCATTTTCCCGAAGCCTCACAGACGCTAGTCCGGACGCCCGGATCAGCCAATCACAGTTGCCGCATCTATGCGTTTTGGGCTGGCAACAAATAGCATGCTTGCACGCGTCCCCACACAGTTTACCTGTCTGGACAAAAACATTCAAGGCTGACCCAGCCAATGAACGCTCTCTCTCTGTCCAGTGAACCAACTGTTGCCAAACCAGCACTTGGAGGCAGCCGGCTGAACTGGCTGGTCATGTGTTACCAAGTCCGGTTTCTTCTATTTATCCTCCGTTCCTCTGTGTACACAATATACTCTTCCTAGCATTCTCGCCTTCCTAAGACTTATTTTCTACTAAGTAACTATGGTCTGCAGATTACAGTTGCTAGGATTTAACTCACTTAAACCCCGGCGTACTATATCCTCGCTCAACCTTACTAGGTGTGAAGTCAGGTCCAAGGAGGCCAATAATGATGCGGTTACGACAATGTCTATTGCTACTGACTATTAATATCGTCGAGTATTAGTAGTAATTGTACAATTTTGTTAGGCTACAATCTGTCATGCGTGACGTTGATTTAAAATAAACTCTGGGGCTCAGTTCTCATTTTTCTCAACAAGGAGTGGAAAATCCAAGTTTATGTTATTTCAAGTAACTACATGCTTGGGACCCTAAGCAGCTCAGGGCTCACCTTGTCTTCCGCACTCTTAACTCTATCCTCACAGGCTGTGTCCGTTTAAACTAGAAGTTTGAATACGATCCTGTTGCTATAAGAACTTGCCTATGCTAAAGTGCTTGTCCTGATTGTTTCCTACAATTTAAATCATTAGAGCTGGGATACTACTGTTAGAAGTTTTGTACTCATACAAGAAGTGCTAGTTCTAGTAATCAGTCTTGCTAAAGGCAGTTAGTGGCAAGCTACAGCCACCATAGTGGATAACTTTGAGGATCTGTTATGAGCTTACGAATGCAAAATATGTGTCCATATATATATATATACATATTTATATATCCATTTTTAAAAATATCATTCTTCTCTCTGTTTCGGTTCTCAGTGACGCATAAACGGAACGTATAGTTTAAGCATGATTTTATTTTAACATGAGCAATATTCACTCTTCTGGTAAAGGGGACCCATGGACTAGAGGCAGTGTCTCGTACACAATGACTGAGGGTCCTTGGTTCAAATGTCGTGGTCTTGATCTCCTGAACGTCGTTCTTTTTGATTAAGACAAAAGTGTCCTCGACGTACCTGGCCATTGGCTTAAATCCAGCCTATCAAGCCCTCCGTACTAGACATCAATCCATCCAGCCAAGGCCCACGACGCCAACGAGCGATTTACAGCTGCATCAATGGTGGCCACTACTGCAGCCGGGGGGCAAGTGTAAGCCGCAATTTGCACGACTGGAATGAATCATCAACCGACCGGTGATCCCAAACAAGTGAACGGGCCTATCATGGCGAGCCACAATGGAACCACCCAACAAACTATGAGGGGATATCTTGGAGCAGCCACCCTGGGGCATACGAGTGGTCCACAGACCCAGCGGTGATTACAACAGTCGGGCAGCCGATGGGAGACACGCGAGGCCGTCACCAGTCTGGTCGCAGTCGCCCCCGAGCGGGCGCGATGTGCAGACAGATCCACCAGGGACTACAACAGCCGAACAGGCGAGCGGGTGCGATGGGCGGACAGATCGACCGATGACTACAACAGCCGTGCAGCAAATGGGAGACACGCGAGGCCGGCGCCAGTCCGAGTGCAGTCGCATTCCGAGCGCGCGCGATGAGCGGACATATCCACCGGGGACTACACCAACCGAGCATGTGACAGGAGTCACACATGGTCGTCTACAGTCGCCCACGGAGAGGCAGAGGCCAATCCACGACCAACAAAATGACCAGGGTCGGTGCATTGAGCCAACACAAATAAACGTCCAGCAGGACGACCAGGGTGCGCACTTAACACACTTCTATCATACGAGACAGTCAGCAAGACAAAACAAGTCTAGGCAAGCAGAAACAACCACCTTACCACTTTGATGATTGAAAAAGCGTGCTTTGGAAACGTCATCACCAATAAAATGTGGTCCATGAAGGCGCCTTTTCTGCTTCGTCTGATTTGGGGGATGAGGAGCGGGATATATATATATATATATATATCATCATCCCCCAAAGAAGGTGAAGAAGAAAACAAGGCGATGTCATGGACCACACTGTAATTGTACTGACGTTTCGGAAATATAGAAGACAGACAGGCGACGGGGGATGTAGGAGGACGGGCAGAGAGGGCCTTCGCCGCGCACATGACCGTAATGACTCACCTACCCACCGACGGACACCGGACCCGGAACGAGGGCTGATCCGCGCATCCGGCTCAGAGGGGAGGTCGGGCGGTGGTCACACTACCGGGCCGGTTAACTTAGACGCGTTAACGACACACGGACAGGCAATGGATAACACACACGGGCGCCAGCCACCCACAATGGAGGTGCCGCAGCCAATCCACGGACAGAACGAAGTTCAGCGCTCGTGCGTCAGCCATCGCTACAACACCAGATGGGTTGCGCGGCATTCTGAATCTCGGCAAGCAGGAACACACAACCCACCACTCTGATGATGGAAAATAGGGTATTTCCAAAACGTCAGCACAATTACAGTGTGGTCCACGAGAGCGCCTTGTTTTGTTCTTCGCCTTCTTTGGGGGATGATGATCGGGATAACTTATCTGGACCTCGTATCTTCACCTATGTTAATGTATATATGAGAAGGCAAGGTGATCACAGGAACCAAGGATTTAATGGCCTGACGCTTCGGAATCAGACAAGCTTCTATTGTCAAAGGTAGTAAATGCGCGAACGTTCACAGTATTTATAGGTAAAATTTAGCTAGGCATGGGGATGACTGCTGTCATGCGTCTGCGGGCTCGTCTTATCCGGAGGTGGTTACGTTGGTGGGATAATTGTCATTGATCGGGTGCGCATCGTTCGTAGGTTGGGCCCAGCCGACGTCATGTCGCCTTCACACCTTCCCTTTGAGGTGCAAATTGCGGTTGCCATGTTCGCGTTGACTTCTCGGTTGCTAGTGACCTGGCAGTCAAAGTCACCGTCGTCTCTTATCGGCGTGCTCACCCGCGTTCCCATCCTGTTGGCCACCTCACAGGCTTGTGGTCAAAACAGCTTGTCCCTCATTTGTCTTTGCGTCGGGTGGTCCTACGCCCTCGTTTGTGCTGTCGGCTGGTGCGTCTGGTCGGCGTTCCTGCCTCTGGTTCTGCTTCCTGTGCTTTTCTCGTAGACTTTGGTAGGCAACTGGTAGCGTCACACACCGATTAATGGAGCTACTTGTGGTATGCCAGGCTTCGAGCGTCTCCCTGGTCGTTTGGTCGCTTCCACGCCCTATAATTTCAGCATCTTTGAAAGCGATCTTGAGCCCAGTGGCCGCGCAATGTTCTGCCACTAGAGAGCGTTCTTCCTGTCTGCGCACCGCTCCATCGTGCTCGGTCATACGTGTCTGCAATTGCTTGCCCGTTGCCCCTACATAGTTCATTTCGCAGGAACTGCAGTTGATACGGTACACGACATTGGCAGGTTCATTACCTATCGCCTGATCGTTGCCTCGGGTCTGTGGGCGATACTGATACCCAATGGTTACAGGAGTCGAGCAGCTGCATCAGACACGTTTGCGATGTACGGTAGCGCCCGCCAGACTTTTGGTTGGCTGATTGTTGGCTTTCTAATCGGGTAAGTCCGCCTTCTCCGCTCTATGAAGCTCCGGGGGTACCCATTGACGGTGAAGATCTGCCGTAGATAGCGGAGTGCGGCCACTTTTTCGGCTGTTTCACTGCAGTGGGTTTCAGCCCTCTTTTAGAGACTTCGTACACAGCTGCGTTCGTGACACAATGGATGGTTGCTTTGGTAACTCAGGATCTGACGAGTGTTGGTAGCCTTCCTGTAAACCGTCGTCTTGAGGTTCCTGTCAGTCTTGCGATTAACCATCGTTTTCTGCCTCCATTGTGAATTGAATATCTGGAAAAATGGAGTTCAGGAAAGCATGAAAGTTGTTGACTCCTTCCCGCTTGATAATGACGAAAGTGTCCTCTTCATAACGCACCCGAAATTTGGGCTTGTGGTCGGCAAAAATTAACGTTTCCAACCTCTGTAGGACTGCCTCAGCGATGAAACCAGATAGAGGTGATTCCATCGGTGTACCTTTGGTTTGCTCGTAGACTGTCCCTTCAAAGGTAAAGTAAGTTCTGAGGCAGTACTTCAGCAAATGCAAGAGATGTCCACGTTTAGGTGTTTTGGCTGCCTTGATATATTGGCTGTCCAGTAGGTCGCTTACGGTTTCAATGGCAAGACTCTGCATGATCGAGGTGAATAATGAGGTGACGTCGAATGATATCATGATCTCATCTGCCTTGAGTTTTAATCCAGTTAGTCTCTCCAGAAAATCCGTGGCTGATCGGACTGTCATACATGAGCTCGACGTAAGGTGATTCAAACGTCGTAATATCCATTTGGCCAGGTTAAAGGTGGGTGTGCCACGGAGTGACACGATCGGACGAAGTGGAACACCCTCTTTGTGAACGGTGGGTAGGCCGTAAAGCCTTGCCATGGCTGCATCATTCGGTTTGATGGCTTATCTTTCTGCTCTGGTCATTGCACCTTTGCTGTGTAGCGTGGTAAGTGTAAAGTTGATTTGATTTACAAACGTTTTCATCGGGTCCCCTTCACACTTCTGGTATGCTTCGTAGTCCTCGAATAATGCGTTGGCAAACTGTGGCTTACACCTGCCCCCCGGCTGCAGTAGTGGCCACCATTGATGCAGCTGTAAATCGCTCGTTGGCGTCGTGGGCCTTGGCTGGATGGATTGATGTCTAGTACGGAGGGCTTGATAGGCTGGATTTAAGCCAATGGCCAGGTACGTCGAGGACACTTTTGTCTTAATCAAAAAGAACGAAGTTCAGGAGATCAAGACCACGACATTTGAACCAAGGACCCTCAGTCATTGTGTTCGAAACACTGCCTCTAGTCCATGGGTCCCCTTTACCAGAAGACTGAATATTGCTCATGTTAAAATAAAATTATGCTTAAACTATAAGTTCCGTTTATGCGTCATTGAGAAACGAAACAGAGAGAAGAATGATATTTTTAAAAATGGATATATATATATATATATGGAGTGGATCCGACAAAGACAAGGGAGACCGGAATGGCCATTTCT
>JAYGXS010000005.1:25883781-25897202 GCA_036362985.1 Ligula intestinalis
TTAGCCGTCATCAGCCAGTCATACCCAATCTCAGGGGTCGGAACCCCGGAGATTCGAAACCGGGACCTTTGGTCATTGGGTTTACCACCCTACCTCGGCACCACGGGCACGTTGCTTTGTCGGTTTTGATCGGGGATATGATGGAACAACGGTGCTCATCCGATATATCTGGTAAGGACACATACTTGTCCCGGAAGTGCCTTGAGGCTCGTACTTAAGCGATATCAGGCTTGTCGCTTAGCGACCTCGTAATATTATGGAGTGGATCTGACAAAGACAGGAGAGACCGGAATGACCATTTCTGGCTTGTAAGCCGTCATCAGCCAGTCATACCCACTCTCAGGGGTCGGAACCCGCGAGATTCGAACATGGGACCTTTGGTCATTGGGCTAACCGCCCTACCTCGGCACCACGGGCTCGTTGCTTTGTCGGTTGTGATCGGGGATATGATGGAACAAGGGTGCTCATCCGATCTATCTGGTAAGGGCACATACTTTTCCCGGAAGTGCCTTGAGGCTCGTACTAAAGTGATATCAGGCTTGTCGCTTAGCGACCTCGCAATATGATGGAGTGGATCCGACAAAGACAAGGGAGACCGGAATGGCCATTTCTGGCTTGTTAGCCTTCATCAGCCAGTCATACCCAATCTCAGGGGTCGGAGCCCCCGAGATTCGAACCCGGGACCTTTAGTCATTGGGTATACCACCCTATATCGGCACCACGGGCTCGTTGCTTTGTCGGTTGTGATCGGGGATATGATGGAACAAATGTGCTCAACCGATCTATCTGGTAAGGGCGCATACTTGTCCCGGAAGTGCCTTGATGCTCGTACTTAAGCGATATCAGGCTTGTCGCTTAGCGACCTCATAATATTATGGAGTGGATCTGACAAAGACAGGAGAGACCGGAATGACCATTTCTGGCTTGTAAGCCGTCATCAGCCGGTCATACCCAATCTCAGGGGTCGGAACCTGCGAGATTCGAACATGGGACCTTTGGTCATTGGGTTAACCGCCCTACCTCAGCACCACGGGCTCGTTGCTTTGTCGGTTGTGATCGGGGATATGATGGAACAACGGTGCTCATCCGATCTATCTGGTAAGGGCACATACTTGTCCCGGAAGGGCCTTGAGGCTCGTACTTGAGCGACATTAGGCTTGTCACTTAGCGATCTCAGAATATGATGGAGTTGATCCGTCAAAGACAAGGTAGACCGGAATGGCCATTTCTGGCTTGTTAGCCTTCATCAGCCAGTCATACCCAATCTCAGGGGTCAAAGCTCCCGAGATTCGAACCCGGGACCTTTAGTCATTGGGTATACCACCCTATATCGGCACCACGGGCTCGTTGCTTTGTCGGTTGTGATCGGGGATATGATCGAACAAATATGCTCAACCGATCTATCTGGTAAGGGCGCATACTTGTCCCGGAAGTGCCTTGAGGCTCGTACTTAAGTGATATCAGGCTTGTCGCTTAGCGACCTCAGAATATAATGGAGTGGATCCGACAAAGACAAGGGAGACCGGATTGGCCATTTCTGGCTTGTAAGCCTTCATCAGCCAGTCATACCCAATCTCAGGGGTCAAAGCTCCCGAGATTCGAACCTGGGACCTTTAGTCATTGGGTATACCACCCTATATCGGCACCACGGGCTCGTTGCTTTGTCGGTTGTGATCGGAGATATGATGGAACAAATGTGCTCAACCGATCTATCTGGTAAGGGCGCATACTTGTCCCGGAATTGCCTTGAGGCTCGTACTTAAGCGATATCAGGCTTGTCGCTTAGCGACCTCAGAATATGATGGAGTGGATCCGACAAAGACAAGGGAGACCGGAATGGTCCATGGAGGCGCCTTTTCTTCTTCATCTTCTTTAGGGGATGAGGAGCGGGATAATTTATCTGGACCGTATATCTTTAGTCATGTTTTATATATATATATATATATATATATATATATATATATATATATATATATCCTGATCATCATCCCCCAAACATGGTGAAGAAGGAAAAAGGCTCTGCCGTGGACTACACTGTAGTTGTGCTGAGGTTTCGGAAATACACTATTTTTCATCATCAGAATGTTGAGTTGTGTGTTCCGGCTTGCCGAGATTTGGAATGCCGTGCAACTTATTCGGTGCTGTAGCAATGGCCTACGCACGGGCTCTGAACTTCGTTCTGTCCGTGGATTGGCTGCGGCACCTCCATTGTGGTTGGCTGGCGCCTGTGTGTGTCATCCGTTGCCTGTCCATGTTTCGTTAACGCGTCGAAGTTAACCGGCCCGGTAGTGTGACCACTGCCCGTTCTCCCGGTCCGCCCGGTGTCCCACGGTGGGAAGGTGAGTCATCCCGGTCGTGTGCGTGGCGAAGGGCTCTCTCTGCACGTCCTCGTACTTTTCTCATCGCCAGTTCGTCTGTTGTTGTCGCCATCAGGTCTATGTGCGTATCGTGTGCACTTGGCCGGCTACTATCAGCTCTCCTTCCATACTCGGGTGGCTGGACCGGTTGGCATTCAAAGGTCAGACCCGGCTCACATGTTTGGGTTGTCTGTGGATTGATGACTAAGGTCGGCCGTTTGAGTCGCGATTTGTTCTTCTCCCCTGCCGCGTCGGTGACCACTGTTGACGAAGTTGTAAATCGCTCGCTAGCGCCGGCGGCCTCGTCGGGGATTATTTGACCTAATAGGCTGGATTTAAATCAATATTTTTGTTGATTGTAGCCCACTGCTGCTCATATGACCTTGCCGTGAGCACTTTTTATGAATTTCTCGCCAAAAAGTATGAGGAGGAGTACCAGCAACTTAAACGGCAACACGTCTTCAAATTGTGGTTTGAATTTCTCGTTCTTTGTTGGAAATTTTATTATCGGGATTTCTTTCCACCTAGCGCTCTGGCAGACTTTCGTTGTTGGCAATTGGATACGCTTTCACAATAACTCCAGCCTCAGAAAACACGGCAGGACATAAGTCAAAACGAGCAACATCTCCGTGACATCTCCTTTTGTCAACAATTCTCCCGGATTGCAGCTCTCTTCAAACGGCTGATACGTTTCAATAACCGTTTCATACAGTGGAACGCTTTATTCTGTACGAGAAGAGAGATTATCGTTTGATTTACCTGCACTAAGAAGAGCCTAAGAGAGTTTTTTGGCCGCGGTTTCTGAAGGTGAACTGGGCTGTATGGTGCTACGAGGGTTAGCTATCGGAACAGAAGACAGATCCCGTGGATGTGGTATACTGACGAGTATTCGTGATTCTGTTAATCCTTTTTACCCTTTTCCTATTTTCCATCCCCCCTGACACTACTGTTGTCCCGAAGAAGAAGATGCTATCACTGGAACAAGGACTTTATTTTCCTGACGTTTCGGATTCCATCGGGAATCCTTAGTCATAGGTAACCGTAAACAGGTCTGAGGCATGCGCAGATAAGGGGTTATACATGCACAGGACTCATAGCACAGGCGGTCCTGCAACGGCTGGAGTCGCTGGCTTTATGACACCACAAACCGAACCTCTGGGCTCGGTATGTGGACGAAACCTTCGTCGTTATTGAGCGGGACCAGGTGCTGACATTCAAAGAACGTCTGAACGCCGTCTTCCCGGACATTCAATTTACGATGGAGGAAGAAGACAACAACCAGCTGGCCTTCGTCGATGTCCTCGTTTGTCGCAAAGACGATGGTGGCCTTAAAACTAAAATGTTTAGGAAAGCAACCAACACTATGCAAGTCCTGAACTACAACAGCAACCATCCAAACGGTCACAAACGCAGCTGCGTAAGAGCACTATTCCGGCGCGTCGAGACGCATTGCAGCGAAGTGGAAGACAAAATTACTGAATTACAATATTTTCGACGGGAACTGAGAGCGAACCTGAAGGTAAAATGGAAAATATGAAAAAACTTCTCCAGCAGACCATCGCTGCGATGGAAAAAGTGATGACTTCAGTGCATACGCATGGACCGCCTAAAGAAGAACAGAGGATGCATATACCAGAAGTACAGGCCGCCATAGTGGACAACATAGACACCGTCACACCATCCGTTTCGAGCTCTAGGCCCACTGCAGCGAAGGCAACCAAAACTGTACATCAGGACTCCCGTCAGGAGGGTTATCATGGTGTAGTTGTTCAGGGGTTGCAAGAAGCAACTTCAGACAGTTCTGCCGACCAAGCAGTCACACCACACAGTTCGAGCTCCAGGCCCACTGCAGCAAAGGTGGCCAAAACAGTACCTAAAGACTCACGACCGGAGGATGATCATGGTGTAGTTGTTCAGGGGTTACAAGAAGCAACTTCAGACAGTTCTGCCGACCAAGCAGTCACACCACACAGTTCGAGCTCCAGGCCCACTGCAGCAAAGGTGGCCAAAACCGTACCTAAATACTCACGACCGGAGGATGATCATGGTGTAGTTGTTCAAGGGATGCAAGAGGCAACTTCAGACAGTTCTGCCGACCAAGCAGTCACACCACACAGTTCAAGCTCCAGGCCCACTGCAAAAAAGGTGGCGAAAACCTCTGCTAAGGGCACACGACACCGAGAGGATCATGAATACTGGCTTGTTGTACAGGGGCTAAAAGAGGCCATTTCAGACCGCTCAAACGACCAGAACGATCCGAACTTGGTTTCCTTTAACGATATCCTGAGCGATCTGTTCCCGCCAGGTAAAGAATTTGAAGTGCTCAAGTCATTTCGCATCGGGAAAAGGCCGGCAGATACTGCAGAAATGACCCGACCCAGACCGCTAAAAATATTATTTAAAAACAAGGAACATGTTCAGGTAATCCTGTCTAAAAACACTAACCTTCGTCACGCGCATAAAGAGGTTTTTTTTCAACCGGACTACTCCCTGGAGGAACGGCTGAAACACTGAGAACTAGTAGCGGAACTACAGTCGAGGAACAAGAATGGCGAGGTAGGCCTGAAAATCTTCAACGGGAAGATAATTCAGAAGAAAACATTGAACCAAACCGTAATACTTCGAACGACGGTCAGGAAGTGACTGTCACAACCGGGTTACACCGTACAAAGAAACTAAAGTGCATGTACATCAATGCACAAAGCCTGCTCTCCAAATTAGATGAGCTTAAGATTATTAGGTGCCAACTGGAACCAGACGTCGTCTGCATAACAGAAACATGGTTGTCCACGAAGGTAAGCGATCAGGAAGTTGCTCTCCCCGGGTTTCAAGTTTTCCGAAAAGATAGAGTCGGGCGTCCAGGTAGGGGTGTGCTAATCTATGTTAGACACGGCCTGCTCGTGTCCGACAAGTCCGAAAACCTTTCGGGCTATATAGAGGCAATATGGCTCACCGTTAGAACACCGGGGTCACAGACCCTTGACATCATGGTGGTCTACCGTCCACCGTCGAGCAACTAACAGTCAGACAATAGTCTGATAGAAGGAGTCGAAGAAATTGCTAGGAGATCCGATGTCATGGTCATGGGAGACTTTAACGACCCCCATATCGACTGGAATGTGAGTTCTGCGCCCGACTCAGAAGTAAAGTTCGATCGACGACTCCTGCGCACAGAACAGGCATCTTTCCTAACGCAACAGTCCTATATCCGACCAGATTACGCGAAGGGCAACAAGCTAATTGCTTAGATCTAGTACTTACCAAAGCACCTGATAGCGTGGACATTGTAAATTGTTTACCACCTCTCGGAAAAAGTGATCACGTAGTGCTACAGTGGGAATATTCACTCTTCTCTGTGCCCGATCGTAGTGCGGTAACCAGACGCAACATATGGAGAGGGGACTTTACACAAATGAAAACCACAGTGAGTGAGATAGACTGGAACGAACTATTCACCGGGTGCGTTCTCGATGATTAGTCGGCATTCAAAGCCGTATTGCACGGACTAATTACCGATTTCTGTCCTATCACGGTAAAGAAAGTAACAAATAGGCCTCGATGGCTACCGCCGACGCTAAAGTGGGAAGTAAACCGCAAAGGAAAGCTGTTCAAAATCTATCGCAGAGAGAGGACCCCCGAATCGTACAATAGGTATAAGGCACAGAGAAACAAGGTTAAGAGCCTGATACGAATATGCCGACAAAACTTCGAGAGTAATCTAAGAAATCGTGCAGTAGGAAACCCAAAGCTTTTCTACAGCTACGTTAGGCAATGTACTCGAAATAGAGACCCTATTCCTCTGCTAAAAACAGACGACGGTGTAGAAATTTGCGAGATTAACAAAAAGGCGGAACATCTATCCTGCTTCTTCCAGTCGGTCTTTACGAGAGAGGCTGAGTTCACCGCTATTAACTGCAGTGTGGGTGTGATCCAGACCATAGCCTCGGTTGCACTCACGGAAGCTACCGTTCTGCGAGAACTTCTACAGCTTAAAGAAACGAAGTCGTCAGGTCCGGATGAGATACCTGCAAAGCTATTAAAAGAGCTAGCCATAGAGTTGGCGTTACCCCTGTACCTTATCTTCCGAGCTTCTCTTAATACTGGACAAGTGCCACCCGATTGGAAGACAGCGTGGATCTCACCCATCCACAAAAGTGGAAGTCGGGCGACCGCAAATAACTATAGACCGGTCAGCCTCACCTCAATATCCTGCAAGCTTATGGAACGCATAGTCAAACGCGAGCTGATGCACTTTTTGGAGCAACATCAACTTCTTTCTGATAAGCAGCACGGATTCCGCAGGGGAAGGTCCTGCTTGACCAATCTGCTCTATTGTCTAGAACAATGGACCCGAGCGATCGATGAAGGGAATACGGTGCATACAGTCTTCGTAGACTTCAACAAGGCGTTTGACACGGTGCCCCATCAACGTCTCTTATACAAGCTCAGCCGCATAGGGATAAGGGGAAACCTTTTGCAGTGGATAGCAAACTTCTTGACTGGTCGTACCCAGACCGTATGTATTGGCGAACAGCGGTAGGCGGAGGTAGCAGTTGAGAGCGGGGTTCCACAGGGATCTGTTCTTGGCCCTACTCTCTTCCTTATATATATATTGATGACTGCATAAGCGGACTAGACTGCGAAATCGCAATGTTTGCTAATGACATAAAACTTTGGAAGGTCATACGCAACCAAGACGATGAATTAAACCTCCAGGCAAATTTGCATAGACTGGAGCAATGGTCGACCCTTTGGCTCATGCCATTCAATGTGGCCAAATGCAACCTAATGCGCTTTGGTAGAACCAGCACTACGACTCGGAGGGTGTATTACCTGAATCACACGCCGCTGCCAGAGGTTGAGGCTCAGAAAGACCTGGGGGTGTGGTTCACGCCTTCACTGAAGCCATCACTCCACGTCCTGAAAGTGGCTAAATCCGCAATGTCGAGCTTGTATCTAATCAAGCGAGCCTTTGCTAAGTTTGACAAAGCTGTATTTGGACAGGTATTCGGCACGTTCGTGCGACCTCAACTGGAATTTGCCATCCAAGCCAGGAGACCTTGGGCAGCCAAAGACAAAAAAAACCTCGAAAGGGTACAAAGACGCGCAACAAAATTAGTACGAGGCCAACAGAACCTCCTTTATGAGACCCGATGGGTAAATCTTGACTTTTTTCCTCTGGATTACAGGCAGATACGTGGGGACCTAATCCAGGCACTTCGCATGTTGCGTGGTCAGGATTGCTGCCTACAAACAAATGACTTCTTTGAGCGGGCCAACACCTCTAGGCTGCGAGGACACCCCCTCAAATTACGTGTGACTGGGGCAAGACTTGACCCAAGAAAATTATTTTTCTCTAAGAGGGTAATCCAGGCATGGAATGCCCTTCCTGCGGATATTGTCATGTCCCCTTCCGTGGATGTCTTTAAGGCAAACCTAGACCGATATAATGAGTATCGTCACGATTAAGTACTCCAAATCCAATCACTGAACTATTCCGATTCTAAAAATTGAAGCGCTCTACATCCAAAACCTGAAATGCTAGAAATGCTATAAATATATATTAATAGTAATTTGTAAGTAGTATTATTATTAGTAATTAACCAAATGAGTTTCTGACATTATCTACCTATGGTTTTGTTGCCCTGTGTATAAGTAGTACAGTTGACTATATCCTTACAGACAATTGTGCGAATGACAATGACCTGGAGATGCTGCAATGTCACTTATTGTTACCCAAAGCTGGAATGTGACTTTTACCGTTGTATACAGGCCTCCAAACCAACCTGCGGAAAAAGATCAGCTGTTAATCACCCGACTTCTTGAGGAGTGTCGGAAGCAAGACAGCATTATTGTAGGCGATTTCAATGCCCCGTCAATTAACTGGGATCTGATGAACAGTAATGGCCCTAGACAAGGATTCGATCAAATGCTATTAGACATGACACTTGACGAATTCCTATTTCAGCATGTACGAACCACGATTCGAATGCGTGAAGGTCAGAGATCTGGTTGTCTGGATCTACTTTTTACCAAAAGCGAGGAAAGTGTTGATGAAATAAATGTTGGTCCACCACTAGGTTCCTCTGATCATATGACATTGATGTGGGAATCAACGATGGTAGCTGTCCCCGAAAGAAGCTCCCAGCCATTTAGAAATGTCTGGCGGGGAAATTTTGAGGCAATGAAGATGACGATTGGGCCAACAAGATGGACGGAATCATTCCGAGGGGGTATGAATGAATGTTGGAATATCTTTGAAGCAAGAATGAAAAACTTGGTCAATTTGTACTGCGTGCTAACACCGATCGAATAGGCTTCCGAACTAAACAAAGTTCATGTGGTGGTCAGAGGTTCCCAACGGGTGATCGCCCGCCAGGCCGATTCCGGCCAAGTCATAATAGCAGCGAGTAGCACTACAAGTAGTGTTAATTCTATCTGACAATGATTTTATACCATACGTGTAGTGCTACGTGTTTTGAGAATAGGTATTTCCGTGGTTACTCTGCGGTAGTTGATTGTCTTCGACGAAAATGTTCATCGAAATCCAGGGTCCTACCATCAAAAGTCATGTCCCGTCCACCTTCTTCCAAGTCATGCACCTAATACTTTTCGCGATTATTTCCCTGATTATTACCTGGAGGTCATACACTAGAAACCGAATAGAGAACGTTGGGGGCCTACTGAAGAGCTGAACCCCTTCTTGCTGTTTCATGCAGTAGCAGAAACATTGGCGGAACACGTTTCTGGGCTTTTAGCTAGTATCTATGCGAAAGTTTGGGAAAATATCATTGTCACATATATAGATATATAAACATAGGAGAAGATACGAGGTCCAGATAAATTATCCCGATCATCATCCCCCAAAGAAGGCGAAGAAGAAAACAAGGCACTGTCGTGGACCACGTTGTAATTGTGCTGACGTTTCGGAAATACACTATTTTCAATCATCAGAGTGGTGAGTTGTGTGTTCCTGCTTGCCGAGATTTGGAATGCCGCGCAACCCATCTGGTGTTGTAGCGATGGCTGACGCATGAGCGCTGAACTTCTTTCTGTCCGTGGATTGGCTGCAACACCTCCATTGTGGGTGGCTGGCGCCTGTGTGTGTCATCCGTTGCCTGCCCATGTGGCGTTAACGCGTCTACGTTAACCGGCCCGGTAGTGTGACAACTGCCCGTCCTCCCCTCTGTGCCGGATGCGTGGATCAGCCCTCGTTTTGGATCCGTAGTCCCAAGGTGGGTAGGTGAGTCATCCCGGTCATGTGCGCGGCGAAGGGCTCTCTCTGCACGTCCTTGTACTTTTCCCATCGCCTGTTCATCTGTCGTTGTCGCCATCAGGTCTGTGTGCGTATCGTGTGCACTTGGCCGGCTATTATCAGCTCTCCTTCCATACTCGGGTGGCTGGACCGGTTGGCATTCAAAAATCAGACCCGGCTCACATGTTTGGGTTCGTCGGTGGATTGATGACTCATGTCGGCCGTTTGAGTCGTGTTTAGTTCTCCTCCCCTGCCGCGTCGGTGACCACTTTTGACGAAGTTGCAAGTTGCTTTCTAGCGCCGGCGGCCTCATCGGGGATGATTAGACCTAATAGGCTGGATTTAAATCAATATTTTGTTGCTTGTGCCCACGGATGCCCAACTGTCAAGCACCAATCTGGTCATCTTGTTGTTGGATCGGCCGATGACTTTGGCGTTTAAAAAAGCAAACTTATGCTTCTCCCGGTCCATGTGGCCGTATAACAGTGACAGTTTATCCTCGCAATCGACTGCAAGTTGGTGTTCATGCAGTCTTGTGCAGAGGCATTTACTTGTTTCAGCGACATACCTTGCACTGCAATTTTGGCATGGTATGCTGTAGACCACTGCTGATTGTTCCGTTGCCGGAAGCGGGTTCTTAGGTTTCATTATCTGCTGCTGGACAAATGAATCGGTTAGTGGGCCACCTCAATTCTGAAAGGGTTCATAAGTCAAGCTGTCGCCTCCGAAACATTTTTCACGTAGGGGATCGCTAGCCAGAACTTTGGTTTTTCGTCGGCTGGTCGACTTCGGATGGGCCTTCGTCGGCACTCACGCATGAAGGATAGCGGATAACCGTTAGATATGAACAGGGAATTGAGGTTGTTCGCCTCCGCCTTTTTCCCGCCCTCATCGCTGCAGTGCCTTTAAACGCGATGGAATAGAGACTTAACGCAACTGCGTTTGTGACCAATTGGATGTTTACTTTGGAATTGCAGGATGCGTTTGGTGTTCGTTGCCTTACGATAGACCGTAGTTTTTATCCTCCCCTCGGGAATCCTCTTGAGATACACATGCAGGAAAGGCAACTGGTAGTTATCTTCTTCTTCCATCATAAATTGGATGTCAGGGAATATAGAGTTCAGTAAGCTCTTAAAGCTCTGAACGTCGTTCCTTTTGATTACGACAAAGGTGTCGTCAACGTATCTGGTCCAGAATTTTGGTCAGTAAGCTTGGAAGACTAGTCTTTCTAGCCTCTGCAGGACAACCTCGGCAATAAGTCCCGGCAGGGGGAGCCCATCGGTTTTCCTTTCATCTGTTCATAAACCTGGTTGCTGAAGCTGAAGAAAGTTCTGAGACACAATTCCAGCAGCTCAATGACGTCAGTCAGTATCAGTCAGTATATTTGGAGTCAATGACGGAATCCCTTACAAACTCCATTGAAATGGTACAGGAATGCATACGTTATTGTGACACATGCAAACCTTGTTGCAGATCGCTTTTGTTGTGCAAAAGTGCACAGAAATAATTTGGAAAAATGAATTGTTGAAGATGTGAGGCGTTTGCGGAACGGCAGTGTACAAATGTTCACTGAAGATCCAGTCTCTGTGATCTTCTAGCGTAAATACATACGTTATTGAAATCAAACAAGTAGTGTGATTGTTTGTAATGTTATGTCAAATAGGTGTAAGGTGTTAACATATGGTTATCCAAACGTCTCTTGAAGACGTCAACCGTGGGTGCAAGTACAAAAGACTCGGGCAAGGAGTTCCACTGTCAAAAGAACCTTTGAGAGAAGAAGGATGAACGTTGGTTTGTTCCGCTTAGTTTCTTCTTCAACTGGCTGTCATGTCTTTGGAGGTTCCTTCTTGGGGCCATTTGAAAGAGATCCTCCCATTTAACATCGGGACCAGTTTCCCTTAGTAATTGAAAAGTTGGTATAAGATCCCCTCCGTCTTGTCAGCTGCTGTCCATAGGTGAACTGCTTAAGTTCAGGGACAACTTTGGTAGAACGTCTTTGAACACTTCGGGAATCCGCATGTCTTTCTGAAGCCAGGGCCGCCAAGCCCGTATCGCATATTCCAGATGCGGCCGCACGAACGTTCCATATACTTTTCCGAAGACATCGGTATTCAGGTTAACGAACGTCCTTCGTATGGTGCCTATGACCGACATTGCTCTCGCTGCGGCTTTGGAATTCTGTGCGGTGACACTTAGATCGCCTTTAATAAGAACACCTAGGTCTCTTTGCACACTTACGGTTTCGAGTGTTCGGCCTCCCAAGATATAATGTCGCGAGAGTGCAGTTCTTCATCGTCTTGCTGATAGCATGTGCATTGTCAGATTGAAGTTCATACACCAACTGTCGCTCGAACATTGCAGTCGATCTATATCCTCTTGTAATATTTGGAAGTCCATTTCGTCTTTTATCTCTCTCCACAGTTTGAGATCATCAGCAAAGAGAACTATGTCAGATTTAATTTCTCGCACGATGTTATTTACGTAAATGATGAAAAGGACCGGCCCAAGAACTGACACTTGTGGAACTCTACTATTGACAGGTGCCCACTCTGAACAGTAGCCACCTGCAGTATATTTTTGACTACGGTCTCCAAGAAAATCTTTAATTCAGTTCAAGAGATTCCCTGTTATCCCAAAGTCGGTCAGTTTTTTGGATGAGTTGCTGATGTGGAACTCGATCAAACGCCTTGGTGAAGTCAAAATAAATAAAATCGACTGGGTGGCCTTCATCCATGGAATTTGTGCAGTGTTCTAGCGTTGTGATACGACTTGTAAGAGAAGACCTGTTCTCATAGAAACCATGCTGGACTGAGCTTATTTGGAGGCAAAATGAATCGAGCGATAAAATCGATTTTTTTATTATCCTTTCCATCAGCTTACAGCAGATGCACGTCAAACTAACCGGTCGGTAGTTGGTGGGATAGAGTTGTGATCTACCTTTATGGATGGGTACGACATTTGCCTACTTCCATGTTTCAGGTTGTTTACCAGCTTCGAGCGATTTGCGAAAAATTAAACTGAGTGGTTCCGCTAATTCCTCAGATAGTTAGCGTAGAAGTACCCCTGGGATCTCATCCGGTCCAGGTGACTTGGCCGGATCCAACTTCTTTAACTCTGTCAAAACTGTCTGCGGTGAAAATAATACAGTGTTTATAATCGAGTTGTTGACGGCTTGTGACAAAGGGCGTGGCTGGAGATGTTGCTCCGTGTTATAGACACCTTGGAAGAATTCTGAAAAAAGTTCGGCGTTTTGAGGGCCACTACTCACAGTTTCCTTGTTTTTGTCTTTTAAAGTTGTGAGATGATCACGGTTCTTTGTAGAACGTCTGATGTAGGAGTAGAAGGCGTTGGGTTTTTGCGGCGCCTCTTCCAGGAGTCGTAGTTCATACGAGGTTCGTGTTGCTCTGATGATTTTCTTGCAGAATTTGCGTTGTTGTCCGTACTCCTGCAGCTTGTTTTGATCATTCGTCTGTTAAAATATCTTCCACAGCCTGTGTTTCTTACGCATCTCTTTTTTTACTGTTTTGTCAGCCATCTTTATCATTTGTCCGTCAAACATTTTTTTAAAAAGGACAGTACAATTTGAGCAAGTTTTTCATTCTTGCTTCAAAGATATTCCAGCATTCATTTGTACCCCCTCGGAATAATTCCGTCTATCTATGTCCGCTTAACTTAACTCCTGCACTTGGATAAGGAAGAAGACGTACCGAGCACCGGATCAATTGATTTATTGTCCCGAGATTTGAACTCTTACAGGAGTCTATCTTCAGGAATGAGAAGCAGCTACCAAAAGAGTATAATTATAATGG
>JAYGXS010000005.1:25897302-25907826 GCA_036362985.1 Ligula intestinalis
CCATTTCCTTTACTACTGATATCAATAAATTTTATCCAAAATTATCACCCTTGTCAGCAACTCCTATTGTTCCGCCTGTGGAACCAACCCCAGAACAAACAAGTAAGTCATTGACCAAACTTAATGTCAGCGAGCACATTTTAATCGCTGCGCCCAGCATTCATTTAACATCCGTTTAGTGTTTATTATCTTGAATGTCATACGTATCCGTAATGTATAACTTATTTATATGTTCACTTATATCCTCATTGACATTTCACCTAATTTATCTCAATAAGTTTGTAATATTTTGAACTTTTCCAATGTACTGATGTGCAGCTGAACTAATGTTTAACGACCCTATCACAAAGTGTGCTCTTTTATTAAAATGTAGAATTTTGTAGGAAATCTTAAACATATTAACGGATGAAGATCGTTCCGCAAATTATGCTTTACTCTGAATACATGCTACAAAATGCGGTTAACTGTACGTATTGTTGCTGGCAAATTTGCGGTTCTCCCTTTCTGTGGTTTCAATCGAAATTGGTTGTTAGACTTAACTTATATTTAGACGCTTTTTATAGGTATTTAATCTATATATTACTGTTAGTATTCTTTATAGGATAATAAATGAAATCTTGCTTTGCTAAACCGCCATTTTACTGTTAGCAATCTGGTACATGTCATCATCGAAAGCAATGGATAACCAGCGCTTGCTTATTAAGAACAACATAGTTACTAACTAGTGGATTCAGTTGGTACATATTTTGAGAGCTGCGTTAACCTAGATGTCATAGAGAGGTAAAAAATATTTGACATAATGCAGAATAAAATCTCCTTATCCACAAAAAAACGTTTTTGTGGTTTAGTCAGGGAGTTCTTTCAGCAGGGAAACACAAGAAAATGTGAATGCGGTAATCAGACATTTCAAAAATTCTCGGGCTCTCGCGCATTTAATCTCTCTATGCTTTTTATTGTAACACATAAACAGACTCGAAAAAAGGATTGTTTCAAGGGGTTATTTTACTTTTGTAGTGCTTTTGCTTTATCAGTAGTTGAATGTTCATGACAGTCCATTTCCTTTACTACTGATATCAATAAATTTTATCCAAAATTATCAACCTTGTCAGCAACTCCTATTGTTCCGCCTGTGGAAACAACGCCAGAACATACAAGTAAGTCATTGACCAAAATAAATATCTGCGAGCACATTTGAATCGCTGCGCACAGCATTCATTTAACATCCATTTAGTATTTATAATCTTAAATTACATATTAATCGGTCATGTTTAACATATTTATATGTTCACTTATATCCTCATGGATATGTCTCTTAATTTATCCCAATACTTATGTAATATTTTGAACCTTTCCAATGTATTGATGTGCAACTGAACCAATGTCTAACGACCCTATCAAATAGTGTGTGCTCTTTCATTAAGATGTAGAATGTTGTAGGAAATCTTAAACATCTTAACGGATGAAGACCGTTCCGCAAATTATGCCTTTCTCTTAATACATGCTACAAAATGCGAACAGCTGTACGTGTTGCTGCTGGCAAATTTACGGTTTCTCCCTTTCTGTGCTTTTAATCGAAATTGGTTGTTGGACTTAACTTAAATTTGGCCCTATTTATAGGTATTTTATCTATATATTACTGTTTATATTCTATATAGGATGATAAGTGGAATCTTGCTTTGCATTAACCGGCATTTTACTGTTAGCAATCTGGTACATGTCATCATCGAAATCAATGGATAAACAGCGCTTGCTTTTTAAGAACAACATACTTACTAACTAGTGGATTTTATTGGTACATATTTTGAGTGTTGCGATTGCCTAGACGTCAAAGAGAGGTAAAAAAGTTATGAAAATACTTGCAGGATGAAATCTGCTTACACAAAAATAACGTTTTTGTGGTTTTGTCAGGGAAATCATCAGGGAAACACAAGAAAATGTGAATGCGGGAATCCGAAATTTCAAAAAAGCTCGGGCTCACGTACATTTAATCTCTCTATGCTTATTATTTTAACACATGTGCAGACTCGAAAATAGGATTGTTTCGAGGGGTTATTTTAATTATGTAGTCTTTTTGCTTTATCAATAGTTGAATGTTTATGACAGTCCATCTTCTTTACTACTGATATCAATAAATTTTATCCAAAATTATCAACCTTGTCAGCAACTCCTATTGTTCCGCCTGTGGAAACAACCCCAGAACAAACCAGTAAGTCATTGACGAAACTTAATATCTGCTAGCACATTTTAATCGCTTCGCCCAGCATTCATTTCTTTTTTCGTTAAGTCTTTATAATCCTGAACGTCAAACGAGTCCGATACTTATAAATTCTTTATATGTTCACAAATATTCTCATTGAAATTCCTCCTAATTTATCCCAATGAGCGTGTAACATGTTCAATAATTCCAATGTACTGATTTGCAATTCATCTAATGTTTTAACGACTTTATCCCAACGTGTGTTCTTTTATTTGGAGGAGGAATGTTATATGAAAAGTTAAACATATTTACGTATGAAGACTGTTCCGCAAATTATGCCTTACTCTTTATACATACTACAAAATGCGAAAAGCTGTACATGTTTTCCTGGGAAATTTGATCGTTTCTCCGTTTCTCTGGTTTTAATGGAAATTGGTCATTAGACTTAACTTACATTTCGACCTATTTATAGGTATTTTACCTTTCTATTCATGTTTATGTTCTATATAGGATAACAAATGGAATCTTGCTTTGCATTAACCGGCATTTTACTGTTAGCAATCTGGTACATGTCATCATCGAAAGCAATGGATAACCAGCGCTTGCTTTTTAAGAACAACATACTTACCAACTAGTGGATTCTATTGGTACATATTTTGAGAGTTGCGTTAACCTAGATGTCATAGAGAGGTAAAAATGTTATGAAAATACTTGCAGGGTGAAATACCCTTACACAACATTAATGTTTGTGTGGTTTTGTCAGGGAGTTCTTTCAGCAAGGAAATTCAAGAAAATGTGAATGCGGGAATCCAATATTTCCAAAAAGCTTGGGCTGTCGCACATTAAATCTCGCTATGCTTATTATTGTAACACATTTACAGACTCGAAAATAGGATTGTGTCTAAGGGTTACTTTAATAATGAAAATTTCTTCTTTTTCTCTGATCCAGTGTTTATGACAGTCTATTGCTTAACTACTGAAATCCTTAAATTTTATCCAAAATTATCTTTTGTATCAGTACCACCAATTGTACCGCCTGCGGAAATGACCCCAGAACAAACAAGTCATTCACCAAACTTTATGTCAGCAAACGCATTTTAATCGCTGCATCCAGTATTCATTTAAGGTCAATTGTGTCTTCAATATCTCGAAAGTCATACGTTTCTGTGATGTAAAAATTATTAATATGCTCAAAAATATCTTTATTGACATGTCTTCTAATTTATCCCAGTAAGCCTTTATATGTGCGTCTTTTCCTATGTAGTGTCTTTTATATCACAACGTATGCTCCCTCATGAAGATTAAAAGCGTCCTAACGAATCTTGAGCGTAATCATATCTGGGCAGTGTTCCGGAAAGGGCACCTTTATCTAATTATGCGATGCAATGTGCCCAAAAATGTGAAAGCTTACCAGTTCCTCCTTACAAAGCTGGCAGAATATATTCGTCTGAGACCTTTATCGAATTTCGTGATATTAGTAAACATAAGTTAGACCTGATTACGCGTGTCAATTACATACCACACGAATTTTAAATTCTGCTCAGTTAAAGGAATAGAATCATGTGTTACATTTATTTTTCTTTAACTGTAAGCAGTGTGCCTTATGCAAACATCCAAAGTACTACAATCGTGGACGTCCGAATAATTAAATAAAAAGCCATCAAGCAACAAATTCTGTAAGCATACATTTGCAGAGTGGTTCAAAGCTTTATCTAGGATGCAAATAAATTATCAAGAGAATCTTTCAGGAAAAACATTTTACAGATGATGTCTGTGCACACAATGGAAAGTCAGAAACAAGTGCAAGCCTCTATGCTACCTGTCAATCTAGCTGGCGATATGGCAACATATGTACATATAAGACCAGTTTTAGTGTCCTCAGTATATACAGATAAAAAGCTGCTACAGCATCAGGATGGTGCGAAGCTTTTTCTGTGTAAATATGCTATGAAGTAAACTACGTATGAATGCAGTCAGATTAACTAAAAACATTTGCATTACCGGCAACTCCGGAAAACACAGGAGAAACAATTAAGTCATTCACCAAACATAATGTCAGCAAGTTAATGTTTATCGCTGTATTCAGTATTTGTTTGACATAAATTATATGGGTCATGATCTCGAAAGTCATGTGTATTTCGAAATGTGCTAAACACTGATACGAACGCAAATATCGTCAATGACATCTGCTCTACTTTATCGCAATAAGCGGGTTATATGTGCAATTTTACTAATGATTTGAAGTGTCTATCTACACCTATGAAGAAGAATGTTTTACTGGTGTTGTCCGTGCACTCTAACAGCGTGGAGAGTCATGGGAATATGCAAGCCTTGGTGCTTAATATCAAACTCTGTGGCGATGTGGCCGCAGGTATATCTAAACGTTCTGTTTTAGTGGCCATTTTATATATACCCTCGACTGTGTTATAATGTCAGGATTTTGTGAGGCGATTTTGTTGTATTGATTACATGAATTGAATTGAAACTCTTTTTCTAGCCTTTGCGTGCAGTAAGATTTATTTTGTATATCTGCATTGCCAGCACCTGCGGATACAACGACAGAAAGTACAAGTTAGTCAACTATGCTTTTCTGTATTTTATTAGCGATTGATATGGCCGCGCAATCGTCATTTACATTCGTTCTACTTTATCCCAAGATGCGTGTTATGTGTGTTTTTTTACTGAGGTACGAATATTGAGTTCAGCACGTATACTTTTTTTAAGATGAAGCATGTTATAGCAAATTGCAAACTTTATCACGTCATGGGGAATATTCCACAGTATATCGCCTTGCCTAACAAAGTAATGGAATATTTGCCAGAGAATAAAAGCGTAAATGTTAAGTGTTAGGTCGGGCCCGACAACTGTTGGTTTTTCTGTCGTGATTACTCATCTAACGGTGCAAACCGCGTGATCGAATATATCAATCAAGCCGTCGTTAATGTTTAGTCTCTCTGTCCAACCGAACGTCAGCCAGCATGTGAACTCTCACCCATGGAATTTTATTTATCCAATCTTCTGTGCTTTGCTTTCTATATGCTCTCTGTGCTAAATACGGAAAAGGACTTCTTATTCTCTGGCTTTTTTGTCATATCCTTTATTGGGGACTCACAATATAGGCGTAGCTAGATGGCGATATCGCAGTTTTGGCCACATTTACAGCAACTCCTAGCACATTTAACAATATGCCGTTTCCTGTCGCTCAAATCGATTTTGTTGATTGGATTAAAGGTAGATGGTGACCTTTTTATATGTATGATTTCCATTTGCTACGTGTACATATTCGGCACACATTAAAAAATAAAATACAACTTTTCATTCATTAAGTTTCACTGTAAGCAATCTGGTATATGTAATCGTTCAAAGCAATGGCCAAAGTGCACCTTCTTTCAAAGAAATGTAACGCTACCAAATAGTGGATGCAATCGATACGCATTTAAAGAGTGGTGTAAAAGAGAAAACGGCTCTACAGGTAAACAGGCAAGTCACAGGAAGTAATTGAAAGGAAGATTCAATTTCAAGGACAACATTTTTGTTTTTTCCTGACGTTTTGAATATTGGCCAAATCATGTCAGCACTCAGGAGATGCACAGCCTCCGCGATGTATTACGACAAAATCGCGGAAACAGATGGCTGTGCAGTCATTTCGACCAGTTTCTTCACGCCCAGTGAATTGTCAGCGAGTCAGAGCCGGTAATCACAAAACAGGTCAATTATCGTAGATTGTCGTAGTTTGTGTCATTCATGTAAAGAAATGAATGCAATGCCCTTTGCAGTTTCTACTGCTACTGATTTCTGCTTGAGTATCCTGATTTAGGAGCAGCGGCAGATGTGGGGACGTCAGGCCTATGGTGGTGTTTTGCCAGCAATTGAATGTTTCAGAAGGACAGTTGGCGAGCATACGTATACTTTCGATAAATTCTCTTCGGGCCATTACATTTATATGGAAGGGGAAGGTACAGGGTGACAAGCAATCAATTAATTATCGTTCTAATCAACTTAGTCTTGGGAATGGGGGCTTGGGGTTTGGGTTGATAAAAAGGGGTAGTGACAGGGTAATTAGGAGAGGGGGGAAAAGAACGCGTGGAAAATGCTGGCAGTTCTGCGGCCGTTGGCCATGCTAGGCTTGGGGCCTGAAGAAAGTTCTTCTGCGCGCACAACACCGGCTTCATCAGGCGAATGGCCGTGGCCTCCGCTGTTGCCAGCAGCCGTTGACCCAGGGACTTCGGGTAATCTGGTGAGACCTTGTAGATCACCTTAAAGGCTTCGTTCGGGCCAACACGGTGGCCAGAGTCCACCATATGAGCAAGAATGGAACTGTTGATGTTCCTGACTTCGCCTTTGTTAAGCCATGCTGGCAGATGCTCCCGTATCCTCTTGGATAAGCGCCGGCTCGTGCGACCTATGTAACCTGCTCCACAGCAACAAGTAAATGAGTAGATGCACATGGAAGTGATCTGGACTGGCAGATTATCCTTACCTTCGCCGTGTAGGACCGGGTTTGTTGAGAATAACACCCGAACGTTCGCTGCTGGGAAGGTTCGTGATACGGCTTGGTTAAGGCGTCGGCTTAACAGTTCACTTGCTGCGTCCCCTTGAAAGGGGACTTTGAGGAAAAGGGTCTTCTTTTCCACGGTGGGTGTTAAGGGTTTGCGTTCTCTCTCCATCATTTTCTTCTGAATAAACTTCTCAGGGTACCCGTTCTCTCGAAGCAGGTCCTGGATCTTCGTGAGCTCTCTTTCGATAGTATTGTGCGAGCAGATTATTCTAGCCCTTTGCGTTAAGCAGCGGACTAGATTACGCTTCTGCTGGATGGGTAAGAAACTGTGAAAGTTCGTGTACTGTCCGGACCAGGTTTTCTTTCTATAAACGCTCCTTCGGAGGCTACCATCAGGTCGTCTGCTTAGGAGAACGTCCAAGAACGGAAGCGAACCTGCCGTTTCCATCTCCAATGTGAACTTTATGGAGGGGTGTGCTTAGTTGACAGTATTTAGAAGCAAGTCTATATTGGTGTCTGCTGGGGCGATAGCAAAGATATCATCGACATAGCGACCGTAGTGTTTAAATTCATGAATCTGGTCGCTAAGTTGAAACTTCTCCAGCTTGCCCATGAAGATATTTGCTAGGAGAGGCCCAAGGGGGGAACCCATGGCGACGCCGTCTATCTGTCGATATAGTTGGTTATCAAAAAGGAACTGCACATTTAATGTGCATTTTAGTAGAAGTTCCTTCAGGGCTTCTATTGGAATTCCTACTTCTGTCTGATTCGTCAATGAGAGTCGCAGATGTAATCTACTGTTTCCACGACCGGGACGTTCGTAAATAGCGACGAGACGTCTAAGGAGAGCATCATCATGCCATTTAGGTTTATGTCCCTGATTTCGTCAATAAATGTGAACGTGTATTGATAGCTCCGTGGTGCTAGTTGCTGCTGCAGCGGTTTGAGTTTATCCACTAACCACTTGGCTATCGTATGGTAGGGCGAGTTACGCATGTCCAAGATCGGACGAACTGGCAGGCCATCCTTGTGGATTTTTGGGAGGTTATACAGGCGAGGGATATGCGTACCTACTGGCCGGAGACGTTCGAGGTCACGGTCACTTATGAAACCTGCCTTTTGGAGTCTTCTTAGGCACATTACCAATGCAAGCAGTCGTGATTTTGAGACAAGCGTAGACAGTAGGATTTTCTGGAATGCCATTTATGTTTGGATGGTTTTTCGATTGCATCCCGTGGTTGCATGAGCATTAAAGCATGTAGTAGCTTAAATTTCGCAGAGTGGCAGTATATACCGGCAAGGGCCTGCGTTCTGGGTCAGTCATGCTCTACTGAAGTGCACTATATCCTATAGGGATAAAAGGCGGAAGAGGTAGTTGGCGCAAGCCAAATTGTGAATAAAACCACCCGGCCAATTACCGAGGTAATTGAAGCTTGATCATGTAGTCTTACTGCTTGCACGTATCGGGTTACTCCCACTTCCAAGTAGCACAAGCTCATATTTTGCCTTACCCCAAGAAGTAATCAGAAAGCTGTTTTGAGGTCTAGAGAGTAGCCACAGTTTAATTAGAGCGATGCTGTCTGTATTATACTTCGGGTTGTACTGTCGACAAATGTTAAGGCTTAGAGGTTTAACCCTAACTGCTACGACTTTGTACGCCCGTGGTTCCTTTAGGTGAGGAGAGAAGACGGCGAAAAAGCCAGCTTGTTAGGAATAGTTTTCGGATGACAGCAGTCCGGCTGGCGGGACGCCATTTCCGGATTGACGAGAGCCTAAGGAATCGCCGTAATGTCGGTGCATGTACGGTGGCCAATCATGCGGCTGCTGTCTAGACTAGAGGTCGTGGCGCGACCTTGAGATAAGTGAGGGCTGACTAGCCTGGACGCGCGACCGTTTGCGCATAGGCACGACGCACGTGGGAACACCGCTTTCGTGTGCGGTCCTTTGCTCTGAGTGACGTAGTCTGTGGCGTCAATAGTTAGAAAGGCTTCGAACAGACGCGACTACTACAGTACTACAGTCAGGAAAAAACTGTTACTGCCATAAGGACAGCTGTAGTCCTGCACCTGCCGCGTTTTTAGTAGTTGGACAGACTTCGATCAGAATTGGGGAATTCTACGTCTACTACTTTTATAGTGCTCACATAGGATATATCATTACCGCTGGTAGAGCTAGCAAGTCAGTCTCTTCTGTCAGTTTCCCGAACACCGTCATCGGCAGGTCTGCTTCCTCAAACGTTTTTATTTGTGACGCACCGCTAATGTCGTGAACTTTGTATGCATATTTTGCTTTGTGGTTTCTTTTCGAATAGGTAAGGGTGTTATTTTTCTGTTGATTTTCCTGACACCTGCCAAAGATAACAACATCAAGCATTTTTGTATTATTTCAAGTTGTCGTCTGTTTCATCTGCTTGGTTTACGTTTTAATTTTAAAGATTATTTCGAATTTCACCGCTTCAAATGCCAAGGAGGCAAGTGCATCCGTTGCACCCTAGAGGACCTTCGACATGGTGGAGCAGCATGTCAGCACAAGGCATCGTGCCGTCTAATATGCCCAAGGTAATTGCCGATACTTCTTACTGCATACTGTGCAGTGTTTTTTTTTATAACTGTAAATGCATTCCTGCAGGCACTTTCTTCCCTTGATCACATATATCTCATCTAATATTATGGAGCATGCAATTTTCATGTGGCATTTTGATGAGTTTATTTGTCGGCTGCCTGCTAAAACAAACACTAGCAACATGGATAGTAGATCAAAACACTGATATTTGCAAATCAATGGATACATGAATAACCGCTTTATTTGAACGAACCGGGAACGTAGGTGATTGAGCGCTGTGAATGTACATATATATGGTTCGGATTAGCCTAAAAACTTGATTGGCAGCCATTGTGCCTTACTTTGTTGACGAAGTGGCGGTTTAACTGTAGTATGGACGATATCCAAATAACAGCCACGAGGGACATTAAATCCAACGCCAGCCCGGCTAACCGTTATACGGCTAACGCGACCCTGTCATACTTCCACGAGTTGGACGTGTAGTGTGATCCTTGCTTAAAAGTATCTTGCGGCTACAAAAGCGAAAGCACTGTTACATACTTGTGTGCTAATGTGTCAACACTGGTTACTTGTTAGGATGAAAAGACAGAAAAGGATACCAGAGAGTAATTTACTGTCATTTCTACCAGTGCATCAGTTCTGGTTCGTGTAAGTCTTCTGTGTCCGTCAGCAGCTTGTGTTCCGACGTCGTCTTGGCCAACAGCATTTTGTGTCTATAACAGCCGTGTCCCGGGTCTCCAGAACGAGAAACTCTGACCGTTAGTAACTCGTCTCCAGCAACAGTGTGCCAATTTCAGCGGTAGCATATTGACGAGCCAGTCTTCATTGCTCCCCTATTGGCTCTCCACGAGTGACCAATACGGGCAGCCGTCATGACTTCACCCAACGCATTCTTAGCATAACTTCCCGGTAGCCGTAACCTAGCCTCGGGGCAGTCTTACTTGCCCCGTGGTCCTACGTTTTCTTGCATTATATAATCTTCTTTTTTCATATTCTAGAGGAAGCCCTGGAGATTCTACGCCAAACAACGGTTGAGTTAACACGCACCCCATATTTTTGATTATGAAATAAAACTCTTGCACTTGCTCTCAGTGCCGGCTTAGTAGGGTGCTTGTCCCGTTTTACCACCTTTTGCATTTATTATAATCCGCATAAGCATTTGAACCCCATGGTAGTATAATACGTATCGGTGTGTGTTGGTGTTGGCGCGGAATCACGGGTTTTACTTCGTCTCTGCTCCGCCTAATCAACTAGGCACGACGCTGTT
>JAYGXS010000005.1:25907836-25936147 GCA_036362985.1 Ligula intestinalis
GATAGCCGCAACGCTGCCGCGGGGCAGCCTCGCTTGCGCGTGCCTCCTTTATCTTTGCCTAATATCCGCCCTTTGAGGGTCGTTTTTAACTGCATTAACCGATCGCCAGTAAGGTCCCTTTGTTCTGGTAGCCTTAGGTTTGCCCGGGTGATAACTCATGTCCGAGCTGTCCCACCAAGCGCAATGGGTATACACTGCATGTGGGGAGCTAAATTGTCATTCGGTGGACGCAGGATCGGTGCATACTACAGTGCCCTGGATGCGTACTCAGATCTGGTCTACTTGATCCCTTCGTCATTGGAGCTGAACTGAGTGAACTTCTAGACCCATAAACTTCATTACCGCTCTCGCGATCAGAAATTATAGTGTTGTGGTAACGAAAACAAAGACTTGCTATTTTGCAGGTCAGATAGGCTTACCTTTCATTACTATGTACCAAGGCCTTTCCTAGTTTCAGTTTATTTTTTAACTTGCAATAAGAAGATTATATTACGGTGCGTTAAGCCAATAGGTAAACCCATTGCCGGTTTGGTCTTCAGGGGAGCTTAGGTGTTGGGAGCGATGCACTCAGAAGGCATTTGGGAAGAATATGCTATTCTGCACATAAGTAGCGTTCAATTGGTCGGTATGCGCAACTACTTACGCGTGAATAGCGTCGGAAGTGTTTGGACGTTCTATTCGCCGCAGTGAGGTTGTGTTGCAGCCACAAGGAGACAGTCAAACAGACTGTTTGTAAGGGAGGCGGATGTTGTTGTTTGCAAACTTCGTACCCATGGTGGCAGATTGAACATTAGCGCATCTTCTGGCACTTGCTATTGGCCGTCCAGGACGCTGAGCAAGATCCGCAATTACGTGTTCTCTTGCGTTTGACACGAAGAAACCAACTGATACACTTCATATCAGCTCCCTTTATTTTCTTTCATTCGTGGGATTAGGCATAATGGGAACGTGTACTTGAAAATTATCCAGCATATATTCTATGATTATGAATCATCCCACCATTTTATTTCTTTTAGATGAAGCGCTCACTTTTTTCGGGGGATTGTCAACTGATTTTGTGCCATTAAAAGTTCTCCACTCACTCATTTTATCCACAACATACTGCTCTTGCACTCACTTTTACTTATTCAAAAACTGTCGTTTACTATCAATTTGTCGGATTTTCCAAACCATTATCTCTCTTGTGCGTTTAATATCACATAAAACGGTTGCTGTCTAAATTTCCTCCTTTTTGTGTGGGTCGCGACTTTACACAAGACAGAGCTAGATGAACAAGCGAGTAAGGCAAAGTTACTTAGCGACAGGGCAGCCATTTTGGCGATCCGTTAAAATTAGCTTTGGCTTGAAGCACCTGCTCTTGAACTTTAATATCAAACTAGGTTAAGTTAAAAGACAACACGCTGCCTCGACCTTTATGTCCGGTTGCATGTGGAAAGGTAGGAAGTGAGACACCGGGTGTAATGAATAGTGCACAGAAGTCACCACAGACCATGCAATTTTCATAACTTTGTTTAAGTTTGATCATTACTCAAATACAAATGTGCATGCATTTAGGAAGATTTAGAAATAAAAATAATCTGCATCAAGCATATTAGGTACTTAAAAGAACTAAAGGAAGTTTTTAGTGATTGCAAAGAAAAATAAATTTTTTTCAATAATCCCGTGATTTTGGAGACGTAAAAAAGAGCTATGAATTAGAAAAATTAATTTAGATATTGTGTTAAATTGAAAATTTGTAGCAACTACTTTCTATGTATAGAAGGAACGTTTTTTTTTTCAAGTTATTCTTATAACTTTAGTCTAACTGAATTCGTATTTTTTTTAATTTCATCAACAAAAGTGTGTCATAATTTTCCTTGTCTTTGCTGTCTTCATTAATAAATTTATAAATTGCGCATTTTTTCGACGCTTACACGAAACCCTTTAAAATAAGATAGACATAAAGACCATTGACCGAAAAAAAGTGTTTTTTGCCATTAGTCTTCATGAAGATGGCAACGTTTTTGATATAGAGAAATGCCTCAAAACAGCAAAACGCATTGTCGAGTGTAAATCTTGTCCACACTGGAGTTGTGAAACTACTATTTCTAAGATTAAGAAAAAGCTTCCCATAAAAGGTTACTTTTTAGAAATTGCTTTGACAAGATATTCGGCTGACGAACTTCTGCGTATAGATACTTTTTCCAACGTAATGTCACAATGAAATTTTATACTTTTGAGAATTTATTTTAGTTTCCTGAAGGTAAACGATTCAATTTGACTGGAGATGAAAGAACTTTATTTTCTCTTTATAATGGATTGCCTTCCGCATGAGTAGATTAATTCCACATTCAGTTATAAACTAGCGAATTCAAAAAAACTGACCATATACATTGCCATTTTTGAACAACTTATTATTCTTTCGTCTCTTTCGTTTCTAGCTAAAGCGAAAGGGGAACGTAAAGTATGCAAAAAACTATATTTCTTCACGACTTTCATCCAATAACGGCTTCATTGTCTTAAATTAGCGAGAACATTTAAGCCATTGGTTTTTATTGAAGGACAGTCGCGGTTAATTGGTGCATTCAAACAAACACTCTTCGGTTATTGCATTTTTGGCACAAAAACTTCACAGAATAGCTTAACATAATTTTTAAAACACAAACCGTCAATGTTACTGCAAGCGAATTTGGTCCCTTTAATTTGGCTTCACTTCAATCTGAACAATTTCGGATAAACTTTTCCAGTTCTGGAAGGGTATTTTCTATACCTCTTTTACTTATTTAGCAGTTCCTTCCTAGTATTATCAACATTAAAGTGTACTTTGGTGCTCTCTTTCGTAATAGCATCGGAAATTCCTTCCATATGAGACTACTCCCAATTTACCCAAAACTAATGGCCATTTCTCTTAATAAACCTAACTAAAATGACGATTTAACTAAGTAAAAGGCTTTCGCAGCATTCAATAAACTAAAAGAATAAAATATTGTTACTAAATATACGTTAAGTACCAGGTCAAATTTCATTATGAACGTTGCATTATCATTGGCGGCTTCTGTACTATGTGCATAGAAATGGTACTTGAAGAGTGTGCAAACACTCAAGGGAAGGCTCCTTCCTGTGTGCATGTAGGTGATTTAGTCATGAGTCAGCCAAAGGGACAGAATCGGTCACATCTGATAAGGGTAGACATACGCTGGTGCTTGCGCAGTTGCTAGCGGCCACGATTGTTTGAGTGTGCACATCGAGTTGGGTCACAAGTAGTTCAGCATAGTTCACTATATTTAGGATGGTAGGCAACGCCTTTACAGACCCAATTTGAAAGCAGCTTGCATAAAATAACCAAAATTAAATATGTTACTATAAAAAATTCGTAACATACATGCATGAAGAGGTTTTTATCTGTATGTGTGGGCGAAGCTTAAGATGTGTATAAACAGTGCTTTCCTTTGCATATGGGTAGCATCTGTTATGTTAATGTCCATTCAATATGTGTTTGAATTCATCTGTCGAGATAGTCCTTATGACCTCCTCGGGCAGTCCGTTCCACGCACCGCTGCGAAAACGAACGGCCACGGACATCCAGTTGGGACATATTTCCAGGAATTTTTGGGATTTCCCACGAAGGTTCGTTAATTTTGCAAAAAATGTGAGGTATAATGCCCACCTACACTTGGCTCAAGTTATTTCGCTATAATTCTGTGAGATTAAAATATATTGATATTCGAGAAAATTCGAGGTCCAAATAAAATATTCCTTACGTCATCCCCGGAGGAGGGAAAAGAAGAGGATACGACTTCTGGGTTCAAAGAGTATTCTAACTTACGTTTCAAAACACCCTCGCTTCCATCTCCAGAGCGTGGTGCCTGTGTTCCTGTTCGCGTCAGACAAATGTGAACCACCATTCGCCTTCCTTAATGCTTGTACCGATCGATTTTCGTGGCTGTTTGAATTGTTCGCACCGCCGTCAAGTCGTTGTTGTGACTCGTGAGCGGTTCCACCCTCGTTGCTCGCGGCTGTTGACTGTCAACCCTGCTTATCTGTCTTCGCCCCACCTATTGCTCCGTTCTGAGCCGATATTAGCCTTTTGCGGAGCGCTTGGTAGGTGGGATGAAAGTCCATGGCCCTGTTTAGAATGCCAGTCGAGGACCAACTTTCTAGCAGCAAGCTGGCCATCTTGTTGTTGGCTCGACCTATTACCTTTGCTTTTTCAAAGACGAATTTTTGTTTCTTCTGCTTTACGTCGTCATAGACAAAAGACATTTTATCGTCGCGGTTGATTGCGAGCTGATGCTCATGCAACCTTATGCCAAGGCTTCTACCCGTTTCACCGATATAACTTGCAGTGCAGTCTTGGCATGGTATGCTGTAGTCCACAGCTGATTGTTCTGTCAAAGATAGCGGGTCTTTGGGCCTCATGAGCTCCTGTCTGATGGTTGATTCCAGCCTATGAGTCACACCGATCCCGAATGGTTTCAGGATTCTTGGGGTCTAACCTTTATATGCCTTCTGACTGTTCAGATATAAAGGCTAAATTTAAGATCTTACGTGCTACTTTTATTCTTTTTTTATCTTTAAGTTGAATGCTCCATTTTACTTTGTCTACTCTGTGTCAAAATGGTTGGAGAAAGGTAGTTTCAAATGAAATTACATCAGATTAGATAGATTTGCCGGCAAGGACCAGTGAGATTGTTATGGCCGTTTCTGCAGGATTCGAGGCACTACTCGGGGTTCGGTTTGACTGGCTGACGATGGCTAGTAAGGCACAAATGACTATTTCAGACTCCGTTATCTTTAAGGACTACGCTACTTGCCTATCTGCTGCGCGGCTTCTGGTGGTGCTGGCGAATAAGCCCAAATACAGAGCGTGTAGAGGGGAGAGAGAGATGAATGCCTTGTTTGAAAGTGAATATCCTAAATTTTCAACAAAAGTTGTCTCCATTCACGGAGAGCAAGGGGTAAGGAAAGTTAGGGTTCATGGTTAAAGGTCAAAGAGTACTCAAAACCAAATGTTTACAAGATATCCACATCTATTATGGTCATGGGCCAGCTTTTACTTCTCAAATTCCGCTTCTTCACACGTGAGGTAGCGTCCTAGGAATGGGATTACAGAGTATTGATATGCCAATGTACTGCAAGATATATGATGGAAGCCTCAGCGCATTGCACGGGAAGATTTTGCAGCCATTGGAGATGGTGAGCAACCTCACTAAGGATGCGATCAGCAAATAGCTCATCAGTTTTAATGTGGCGCTGGACTATAATGTAGGCTAAAAAAACAAAGGAAACACCGGCAGCTGAAGAGAGCATTCGGAGGATACCTTGAAGAATGTTAAGGTCTTTTTATGTAAAGCTGGAAAAATAACTGCAGAGCAGTTAAGAATGAGGGGGAGGATGCTGGTATCTATAAATCGCCAGATAAGTGCTTGCATTGTGCGATATGAAGACAAGCGGTGGATACAATATAAAAGCTTCCGAATTTTAATACAAAGGCCTTGTATATGAAAAGTTAATGTAAGTTAGAATGCCAGACTAAAGCCAAGGTGTCAGACAAAGGATACCTCGTTGGGCAGAATGTCAATATTTTCACGACTGCGACAGGATCGCCGTCGAAAAAACACTGGACTGAATTCTGGTCGTAAAGTAGAAGGCCATTTGCTGACAACCATGTTGAGACGTGGTCCAGGGCAACCTTTATTACTTGGAGATGTGTCTGACTTTTGAGAGGATGGCCAACAACCACATCATTAGCATATTTGACAAAAAAGCATTCGTTTGGCGATCGTAGGTCGTCAGTGTGGAGGGAGAAGAGACGAGGGAATAATATAAACTCATGGAGAATGCTACAGTTGTTGGGACGTACCGTGGATTTTTTCTTGCCACACTGAACCAATTGAGTGCGGGAATCGAAATATTCCCAAGGCCTGTTCCGCTGGCGATCGGTGAACGAGTATGCCAGGATAATTGTAGCATCCCGGTACAACTACCGAGCTGGTATTGACAGTACAACGCTCGGAAAACTATTGTTGTAATTCTAATGGACGAGGCAGTTGTTACGCGTAGCTCCCATAGACCGCCAAAAGACGGAAGTCAATCTCTTCAGCGAGTCATTTTAGCTCGGCTGGCCCCAAACCCATAACGTGATTCCGACCGCGTGGCTCTCATGAACCACATCCGCGCTTGCATGCCACGCGTCATGACCATTTATAGTGCGTTGAGTGCCAACGCTGGTCGAGTGGACGTCATGCCAACGGCCTTAAAGGTGCGATCGCTCCCACTTCCCTGCAAGTTAATGTTATTCTTTCGTATAAAGTGAAAAGAAAGCATCACAAAAAAGCTAATTTTACGAAGCGACGTTCTTTTGAAAAATGAGGAGACTTTATTCAGTAAACGTTAGACACTGGATCCCCAGGTCGTTGTCAGACTTGAGAAACAGTGCAAAGAACAAATAGCAATTCAAATGCTGGTACAGTTATATAGTTAGTTAATGTAGGTGGTAATTGGCAGCTGAAAAATGGTGTCACTCCATGGGGGATAAAATTAGTATTCGCAATAGCAACAGTAATTTGAGTCAGTCCGGGGTCAGGCCTGTTCATCTGGTGTGGGCGCTGATTGCGGTTCACGTTGGTACATAGTTGACGCCTGCTGTTTCTCCAAATTTTTCTTTGAGGTATTTGTACACTCCATCTAACTCGATACGTCGGTTGATGCATGAATCATCAGAGTGCACGTCATCACAAAGTTCTAACATTTTTGGAGAGGCAAACTCTGCCGATGCGGGTTCTGTCACATGCAATGGTGTATCCTGTATCAAGCCAGTGCACAGCTACTTTGGACAAATGGTCATGTTGCTTCACTGCCAACTGGTGCTCATGGATGCGTGGGGAGACAGATCCTACCGTCTAACCATAATATCCGGGATCACAAGCTTTGTATGAGATTTTGTAGATGAAACCTGTCTAATCGAGGTAGCTAACCTTATCCTGAGGCAGTACTAGCTGGGTGAATAAAGTAGCCATCGGTTTGTTCACCACTTTTATTTTTGTGTTTCCGCAAATGCCATTCAGAAGCTCAGGCAGTAGGGTAGGATTCACCAGGTATTTGTCTTTGGCGACTGAGTGGAACTATCTTACTATTTTTGCAGTTTCTCAATTCTGACGACGATCTGGGGATCTAGCGTGGAAAATTTACTGAAGAAGACCTGACGGTAGCATTCGGAGGAACGTTTATCGGAAGAGAACCTGGTCTACGAACTTAAACAGCTTCGTACCCATCTAACAGAAGCTTTATTTAATCCGCTGCTTAACGGAAAGGGCTAAAAATATCTGCACGGCAGATATAATTTATCTGCTTCGAGAAACGGATAGCCTGATAGATTCATCCAAAAGAGTATGATGGAAAAAGAAACCAAACCTACAACAACTACCGTGGAAAAGAAGATGATCTTCCTTAAAGTCCCCTTTTAAAGAGATCAGCAAGGGAACTCCTAAGGAAGCGTCTTAACCAAGCCGCATCACTAAACCTGCCAGCAGCGAAAGTTCGGGTGTTATTCTCACACAACCCAGTCCTGCATGGCGAACGTAAGGATAGGCTGTCAGCTCTGAACACTTTCATGTGCATTTACTCAGTTACGTGTTCCTGTGGAGCAGGTTATATCGGTCACAAGAGCCAGCGTTTATCCAAAAAAATACGGGAGCACTCCCAGCATGGCTGACCAAAGGTAAAGTCGAAAGTTTCAACAGCGCCATTCTTGCCCACATCGTTGACTCTGCACATCGTGTGGACCCCAACGAAGTCTTCAAGGTGATTTGCAAGGTCCCACCAAACTATCCAAAGTCCTTGGGTCAGTGAATGCTAGCAACAGCAGAAGCAACCACCATTCGGCTGAAAAAAAAATCAGTTTTGTGCGTGCAGAAGAACCTCCTGCAATCTCCGGCAATCAACCGGCATTTTCCACGCTCTCTCTTCACCTCCCCCCCCCCCCCCCCCCGCTTATTGCTGCGTAACTAGCCACCTTTTACCAACCCCAACCCCCTCCCCCATTCCCATGACTAATTTGCCCGTAACTTTGATCATAATTACCTGCAATTTACCATGTACCTTTTACCTTTTCCCATATAAATGTTATTGGCCCGATAAGAATTTATTGAATAGAGTTTCCTTATTTTCCCAATGAACGTGTCTCCTTGAAAAAGTAAATCTTATTTCAAGCCCCCGTGCGGGAGTCCCGATTGCCTTAACGTTCCCGCTGCTAGCCCCGACACCTGGACTAAGCTCTAGGGTCCCATCCTGCCCCCGGCCCCCCCGCCCCCCTCCGCCCCCCCCTCCCCCCCCCCGGCTGCCATAGGCACAGGGGCCTCGGGGGAGAGGTGGTTAAGCACGGGTTGCTGTGTTAACAGAAGACAGTGATTAGGCAAAGGGTGTGACCCTAGGTATAGATCGATGCTGCTACCGTCGCCCGGCCAGTGGTGGAAATGCCATCAGTGGGGGGAAGGTGGAGGAGAGCGGACTATTGGGCGGGACGGGAGGGGGTTAGTAGGCCATATTATGACGTCATGAGTTGGCCGCAGTGGCGCAAGTGAATACCAGGTGGTGTGGTGACTAACTCCATAGAGGCAAGCATGTCCGAAAGCCCGCTGCTGCTAACTCGTGTGTCTCTAACGGTGGCGAATAGGATGTATGCATGCCTTGGTCGATGCAGTCTGTCCGGCCAATAACCGGCAAGGCAACCAGGCTGCTGATATGCCTGCTGCTAAAACTCCACTTGGACTCAACTGGCTCTCCTGGCCTTTAGTATTCCCTCCAAGTCAAATCGCTTTCCATCCGTGTACACAATATACTGTTTCTACTACTCTGGCATTTCCAAGACTTATCTACTCTACTAAGCAACCATGGTGTAAAATCTCGTGCTTGCTAGGGTTTAAATTACTTAACCCCCTGCGATAGTGGAACTGGCTAGACGAAGCAGACAGCCCGGCTCAATGCAGACAAACCCTTTGGTTTACGTAAGTGCACAGGAAACTGACACAGACAATAAAAGACTGGACAGGGACCTACCTAGCTTCCTGTTCGCTCCTGCCTGCTGTACCAATTTACTTGACGTTGCTGAAAGCTCTGCAACCCAAAACACCAAAAAGACTCTGATGTTCAGCACAGAGATTGAAAGCACACCCTGCCCTGTTTTTGCTATCTGCTTAGTGTCATATCCGCGGTGTGCGGCTGCTAGGGGTCTCTAGAATAATTCCCATGACTGAGTGGGACAAGCGAGTTCCGTTAGCGGTCGCTGAACAGTAAACATTGAATGACGAACGACATGTCGAGTGCAGATGAAAATAAATGAATTGCGATCGCGTAAGACCGGAATTTTCTCGTCCGTTCAAAGGGGCGGGAGAAGACTTATCCACATCATTTGAAGGGTGCTCTTACTTACCTTCAGATATGCATTATTGCAACAGGCAATCTAAGTGCTTAAACTCAGAAAAAAAACTGATCTTCAATGCTTGCCAAAACTGGTTTTCAGTCGGAAAGCGGGAATTTTCGCAGAAAATTAGCAGGAGGTCTGAGCAAACTTTCAGTCTACGCTTTGTATATCGATAACCTTAGACCAAAACATACCATTCTCTTAGTGCTCCGCCGTTTTTCTGATGACCATATGTATCCAGAGTCAGAAAAACGACCCCTAACTATTCATTGCCGCTCGCAAACAGTCATGCAGACGGAGTGGGAGCCAACCAATACAGCGGAACTAAAAGTAATTTTATCAAGAAAACTTCACTGAAAGAGGAAAATCCAGCACGAAAAGCGAACCGTGAAAATAATTTTGGCGGATTAGCTGTGCAAGAGGTCAACCCCTCCTCATACTCACTAAGTAAGAGATTTAAAAGTGCATCTTCCTTCTAACAGACCATAACGCTAACACCGAAGCCCTGGTTCGGAAGTTAAACAGTACGCATCCATCGCTCAAGTTTGCTGCAAGGTGCATGCTAGATAATAAAATCACTTTCTTCGAGATCCTCCTAAGAAGATAAAATGATGGATATATACGGCGTAGAGTATTACGAAAGAAAACCTGGATATGACAGTACACCAACTTTTACAATTTTGTTTCCCTTTATATACAGCGAAATTCAATCCAGGTATTGGCCGCTAGAGTGTGATGGGTATGCTCTCCTGAAACTTTCGAAGCAGAAAAACAGCTTAAAAATGGATCCTCAAAAATGCTCATCTTCAGGAAGATGGCCAAAAGATCTAAAAACATGCTACCTTAACTATACTAGATTACATATCTGATTAAAGGTTAAAGAGTGGGGATTTAACACACATTTGAGATTGTTTATTTAGAAGATGAATTGGCGAACATACGTTTGTTTTCGATAATTCTCATTAGGCCTTTACATTTACAGGGTAATTAAGTAAATTGTCTATGCGGGTTAGTAGAAAAAAAGGAAGGACGGTTGTCAGGGGAGGGGGAATGGGGGGGTAAAAACGGGGTCAAAATTTTCTCCGCGTTAGGGGGAGCTGGTAGTCGGTTGAGGTGCTAAGCTGCTGGCTGTTGGATCAGCAGCTTTTGACCATGGTAACTGTGGTGCCGCGACGAAATTCTTTTGGGCGCAGCAGCCAACGCCCACGTACTCTTCTAGACTGCTCCCATCCTATACGGAGAGATCGAGGACAAACTGCCAGCCCAGACCACATTCATGTGCATATATTCATTTACCTGTTCCTGTGGGGCGGGATACATTGGTCGCACGAGTCGGCGTTTGTCCAAAAGAGTCCGAGAACACATCCCAGCATGGTTAGGAAAGGGTCAACTAAAGGGTGTTAACAGTTCCATTCTAGCGCATCTGGTAGACTCTGACCATCGCGTGGATGCCAAAGAGGCCTTCCCAGTTATCTACAAGGTACCCTCAAGCTACTCAAAATTTCTTGGACAGCGTCTCCTGGCTACGGCAGAAGCGGCCGCAATCGGGCTACGCCGACCGATCCTTTGCGTCCAAAAGAATTTCGTTGCGGCACCACAGTTACCATGGTCAAAAGCTGCTAATCCAACAGCCAGCGGCTTAACACCTCAACCGACTACCAGCTCTCCCTAACGCGGAGAAAATTTTGACCCCGTTTTTACCCCCCCCCCCATTCCCCCTCCCCTGACAAACGTCCTTCCTTTTTTCTACTAACCCGCATAGTCAATTTACTTAATTACCCTATAAATGTAAAGGCCTGATGAGAATTATCGAAAACAAACGTATGTTCGCCAATTCATCTTCTGAATTTTTCAATGGGAATTTTCGCAAATTTAAGATTGTCTATTTAGTTCATTGGGTTTACTTGAGGCTTAAAATTATGCTTATTAGAAGTGAGTCCATTTCAGGTCAGTATACTGGGAGAAAATGGATGCGAAAATGGGCGAACTCCATCGTTTGTTGATATCCGAGGAATTCCCTACCCTATTACAATTTGCGCAAAAAAACTTCCTGTTTATGCATGTTGTGCTATAAAAGAACATTCATGAAGAGCAGGAACCTTTTAGTCATAACTGTTCACAAAACGGAAAATTTTAGATTGCGTCCATGAAATTGAGGTTGGTATTATTATGAGGTATGGCATTATTGTGAAATAAGTAGAGTTAAATAAGTTTCAAAATTCTGTTTTGCAAATTTATTAAGTTTTGTACCATAAATTGAAAAATAAACTTTTAAGGCTGTTATTTCCTTAACCCCATATAAAAATGTAAATTGTATGCATACAGGGTTGTAGACAAGGAATGCAAATAAGGTCTTTATCAGTACATAGTAAATATATCGATTTTGCAGTCAATACAACGTTGAAGACAGTTAAAAAAGCACACATTTGAATGAGATGTCGCGGGGCATTGCGGTACAGTTTTTTAAGAAAGCGCCTTTGATTTTATTGCTACTCTGCTCTGTGCTTGTTATTTTAGAACTGAACCTTGAAGTGCACAAATATATTTAAAACTTTTCCTATTCGGATAGCGTGGCCAGCTCTTTTATTTATAACAAAATATGTGTCCATAATGTTAGGGGAATCCATTCACTGACCAAAATTTATTATTCTGATCATGACTTAATCTTAAAAATAATAAAGTACGCAGACATCCGACGCCAAAATATATAACTTAAGCTGTCTTTCAAGAGATAACTTGTTATCAGAATTTTTTAATCAATCTTAGGCACATTTATTGGTGAATTTTGTTTTGGAACTTCATTTTTCTCGGAAATGAGTTGACACGTGTGGGTGGTTCTGAATCCATGAAACGCACGGCGAGCTGCATAAGACAAAAATGTTTAAAAGCTCGTTATTTAGATAAATGTTTTTAATATACATCTTATTTTGAAGGTTTCATAAAGCGTGTAGAATACAATCATTATTTATTGTCAATCGACTGAAGCCAGTGAAAATCGTAAAGTCTTAATAAGCATTTCAAGAAAGACCTGAACTTCTTCGTAATCGAAATGTCAAAATAATTACAAAAAATGTAGTATTGGGCAGTTCTTCTTAGTGTACAAAAAATGGTATGATTACAATTTTATCTGACAATTTAATTTCAATTTATTCTTCACTGACCAGCATGTCCGCAGGTGAGCTTAAGAAATATATATTACTCCCGTGATCTCCGAATGGAGCATATCAAGTGAAGACGTGGTTGCCTAGGTCCAGCGTAACTCAAGCGATGCATAAACGAAAGAAATGACTAGCAGTTCTCGCGAAAATGCGTTAGAATACATACTCGAAATTTGGGCTGTTCGGTAACAGAAATACATTATGCTGCACGTAATATGGGAGCATATGTATTCGAAAACTTTACAAAAGGATTATTTTTCAACGTAAATTTACCTATGCTGCTTTACTTACTCGGTAGTTTTGCATGAACAGACTTCCTTTACATGTAAAACATAAGTTTACCTAATGCACCCGATTTTCACTTTTTCGGAATTTTGCACTTTTCTAAAAAGCTGGTATTTCTATAAAACTTTGCATTCCTTCATAAATCACAATATGCCCTTTTTTTAAGAATGACCATTTCTTAATTGTTGTAAGACTTTGGGGGCCGCAGCTTGGGCTGCGTTTGAGTAAGAGGAAGTTACTTGTAAAAATCGTTCGATTTCATGAGGTAGTGAATCTACTGTATTGAAGAGAGAGATGTGTGAATTAGAAAATTTTTATCCCAACAAATATAATTTTATAGAAAAGATTCTTCGGAAACCATAAATTAACTGTGTGCATCTCTCAGACTGTTCTATTATTACCTATAATAAAGGATTCCCAACGGAATCCGAAACGTCAGGACAATAAACCTCCTGTTCAACTGATCGCTTCTTCTTCTGAACTGCTTCCTGGAACTCGCATATTCAATTCTATTGCAGTTAGGAGGAAGTTTGAACTCGGTCTGGTATGGTGTTCGACCGTGAGGGCCGTGTGAGAGCGTGGGGTTGTCAAAGCGGCCGATGACGCTGCCTACATCTGAACCCTGAGAGGGCAGATTTGACAGAAACGTTAAATTCTAGCCTGAGTAGAGTCAGTCACAATTTAAGGTATTCGGTAAAGGCAGACTTACCGCCACGCTCACAGAAATGTGAAGATCTTTCCTCGTGACTGGAGGTCACTTACTTAACTTTGCACCATGGGACTGTCAATTGTTGTCGCTGACGATGTGCACACTATCGGGAACAGACATTTTCAAGCGGTAGGTAGTGGTCAACACCCACTGTCCCTCAGCCGCAATGTGTGAATTCAGTTGGAATAGGTAATGGAAGTGCACGTTTAAATAAATTTAAGTGCAGATGGTTCAGTAAGTTCCTTTATGGGACAAGAATGGCTACTCAAGTCCCCCTGGACTAGGTTTTTAAACACTTTAGGATGGTAGCGTCCGATGGAACGTTCATCGAAAGAAAATCTGGTCGGGATGAGGAAGAAACAAAACCGACCACATCCACTGTGGAAAAAAAAACGCTATTACTCAAAGTCCCCTCTCAAGGGGGTGCGGCAAGCAAATTACTACGCAGACGCCTCAACCAAGCCGTATCATTACCCTTCTTAGCAGTGAACGCTTGGGTATTATTTTCAACCAACCCGGTCCTGCACGAAAAAAGTAAGATAGGCTGCCAGCTCAGAGCCCATCTATGTACATCTATTCATTTACTTGCTCCTGTGGAGCAGGTTATATCGGCCACATGAGTCAGTGCTCATCCAAAAGAACACAGAAGTACTTGAGAAGAAGCAGAAAAAGAAAAAGAAGAAGACTCGATCGCTGGGACAATATATTTATTCGCCTGACGTTTCGATCTCCGTCGCCGATTCATCATCAGAGACGTGAATAGGAAACAGTAGCAGAAACGGGGACTCTGTTGCAGGACAAACTGCCTACAACACGACACTGCTGCCGAAGCGAGGCCGATCACAGAAGGCCAGCTGCTGGACACACGGACCAGAGTTCATGTACTAGTACAAGTGACAGTAAAGTACTAGCTGTTACCTCATTCTGTTTTCTTTTCCAAACATGCATTGGGGGAACATAACCGGCGTTGACACTGAAACACACTAGGTTACAACAGTGAAGACGCAGATGATATTTCCAGACGTGGTTGAAAACACAAGATCATCACAAGGACTTCACAAGGACTTCACAAGATGATCAGTAATGAACAGATGAGGATGATTTTGGAGGCGAGACAAGCCCATTTCATCGCTCTTCTGACAGTGCTACAGGAGGATGAGTTGCAGACAGGCCGTAATGAGAGTACAAAATGAGAAAACAAGATCAAAATAGCGACAATGGAGGCCATCACAGCAGCAACAGCATCAGCGAAAGCATCATCGGAAACAGATGCACCAGCAGCCACAGAAGCGGACAAGGCCGAGCCGCAGAGAAGACAGGGAGGCGGACAAGGCCGAGCCGCCGACCCAACCAAACTGCAGACAAGACGGAGCTGTAGTGCAAGCGCAGCAGCAACAGACGCAACAGCAGCAGAGGCAGTTGCGAAAGAGAAAAGAACAGCAAGAACAGATGCAACAGCAACAGAGGCAACAGAATCAGTTGCGTCAGAAGCAACAACAGCAGGAGCAACAGATGCAATAGACCGAGATGCAGACGCTACCGGGCTACAGACAGGACGCCGGTGCTGACACTACCAAGCTGCAGGTAGGACTGAGGTGCAGACACTACCGAGCTACAGACAAGTCCAATGTGCAGTACAAGAAGATCAACGGCGCTGAATGACGCTGCAGAAGACGGTCATCACCCGCTGCCGACAGTGGAGAATATTCAGCCAAAAATAGCTGCCACGAGATCAATGACCACAGCAGAAAGGCAGTACAGTCAGATAGACGATTACCAAGACTGTTGGAGACCAACCAGGACTAAACGGCCGCCGGACAAGTCTTTATATTAACAGCAAGAAGTGTTGGGATGACTCGGACGCGAGTTATCCATCGGGCGATCCCGAGACTACCAGAACAAAGGATCCTGACTGATGGCCGGTTCATGCAGTTACAAGTGTCCTCTAGAGCGCGGACATTAGGCCAGGAAAAATAAGGCTTGCGGAGTCAGATGGCCCTGGAGCCGAGTGCTGCTATCAGTGAGGTCACGCTGAGGACAGATGCTAGACGTGCGTAAGTGAGCGTGCGTGCGCACGATGACAATGAGGAGCCAATGGGGAGCAACGACGACTGCCTCTTAAATAGCGAGGCGCTAGGAGAACGGGGACTCTGTTGCAGGACACGCTGCCGAAGCGAGACTGACCAAAGAAGGCCAGCTGCTGGATATAGAGTTCATGTACCAGTACAAGTGACAGTAAAGTACTAGTTATTATCCCATTCTGTCTTCTCTTCCTAACACGCCCTAGGGGAACATAACCGGTGTTGACACAGAAGCACACTAGGTTACAACACTTCTGATACAGAAGTACTCCCTACATGGCTGAACAAAGGTGAAGTCAGAAGCACCAACAGCATCATCCTTGCCCACACGATTGACTCCAGACATCATGTGGACCCCAACGAAGCCTTCATGGTGATTCATAAGGTCCTGCCAAACAACCCAAAGACCCTGGGTCAGCGTGTCCTAGCAACAGCAGAAGCAACTGCGATCTGGTTGAGGAAGCCGGTTTTGTGCGCACAAAGGAACCTCCTGAAAGCTTTGAGCTTGGTCTGGCTAACGGTCAAATACTTTCCTGCATTTTTCAGTGCTTTCTCTTCCTCTCACTCTTGCCCCTGTCCGGATTCAACAGACCCTCATTGCCTAATAAACAGTCCATTACTTTTATCCCTCGTCCCCTGTTCCCATGGAGAAGTTGCCTGTGATAGTAAACATAATTTCCTGCATGTTACTTTTTACCCCCTCCCAATATTAACGTAATGGCCCGAAAGGAATTTATCGAAAGCTACGTACGCTTGCCAAATACTCTTTTACATTCAAATCGTAGGGTTATTTATGTGGTTAAAGGGTCAAGTCAAGTCAAGTCAAATTTATCAAAGGAAATATAGGCAAACGCCTTTGAACTCCCTCTTGGTACATAGGATTTAAGAAATGCATCGGCAAAGCTGAACATTCTAAAGAAGTCGTTGACACAGTTTCAAACGACTACTCGCTTGTTTCAAGTAATAAACTCACACGCAGTTTATACGAGCCAGCAGTGTAACTGAGGAAGAATAGCAGACAGTGAAAAAAGTCCTAAGGCTGGCTCATAATTCAAAATGGAATGTAATTTTTATTTTTAGGAGAAAAACTGTCGCTCGTGGGGAAGCATGTGAATGATAGGGGCATGATGCTTCTGTGAACGTTGACGGTAGCCATGGCGTCCATGACGAGTAATATCTACACCCGAAGGACCATACGAGGAGGAGACCTCGGAGTCACGAGAACGTCCCGAAGACCGGAGATGCGACCATGATACGCCTTTGCTGTGCCAAGAGCCGAGGAACCCACCACGTTGACAGCAGTCGGTCGATACGAGAAAGGGTGTGACAGGGTGTTAGACATGGAGTTCATTTGGTTTTAATAATCTGGGAGAGGTAGTTCTCACTGATCAAGAAGTTTCACCCACAAGGACATGAAAGGTTGCCGTTATCTGGCATTCACACTATAATTAAAGCCTAAACAGACTGGAGTCTGAAGCCCGTCAGTGGATCTCAAATCAAGAGTCCGGTTGCATGGATCAGGGAAGCAACGCGTGACTCCAAACTTCATGTGACCTGAGTACAAAGCAGCAAGTGTGATAAGGGACTTGATGGAATAATGAGCAGGTGATTGACTTCTTCATAGATAGAGAGGGAGAAGGCGGTCTGATTACAGAAATCATACTTTTATTCGTCTGAGCTTTTGGGTTCTTCCTGTAGTCCATCGTTGGAGATAAAAGTGTCAAGGGAAAACCAGCAATAATCATAGGGGGCAGGGGGGGCAATCAACCATCAGTGCTGTCAGTTCGGAGATGCCTGCACGGCGCGTGCATAGCGGCGCCAGATCTCTAACTATAAATATACCTGGGATGCGAACATTTGCCGCAATTCGTGGCTTCGGCATTGCATAATAATCTATATTTTGTCGTAAAAATCTAGGTTATTTGTTATAGTACACTTCGGATTGGTACCCACCTGCCTTCTGAAACACCCTGGCACCATGTAGACAGATTATATCACCCTTAACACGTAAACATTTAATCCTACCGTGCTTAGGCATCATCAAGGTAGCCAGTTGCATCGGCAAGCAAACATGGGAACCACAACAGACGCCTCTTCGTCGCGTTCCCATCCGCCTTCACGGTGGCCAATGTCTGTTACACCAATGTCCCTACGGTGGATCCATCTCCCCTCCTCTCCATCTCTTTTTTTTCATGATGGAGCAGCTCCCCCCCCCCCTCGACCACGCTGCTCCGACTCCTCCTCCTCGCCGCCGGCTCCCGGTGGGACTCCTGATCCAACAATGGCTACTAGCCAGCCAGCGAGCAAACATAACAAGGTCATTATATTTCAAGCGTGAGGTGACATACTAGGGATAATAATAAGCACCCTTCACTCTTCTACATTCAAATTGTAGTGCTATTCGTGTGGCTAAAGGAAGGTAGACATGGATTCCATTTGGTTTTGATTATCTGGGAGAGACGGTTCTCACTGATCAAGAAGTTTTGCGGCATGCCAAATGCGAATCTCGTCCAGCACCTCAAGTGATTTCATCTCTGAGTCAGCTTTAGGGATTTGATTGGACAGACTGAATTGGGGCCGCCGACACTGGTTCGTAAGTGTTAACAGTCGCGAGAGGTGAGAGGTTGAGCGTTTCATGCGAAGTTGGGTCATTTTACCTGCTTGCTCTGCTGCTTCATAGACTACATAATTCAACATGTGGATTGTGTTTTGCAGTGCCTCTGAGAGGGCATTTCGTTGTGTTGAGGAAACAAAGGCAACGCGATCGCTATGGGCTTACCTTTACTTATTATTTACTACAAAAGCAGCATGCATCTAAACGTGCAGGAAAATTGAAATTTTATTTTATCAAGATGTCCCGATGCAAAAGCAGATCCTAGGAATTCCACAGCCGACCCAATCGACCAGTTCAATATAAGCAGTTGAGGAGGATGGACTTCACTAACTTAAAATAGACATGCCTTATATAGTCCTGTGGTATAAAAATGGCAAAGGAAACCACCAAAGCTATGCGCTGAATTTCTGGTAAAGTAAGGTTGTATTTAAAGTCAGAGTTATGGCTAAGAAGCAAGCTAGAAAGTTTATTTGAATAACTTATGATTGCAGCGTATCATCAAGCTACTAAAATTGCAGACATAATGGAAATAGTTTCATATAAACTGAAAGGCAGGCATCCCAAGGAATGTTATTTCAAGGAAAGGCGTCCTTCGGGAAAGGACGCCTTTCCTCAAAATAATGGAAATAGTAAGGTTGGACAGGGTTAATAAGGGTCCTTTGCTTATATATTTCATCGTTTTCACGCTGCCCGCCTGGAGAGATCAGCATGTAAAGGTCTTTGTGTTGGGAGGAGGGGGAAGGAGAGGAAGTTAGCTTGGTTTTGGGTCAGGTAGATGGAATTATGACTACTGTCAGTTGTATGGAGTGAATGATTGTCACTACGGGGTTGGCAGGATATGCGATCGCCACCTGGCAGCGACGTCGGCCATGGAAGTGAAAGTGTTCGTTCTAGCGTCGTCGGACAAGATGGCACTGGATTCCCTAGCCATGTAGCAACTACGCCGGCTGTTGCTAGCATCCGTTGGCTTAGACCCTGGGAGACGTTGGTTGGCCTCCAGTAAAAAACCTGAAAAGCTTCATTATAATCAAATCGATTATCTATATCGAGACCGATCTAGTTTCACCTTTACTTAACCAGGCTGGTATGTGCTCACGCACTCTCGTTTCCCTGCACCTCCTTGCCCGGCCAATGTCACCTGCTATACAGGAGCAAAAAGTGAAAGAGTAGATGTTGCCCTCAACTGGGGTTGGTCTTTTCCTCCTAATCGCAGGAGGGGAGAATTTGTGAAAAACGCGCTGAAGTTCGCCGCGGTGACTGCGCTTGTGAGCGCAGTCTTAAAACGTCACTTTATCAGCTGGCTTGTAGCACCGCCTTAGAAAGAGTCTTTTGAACACAACTTTCTTTTCTGTGGTTAAGCTAACAGGCACCTTTCTAGGTATATTTTTTCAAGAAGAATATTCTGCAGATGTTGGAGTTCTGCTTGATAGTTTTAGGAGCGCAGATCCGTCGCACTTTAGCTGCTAATCCTTGGGCTAAATATCGCTTTATATTTAGGGAGACAAAACTATGAAAACTAGGACTGCGATATTCAGACCATGGTTCTTTAGGAGTGAAGAAGTAATAGAGTAATAGAAATAGATTATTCTGTATATAGATAAATGGAGAACAGACAGGAAGAAGTTTGACTTCGGGGCGCACAACCAGCTGGGAGGCTAGCTGGCTCCTTAGTGCCGGCTGGGCCGCAGACAGCCCCAGCAGCCAGCGTAACCAGACATTTTCTGAGTCGACCTTTAAGGTGTTTTGCCAGACAGACTGCGTCAGCCTTAGCGTGCAGACATGTTATTCGGTGCTGGGCCAGGGGCCAGCTTTGCGGCATCTGTGATTGGCTGTTCCCAGAAATTGAGAACGGCGGCAGTGAGCTTTGGAAAAATTTCGCTTCTACGCGAGCTAGTCACGACGTATTGTCACGTTCAGGTTTTCTTTCAGAAAACCCAACGATGGATAGATCCCACCGTTTGCCTTCGTGAAAGGAACAAAATTTCCTCATCAAACTTAGCTTTTAGTAGCAAAAGTCGAGGCAGTGGTTATAGAGATAGCGAATAAAATTTTGTGCTGGGCCTCGTAGCTCAATGGCAGAGCTTTGGTTGCGCAACAGCTGGCCTTGCTGTGTGGGTTGAACTCCCAAGGAAAGCGCTGGTTTTTCACAGTATACTGATTTATGCAAATCCGCCAACCCCCTCCCTCCCCATAATGACAGTAGTTATCACTCAACTTACCTTTTATGACCATGGGTGTTTCTGTGTCAACACCGATTAAGTCCCCCAGTTGCGTGTTTAGGAAGAGAAGGCAGAACAGGAAAGCAGATAGTACATTACTGTCACTAGTTCTGCTTGTACATGAGCATTGTTTTCTGTGCGCCCGTCAGCAGCGTGTCCTCTGTCATGGGTAGCTCGTCTCGACCAACAGCAGACCTTGTCACAAGCAGCAGAATCTTGGGTCATCGGCAGCGTGTTTCGGTCACAGAGTTCCATGTCTCCTAGCAGCAGAATCTCGTGTCCCCAGCGGCAGAATCTCGGGTCGTCGGTAGCGCCTCTTCAGCAGCAGCATGTTCTGTCGTCGGTCTCATCTCGGCAGCTTGTCCTGTGTCCACAGTAGCAGAATGCCCTTCTGCTCACAGTCTCGCTATTAAAGGGCCACTAGTCATTGTTCTCTATTGGCCCTCCACAACTGGCCTCTACAAGCAGCCTTGCGTGCCCCCAGTTATTGTATCCACAGGTGACGTTTGGCGCATGTGCTTTGCTCATGGCCAGGCATGGCCCCACGGATGGCAGACCCCGGCCCGTGGTTATCCTTTCGTGCTCGCGTGTTGGCCTTTCAAGGTCGCTCTCTTTGCCCACTCTGCATGCACCGGCGGCCTGTCCGATTTCTTTGTTTTAGTGCTCTCAGGACAGCCTGAGTCATGAATCGCGTTTTGGGCCCTTCTACCACTACCTGACCCATAACCAATGCTCATAGCCTGTGCTAATTTCCTCCCCTCCTCCAGAGCAAGGACTTCGACATGCCGTTCGTGCCATGCGGACGGTCTAAAAAGGATGAGTTGTAATCAAAGGATCTTGATTAGCCCTGTTCAAATGTACTGTTTCCATTATCCCTGCAACTGCACTGGTCTGATGATAAATTGCTGAAAACGTTATTGCCGAATAAAATTTTCCAGCTAAACATGGGAATATGTGCAGAATTTAAGCTAGATTCTATGGTAGAAATAGGGCCGGGAATATTTATCCTCCACATAATTTTGGTCATCTATATTGAGTGGAGATGGCACCTATAATATATTTCAACTCACCGAACGTCCGCAGGGAATATTTTAAAAAATCTCCTTCGTTAACTTACAGATAAATATTCAAGTCTAGTATCTTTTTTTCTCTAAAAAAACTCTGACAAAAGGTAGCCTGGTGAGTCCCTGTGGTTATCTGTAATGCTGCAATTTTTGTAAGGCGAGAATTTTAAGAAACGCGTATCGTTGTTCTTAAATGCATAAAAAAAAGCATGCTGTACATCGAGGTTTCTGACGATAGTTGCATTTCTGTACAGAATATACGACTTCTACTGGCGCTCACTCCCTTCTCCTCCAAGGCGGAACTGTGATGAGGTTCCAGACTATTCGTGCTCGCCTCCAATCTCCCTGACTGTTTCTAGGGCTTGAATGTACTGACAGCACCGTTGAGACTTATCCCCGTGTACCCAAAGTCTTTAGGCTGTATATACTTTCGTAATCGTTTACATACCTTTAAATGCTTGTTGTTTTTTGTCACTGTTATGTGTGACTGCTAGTTACGGGTAACCTAAGATTAGCATTTGAGTTTTCAAACCATATTGGTGACCCCGACGTTATTCAAACTTGCAACCTTCCAATCACAGACCTGTACCTGATTATTGCAGTGCTCTGAGAATAAACACTGGTTAGGCTCGTCCTAACCGGCCCAGCCGCTCCAGTGTCCCTTCCGATAGCGTCCCGATGGCCGCGAAAGCTTGCTTACCGGTAGGCGTACCTCTGAAACGCGGCAGCCTCGGCTTGAGCTGAGCTTATTCACGATCGTCCTTGCAACGCGCGCCAGCCAGCCTACTTGGGTACCAATGTGTCCTTGTTATCATACGACCCGGCCTCCGCCCTTCATTTAACCAATCACGCGCCCGACATCCAGACATCAACGTTTCCGTGTTAAGGCAGAAGAAAATCAAATGGGCAGAAAACATAACGCTGCTGCCACCCAACCGAACGGAGGCCTTATTCAACGACGCAGGCGCAGAACCACCTCACGGTCACTCGCCTTGTGTAATGAATAAATCGCCCCCCAGAGCTGATTGACTTCCATTAGACGGACCTCAATTAATGTCTGTGTACGTGACCTTGATCTCATATCATTAACCACCACTGCAACTTGCAGGTGTGTTTCCATATATGACGATAAGAAGTGGGACGTCAGTTAGAATAATGTTGCATTGGGTCAAAAACATGGGACAAATAATTTACAGAAGGAAAAAGCCTCCCTGGACATGCGAGAGGAACGTTTTGAATGACAACGGGGGTGAGTCACTGCACCTTAAGTGATAACACGTATGTTTGCCCTTGAAACTGATTGGCCGGTTTCGAATAATCTGGATTTGCGCACGTGCATAGACGCCTAGGAGGCGCAGCTTTGTAACATATTGGACACACGCGATCTCGGCCAAAGCCTAGCCAATTCATTGGCCATCATCCGCCTAGAGATATGGCTTGCTGCAAGTGCGTATAAGTTCTTGCTTTTAGTAAAAGCTTGCTTATATCTTTCCGGATTTACCCTAACTAGTGACTTTTGAGAACCTTCAAAGTGTCAATAATTGCGTCTTGAAGTTGCAACGGTTTTTGCCTATTCTCTGTTACTGGACGATGCTGCCAAAAATACCCAGCTATGGACACTACCAGTACTCCATGCGGAATGTTTTTCGTAACTTCGTGTAGAAAAGGGTTTATTCACAGACTTAAATGTACGCTTTAACTCATGCACCGGCGCATTGCTCTGCGTCAAAAAGAAAACAGTCATTATTTCGGGCCAGAAGCACCATAATATTTTCTATGATGTTTCGCCAAACACCCCCTCTCGATTGGGTTTGTAAGGCAATCTTAGGCCTCTTTGTTAGTCTAACCGACCGCGAATGTATGCACCGCTTTTTGCATGACGTGTGCATCTTGAAATTATACCTGATTGGCTATCGCGTGGTTGACTTGACCCAATCGCGTGTTAGAATATACCCTCTTTACGTTGGTTGGCTGATTAGAGATTGATGAAACAGTTATGCATGTTACAAGTTAAGCAATTCACAATTCGTGGGCAGGCAAGTCGGACGTTGATAATGGCCCTCTCTGGACACAACAGCATCATTCTTTTCGGTTATTCAAATGCATTTGTAGACTACCGAATTGAACGCTGGGATCCCGATACTGACAATGATGAGGATCTGGGACCCATGCATTAACGTATATTTGCGTCCTATGTTGGAATAGGCAGTAAGGCTTGTTTATTGTCCTGCTAAATTAGCGGGTCTGCTGTTAGCAACACCCTGATATCTTGCGTTGGGCAGTTTACTTATGTGTCTCCTGAGAAAATAATGATATATGGCCAGATGCCATTCAAAAGACGTGTACATTATTGGTGGACGGTTGTGGGACGAGCAGGGAAACGAGACGGAGCAGGTGGACAAATTCAACGTGCCATCCCGTCACATGACTTTATGTGCACCTCTGTCCTTCCCACGTTGCAGTACCGCCATATGTAGCCTAAAATTCCCCTTGCCGCTGGTGGGTCTCAATGGCAGAACGCCATCATTGTTTGTGGTAGCCAAAATACTCGAGGCCAATCAGTGAATGATGTGGAACTCTTTATTGCACAGGAAAATCGGTGAAATTTGAGCGTTTCCTCCTCCTGCTTCTACTGCATTTTGCGATAACGCTCTTTTAATGCTGTCGTCACTGAATAAATACATTTAAGGCAGTTATATTCGTGGTCACAAATACAGTCTATAAAAATGAAGACAGATTTTTAATCAATCACCTGTTTTTCATGGGGGCGTCCCTGCACGCCGGCCACATAAACGTTTAGCGCCCGTACTCGTGAAAAAAAACACTGAGCGTTTTCTACAATAAACCTCTTTACCAGGTACATTTTGCCTTTTTACCTTCTACGTGGGCATTTAACCCGATGATTGTAGTGATCTTAGCACAAACACTACTTAGACCGCTACAACGTCATGGTGCATTGTTCTGGCAGCAGGTTAGACAGAAATTGTCTTCTTTCTAAATGTCTCCGTTTGACAAAGCTGGTTCTACATGCTGGCTTTTCCTGTAGCCTTTTTATCTTAGCCATTAGTGGCATCTTAGAAACTGTAACAATCGAACCTAGGTCACACCACGCCCATACTACTCAAATAGTTGTGGCTATTTCAGTTTCACATTCCTCGTCCCCTATTGGCTATATTTTCTACCGGCCCGCCGACCTGCTCTGCGCATTCAGTTATCTCCAATTTTTTGCAATTTGATTGAATTCGAACTCAACGCTACTGCTTTATTGTAGCATGCACAGCCTGCCACCACTGGGGATTTGCATACTGTCCGGTGCAGCGGCCGCTCTTCCCGACGGAAGGGTCTTTGTGGAGGGCGGCAGTGACACCCGATTGCCTACAGAGGAATGGATGCAGACGAGTGTGGAATTCTGTAATCTGCGCACATCAGACTGGCAGACTGCCGGCGCAAATACCAGTGATTTCTGGTATCAGGCCGTTCCAATGAGGGAACCACGCCGGGGTCACTCTTTGATCTACTTTCGGGGCATGCTGATTGTGGCAGGCAGCGGAATCACAAATAATTTCGTAGACGTGTTCTCCCCGCTGGATGGAAATAATGCCCTCGGCCAATGGAACCTGTTCACGCCTATGGCCACTACTCCTGTGCTGGTGGTTAATGGTCGATTTTGTTGCGGTTTTAGGTGCGTAACTTCACCATTTGTTCCTGCAAACGCAAGTTCTCTCTCCCTTTCTCTGCAATGTTCTGCTTTCTGCGCAGATTCATCTCCCCTCCCCTCCCGTAAGCAGACGCACTTTGAAATGAATTGATGGGGATACTAAACGTTAGCAGGTCAAGCCGTTTGAATCCTGGCAAATGAGGTTTAATTTGTATGTTCTCCCATCCAAATATGTCAAAGTCCGCCAGTTAAGACGTCCATTATGTTGAGCTCCAACGCCATTGCGCCACACGAGGGTGTACAGATCAGCATTCGTGCAAAATTCCGATGTTTGCGAACAATTGATACTCACTGGTTGATTGGCAGTGTGTAAGGTTGTAATACCGAAAATTGCGAAGCCTATTTTAAGTCATTTCTGTTGGGTTGTTAGCCGGAACACATGCTAGCAACGTTTGGAGGCTTTCCTAAGGCGTCGAGCTTAGCCAAAAGTCTTTTTTGATCAGCTCAGACCGTATAACAGGCGATGGCTTTCCACGCGGGATGACCTTCGACCGCACGTGCACACGCACGCACACACGCATGCATGCAGGAATGCACACGGGCCTACACAAGGCCCGAGGGTCAACTGGTCGCGTGACGTTATCCCAATGCGGCCAACCAGGCCAGCAGAGAACACGCAGGCAATCCCTTATAAGCCAATGTCACCCCCTGACATAGAGAGTTGCAACAGCGGACGCGTGGCGACGCCAGTCCTCTCCCAATGCCGAGCTAGCCCCGAGGCGGGACACAAAAAGTTGCAGCCACACCGGATAGCGAGGACGCTGGAGATCAACCCAGCGAGGCAACAGCCACCCGAGACAGCTCCTCCGGGTTTGGTACACAATAAACCCTCCTCCGGGTGGATTCCAGTATAATGCCATTCTTATTGTGTTCTTCCTTGGGGATTTCAACAGGACGTAATTCAACGGTGACACACGTCAGATGTCATCGTTATAACACTGAAGACGCTGAACACTTCGTTATGACAATTTCAGTCACAATGGGTTGACGGTTTTTTGATTAACTTCTTTCTGACTCCTGAAAAGTAGTTGCTGAAAAAATGGCATTTTTAGAAGAATGCATTTTTGTCCGTGATTTTGACTTGCTTTATTTATTTAAATATATTTTATGGAAAGCATGCACAAAGTATACTTTTTGTCCTCTTTTGGTAGCCAATTACGCTTAGGTTTAAGACTATACTTTAATAGGGTGTATTCCAGGGTTAAATATTTTGTAAATCGCTGGATAACTTTGAAACCTACTGACTGCTACACTTGAATTCAAAGTTTACAAATTGCGCACTGTGTACATCCTGTGTCAGCAAAAGTACTTTTTGCCTACCGTTTGAGGAACATGTCACATAGTTTGCATAAAATGTTCCAATAGATATGAGTCACGCTACATTTATATTAGGCAGCATTAATAAATTGGCAGATACGTTATATTACAAATGAAAACCTCAGAATCGTGCAACCTCTCATAATTAGAAACTGTTTTAAAATGGAAGAAACCCCTTTCTTTAAGTATAAAATACAGGATGTCCAAAAAATGTATGCACTTTTTACCTTTTGTAAAAATTCGTGTTTACCATAGTTTTAGTAAATAAATTTGAAGATATAACCAAGTACTTTTTATTGTTTTCATCACTAAATGTTCTCAAAGCTACGTACATTTTGATCATTACACTGGTGACAACGCGAAACAATGGAATCGCACATACCATAAAACAATTCGCTTGGTGTTTGGGTGCATTCATGTTCGGTAGCTTCTCTCAATTCGGCCACTGTTGCAATAGTCATCATGCAGTAAAAAATAAAATGGAAGTTATAAATATTTTAATGGTTTTTAAATGACAGAATTATGATAAACACCAAGTTCTTTTGTCCATTTTTTTCGTCAAATATATTTGAATTTACAATGGCGGTCAAAATTAGTGATACAGATGCATATTTCTTAAGTAGCCACTTTTTACAGTACATACGCCTTGTTAACAGCCATTAAAAAGCCACCATCCTATCATGAATGAGATAATTTCTGAATAGGCTTTATGATTATCAGTATTTCAACTTTGTTCAATGCTGATTAGCGTAAGAGTATCAATCTTTCGCAAATGCTGGTATGTTGCACGAATCCTGAGCCAGACTGTACGACACTCCTATCCCGTCGGATCCGAGCCAGGTGTAGCGCCAACTTTAACGATGGTTCCGGCAGCGCCAGTGGCATGCGCCCTTTGCCATTTCCGGTCTGCTTGACTAGGTCATGCCATCGGACCCCAGATAGAGGGGAAGAGGTGGTAACTGCAGTGCAAGTCCAGCTCCCCCCCCCCCACTATTACAGTTTCCTGTGCCAACTTGGAGTGTTACACGAGGCGCACCAGGTCAGAATCGATGGTCAAACAATTAAACATGAGAAGAAAATAAATTCTCCGTAACTCTTCCATTACTTAGTCCCTGTTGGCACATTTGTTTTACTATATCATTTATGCCCACTTTGGCACAAATGGTTTGTTGGGTCCCTATGTCAAGCAAATTGCCGATCATATTCTTAATGAGGTCACTCACCCTCTCCATTCTGAATTAATGAATGCGACGTCTGTTTGTCCTATGCGTAGAGGCTTCCGTCATATGGCTTGCCGCAGATCAGCATATCAGCACTCGGTGCTACCATTCGTAGCAGGCTACCTCACGTGTGAAGAAGTGGAGATTGAGAAGTTAAAATCTGCTCTGTCTCCCTCGTAGATACCGTGTAAACCTTGACTTGTGAGCATTACGTGACCTTTTACCTCTTATCATAACTCATTAGTTAACTTCCGTGAATGGAGCCATTTTTTTTCGCTGAAAATTTATGATGTTTATTCGTAGATAAAGCAAGATTATCTTTCCGTTCTTCTTCTATTTCTCCCACCCAATTGCTTAAAGTATTTTGTGGTCGAGCATTTAATTCTTGGCTAGTAAGCGTAAATTAATGTGTAATTGTGGCGGAATTGATCAAAAAGTACTAAATTATTTAAGTTCAGCGATGATACCCATGAAAGCATTGAGGAAGTCAAGTTAAGCGAACGAACGTTTTCGATTAATTCATCAT
>JAYGXS010000005.1:25945626-25960850 GCA_036362985.1 Ligula intestinalis
CTTATTAGCCTTCATCAGCCAAGCATAACCCTGAACACCAGCTGGTTCGACAACACAAACAAACGCAGGTGGCGAGGCGCTGATGAACTGCGGTTCGATGAAGTGCTTATGACCCATCTGATAGACTCCAGTGGTGGACCAACTGCGCCGTCTGTGAGTGCGTTTGTTTGTGTTGTCCAACCAGCTGGTGTTCAGGGTTATGCTTGGCTGATGATGGCTAATAAGCCCGAAACAGTTCTGTATCAAGTTACCCCCAAATGCTCTCATACCCCACTTACTGCTATTATGACTTGGCCGGAATCGGCCTGGCAGGCGGTCACCCGTTGGGGACCTCTGACCACCACACGAACTTTGTTTAGTTCGGAAGCCTGTTCGATCGGTGTTCGCACATTCCTGAGTGAATATATACCCGATCAGCAGTGACAGCAAATGGCAGGTGGCGAGGCGCTGATGAACTGCGGTTCGATGAAGTGCTTATGACCCATCTGATAGACTCCAGTGGTGGACCAACTGCACCGTCTGTGAGTGCGTTTGTTTGTGTTGTCCAACCAGCTGGTGTTCAGGGTTATGCTTGGCTGATGATGGCTAATAAGCCCGAAGCAGTTCTGTATCAAGTTACCCCCAAATGCTGTCATACCCCACTTACTGCTATTATGACTTGGCCGGAATCGGCCTGGCAGGCGGTCACCCGTTGGGGACCTCTGACCACCACACGAACTTTGTTTAGTTCGGAAGCCTATTCGATCGGTGTTCGCACATTCCTGAGTGAATATATATATATATAAGGAAAAGGATAGGGCCCAGAACAGAACCCTGGGGGACCCCACTATCAACTGCCACCGCCACCGATTGCTGATCACCAATACATACGGTTTGAGTTCGGCGAGTCAGAAAGTTTTCGATCCATAGCAAAGGGTTGCCTGTTACCCCTATACGTCTAAGCTTGTATAGGGGACGTTGATGCGGCACAGTGTCAAATTCCTTTTTGAAATCTATGAAGACTGCGTGCACCGTGTTTCCTTGATCGAGTGCTCTGGTCCATTGCTCTAGACAGAAGAGCAGATTTGTCAAGCAGGACCGTCCTCTATGGAATTCGTGCTGTTTATCAGAAAGGAGTCGATGACACTCTAAGAATTGCATTTACTTTATTTTGATAATTCGCTCCATGATTTTGCAACATGTAGGAATCAGGCTTATTGGCCTGTAGTTGTTTGCGGACGCCCGACTCCCACTTTTGTGTATGGGTGAGATCCACGCTGTCTCCCAGTCGGATGGCAGTTGGCCTGTGTTTAAGGAGGCCCGGCAGAGTAACTGCAGGGGTTCTGCCAACTCCACAGCTAGCTCTTTCAACAGTTTTGCAGGAATGCCGTCCGGACCTGACGACTTCATGTCTTGGAGCTTAAGAAGTTCTTGCAGGACAGTATTTTCTGTAAGCACAACCTAGTCAATAGTCGGCATCTCCTCGGTACTAAAATTGGTAACGGTTAGCTCGACCTCTCTCGTAAAAACCGACCGAAAGAACCTGGATAGATGCTTGGCCTTTGCTTTGTTCTCGCAAATTTCGGCGCCATCACCCGTTTTTAACAACGAGATGGGGTCTCAATTTTGGGTAGATCACCTAATGTAGTTGTAGAAGACCTTCGGATTTCCTACGGCACGGTTTATTAGGTCACTCTCGAAACTGGGAGGTTTTTAGTACAAGACCCTTAACCCTATTTCTCTGCGCTTTGTACTTGTTGTATGACTCTGTGGTCTTCTCTCTCCGATACGTTCGAAACAGCTTTTCTTTACGGTTAAACTCCCTCTTCAGTGTGTTTATTAGCTACTGGGGCCTATTTGTGGCTTTCATGTTTGAGATGGGGCAGAAACTGGTGATTAGCCGGTGTATTACAGTCTTTAACACCATCCAATCCTCGTGGACACACCCGGTGAATGCCTCCCTCCAGTCTACGCTGCGCACTTTGGTTCTCATTTGGTTAAAGTTTCCGCGCCATATGTTGTCTAACGGTCGTGCTACGACCAGGTACAGAGAAGAGTGAATACTCCCACTGTAGTACTACGTGGTCGCTTTTGCCTAGAGGAGGTTAACAATTTACGATGTCTACACTGTCAGGCGCTTTTGACAGTATAAGATCTAGGCAGTTAGTCCGTTGCCCTTCACGCTGCCTGGTCGAAGATAAGACGTGTTGTGATATAAAGGCTTTTTATACCGCGCGTAGGAGTCGGCGATCAAAAATTAATTCTTACCCTGTCGCAGAACTGAGGTTCCAGTCGATATGCGGAGCAATAAAGTCGCCTATAATCATGACATTGGATCTCACGGCAAATGATTAAACTTCGTAAATCAGGCGAGCGTCTGACTCTGGATCGTTCGACAGTGGTCGATAAACCGCCAAGATGTCAAGGGCTTGGGACCCCGTGGTTCTGACGGTGAGCCAAAGGGCCTCTTTATCGGACGCGAGCTGGTCAGTTTTGTTTGACACGTGCAGGCCATGTCTAACATAGGTGAGCACACCTCCACCTTGACGCCCGGCTGTCTTTTCGGAACAGCTGAAAACCGGGGAGAGCAACTTCTCGATCGTCTATCTTTGTGGATAACCATGTTTCTGTTATACAGACCACATCTGGTTCCACTTGGTACATAGTAATCTTAAGCTCGTCTATTTTAGACAGCAGGCTTTGTGCATAGGTGCATGTGCACTTTAGTTTCCTGTTTCGGGTAGTTTTTGCGTTCGGGCTCAACCCTCCTCATACTGGGTCGATTGCGTGGTTATCCGGACCGGACCTGTCCAAGGTGAGAACAATGGACGTTGTATCACTTGGTTGCTGCAAATAAACAAGTTTTTTTTTCTTTTTTGCTGTGTCGCTCTTTCATTTCTGTAGCGATTTGAAGACGTTTGTCTCCTTATGCAACTGAGAAATCCTGCAGAAAAAAAACTGCCGCGTGAGATTCTTTGATTCTAAAATGCTAAGACAGGATGAGATTTGCTTCTTGGCTGCTGGCAATGAACACCTTCAGACGTCTGGGACGCGTCGATCCAGTTGGGCCCTCTGACCGTTTTCCAAGGCGGAATGCCTTAACGTACTCGATTGTTACGTTGGGTCCCAGCATTTTGTTCATAAGCGCACCGAAGAGCTGGATGTCTGCGGAATGCCGGTCCATGGGAGTGGTTGTGGTTGATTCTGCCAATCCCTGTATTACGACGTTGGATTTGCTCTTAGCGACATTTTTACGCCTACGACATTGTCGCTTACTTTCTGACTAACTGCTCTTGTGCTGCTATTTTGACGGTTATGTTTGAGACCGGAGTCTATTGGTGCAGTACCAGTCTCGTTTTCTACTGCGGGCTTCTGGCTCGGGCTGGCCGATGTTGTTGCTTACCGCCCATGGACTTCGGTGCGATATTCATGCAGTTTTGCGGGGCCGGGCACTAAAACTTGGAGAGCCTTTACACTCGTATCTTTTTTGTCGACAGCGAGCTTGTTCAAATCTGCCTCAATTGTGGCAACTTTGTCAGTTTTGGGGGCCTTCACTCCGGGTTTGGGCACGCTCTTGCCTGTTTTTGTGTGCGCCTTTACTTGAAGTATTGACGCACCTGTATATACTTTGCTAGCAGGAAGGTTTTTCAAATCAACCTCAACTGCGTCTACTTGGTCAGCTGTTTGAACCTTCACTTCAAGTTTTGAAACATTCGTGTCTTCTGTTGACGAAGCCTTAACTGTAGATGCTGGCACACTCTTATCGTTTTTGTTTTTGTCAACTGTGATGTTATGCAAATTTTCCTCATCTGCGGCAATTTGGCCACCGTTGGAGGCCTTCACTCTAAGTGTTGACGCCCTTGTGTCTACTTTGCCGGCAGTAAGGTTTTTAACATTCGCCGCATTTGCGTGCAGTTCTTTCGTCCTACAAGAACGCAGCCGTCTCGGCGCAGATATTGGGCCCTGGGCAACTTCTTGTTCCTCTCGAATCTTTATTCGTGCGGTTTTGTTGATTTTAGCCCCGGATAAGGTGAGATCGATTCTGCTGGTGGACGTTTCATCCGCCTTCTGGCAACTTTAACGGTCCTGGGGCTCAAGCTTGCCTGACACTGTACACTGGCACGTTTGTGTATGCTTGTCCTCCGACTTGGGCGTGTCTGGACCAATTAGGTGTTGGCTGCTACTAAGCGCCCTTAATGTTGATAAGAGCTGTGGATTGCAACTTGTTTCGTCAATTGCCCTTAACTTGTCGAGTTTAAGCAGTTCTGCAAGTATTTCTGATAGAAGGTTCGTAAGACACTCTAGTCCAATTACTTTTCGCCGCATCTCTTTGCAGTGATTATAACCCTCTGGGCATATTGTGTCACCAGTTTTAGTGCACGCAACTGTCGGTAGCCCTCGCAGCTCAGTTGCGGTGGCCGAGGTGTCTTTACGGTCGCCCCCTGAGGCGAGCGTGCGCGGATCGATGCCACCTCTAGACGCGACCTTTTCCTCACGCGCGACAGTAGGGTCTTGAATGTCTGCATTCCCCATGGGGTTGATTTTGGGTTTTGGCGAGCACAGATAACAACAAAATTTGGGATGGCCTACAGTTATGTTGCACTTGTATTCTACTCTTATATCCTGGCTAAGGTTATAATGTCGAAATCTATATTGTCTATGCTAGTGGAAACTATTTCGGGTTGACAAGAGCAGGAAAGACAGCAAAAATATAGGTACGCCAATACTCATGTAGTGCTTGTCTTCTAATCTGATATCCAAGCTGTTGGTAAAAGTGTCAAATTGATAGTGTCTACACTATTAAAAACGGTTTGACCGCGTAACTACAAACGAGATAGTCTGATCTGTGAGTATGCTACAAGCAGTATATAAATTAATGCACAGCAGTTTATAAATTTTTGACTCAGCCTCTCCGCAGATATTCCTCAGTGACCCTGAAGAATTTGATTTGGACAGGTAGAGTTTGTAATCCAAGCCAATAATTAATTATTGTCCGGTGGAAAATTTTGGATCTACATGTAGACCCAATGTAGAGCTCCCGTAGAATCCTACATGCTGTTTCAGGTGGAGCTCCCGAAGAGTCCTACTGCGTAGACTTGTAGGGTCCCCGTAGAACTCCAGTAGGATTCCACTTGCTATTAGTGTTCCAGCAGGATGCTCGATTTGGAGAAAAATTCCTGGTCAAACGGCGAGGGTATTGAAGGAAATTGGACAGAGGATCGTATAGCACAGGGTGTTTTTTTATTCAGTTTTACTCTGAAGACAATTTCTTTTGACGTAGAAGTTGAAATAACTTAGCCTTCGTCCTGCTCAAAAATTCAAACCGTGTGGGTTCAATTCCGTATGCTATAAGGAAAGACAGGACGAAACTTTCTTCTAGTATGCATTGTGCTGTGGAAGAATTCCATACTTAGTAAAAAAAAGACTGGAAAATTTTGTGTGAAGTTGATTTAATTGAACTGAAGCGAAGTTCAAGGAATCTCATTTATTTTTAGAAGCAAACAGCGATATAAGTTTTAAAAATTAGATTTACCTATTCTGTGAAGTTTTTTTGCAAAAAATGTAGTAATAAAAAGATCTTCGGTAGAACATTTTCTTTTACAGCACAGCTGGTCTTGCGCGTAAGCAGTGTCCATTATTTACCGCGAAGACAACCTATAGAAGGCCTTATTGAATTTGAGCATGTAGATATATATTTTTTGCAAACAATAAGTTCCGCTCAAGCGTCGTTTAGAAACGGAACAGACAGACGAATAATAGGTATTTCAAAAATGGTCATATATGGCCTGTTTTTTGTATTCGCACGCTTATTACGGATCGTGAAATTAATCTGCTAAAGCGGAAAATAATCCGTTATAAAGAGAAGAGTATTTTCTTTCTTTTCCAGTCAAAGGTAATCGTTTTTCATCAAGTCTACTAAGGAAATTGTCAAAAGTCTCCAAGTTCATTGTAGTATTACCTTGAAAAAAGTTAATATACACAGACGTTTGTCAGCTAAATATCCAATAAAAGTACTTTTTAAAGCGGTAACCTATTATGGAAGATTTTTTATGGATTTAAGGAATAAGAATTTGCGTTGTATACAGCAGACATTTTGTGTGCTCGACAATTTCGTTTGCTGTTTCGAAGCATTTCCACATTTGATCTACATGGCCATCTTCAAAAGAACTAATATCCAAAAGCTCGTTTTTTCGGCAAATGCTGTTTATACTTTTAACGTCAAACAGAAGCGCAATTTATCAACTTATCAATGAGGACAACGAAAACGAGCGAAACGATGAGAGACTTTATTCCAAGATATTCAATAACTACCCTGCCAGCACAATCCCCGGATAGGACAGGGATAGAGACGGGGGTAGGTGGGGCTAGGCGGGGATAAGCGGGGATAATGGTTAATGCATAGTTATTACTCGGTTACCCTTAATTTTGCGAATGCTGTTGACAGACCCAGAAGGCTATCTAAGTACGTTTTGTAAAATTTTAAAATTGTAAAGAAGCTATTTTTATTTATGATTAATGCAATTTGACGTATATTTCCATTAAGTGCATCAATTAATTAGATATTAATACAATGGTAGCTTTGTTTAAGTTGACAAACAGGACGGTTAATACTTGCCTTGACCTGCCGTCGAGACCAGCGTGATGACGACTGTCTTGTGTTTCACTAGTTCTCGTGTGTTAGTTAGCTGTGGTACGTTAAATATATTGTTTTTTATATATTTATTCATATGTTTTTTAATGAATATTTGTGCACAAAGTTCACTCTAGAGGAATTGGCTAATTCATTTCTTGAACCGTATGGAGCGCTTCTATCTCGGATACCATCGGAGCATCATTTATAAGCCCATCCAACGTAGAAAACGGGCATATCGCGAGGCTTTTCCAGATGAGGTGACAACGGTTCCTACAACGTCTGCTGTTGCTGCCGATCAATCTCGGGAATCTTCGGATCCGGAACCAGAGATGCCCGTGCTTACCGCAGCGCTACCTTCTAGTGGGTATTTTTGGTGTATGAGTTATACATTTAATTAAGATTCAGGAGACCTTGATAAGCCCAAATCCACGGCTGAAGGCTCGTTTCTACACGCAATTAGAGCATTTTGCGTGCGTCGGAAATTACTCTTCGCAATTTTGAGGGACATGGTAGATACGCTACGTGCCTTCCAGTGGACAAATATCCCCGAATTTCCAAATGATTCCAGGACATTTTTGGATACCCTTCGGTTTTGCATAATGAAGCCCCTAAATAATGGGAACTAGGTTCATGTAGGCCTAAGTGATGGTCTTATGCATATACCGAGTAAACGGCAGCAAACGGGTATTCTCCAGGTGGGGGTTCAGCTTCACATAGATGGATTGCGGATTTGAAAAGTGACATGTGCTTGGTCCATACTCTGTCGCATTAGCCATTCATTTGTTTCGCAACCTTTCGTTGTTGGCGTTTTCTGCGGTTGGAGTAAGCCAGACCCTATACAGCTGTTTCTGGAAGACTGTGTGTCTGACCTGAAAGAAATTTTATTGTTTGGCCTTCCAACAGAAGGTGTAAATGGCGTTGTTGAGGTGGTTTTTGACAATGTTGTCTGTGACACTCCGGCTCGCTCTTATGGAAACAAGTGTCAGCCCACAACGGCTCTTTTGGATGTGATCGGTAAGAGTTTGCACAAAACTTACACCAAATATTTTAGGTGTTGTCACAAGAGGACGTTCACCAGCAGTAAGCTGGTATTTATCACCTTTAGTGGTCGTTTGCGAGATGATACTACATTCCGTAAGCGGGAAAACAGAAAGGTCACCACAAAGGGAGGTCCCCTTTAGAGGACCTACCCATTGACATATTGGGATCATTTCCACTTGATTACATGCACCTAGTCTGTCTGGGTGTCATGAAAGAGCTTCTCCATACTTGGAAATGGGGACAGCGTGAAGTGGAGACAGTGAAGTAAACACGCTTATTGACACTTGCAGTCGATGCCTACCGGCCGAATTTGCACGAAAATGCAGATCACTGGACCATCTGAAGTTTAGGAAGGCAGCTGAGTTTCGGCAGTTTTTACTGTACATAGGCCCCGTGGTTTTACCTCATTTCATTAACTGTGATCTTTATAATCATTTTTGATGTTGTCTATGGCTATTTATTTTTTTGTCATCCCCTGTTTTACAAGCGTTATGCTGACCTTGGTCGACAATTTTTGAACAATTTTGTCCACGACTACCCTATTTTGTACAAAGAAGAGCGCGTAGTCTATAGTTTTCATTCTCTGCTCCACCTTCCCGACGACGTGAGTTGGTTTGGAATGTTAGAAAATTCCTCGGCCTTTCCCTTCGAATCCTATTACCCAGTTAGGATACTGGGTACTTATTTCAAACTAGAGGAGGCTCGCCATCGCGCTAAGGTAGTGGAGGAGACCTCCGACTAATCCAGTTCTGAACCAATGCTCAACGGCAGAGATTGTCGGAGGAAGTAAGCGTTTAGTACAACTAATGTTTCCTTTTCTAGGACTCGTCTTCAGCTGTCCACTTATTACCATATGTACAAAATATTCTGATCAAAGACAATTTTTATATGAAGAAAGTGGTTGCTTTAAGTTTTGCACTTAACAAAATATGTAAGTTTATTGTTCTAATTTACAGCTATTTTTGAAGTCAGCAGAACCTGGGATTATCGATAAAATTTTATTTATCTTAGCAAACACTTCCTAATTATTTTGGTTATTTAAGTACTTAACATGCCTAATGCTGCTTATCATTAGGACTGACTGCTACTCTGTCACCTGCCCCAACACCCCCCCCCCTTTGAACCACGTCATACAGGCTTGTATGAACATGAACTAGCATGAACTGCCGTGTTGTTACAACTACCCCCCTCCCCCTCCTCTACTCCCTCATCAGGTGCCCACATCTATGACTAATTGTTTCTTCTCCCTTTACCTATCAACTTTCACCCATCTAGGCTGACACTTAATTGGACAGTTAATTCTCTTATTTATAGGCAACGATTGTCTGCAACTGAATTAGAGGTCACGAAATTTTATGGCATCATTAACTTCTGCTAATCTCGTGACCTTTTTCTTGTTAAAATTTTTTTCAGGAAAATTTTTTTGCAATTTTCTCATCTGCGATAAATCGCCTTCAAAGTCGACTTTGGCAAGCCATACGACAGTTCTTCTGTCGAGTTCGAAGATGGGCACCGCGTGTTCCAACAAGCCGCAGAAAATGTTTGAGCAAGCCGAGGCAGAAACTAAGGCAGGCTGGGCAGGCTGCACGAAGGCTACAGCAAGCTAAAGCAACGCAACGAATTACCACGAATGAAAATCGAAGTTAAAGCAGACTTGTGGAAATCTGTAGTGGCCTTTTGCAGCCAGTTGGAACCCGCCGCTGACGCATGACGCCTTTAGCCTGCCTGTGCGCCCACTGCCTCCTGAGGCTAGGCGCTAACTGTCCTTGACCGACGCGCATGTACGCCTCAACGTGACCGCGCATCCACGCTAGCCAGTCCCAGTCCATCTCAAGGTTGCGCGCCCACGCTAGTCTAGACATCATTCCCCTTATTGGCCGCCGGGACAAAGCATGCGCCAGTGACGCCTGATGTTTTCATCACTCTGGCACCAACCCGAATTGGGAACGGACGCACTAGGCCGCGAGTCAACACTCTTTCCATCTATTCTCCGTTCCATTGTGTACAAAATAACCTCTTTCTTCTACTCTGGCCTTCCCAAAACTTCTCCCATCTCCTAAGGAACCAGGCCTCGAAGATTGTAGCTGCTAGGGTTACTTGTCTTAGCCTTAACACCTATAACTATTGACTCCAATTGTGAGATGAACTCTCAACTCAACTTCTGATGTGGCCGAGCTTAATCATCGTCAGACCTCCCTCGCCTTCAACTGAATTTTTCCTGTGTCATTTCATTGGGCCACGAAATGGAGAATTTAATAACCGACACCCTGCCGTGAAGCAAGAGGGAGATTCTCAATCGCTCACAGCCCACGGACCTAAGGCTCTGGTTCTTTCCAGATCCCACGGAGCTATTCCTGCTATGAGTGCCAATACTCAGGCCTCTTTTCCAAACTCGGACTCTACTTCTACTGCCAACGGTACCCCTTTCTCCTCTCAGCGAACACTAACATGGTATACTGATTTGCCATCGAAGTTCAATGCAGCCAACCAACTCCCTCCTACGTAGTCGAGATAACTAATCTCTTACAAGATGCCGATGCACGCGTAGTCGAGAACTTCCCTCCTACCGCAGATACAGTTGCCCACGCGGACGTGAGAAGACCTTTCCTCCTCCCGAGCGGCACTGGTGGCACTGACATGACTCTCGCATGCCAGCCACAGAAGCTCGTGCAGGCCACAACTGTCCCTTCAACCTGGCTCCGGCAAGCCAGCCACACGAACACCAGCTGTTTGAACCCTACTGTTGGTACGTTACTCCTTCACTATCTTTCACTAATCTTCCTTCGTTCGATCTCTTTCATCGACAAACTACGGTCTTTGAGAGGAGCCCTTGTAGTGGACCTTAAAGCCACCGTTGACTCATCACGCCAACGCTGTGGTTACCGTGATGGCTGACACCTGGCCTGTCTCTAGCTCAAGGACCAGGGCCATCTACTGACATACAGGGCTTAATCTTGCGCAGTGCAACCAATCATCAGCAGTCTATCGAGACAAAACGAGCATTCGGCGGCCGCCGGGGATGACTGCGGTCAGAGGACACTTTGAATTCCACCTCCACGCGTTGCGGTTGCGGTGACGCCACTCTCTCACGGTCGGACGCCTTGTAAGACCAATTGGCAACTTTTCCCCTAACTCTTCTGTAAACAGTACACTAATCCGTCTACTCTGCCTTCCCAAGACTATCCCATATACTACGGAACCGGGCCTCGAAGATTGTAGTTCTTAGGGTTGACCGTCTTAGCCTTAACACCTATAACTGGTGTCCACTCGCCCAACGCTCCCACCTCCGCTTCCGGTGTAAAGAAAAAGTCAAAAAGACCGGCGATGAGGGAGCGTGTTTATGGCTTGCGCGAAAATCACTCAGAACACGCACACTTGACGCAGCACATCTCACTGGGAAGGCTCCCGCGTGCGTGGGAGCGCCATAAAGGCCACATTAAGAAGGAGCTGTTGCAGCCTGACTCTTAGTCCCCCATCTCCTGACATATACACAGACAAACTCACGCGTACTAGAAGAGTAGAAACGTAGGCGGCCCGAGTTTTCCTGTCAGTTATCAAACCCTCCAAGCCACGGCATCTAGCGCCCGTGATAGATTCAGGCGCATTCATATCTATTTTAGTGAGGAGCGAAGTGCGTCAAGGGTCAACCTCACTCTCTCCCCCACCGTCTTGTGACCGCCTTGCTGCTTGGACACCTGAGGTGGAGCCTGAAACCCAGTGGGAGCGCGAACGCATGCACCCACAGGGAATGAGAACCGAGAGAAAAGTGCCGGCGCCTACCGTGGTTTGCCGAGCTTTGGCATTGCATATGCATACATACGTTGGGTTTCAGAATGGTGAGAACAGCCCTGCACGAAGCCTGGGCCAACACCCGTTTGAGACGGGGTAACCATTTAGTCATCGACTGATAGGCACTACTCAACAAGCCAGACAGTGTGCAACACATCGGCTGCCATCGCCGTGGCAATCAGTATTATTTCCCATGTCTCCGAACGATATGAATGGTGAAATAGCCGAAAGAGATGTCGAATGCACCTGTCAACAGGAAACTTTCACCAACCGTTAAGCTTAGTCCCAAGAAGAAAGAGGAGTTTTACACGATTTGGAAAAAAATAGCATCCTGTACAGATAAAATTGAAACACATTTACAGCCGAACGAGGAAAACCCTCATGCCCCACGAGCGTCGGCGTATAGAGTAATATTTACGAAGTCTTCCCAGCTAGCGCATCCAAATGAGCTTATGGAATATCTTACTTGTGTAAGGCCCCGATCGACACAATCGAATGAAATACTATTGCCTTAGTCCAACGTTAGGTCGACAGTGACTGACAACTCTCCTGGAACCACGATGGAATACATACTCTAACTTCTGGCTGCTTAGTGACAACCGCACTGCACATTGCGCATAATATTGAAGTATATGTATCCGGACATTTAACAAAAGTATTATTTTCAAGCGTATATTTACTAATGTTGCTTTACTTACTCGTTATTTTGCACGAATATGCCTTCTTTACATCTAAAACTTCCAATTCAAGTTAACGCTTCGCGGGATTAGTCACTGACTGTAGTTGCCTGCGCAAGTGTTACTGTGACCATTGGATGCAGAGAAAGGTATTGATCGCCAATACAAGCAAACATGCATGTCCGAGGAAGCAATTGAGAAGAAGATCTGGTTTCTGCACAGATTTCTTGCCAATAACGTGGTGCTGAAGAGTGTGAGATACAAGCTGGTGCTAAATACGCATGCGGTGAGAATCTTTATGGTTCAAACCGGCAAGAGTGATCTGTTGGTTCATTCAAGATTGCCACGCAAGGCTACGTAAATATCGGCCGATAATTGACCGTGTGAAGACCAAATGCTGTGAGCTCACGGGTGAGGACAGTACAAAACTGCTTCAGCAGAGAGTGCTTGAACGAGCCTGCACAAATTTACTCACGACTTCTGTCATTACCCTCCTCAGCCGTCCCTACAACCTAAGAAACTCGGCACTGTTATATCCTCTTCTGCATCTTTCTCATGTAAACGCTTTGTTTTTTGCTTCCAGATATAGCTTTCGTTGAAATAACTTGCCAATCGAAATAAGATCGTAAGCTAGACTGTCTGCTATCAAACGGAGACTGCACCTTTATCTTAACACTGATTCTATTAACCTTTATTCTCCTCATCTTTTCCGAGCAGCTTTCTCTATGAATCCGAAAAAGAACCATCGGGAATTTAGGAGATCCTCTTGAAACTATTCTCTCTGCCTCGTGTCCCCCGAGAATCTAGATGTTTCCATTAACCACTGCTGAATAAAACGAAGCCACGCGGAAGCGCTCAGTATAAAATGCTGCAGTTACGTTGACTACTCACCTTCATCAGACAACCCACACCTATTTCTGCTCTACTACTATGTTCTTACTACTATCTTCCTAAGCAGTTTTTTTTCTTTCACACTTTTTAAACATGGAGGCCCGTTTAACACTGTCTCCATTTTCACTGTAAGAGTTTTTTTAACTGCCATAACTTTTCGTTTTTAGTTCAAAATTACCTGCAAAACATGGCTAAATGTTGCCCCAAAAGGACTATTTCTGCTAACATTATTACGACTTTCTACGCCTACTTGCATGCATTGTGAAATCATTTTTTGAATGTTTATTTTTTCGAAAGTAACTTTGTACAGATAGTCCCGTACCGGCGCTGAAAAATATAAATTTCAAATTCCAAACAAGCAATTCATGAAGCGGCCCTGGGGAACAAATTCTACAAACTGCACAATCCAACGTCATTCAGAAACGACGTACTGGTACCCAACCTGTCGTTAAAAGAACTGACGAAGGAACAAATACAGGCTCTACAGCACGAAGCCTCATTCAACACGGCTGATGCTTAATCTGCTAACACGATTGCAGCTATGGAATCAGTCATCAATCAGACAAATGATGAACCTTTTCCGACCCCAGGTTTCGTCCCTCTTGATGGCTCATTAACCGCGGGAAGTGATCACCAAGGTCGAACGCGTTGCATTAAGAGCACTCAAGACCGACCGGGACATCGTCATTTTTCCAGCTGACAAGGGACGTTCTACGGTCATATTGGACTGAACTGACTACCTTCAGGTGGCGAAAAACTTGCTGGATGATTGTCAGTTTTATGTTGCTTGTGAAACCAATCCCATCAAAAAGCTGACACGCGAAATCAATTCGACCTTGTTGGCTGTAGAGAACTCGGGTGCAATAACGCCCTCTGACCGACGCATGGCGAGCGCACAAGAAAAGGCCTTGGCCCGTTTTTATGGCCTTCCCAAAGTGCACAAGGAAAGCGCCCCTCTCCGACCCATCGTATCACTAAAGGGCACTCTCACGTACGGACTAGAAATGTGGCTATTTCGGCGTCTCAACTTTCTGACCGCTGATTTGGAGGCCACGGGCCGCTCGTCGACACAATTATTGGAGTAAGTTAAAGAGGTAAGTCTCTTGTCAAGTGATATCATGGTTTCCTTTGATGTCACGTCCATTTTTACTTCTATTCCTCAGGATCTGGCAATCGAGACCGTCAAATTACTACTGCGAAACAAATACGATAAGACGCAGAACCGCCTTGAACATGCGCAGATCCCACAGTTCCTTAAGTTCTGTCACAGGACGAATTCCACGTTTGACGGAACAATCTACGAGCAGGTGAAGGGAACACCGATGGGTTCACCGATTTCGGGACTCATAGCCGAGGTAGTCCTGCAACGGCTAGAGTTGCTAGTTTTTGGACACCACAGACCAAAATTCTGGGCACGGTATGTGGATCACACCTTCGTCGTCATCGAACGGGATCAGGTGCTCAGGTTCAAGGAACGTCTCAACGGCGTCTTCCCAGGCATCCAATTTACGATAAAGGAAGAAGCGAACAACCAGCTGGCCTTTCTTGATGCGCTCGTCTGTCGCAAAGATTTTGGTGGTCCAAAGACGAAGGTATTCAGGAAAGGGACAAACACGATGCAAGTACTGAATTACAACAGCAACCAGCCAATCAATCACAAACGCAGTTGCGTAAAGAAGCTCTATCACCATGTTGAGACGCACTGCATCGAAGAAGATAAAGTTGCCGAGGTAGAATTCCTTCGATGGGTGTTCAGAGAGAATGGCTACCTGCGCAAATTCGTCAACAGGTTCCTGCGCAAACGATTTGGCCAACAAAAGCGCACTGACACCAAGACTTGGCGTTCGATCCCGTACTTCAAGAACGTAACGAAAGCCGTCGGTTACCTTCCCACATTACTTGGAGTTGGAGTTGCACACAGGCGGGAGGCACCCGTAAGGCGTCAGATAATATAATAATGTAATTATGCCAGTGAACAGGCAATTGTAAAGAGTTGGTAATGCACCTCTTGGGTGACTTCCAAAACCTCGAAGACCGGAAACACCCTAAAACAAACTGACTATGTTGCAGCCACTATTGGTTTTGTTTCAGGTTTTGTGATTTGTCAATCCTGGGCGACATAGGCAGTTTGTTTCACGTGACAAAAAACCTGCCTTAAAAGATATGATACAAACGGAATAAATGTAGCTGTAAGCTGAGTTGACTCATCAGCA
>JAYGXS010000005.1:25960860-25976342 GCA_036362985.1 Ligula intestinalis
ATTTATGGGAACTGCCCGTCCTGAAATAGAAGCCCGTTGACTAAAAGAAAGCTCTCATTGATATCACTTACTTTGCTATTTTCTTTCATGGCTTCTTGCAACTCCATAAACGACTGGAAGTGTCTACCACAGAGAACCTTTCCGAACTTCGCATCAACAGCAGAAGTGAACGCTATGACAGCACACGTGAAAATGTTCAAGATATGCGCAAACTAAAACTGCACACTTTTCCCACCAATCATTAAGCCAAGACTGCCGATTGAACCCACCAATCATTAAGCTGTAAACTGTACTAATCATATTGAAGAACGGCAACCAAAAAACCAACAAAATACCCTAGCCCAGTTACACAGTTTTTAGCTGCATCTTTTTATGTGAGTATTGGTCTGTCTGCGTCGTGCTTGGTAATATATTGAGTTTAGAATTATTATCTGGTCAGTTAAATAGTACTTCATGTTCCTTGTATTTTTTATTATTTCTGTTACCATAATTAAATTAGGCGGCGATATGCTGGTTGCTAGCCCTGAGTCAACGAAAAATTCTAAGTCCATTAGGTCGCTATGGAAAAAATGGCGAAAAGTCGCAATACGACGCTCTACATAAGCAAAATGCATGGCATCATAGTCGCATTTTAGCGTTCTCTAGCGAATTCACTAATGAATTAACATATCAACTACTCGCCCGAAAGTTGGTCTCGGGCTAATTTTGTGTATAGCATTTTGCAGGTCAATAGCCCGTGAAACCTAAATACTCCCTGGACGCATGAGCTCAGGTTGTGTCCAGTAAGCCAAATAGATTACAAATCGCTCTAATACCGGACCATCTTAACGGCTAGAGCCAGGCTTCTTTGGGCTAGTATGCTATGCTAGTACGGATTACTAGCCATTTGCTTTAAAACAAACCTCGGCTACAGTGTTTGTGACATCTGAATACGTCTTGATGCCACTTCAGAAGCCTGCACAACCCTCGTACTCTCAAAGAATGTATTACTGTAGCCCTCTTACGTACCGTATATCCACATAGTGATATCGAAATTGGGCGTAAAATAGCATCAGGGAAGAAATGTGCGGCTAATTTGTAAATGATCATCTTCAAGCGTAGTCATATCAAAATGCACCGTGAAAAATTGTCATTTTATGAAATTGACTGATTGGAAAAAGTCTCAAAAATGATGTTCTTAAACTTGGGCAATGTAGCGGTACAACCGTCATTTAAGGTTACTCTTCGCCAATGGGCCGTCGCTGTGCAGAGTAGTCGTTAACCACCTTAAGGACAGTTCGCACCGTCCCCACAAAACCTATTTCCAGGCGCTTTAAATATCTACACCTTGAAAACATTTAATCAAGCTTGATAACTATCAGCAGCCGTATTAGTTTTGTGTCGGCAAACAGTATTTTTCGCAATCCCCTTTGTGTTGCAACCAGCTCCAAGGCTGAGGAAGTGCATGCGATTGAGGATGTGGTGTTTCTTTTCATCCATAACCATTATGCGCTGGCCAATACTGAGAGGGGTTTCCAAAAATCTATGACATCCCGTCATGTCGACGTGTACAGCATTCGTAGTTAGTTGTACGCACTTTCTTCAGTGCCCGGTTTGCATAAGCAGGAAGCGGTTAGAATGATTAGTTGTTACTTTGTTGTACTAGTCACCTCAACTAATTGTTTATAACTTTATAATACTTTGCGTCGTTCGCTTCTCCCTTTCGTCTGCATGCCTTCTGTCTTGTTTATGCTGCATGTTGTTTCTACTGGATTCCCCTGTAACATTCACTTGCTTCAGCAATTATTAGTTCCTCTAACCCCTGCAACCCCTCTACCAATTACATAACCCCTGGCAGGTGGCAATCGCTTCATTTGTCTCCTGTTACATTCTCAATCCTCCCACCCTTCCTCATAATTTGCTTGATTACATTACGACATTTTGAACGTCGTATCCGATGATGTTCACGGTGTCGTGGGTGCGTTGCATACACCACAGCCTCTCTCCCCCACCTAGGCCTTGTGTCATGATCAAGTGAAGAAGATCAAAGGCCGTGGACAGCGCAGATGACTGGCACAACCAGAGCTGGACTGCCTGAGTGCTGCTCATTGCATTTCCCAGTAAAACTACGCACACTTTACTTTCTTCAACTAACAATAGTCACTCCATTTTACCGAAAACTCATCCCGTACGCTACGTGAATATTTATGGAAACTTATAACTTAATTTGGCTTACGATTTAAGGTAAATTGGATAAGCATGCTCTGAAATACCGCACTCATCATGGTGAGGACTGTATGGGTATATTTCATTTACGTCCCTCTTGACAGATCAAGGGCTTGAAACACCGTACTTCAACTTTTTTTACTCAAGATGGCTGTAATCATGCCTGATCGAGCCGGCCTCGATGATGTCACTAGTTGTACCTCTCCACACTTTGCTTTTATACTACTTAAATTAAGTACGGTATCCCTTTCAACGTATTCTACTTGTCTTCCGTCTGATTATTTTTGCCCTTGACCTACTATCCCATATCACCATATATTCCTTCTTTCCTTCTCGCCTGCGTCTAAGTTGACGCCTAATTGTTTACCGCCTGGTCTCATACTTTGACGATCATTTGTTTTCTAAGTTTAACCCAAACTCGTCTGCTTCCTTTTTTTAATTTTAGGGCATAATCCCAAGCGACTTCGTGTCCTGAATTTTGTTTTCGGGGCTAGAGCCTCTCGAAATGCAAAATACGGGTCTCCTTTTATGTCCTCGTTCTTACATCAAGGACTGTAAGTTTTCAAATTATAAAACTTTTCGCCTTTTGAATTCTATGAGCGCTTTCCTTCAAAATGTTTCACACACGTCCGTGTTATTTTCCTCTTTTTATATTAATAATCTCATTATCACAAGTCAACGGGACCTCATATTATGTCACTTTGACGAAGACACATCGTACGTATCTTTCAGGTCCATTTCAGTCCAGCACTTCCTCCGACTGGCTCGCCTACCTAGACAGACTGGAGCGGGACATCCGATCAGGTCGGATTGTTGACACAGAAAACTATCTGATTGCTGTTTATGAGGCCGCTGTACAGGTATGTGCGCTGCTTCGTACCTCAATCACCCTTCTTATGCCAGGCTGTGCCAGAAGACTGGAGTGACCAAAACTACACCATAATGATCATGCGTCTGGCCATCCTCAAGGGGTTTGCTATCTCCTACCACTATCGATCTTATACCCCTATTTTTTGTAGAAACAGCTCTTGTGGCGAAAACGCTGACTTACTGATTTCCCTGCGTATATGCGGTCGTACCAACGCGCCCCTGATGATTGCTCTAGCACATTATTATGCTCTGTTAGGTGGGTTCTTCGTCCCTCTACCCCCCAGTGGGTGGGGGTCTGGTGCATTTTGCACCCTTTTAGCGTCTTTAAAACCGACATACACACACACACTTTAGGTCAAACTAAACGTGCTGAGGATGCGCTGGTGAAGGCGAAGGCTAACGTCGTATCGGAGGAGGCTGTTCAGTTGGTGGAGCGGGCCATGGAATTGCTGAAGTCCAAACACTCACTCCGACCCCTTACTGGGGTCTACGACTACATTCCCTTCGCGAAAGGTGAGTCCTAGTGTCCTAGTGTTTATTATTGGCCCTTGTCTGTGTTCGTAGCTCTTCTGGTCTTCGACATTTTGCGAAATCTTTAATTAATTCGCTCTCCTTTTGGCTATTTCAACGAACATTGCTTTCCTACCGCCCATATTTGCTTCCAGTCTTTATTATCATGTTTGTAACTTCTTTTTAATCGCCTCGTTCTCTCAACCCCTCCTACTTCACCGTGCGCTGTATTGGGGTTGTTCTTTCTCTATATGTCACTATCTCCTCAGTACTCCTCCTTTGATTTTCTTCATATAAACTCGTTTTTTCCTTCTTTCTTCCTATTTTCCGACCAATTTTTTCTCTTTATTTTTTCCACTTCTCTCACATCTTCTGCTTCTTATTCTTTTACCTCATTTTCACCCTCTACCTATCATCCGTCCTGGTACTCACATCTACATTTTTTATGTCAGTTTCTGCCATGTGCTGTTTTCCGGGGCATGGATCAAATTCGTATCACCTACGTCTAACACGTACTGTTTTATACTTCCAAGAGTTCATGCGTCTTATTTTAAGACATTTACAGACAGCCCTCCTCTTTCACATCCCCATCTTCCCTGTTTTTCCCTCTCTCCGCCTCATTCACCTCCCCCTCCCCCACCTTTTCATCTCGCCCCGTTAATTTGCCTCTTCTTTACTCCTTCACCCTCCACCTACTCGTTTTCACTCGCCTACTCCGCTTCCCCCTCTTCCTTCCCTTCTCCCTCATCACCCTCTCCTTCCTCCCTTTTCCGATCCCCGTCACCTCAGGCTCCTTCTTCCTTATCTCCAGAAAATACGACCTTTCGCATGTATAAAGGGTAAAACGTCATAGCACGTTTTGTCGGTTTTCCTTGTGCTCCCCCTCCCCCTCGGACTGCTAACTTTGTCCCCTTCAGCTTTGTTCTGTGCTGTCTTAATTGCTCCTTTCCCTTCACCCTTACCTTCACCCTTACCTTCTATTCACCCTTCATCTCACCATGGTCTGCGATTCCGTACTGTGTCTTGTTTGAAAGTATGATGTTTATGCTGATGCTTGTTTTTAAACCTTCGTTCTCGTAGGAACGCTTTATCAAGAATCCATCATGGTAATATCGCCCAGACGCCGTTCAAAGTCAGTATCGCCTAAAAAGGAAAAGTAAGTGTGATGTGCTACTTAGTTGTTCCCTCTGCTTCTCTTTCGGGAGCACGTTTTCTTGTCAAAAATGATGCAACTATGGAGTAAATGAAGGTGAGTGTGTGTGTGTGTCCTAGCCCTTGTTAACTTAAGATTCCCGCCGGAATCCAAACTGATTGTAGACTGATTGGAAGATGGAGATGAGCCGAGACCTCAACTGCCTTGAGCCAAAGGTACGCGGGGGTGAGTTGGGTGCATAGCCGGGAACTGCAGGTGAAAAGATGCTGACAGTCATGCAGCGAGACGCCGGGTTGAAGGGTCGAGCCGGTGTTGGTACTGACGAAGGACCATTTATAAGCCACGGCGTAGTTGAGCCAAGGTAAAGCGAGTGACCCTTGGGTGTCGTTGTTATGACGTCGAAATAGGAGGTGGATAGCCGCCTAAAAGGACCGAGGAAAGGTAACTTTGTTTTTATTCGACAATGACTCTCTCGTGAAGACGCTGGAGGCCTGTCATGATGTCAGAGCCATCAACGTATAGATCCGAGAGACACCAGACGACAGCTTCCTTATGGAGAGCTCGAATAGATGGCCGAACGCTGCGGCTAGGTTCAGGATCGTGGCAACGGTGGTAATTAAGATGGCCGGGTTGCGAACAGGTCCACCAGAACTGCTGGCCTAAGAGTGCGTTGTGAGGGGCGACAGGCAATACAGAAGTCTCTACATGAAGATGATCGATAGACAACATCTTATAGCAACCCATGATTGTGCAGTGGGCAGCGTTGTGTGATGACTGAAGACAGTGGAGGCTGGAAGAGCTGATCGTAGGAGATCAGATTGGTGCCACATAAGTGAGGTGCGGCTTGGTCAGCGCTTTGAATGTGTTTGTCAAAGTCTCTTTCGCGCAGCCATAGGATGTGTCCGCTAGAGCCTTAATAACCTTTGTGCAGCGGTTCACTTCGCCTGCGACCTTCCTGGTATGGTCCGAGAACGTTAAATGTGGATAGAAACGGATGCCAAGGGGTTTGGGCTTACGGACGTGCCATAAGGACGCACCGTTGACGATGATGACCGGATGCCGACTGAACTCCTTCGGATCCAGCGTGTAAACAGTGACGGATGAATTGGTTGTGGAAATCGTCATCCTGCGCTGGGTGAAGGAATTTTCGACATTAGGCATGAACTCCGACAGTAGCTGCGCAGCCTAATCTGTATGATGGTGCCGGTAAATAAAAGGTTACATCATCTGCGTACGAAGCTTGTAGACAACTGTTGCGGGAGCATAATCAGTCTCTCGGGAATATATTCTCTTCTAAATGTGTTTTGCTTGTCCTAATTTCATTTGAATGGCTCTTTGCATGGAGACTGTGGACATATTTTCAAAATCTTTATTATTGTTTCAATTTACCTTTAGGTTAAAACTGGCATCGTTGACATCCGCCCCCCAGGTTAGTCACAATCGAGCTCGTGCTTGATTATGTTGCTGGTTTTCTAGGAATATCGTGCGGTGCTATAAGCTGGGACCCGAACGAATTATAAAGACTGAATGAGCTTTTTCCTTAGGCAAGACCCAATGTATCGGCCGTAAAAGGAGGGAAGAAAGCAAGAGAGAGTACAGCTGACTCCCGATTGCCCTCTAATTAATACGTTACAATTTCTACTCATTTAAATTCAGTAGGCTGAATTTATTAAGTGTACCGCCTTGCTGTCTTGCGTCAGGAACTTTTTCTTCCGTCTCTCACACCATAGGTGCTGTCCTTAGAGGCTTCAAATGCGGTCTCCAGTGCTGACCTCTCCGAATCATCTGTCAGTAGCATAGACATGTCGTGCTCCTCGATGGAAATCACCCAGTGCCAGCCATCAAATCCCCCTACCCCTTCTGTGCCGGCCGTTGTTCACCCTTCCACTGCGTTCCTACCCCCTTCTCGGCTGTCAGAAAAGCCCCAGCCTCCGGAGATATCTCTCGGTCACCGTCGAGCTATCTCCAAAATAGTAGAAATAGAAGAAACTGAGGATGAGGAGGACGAGGACGAATATCAGGGGGGCACCCTGCTAGTCGAACCCCGACGACAACAACGATCCAGGCACCGGTCCTCTTCCAGCACTGACCGCACCCTTGCCGTGCAGCCTCGTCACCTGAGCGATGTACGCCTGCTGTGGCAGCCCGCAGCATCAGCACTCCACTGTCCTCTGCCGCCGCCGCCACTACCGGAGGAGGACAAGGAGAACCTTCCAATCAGGCAGTATCAACCACAGCGTCAGCCCCCACCTCCCCGTCCTCCTCCTCCTCCTTTCGCTGTCCTCCAGCCCGAAACGGCAATTGCAGGAGGTATGATCAGTAAAAAGGACCTGACTGTCGTCTCTGACCTCTTCGAATCCGCTGGTGTCTCTATCAGTGGTGAAAAATATCTGGTCCTCCGCGAAATAGGCCGTGGCGGCTTTTCGACCGTGAGTATAACTTTGCCTTGTATGACTATCGTACTTTAAAAAATGGTAGTTGCCAAGTGACAGTTCGACCAGCGAACTCGATGAAGTCCACCATGTGCTCAGGAGCAGGGGCGGTGACCGGAGACAGCGATGAGATTTAAGTGAAATAGACGCGAAGCTGTCTACCTCCCCCTCAACCCTCTCCCCGCTTGAACCGATGCCAAGACAGAAGTCAAGATGACCGAGCGATAATCGGGCATAGGCTCCTTTCACTAATGCAGACCAGAACACCGCCTGCTTTGTCTTAAGCGGCAGTAGCTGTTGGCGCTGGTACTACCGCAATATTTACCCACACTTACCTTCAATAGGTGTCAAGCCAGACTCATATAAACCAAGGCTGGTATTGCTACTGCCATTTTTAATACTACTAACTAAGGGTGTAGCTGAATGAGAGTATTGTTGGTTCTATTTCTGGCTGAATTATTAGTCAGAAGTGACGCTGATTAAAGTCAGCACTGGGTTAATCTCCCCTCAATGTCAACAGGACGTATAATAGTACTGGTACTAACAATGACGCCATCATTTGTCAGAGCTGACACTGATTAAGCCAATGCTTATTCTACTAATCATGCTTAATAAGACAAATGGAAAGTATATTCTAGTAACATTTTCCGATAGTTGTATCAATGGCTGGCATGTATTCTATTTTTTGCAGCAAACATAACAGATGGGAATATGAGCTTACGCGTGACCTACCAGAGTTCGTGCAGGGTAATAATGGGCATTGCTATGCAGTGTTTATTGTTATGATTTGAAAACGAAGCGAGCTCCTTCTCACGTCTTCTCACGGTTTGGTAATCATCGATCAGCTACCATGGTTCCTGGTATATTGATTTTCATATAATGCCTTCGGATGTACTTCAGTCGGTATATTTGAAGTAAATGCCAGAAGCCCTTATAACTACATTTAACTGTTACAGAACGGTGCATTAAAAGTAATTAATAAAATTCCTAAAATATTTGCGAAAAAGCAGTGCAGAACATGTTCACTGAATTTTCACTATGAAGTGTTCACCTAAAATAACTGAAACTTAAAGAAAAGGTCTATTGAAAGCAAGACATTATTATATTTTAAAGAAAACGAAGACGCGATCTCTGGCATGATATTTTTATTCTGAGCTTTCGGCTCTACACGAGAAGCCATCGTCAGAGAAAGTGAGGACAGCAAACGTTAGCTACGCATAAATGGGGTTGGTACGGGAGGGGGGCGTGGTAGTGGCAATCATTGATTTGTCTCTGTCCATGCTACGTCCGTCCTCACGTTGTCGTATCTCCGACGCGCGCCCTTGGAGTGACGGTGTGTGACCTTGAGGTGGTGGCCTGCGGGCTTGTAGAGGAACTGGGCCCTGGTTTCTGGTCGCGGGCACGGATGGCAAAATAACAGGGCGGTAAATCCACATGCCTGTTTATGGAGTTGGGATCTGACATCCAGGCCTCCAGCAGTTCGCATCCCGTCCTATAAGCGGCTCGTGCCATTTTCCGTGTATTCGAAAAGTCGAATTCGGGGCCCTCTTCCAGGCAGCCCTACTTTCAACCTATCTAAATTGATGTCACGAAAACTAAACTTTCTCCGAGAGGGCTCAACGACCTCAATCAATTCGGCCTCCCAATTTCTAGCCGCTATCCGGGGTGGAAGGGTTCAACCGGATCAAACTTTGGTATCCTTTGATGTCTTTTCACTATTTGCATCTATCCCTCCGGACCTGGCACGCGACGTCCTACGCAAACGACTCGAAGAGAAATACGATGAATCGAGGGGTCTCCTAAAAATTGACCATCTCATGCAACTCTTCGTCTTCTGCCAAAGAATTTTTTCACATTTTATGGTCAGACGTACGAACAGGCCAAAGTGACGCCGATAGGATCCCCAATTTCCAGTCTCATCGCAGAACTGGTCTTACAGGAGCTGAAAAAAGTCGCCTTCGAACAAATCGAGCCTGCATTCTGGTACCGATACGTGGACAACACTTTCGTTATAATCAAACGAGCAGGCTATCCGACTTCCAAAACCTGCTTAACGGTATCTTCCCCGACATCAAATTCACAAAGGAGGAAGAGAGTGCCGGACAACTACCGTTCCTGGATGTCCTCGTCATGCGCAGACCCAACGGGGAACTCAGCACCACGGTTTATAGAAAGGCAACTAACACAACCCCATGTGCTCAGCTTCCATAGCAACCACCCACTAACGCATAAACGTCGCTGTATTCAAGCATTATTTCAGCGGGTGAAGACACACTGCAGTGAACCGGAAGGACGAGCGCAAGAGTTACAACATCTCTGGGACCAACTTGTAAGGAATGGATACCCCAACAGCTTCATCCGCCGATGCCTCCGAACGCGCCCACAGGGAACAAACGAAAGGGGACCACCAACACTCTGGCACGCTCTACCGTACATTAAAAACGTGTCAGAAGCAACCGAGCGTATTGCTGCAGAGCTCGGCGTTAGTATTGCTCATCGCCCGATAGCTGCTATGCGTGCACGAATCATGCAAATCAAAGACCCGCTGGATGTAGGTGAGCAATCTGGCGTCATTTATCGGTTGCCATGTCGCGACTGTTCTTGCCATTATACAGGGCAGACCGGGCGACGATTTAGCTCGCGAATAAAGGAGCACAAATGGGCAGTGCGGAAAGGCGACCCACAGTCCCAGATCGCTACCCACACTCTGGAAGAGGGCCACGAATTCGACTTTAAGAATACACGGATAATGGCACGAGCCGCTAATAGGACGGGACGCGAACTGCTGGAGGCCTGGATGTCCGATCCCAACTCCATAAACAGGCATGTGGATATACCGCCCTGTTATTTTGCCATCCGTACCCGTGACCTGAAACCAGGGCCCAGTTCCTCTATAAGCCCACACGCCGTCACTACAGGGGCGCGCGTCGGAGATACGATAAGGTGAGGACGGACGTAGCATGGACACAGACAAATAAATAATTACCACTACCCCGCCCCCCCCCCCCTTACCAACCCCATTTATGCATAGATGACGTTTGCTGTCCTAACTTACTCTGCCGATGGCTTCTCGTGTGGAGTCGAAACCTCAGAATAAAAATATCGTTCCAGAAATCGCCTCTTCGTCTTCTTTACAACAAGAACGTGGGGCACGCATATTCGCTTCTAGTAGTATGTTTGTAGTCATCTATGTTCTTTGGTATATAAGGGTTGAAAAGTTGGTGTTGACCTTTACCAGGTGATTACCCGGGCATCTTTTGAACACGCTCACAGTGGGGGAATGCACAACACACGTTGGCATGGTGTTCCGTTGTCGAATAAATCTCTGAGAGAAGGGAGAGCATTGATTTGTGTGGCATAGTTCCCTTTTTTAGTTGGCAATCATGTCCTCTGCAGTTGCTTCTCGGTGCTATTTGAAAGAGATCCTCTCACTTGACATCCAGATCAGTTCCCCTTAGTAACTGAAACGTTGCTGTTCGCGCACCTCTGTATTGTCTGTAGCGGAGGGGGTTAGAGATTCAATGCAGTCAGGCGCTGCTCGTAGGTCAACTGTTTAAGTTCCGGGACCGCCTTAGTAACACGTCATTTGACACCTTATATAATCCCTATGTCTTTCCGAAGCCAAGGCCGGCAAACCTGTACCGCATACGCCAGTTGTTTCCGCAAGAATGCTCTATCCACTTAAGTGCTAATTGTCCTGTGAGTGGTAACCCGGGGAACGCAGGAGCTTATAGAGCCAGAAACCGGTTTTCGTCACCTTATCGGCAGACGCGGCGTATCATGGTCGCACCTCTGGCTCTTTGGGATTTTTTCGTGACTCTGCGGTCTCCTCCTTCTGCGATCCTTCGGATAAAGATATTAAGCTTGATGGGCTGCCCCTGGCTTGCCGCAAACATTTTAAGCAGCACGCCGGTCCTATCTTGCATGTACTTTCCCTTCATTAGTGACAGTTCTTCTCCTAAAACTCCCACAAATGGCATTTCATCTTTTAAGTTCTGAGCCATGCCTTGGGAGTTTTTTCACTGTCTGCTCTTTTGTTCAGTTTTACCTGTTGGCTCATGTTAACTGGCATCACCTCATGTGATTGTGTTGGGTGTAAAAATTAAGTAGTCGCCTACAATTGTGTAAATGACCTTCTTTGAAATGTTCGGCTGTACCGATGCATTTATTCACTACTGTCTACCAATAGGGCGTTCTTTTCCCTTAATAAACTTGACTTCAGATATTGCCATTTGTATGAACGCTCGACACTTACTCCCGCAAAGATATTGCTGATCTTACTTACTGTTAACGCCAATCGTCTTGTATCCGCTGCTGCTTCTTACTTAACTCAATCAGCATTATCTTCTTGCGTCCTTTCCTACCCTCCCCCTTCCTTCGTCTCTAAAGGTCTACTGTGTGTTAAACCGTGAACGGAAGCTCTGTGCCCTCAAACAAGTCCAATTTGCCGCCACACAAGGTGTCTTGGATGTCTGTCAAAACGAGGTTAACCTGCTGCTCTCCCTTCGCGACACTGGCAGGGTGATCAGCATATTTTCGCAGTGAGTTCTTTCACCCCGCTATTTTTTGTGCATGAATTCCTGGGCGGCTGTAGGGTACAAACGTTCAATCGTAATATCTGGGCTCTACTTGCCACCTTCTAAACCCAAGCATGGAGGCGACTGATGTCAGCTAGAAATCTAGCAGATACATCACATCAGAAGATGCATGGGATCGTGAATACTAGTCAGCGGCCCTTGCGGACTGGAAACGTAGCCGGCCCACATATCCCCTCCCATCTGAAATTTTCTGTGTTATTTCGGCCGAATTCGTTGATCTTTGCTTGTGGCCCAAGGCTCTTTAGCTTATGTCTGTAGATATGTCGCTTATATGGTATCCGAAACGACATTATCCATCGCCACAAAGATCTGCGTGCACTGGTCACCTCTAATATCAGACTGCCTATATGGTTGTGAATGCTAGGTTGTGTGTGTAAGACGATCTAAAAATAAAGGTGTTTGATCTCCCGCTGCCTGATAACCATCCTTCGGGTGGCATACGTTGATTCACCTTTAAATGGGGCAGTCTGCATTCTCTACGACAACACCAAGAGGATATCAAAGGCTGTGTTGGCTGTGTAATGGTTGAGGCAAGCCCAATGTTGCTGGTCTAGATCCGGCGTTGTGGTCCACCTGAAGGCTTCCAAGATGTTAGGAGGCGCTTAACGGACAGCTAACAGCGAGTTAGTATACGGTTAGCGAGCGCGCTCACAGCAGGCTATCGATCGACCTACACGGGCTAACGCATACTGGCCGTCAATCAATAAATTTTACTTTGCATCCAACCCCTGAGTCACAAGCCAATCGTTTCGATACCGACACCAGGACTCAAGCTGATTGGCTCAATGGACATACTTAATACGCGTCTGTTGTCCTAAATATGTTGTATCCGTTACACTCAAACGCTTCTGCTGTTGCGCGCTTCTTGTCGTGTTCTTCCTTGGGGGACTCACATAAGGCCTAATTAGGCGGTGACACCTCGGCCTTGGCTACCGTTACAATTACACCAACAAGTAGAAAACGAACTAATGTCCCTTAACGATATGCAACTTTTCTCCTGCTGAGATGTCAGTTCAGTTTACAACTGTACATGTATTCCGTTTGTATCGTACCTTCGAAGTCAGGTTTTTTTCACTTGAAACAAACTCCCTATCTTGCCCAGTATTGACAAAACACAAAATGGAAATAAAACCAACACTGGCTGCAACAGAGGGAGTTTGTTTTAGGTTTTGGAAGGCGCCCAACTTTTTAAAATTGCCTGTAAACTAGCATAATAAACATATATATAAGATGCGTAGATCAACTTTAAACCCAGTTCGACAGTTCGTCAAGTCCTGGAAGTGGTTCTTAAACCTTCTGCATTCAGTATCCTGCTGCTGCTGTAGATCCCCTGCCGCAGATCGTACCGTGTGCAGAGGTACAGTTCATGATCCAATTGAGGCCAGATAGACCAGACATGGTCACAGCGATACCAAGTACATGACAGCGTCACACACCTAACTCTGTAACACTCAGACGCTTGCGTCTAGACAAGTAAGCAATTATGTGGCATACAGCGATCACACCTTGGGAGGCGTGCCTGGGTGGTAGTTTCGAAAAGTCCGTTGCCTTTAGAACGGCCGCAGTTTATATGGCGGCAGTCCGGCCTGATGAAGACTTTTGCTCTGATTGAATCCACTGAGTGGACCAATAGGCTGAGGCCAAGCACTTGCCGCCTAACAGCAGCAAAAAGAGCAGTAACCTTGAGGGCGAATCAGCATAAAGTGCGTGTGCGGCCGCGTTGCATGTTCGCACCTGCGCCATTGCTTTTCAGATGCAACGCACGTTGGCTTCTTCGGTGTCGCAGGCAGCAGAAGAAGCCAAGGTTTCAGTGTCTCTGCTGCTGATGACTGATTTTAGACAATCACCTCGCGTATCCAGGCTCTATTTTAGACGAGTTATGTTGGGATCGATGATATCGTCTGTTTGTCCTGGATCATCATGAAATGTAATGATCAAATGTTTCGTATAAACCGAAAGGCAGGCATCCCAAGAACTGTATTTTCATGGAAAGGCATCCTTTGGGAAATAAGTAAGTTTATTGAGTAAATTTTCGACACTGGATCCCCAGTTCGTCGTCAGACTTGAGAAATTTGCAAACAACAGTTAGCATTTCAAAGTGCCCGTGCAGTTATATAGTCAGTCTGGTGTGGGTGTTAAATGGGGGTTACAATTTGCGTCACATCGTGATGGACATGATTATCAGTTGCAATGCCGCAATGACTAATGGGCAACTGTAATTTGAGTTAGTCAGGGGTCAGTCCACGTTATCCGGTGTAGGCGCTAATTGCGGTTCATGTTGGTCCATGTTTGTCGGCTGCAGTCTTTTCCACCTTTCTTTGAGGTGTTTGTACACTCCGGCTAACTCAATACGCCGGTTGATGCATGAGTCATCGGAGTGCATGGCCTCAAGAAATCCTCGGCCTTTTTTGGAGGGGAAAACTCCAACGATGCATGTTTTGTCCCATGCAAAAGTATGTCCTGTGTCAAGGCAATGCATAGCCACTTCGGAAAAATGGTTATGGCTCTTCGCTGCCGATTGGTGCTCGCGGATGCGTGTAGAGACTGATCTTCCTGTTTGGCCACAATATACCTTATCACAAGCTTTACATGGGATTTTGTAGATGGCTTCTTTCGTATCGAGGTAGCCAACCCTATCCTTAGGGTGTACTAACTGAGTGCGTAAAGTAGCCATCGGTTTGTGCGCCACTTTTATTTGGTGTTTCCGCAAGTGTCTTTCAACGAGTTCAGACACCTTCCTTATGTAAGGAAGGACTCGCCATGTGTTCGTTTTGGGCGCCTGAATGGAACTATCCGGTTCCTTTTTCTTGGATTGTTGTTGTCTCATGCATCGGCGCACAAAGTCTCTGGGGTAACCATTGCGGGAAAACACTTCAAACAAGTAATTGAGCTCGTTTCGGTAGGTGTTTTCGTCAGAACAGTGTGTCTTCGCTCGGCGTAGCAGACTGTTGACGGCACTCCTTTTGTGAGAGATGGGGTTGTTGCTCTCATAGTTAAGAATAACTTCCGCATACGTGTCTTTGCGGTAAACGGACGTTTGTAATGTTCCGTCAGCATTTCGCTGCACGAGGACATCCAGAAATGGGAGTTTGCTGTTAACCTCCTTCTCGAGCGTGAATTGAATGCCTGGAATGGTTGAGTTGATGGTCTTGTGGAGTGCTTCAAGATGGTCCTTTTTAACGACAACAAATGTGTCGTCTACATTCCGTACCCATAACTTAGGGTTAATCGATGGAAGGGCCATTGATTCTAGCCTCTGCATGGTTATTTCGGCAAGGAATTCAGATATGGGTGACCCCATTGGAGCTCCTTTTAGTTGTTGATAAAACTGATGATCAAATGAAAAATAGTTTTCGAGGCAAAGGTCCACAAGATCAAGTTAGGCAGTTGCAGGAACCTTCGTTTCATAGCTCTTCAGGGCTTCCTGTGTGCATTGCCTTGCTATATCAAGTGGTATGGAGGTGAACAGGGAAACGACGTCGAAGGAGACCATTATTTCATCATCGGAGACCGTGATTCCCCTTAGTTTCTGTAGAAACTCCGTAGAGTTCTTAATGGAAATCTCACAATCTTTCGTAAGTGGATGAAGTTGTCGGAATAGCCACTTACAGATTTTATAGTTCCGTGCACCAATTAATGATACGATCGGTCGTAGAGGGACTTCCGGTTTTTGAACTTTGGGAAATCCGTAGATCTTCGCGATGTTTGCCTCGG
>JAYGXS010000005.1:25976352-26026838 GCA_036362985.1 Ligula intestinalis
CCGAGGCAAACATCGCGAAGATCTACGGATTTCCCAAAGTTCAAAAACCGGAAGTCCCTCTACGACCGATCGTATCATTAATTGGTGCACGGAACTATAAAATCTGTAAGTGGCTATTCCGACAACTTCATCCACTTACGAAAGATTGTGAGATTTCCATTAAGAACTCTACGGAGTTTCTACAGAAACTAAGGGGAATCACGGTCTCCGATGATGAAATAATGGTCTCCTTCGACGTCGTTTCCCTGTTCACCTCCATACCACTTGATATAGCAAGGCAATGCACACAGGAAGCCCTGAAGAGCTATGAAACGAAGGTTCCTGCAACTGCCTAACTTGATCTTGTGGACCTTTGCCTCGAAAACTATTTTTAATTTGATCATCAGTATTATCAACAACTAAAAGGAGCTCCAATGGGGTCACCCATATCTGAATTCCTTGCCGAAATAACCATGCAGAGGCTAGAATCAATGGCCCTTCCATCGATTAACCCTAAGTTATGGGTACGGAATGTAGACGACACATTTGTTGTCGTTAAAAAGGACCATCTTGAAGCACTCCACAAGACCATCAACTCAACCATTCCAGGCATTCAATTCACGCTCGAGAAGGAGGTTAACAGCAAACTCCCATTTCTGGATGTCCTCGTGCAGCGAAATGCTGACGGAACATTACAAACGTCCGTTTACCGCAAAGACACGTATGCGGAAGTTATTCTTAACTATGAGAGCAACAACCCCATCTCTCACAAAAGGAGTGCCGTCAACAGTCTGCTACGCCGAGCGAAGACACACTGTTCTGACGAAAACACCTACCGAAACGAGCTCAATTACTTGTTTGAAGTGTTTTCCCGCAATGGTTACCCCAGAGACTTTGTGCGCCGATGCATGAGACAACAACAATCCAAGAAAAAGGAACCGGATAGTTCCATTCAGGCGCCCAAAACGAACACATGGCGAGTCCTTCCTTACATAAGGAAGGTGTCTGAACTCGTTGAAAGACACTTGCGGAAACACCAAATAAAAGTGGCGCACAAACCGATGGCTACTTTACGCACTCAGTTAGTACACCCTAAGGATAGGGTTAGCTACCTCGATACGAAAGAAGCCATCTACAAAATCCCATGTAAAGCTTGTGATAAGGTATATCGTGGCCAAACAGGAAGATCAGTCTCTACACGCATCCGCGAGCACCAATCGGCAGCGAAGAGCCATAACCATTTTTCCGAAGTGGCTATGCATTGCCTTGACACAGGACATACTTTTGCATGGGACAAAACATGCATCGTTGGAGTTTTCCCCTCCAAAAAAGGCCGAGGATTTCTTGAGGCCATGCACTCCGATGACTCATGCATCAACCGGCGTATTGAGTTAGCCGGAGTGTACAAACACCTCAAAGAAAGGTGGAAAAGACTGCAGCCGACAAACATGGACCAACATGAACCGCAATTAGCGCCTACACCGGATAACGTGGACTGACCCCTGACTAACTCAAATTACAGTTGCCCATTAGTCATTGCGGCATTGCAACTGATAATCATGTCCATCACGATGTGACGCAAATTGTAACCCCCATTTAACACCCACACCAGACTGACTATATAACTGCACGGGCACTTTGAAATGCTAACTGTTGTTTGCAAATTTCTCAAGTCTGACGACGAACTGGGGATCCAGTGTCGAAAATTTACTCAATAAACTTACTTATTTCCCAAAGGATGCCTTTCCATAAAAATGATCAAATGTATTTTTTAAGTCGTTCAAACGAACATGCTTAAGTGACACAATTCGCGCGCCTATACATGGTCATTTTTGCGAGCCGCTTTTAGTGTTTATTTGCCATGTGCAATGACCTTCCTGGTGAAAGTTCAAAATGTAATTGTAGAAGATATATTGGCGAACATAAGCTTATTTTCGATAAATTCTTGTCAGGCCTTTACATTTATATGGTAATTAAGTAAATAAACCCTGCGGGTTGCTAGAAAAAATACAGCGGTTGTCAGTGCAGGGGAGTCAGAAACCTGATCAGCTTTAGGAGGACTGGTAGTCAAGCGAGGTGATAAGCTGTTGGCTGATGAATTAGCGGTTTTTGGTCATGGTACCTGCGGCGCCGCGACGAAGTTCTTTTGGGAGCACAGGACCGGTTGGCGTAGCCTGATGGTGGCCGCTTTTGCCATAGTCAACAGACGTTGTCCAAGGAATTTTGAATAGTTTGAGGATACCTTGTAGATCACTCGGAAGGCCTCTTTGGTATCCACGCGATAGTCTGGGTCTACCAAGTGCGCTAGAATGGAACTGTTTGTACCCCTTAGTCGGCCCTTCCCTAACCATGCTGGAATGTGTCCTCGTACTCTTTTGGACAAACGCCGGCTCGTGCGAGCAATATATCCTGCCCTACAGCCAGCAGTCTATCACCTTGCTCGTCTACCAGTTTCCCCTAATGCTGATCAGATTTTTGAGTCCTATCCCCGCCCTCCATGACAACTGAACACTTTTTTCTACCAACCCGCATAGTTTAGTTACTTAGTTACCATATGAGCGTAAAGGCCCGACGAAAACTTATCGAAAAAAACGTTTGTTCATCAATTTGTCTTCTGAAATTGTCCATGGAAATTTTCGCAAATTTAAACATTGAATTGTGTCAAAGTTTCGCACCGTACTAGGCAGGCAATTTTTGCTTGGATGAAGGAGGGAATTATTCTCCACTTAGTATTCGGCAAAGTAGTATATTCGCAGCCTTCAACGCAAAAAGTAGCTGTCCTTTTGGCTGCACAGGTTCACCATGGCTTACTACTATGTTACAGTGTATTGACTAACTTCTGATTGTCTCCGTTGCTCTTTTTGGCTTGATCGTGCTGTCGCCCGACATCGAAGACGGTTAGGATGACTTGTATGGCCGCCTAAAGAGAGAACATGGGAACGGGAACCGCCCACACTACATGTGGCTTTGCGTCCTATTCCAAAGAAATTAGCTTGAGGGTTAAGGTGAGAGGTAGTATTGAGATTAGGGTTTCGTTTACAGCAAGGTTTAACGTCAGAGTTGCTGCTATCTTCAATTTCGCATGTTTGAAGAAAGGGTATCTATTGGTTTTAAAAAAGTTTCTAAGTTGTCGAATACTTTTTAAACCTACTGACTGCTATGCTTGAATTCAAGGTTTACAAACGGCGCGCTGTGTACATCCGGTTTAAGGAAAAGTACCTTTGCGCCTATGGTTTGAGGAAGAAGTCACATAGTTCTCACAAAATATTGCAACAGATGTGGAAGATGCTGTATACATTATAGGCAGCATTAATCGATTGTTGGATGTGATGTATAATGAGTGAACACCTCACAATCGTAAAAAAGCTCATAATTAGAAACTTTTTTTAAAACCGGAAGCTACCCATTCTTTAAGTATAAAATTTGAAGAAGGCAAAATTTCCTACCAAACGAGTACAAGAGATACTTTTTGGTTCATGTTTCCCATAAAATATATTTGTATTTATGAAGACAGTCAAAATCAATGATAAAAATGCATACTAATTAAGTAGCCATTTTCTGCAGTGCATGCGTTTCGTAAGCGGTCACAATGAAGCTCGTTAAAAAGCCGGCATCCTATCGTGATCGAGGATTAGTATTGCAGTAGTCGCCGGTTATTAAGCCCACCTCGGGCCCAGACTGACTTGGGCTTACTAAGCGGCGGGCGCATTAAGCGGAGAGTCCTAGTTCTTGATGAGCAAACGCAGGATGGGTGCTATACATTACATACGTACTGCTTTATGTGTAGAGCTTGGTTATCTACAAGAAAAGAATGCTTTTTGTCTGTATTTTACGTAATAAAAAAACAAAAAAACTACTTGCAACACTTAACCAGTTGCGCACGTAGTGAGATAAGAATTTCACTCTATCCTGTTGGCAACCTGGCCTTTGTAGCCGGCGACTGGGCTTATTAGCCGGCGGATTTCGCTATGTAAAATTCCGTCCCAGGCTGACTTGGGCTTAATACGCGGCTGGGCTTATTAACCGTGGGCTTAATAACCGCCGAATAGTGAAAGATTGTCAATCTTTCGCCTATGTCGGCATGTCATACGAATCCTAGGCTGTATTGTAGTTAACGTTATATCAGTTACTGGCTTTCCCATATGTTCAGGTTTGCAAACTTGAAAGATCCGTGCTGAGTACTAAACAGAGTTCACCAGAATAGATTTATTGACATTTCAGCGAGAGCGACTGGCTCGTCATTTTCAAATCGTTAAATGCACTTAATCAAACAGCAATGTAAGTGGCATGCTGCGCTGTGCCCTGCTTGTCCGTTTCGCACTGATCGATTTTTTAATGTCAGCGTTGCCTCAGCGAACATTTCAGTTGCGCGCGTTCTGCTTTTTTACCTCCAGTGGCGGAGGAGGTGCGGTTGAATCTCTGTTCGGCCAAAGGAGTTTGTGATGCATGGTTTCTGTGCGAAGTTCTCATAACTGTAGCTGTGTTTGCGCTCGATTTAAAAGCGTTGAAATGCCTTTCTCCAGCATGCCAACAGTCAAAAAAGAACCCAACGACTACAATGCAGTCGGTATTTCCTGCAAGATGCCAACATTTTCACTCGTAAAGCGCTCTTAAGCGGGATTGGAATACTGATTATCGTGCAGCCTAATCTCAAGCCATTTCAGTCAAGAAAGGATGCTAGTCTTGTAATAATCTTCCTTCAGACCGATTACAAGAAGTGAATTCTGTAAAAAAATGGGTACTTATGTAGTATGCATGTACCCCATTGGTTTTCACTGCCTTTATAAATTCAAATATATTGGTTTTTACAGAAGCGAAAAAGTAAACTTTGGAAAGCTTTTCCTCGGCAGTGTATTCCTATGCCCAAACTTGCAACTATCATGCGTACGTTTATGACATTTTAAGTGCACTAGACCATGTCTTTGACAAAAGTACCACATGGAAGCCCGTATTATTTTTTGACGTAGTGTTCTGCGACTGTATGAGGTAAATACAACGGCTTTGTACTTTTAAGGTGCTTTTTAACAGTCACGCCCATCCATGCAAATCCATTTTGGTGCCGGTTATTTTTTTGTTGTTGTTTAATTAGCCAAATCACCACAACACACTTGGACTTAGTGATGGAATTGGCCGAGCAGAATTTGAAGCTATTCCTCCAAGAAAGGATGCCGTCCGCCGGAGGCGAGGGCCTCTCCAATATCTTTATCGTCTTCTACTGGACAGAGATGCTGGCCTGTGTCAAAGTCCTCCATGACCGAAGTGAGTAGCCTGTGTTTTTATACTTTTTCCCTTCTTTGCTCCCCTTCTTTTTTGCATCTAGACTATATCACAACGCGCTTAAAGTCGTAGCCCAGAAACTGTGAGCCGACGGGGGATGACTCCGTCTTCACGGGAGTATCTTTGAGTAACTGGAAGCTTGAAAATCAGGCTGCAATAGCTCGTTCTCAATGCAGTCCTTATCGAACTCTCACGCATGTGCTTTCCGAACCGTTCCTGATACAACAGCCAAACAAATGTTTATATCAGGCCGAGAAGACCTGCACTCGGAATTCCGATTCTAGTGGTTAAGAAGGCCACCATTCCACTAGCGGTGCGTTCTCTACAATGACCGGGGGGAACCAGTCAACAATTTTACGGTTTTTGCTGCCTGACAAAAGACAAGTAAGCCGTACACGACTAAACACGCATTCTATCTTTAAAATGGAAGGAAATTGACACAGTTGTGAACTGCATCGAACAGCTACTGAAGCTTATTCGAGAATCCCCCTTCTTTCGCATAAGGATGGTTGCTCTTTTCTCAAGGGCAGTCGTGTTTTTAGGATTGAACGTGTCTTTTGGCGGCGTAGAGATTAGGAAACTGTCCATAAGCATTGTCATCATTAACCTTTCCGCAGGCAACCGGGTAATATGAACCGAAGTAGGGGCCGCGTCTGCAAAACTTGTGTGTGTGTACTTTCTTCAAGGTGTCCTTGTAGCGCCTCTGTCGGGCCTCAGCTCATTTCTTTCCTCGCTATAAACAATCTGCTGCGTTTGAAACTATCGCGGCGCGCTAAAAGCCATAGCTTGGAGAGTCGCTGCTTTCACTATAATCCTTCGGGAGTCACCGCGTTGCTTAAACTCGTTGAACTTCGTAGTTGATATCTTCGGAATTGTCGGTCGAACTGTCGTGTGTGTTTGTGGAGCGAGTGATTGGAGGACTTCTCAATGCGACCCTAATGGTGATGTCACGCATCTAGAAGCCGAGTTGTTCTTATAGAACTGAACCCCGTCGTGTATGGCGCGCGTAAATGGGCTGCGTTTGTTTGTCGATTCCTGAGCCCCGGTACCCATCTCTGGTCATCTCGAAATTGTTGGAGGTTCTGAATATGTTTGCCTCAATAGAAACTACTGGGTTGGCCTGTAAGTGCATGCACTTTTCAGTTATTCAATATTTTGTTTTGTTCGATGTGTTCATATTATATGTGGCTACCGATCTCCTAGTCGTTGGCTTGATTTTTGGCTGTGGGGAAACAGAATGAGATTGACACTCGCCGCGTTTCTTTCTTCACTATGAGCAATATGATGCGCTTGAAACTACCACAGTTTGCGTAAAGCCGCGGCTTTAAAGGGATAAGTCGGACACCAACACAGTCAGCCCAATGTGTGTTTTGTTGTGTGGAGTGGCTGACTGGTGTACTGACAGTCAGGCTACAATGACTCCTTCTTAATGTGACTTCTATGGCACTCCCACGCAAGGGGCAGCCTAGCCAAGTGTTGTCGTGTTGCGTATTATAGGGGCGGCCGTGCGAGCCCCATCCCTGGTCTTCTTTACTTTTGTCTTGATACCGGGTACAAGTGAGAAAGTGGGGAGAGAGTGAGGTAGATTTTGTGCCAGTCTACTTTCGATCTAATCCAGTGCGAGTCACCGCGTTTGCCTTAGGCTTGTTGAAGCTCGTGGTGGATATCGTCGAAATCGACGGTCGAACTTTCATCGTCGTCACAAAATATGCCATTTTGTTGTCTTATTTAATTGCTTCCAGTATTTAGATTAGCTTTCGATTATTGATAATCAAAAGAAAATTTAATGTCATGTCGACCAAAATTAACATTTCCGACATCGTTAAGTCAGCCTTGTAGTCATTCTGGTGGATTATAGGTGATTGCTTAGGAAATCCTGCTTGGGCAGCCAGCTTGCTGTTCCGTTATGGTGGATTCTATACGAGCGGGTAAAATTGATCCAGGTGTGATTGAATTCACGGCGCAAGGTGTGGCGTCGTAGCTCAAATTGCTAGAGCGTTGGCTGCGTAAAGGCATTCCCTGCTATGTGAGTTCGACTCCTGCCGCGGCCGCAAGTTTTTTTCACAATTGGGTCAACTAAAATTTCCAACATCCTCATTTGTTAAAATTCGAGGTGTTGCTTCCTTTTTGAAGCTCAGCCCTTCTTTCTGTTGGTCCCTTTTTGTACCATTTTTATCGCCAGTACTAATTAGCTTCAGGGATGGTTTACCTGGGTCAGTAATGTGGCAGAAAAATTTGAACGTTAATTCCTGTCATGCTCACTCAAAGCGTATGGGACGCAAGAAACACACTTTTGGATCTTTCCCATCGATTGCTGATGTCGAGTAATTGTCGATTTGCCAAATCCTGTCTCTCTGGCCACTTCCCAACTGGTCCTCGACAGAGTTTTGTGCAGGTTAAAGATGTCCACCTTGTACTTTTCACAGTAGTGTGTTGCAGTGACGGTGGCTTGCTCGTGAAGTAAGGTAAAAAGTCACAAAATACTTAAAGTTAAAGGTTTACACGATTAGGTCAGCTTTCAACTTCTCAATTTCCTTTTCTTCACACGTGAGGCAAAACATATGACGAAAGCTTCGGCACACTCACCTGAGCCTGTTGTCAAGACAGAGTCCAGAATACGGTAAACAGGATCGGATGCAGGTGGCTGGCGCGGCCTAAGCCTGCACCTACGCATGTCACCGCATCCCAGTGTGATCAGCATTTTTTGTAGCAGTGCAGCCAGAATCAAGTATATGCCGGGCCCTAATGTAGCCCTGTGTTGCACCAGTGCATCTAAAACGCTGCGCCCCTATAGCTTACAAAATAGCATCCAATACGAATATCTCCTGGAAAGTCCAGGAACTGATATGGCAACCAAATAATTCACGTGGAAGCCACTTCCAAGGCAATGTGGTTATTTGCGGCAGTCGAGCCGCCCTATTGCTTTCAAGACACTAACGAGTCCGCGCAGCGACATCAGTAACTGTCGTATGCGCTGCGCTAGGCGACATACCACCTCGGCTATCTTGCTAATTTTAACCCTTTTCTTCTCCCACCAAATGTCACTCATCGTCTGCCACCCCCTTGTTCTCCAGCTACCCCATTTTCCCTCCCGCGCCCTCCGTGGCTAACTTGAGCAAACAGAGGAAGCTCCCACCTGCATTCAGGTATTTAAACTCTGACGTAGCGACTGCTTTCTGCGCTTTACCAACAAGGCTCTTGTAGAAACACCAATGATCGATTGGAAGCCTCTGCATGAGTTAGGCTACTGATTGGGATTTCCTTATTATTCTCTCTTACGAGATTTCTACAAGCCTTGTCTAACAACGTCTCATTCGAATCCCCAGAGAAAAACTTAATAGCAAGAAAGTAGAAGTGTATTTACTTATTACGGCACCGTATTTAAGACCAGAAAACAGCATAAGAGTTTGTATAAGGTTAAATTATGATCGGAACAACCCGATAGTGTTCTTGAGGAGTTGACACTTTGACTGGTCTTCCGTCTAATCCTGTCGGCAGGTTGCGTGCCATAATCGCGCGTATGGCCTACGGGCGGATCGATACTATGATGGGAGAACAAGTCGTCAGGGCGGAGTGCGAGCAAGCGAGTCAGCCCCACTAACAGCCATTTCTATACTCCGTATGAAGTAGATCCAAATTTGACACGAGTTCGACTGCTAGTAAGAAAGACACCGCTAGGGGGACAGTTATTGCTTAAAGGCGTGTGGGCTTTATAGTGCACCTTTCCGACAACCAACGTACATAAGATGAAGTGTGTTGCCCACAAATTAAAGTTGAACTACAGGCGGCTTGGCGTGGCCAACTTTAGCTGACAAAAGTACGGGGATGCATACGTATGCAGGGGTTCAAGCAACCATAACAGTCTCCGACTTTTAATATGGCATTAATTGTGAAAACCGGTATCGTGAATACTGGTCAAAGCGTTCAGACACGACTACGTTGAGTGGTAAGAAGGAAACGAGCAAGGCAACGACGAGGAGTCCCCACTTAGCCTCCTTTAATTCCCTAACGCAAACTAGAATGGAAACAGCTTTGATAGTAATGAAGTGCCCATCTTTATTCGTCTAGCTACTTATTTTCACGTCGGAATATAGTTGGGTGTAGGCAGGCTTTAGAATCCAGCCATATAATCGTGCGGGAAATGCGCGCGCTGCAACAGGACAATTCAGTTTGAGAATGGCCCGAAAATGTGGCTCCTGTTATGAAATTGGTACAAGCTTCGATGATCGCCTGTCCAATAGTGCCTCAATTGAGTCCCCATAGAAGAACCCAACAACGAAGGCGACATATGCTTGTAGCATATTTAAGGCCAAAAAGGAACATGCGCATCTACACAAGGTCGGACTGCAATCAGACCAATCAGATTGCGTCCTTGAGGGAGTTAGCGCCTCGACTCATTCCGAACACTAATCCTGCCGGCAGCTTGCGCGGTATCATCACGCGCACGGCCTATGGGCGGATCGATAATACGGCGTAGGCACGGTTCGTCAGTGTGACGCGGCAGCTGTGTGGTCTTATCCCCTTAACCTGGATGCCAGCTTCGACGTACACTGACTTCCCCACACGCTAAAAATAGTACACGAAGTGTGTTTGGCGAGATATGAGGCCTGGTGGGAAATAATTCAGCGGCCATACCTCATCCATTCGCGGGTCTGGATTAGCAAAATTTTCACTGGAACTGAAGTACGTTGTAGCCGCGATTTTGTCAGCCCCCATTGCAACTGCATTACTTTATAGGGTTTGCGCGCTGATCATAAAGACAGGCTGTGTTGGGTTGTAAACATAAGAGGTAGCTTACCACATTGCAGGGGTTCCTTATTATGAAAATAATTACTGATTTAAATTCGTTTATGGCGATACATACAGATCTCTGTGCATCAGCAGAAGAGTCTCCTCCACTTGACGAGGAGGAGGTGCAACTCCTCGAGTACACCATGCAGCCACTTTCAGTATTTGGTGCGTACTGCACAGCAGGGTTGACTGTGAACTTTTCTGGCTGAAAACGGTACCCTGGCCAACTGGGTGGTTATTTGGGCGTGCAAGGGGCGTGTCCTGACTGCCACCAGATACATGGTCTGGCCGCCACTGTCCGACTACCGGTATCTTTTGAATAGGTTTCAGGCCGCCTCTTGCATATAACAGTCCTCCTTTGCCATGTGTTTGGGGGTGGGACCAGTTCATGAGGAGATTTTAGTGGCCAAGCGGTGCTTGTGATCAGAGTACCACAATCATCAGGTCGAATCGAAGGTTGGTAGGTAAAAGACAAAGGCTCCGGTGGGAGGGAGGGGGGAGGAAGGTCTTTATTGTGCACAAAATCCTGCCTTGCTGTCTCAGACGGAAGTGGCCAGCGGTAAAGCCAGGGCTAGTATTGACTGCATCCAGTTATGCCTGAGCGTGCGCTTCGGAGAGAAAGAAAGGCGAGGGATGTTAGGGCCCGGCTTAAATGCAAGTACACGCCGCCCTTGCGAGGCGTTCCCACGTGAGACCGGCGGTCCACCCACACAAAGTGCCTTGTGTGCTGCCGCACCAAGCTCCAGCCAAGCGCCAGACTAACACACCAACTGCATGACTCACACAGTCAGTGAAGTCGTGCCTTACTTGTGACCACCATCTAATTGATCCATACTTGTACATACACGTTCGCTTGCTTTAAATTATGTTATACTAGTTTATCTCTAGGTTCTTGGGTTCTTACTTGGGGGCTCACACAAGGCGTAACTTAGACGGCGATATCGCAGCTTTGGCCACATTTACAAGGGACGGTAGTGGCGGCGGCTGCTTTTATCTGATTATGGGGTGTGTGCAAGTGGTGTACGATTGGTGTTTTGCAATGCCCGATGGTGTGTCGTGTATGATGGCCCTACTGTATCGGCTGAGGGGTCGTGTGTTAGAGGGTGGCTCTTTGGCAGCCACGGCTGTTTGGATGCGCGCGCGGGAAATTCGATCAAGGGTCCTCAAGTCGGGGAGTCGGAAAACCCTCGCTGTCAATTTGCGTCACCTTCTGGTTGTGTGCCTTGAATATTGAAGTCAGCCGACAATGTGGCTGTCCAACACAAGGTCCTCGGCTGTCTCTACCCTATTTCAACCCTGACTCCCGCCTCTATCTAGGCAGCTGTTGTACTCCGACCAGAAGACGGCAAGAGACAAAGAACTGGTTTTTGAAAGCAAGAGCTCTATTCAAGATCAGCGGAAAACAGCGGATTTCTCAGCTTGTCCACTCCAGCGTACTTATGTGGTCCTGGCCCTTCTAGAACATTCCCGGCCTATGGCGTGCGACGGGTGTTCTGGCCTGCACACTGATTGGTTGTTCCCGCGCCTTGATGGCCTGTTGCGCGATTGTCACATGTGTCCGAAGCAGCAATCTCCTTTGGATCTTTTCCTGGAGCTTGTCTTGCCAGCGGTGTACTTTCGCTGCGCGTTTCGTTGCCTAATCGACCCCTCAGTCAAAAACGTCTGGAGGGTCGTTGGTCGTTTCAGGCTCGAGGCGACCATTAAGGGTCAAATAATGAAACCGGAAGACCCACTGCCACGGCAAGAAACGTCTGAAGTCGACTACACGATCAGTGAGTCATGGTTAAGGGCTCCCCAGTCTATAAACAAGTGCAACGATTTGCTCAATCCATATTCGGTGCTGAGGCTCAATTTGGACAAAGCAAGTCGCTACTTGGGGAACGCACAGGCCACCTCGTCGTCTTACGCCAACAGTGGAGAGTCAGATGGCCGAGCAATCATAACGCCCGGGTCCGCCACATGTGCTGAAATTTCAGCAAGTCAGAGCCCGCATGCCGGTCAACAAGCTCTCAACGCACAAGAAGGCAATTGTCGTTATGCGTTTGTAGTACTGAATGCGTCCTATAAATATAGCAAATTCCTGTGCATATACTACCTGTTCCTGTTATTGCTTTCTGCTCATGACTCTTATGAAGGATCCACGACAAATTTGAAAACTTCAGCGTCTTAAAAGTGTTGTCCCAGCTATCGAATCTTCTTTTCAATCACACTACTTTCCAAATAGAAATGACTTTTTTCTAGGGAATTCAGCCGAATGCCTTTAAGGAATGCTGTTTTTCTTACACTCCATGCCAGGACCTCTTACTAGGCATTGTCTCACAGACCTCGTCAAAGTCCGGCAATGTCAGCAGCGTTCGTTGTATCGTATAGAAGCAAATATGCGTGTGCCGGGTTCTTGTTGTAAAGAAGCAAAAGATGCGATCTCTGGAATGACAGTTGTATTGTTCTGAGCTTTCAGCTTCCCTTAGGACGTGATAAATGGACTGGTTCCATTCCTTCCTTCACACAGTTGCCACTTTCGATGCACAGATGCTTCCCTGAACGCTAAAAATAGAACATGGTACATGCGCTTGCCTAGCTACGGGGCGGGTAGGAAAGAAGTCCCACCCAGTCCCCTCGTGTGTCTGGATTGGCGGAATTTTCATTGGCACACATAAAGACCAATTAATCACACAGCCGCGACACTTCACCGGTCCCGTTACGGGGCCTGCGCAAGTCCGCGTCTGGGCTCACGAGGCGAAACGTGCATGCCCTATCGGGCGCATGAAAACCGAAACTGATGGAGACAACCACCACCCCTATGAGACTTCCCACACAAAGCCTCCGCAGACAGATGGCCGAGAAGCAACTGTTAACCCGGTTAAAGCGGACCTCAACCTGGCGGGAGAATGCGCGCTGATGCCCACAACAAACGCTGGGAGAAGATTCTGAGATGCCTAGACAACTTTTAGCTGTTAACACTCTAGCCCCATGGCGACGTCCCAACATCACTTTTCTAAGGGGTTTTGAAGATCTGTGCAGCAAAGCAGAGATGGTAGAAATCCGGCAACAAATGGAGGATACGCTCAGCTCCCTACCGGAAACGTCCCTGAATATTTATACCGACAGATCGGCGATAGTTTGATGCAGACAGGGAGGTGCGGGAGTCGTGATGACGAAGGGAAGCTGGAATAACTACTCAACAGTTGCAACGACCAGGAGAAAGGGCGCATTCTATAGCTCATCCTTTGATGCCGAGATGCTAGCTCTACTGACGTTGGTGAAATGGCTAGAGCACCCACCCGAAAATTGGAGTTCTGCTAGAATCCTTACTGGCTGTAAATCCACTGTAGATGCCCTACAGAACTTCGGGACAGGAGAGGACCTGAAGAAACCGTTGGTAAAACAAGTGATGATGAATGTCCTGGAGAGAGCCACGACAGGAAGGTGTAGAAATCGCGTGGATTCTCAGCCACGTGGGTACCCCCGGGAACGAACAAGCAGACGCTGAAGCATCAGCGGCCAGGACTGAACCGGACTTTAGACCGACATCCTTTGCAGCAACGATGAAAGCAGTCAAACGAATGACTTTCAGGCCACAAATGACGCATGAACGCGGCTGAAGAACGTACATGGTCCTCATCAACATGGATGAAGAGAAGGAAATGACTCAGCAAGATAGAACGACCTAGTGAGATTTAGGACCGGACATTGCCCAAAGCTGACTCACATCAGGAAGCGGTACAATCTGACTGATGATTCCACGTGTGCAGCCTGTGGGGAGGAAGAGACCAACGAACACCTGATGTGTCAGGGGCCAACTCAGTGGCGTGCGCAAACAGCCCTGACGAAGAGTTGTCACAGCAACCGATCGATTCACTCAGTCACAATGCACTCTATAACGCCACGCAGGTGCAGCCGGCGCAGGAATATAACGCAGCTGCCACATCAGCAAGCGCCCCACCTACACAAGTACATCGCCTGACATCTCGCTCAGACAAGCACGTCAACTCCCATTACTCACCAGCCAATTAATTCATGCCCTTCTTGTGACTACCATCTTATTGGCCCAACCTTGTATCTACGCTTTTGCTTGCTCTTAAGTATGCCGTGCTAGGTTTGCACTAAGACTTCTGCTTTCTACTCACTTCTTGTTGTGTTCTTCCTTCGTGGCTCGCACGAGGCGTTAGTCAGACGGGAATATCTCAGCCTTGTGACCACCGTTATAACATGATAGAATGCGCAGCCAAAATGGTCGCCAGAGTTCAGGAATTTGGTGTCGACTACAGACAGAGCGCCCATCGACCTAACCGTCCGAAGACCCTCTGCCACAGTCTGGTATCTTTAGAAGCCCCGGAAGTCGTGGTTCTAAAGCCACTTACCTTGCAATTGATCCTCCAAAAACCACCACCACCGCATGCCCTCCTCTTGTTTTACAGTAGTGGCTGCGCGGCGGACCCCTCATTCTGAATGGCCGCAGGAATCGTTTGAGTCTTCAGACGTATAAGAGAGCGAATCTATCCCGCTAAGAGCCTTTTTCCCCATCTACGTCGTAGTGTACCGTTTAGCGGGTAACTTCACCCAAGGTCGACCAAGCTCACAGTTCTTGGTGGGGGCCTCGTGGCTCAGTTGACTAAAGCGTTAGCGTGAGTTCTAATATCACAGAAGCCGCCGAAATTTTCCCAAGGCGGGAGGCGGATCAACTTAATTGATGCGAATCTGCCGAAACCGCCTGCAAATCATAGTTTTTTTACGTTGAGGGGTTAAGGCTAAGAAGGCTAACCCTAACAGCTGTGATCTTCCAAGCCCAGTTCTTTAGTAGATGGGAGAGAATTCTTGGGACGGCTATGTAGAAGGAACAATGTATTGTGTACCCAAGATTTCGTAGGGAGTTGTTACTCGGTCTGGCATAGCGTTTTACCGCGGAGGCCGTGTCAGAGCACGGCATCGTCAGAACGGTCAACGAAGCTGCCTGCCGCGACCGTCCCGCTCGGGACGGGATCCCAAGTGTCGTCTCACGGCAGTCATACCGTGCGGCCGCCGAATGTTCGCTTTGTCTCGGCAGACTGGCAGTGATTGGTTGCACCGCGCGAAATGGGCGCCGGTTAGACTGGACGTGTCGCTCAGGCCATTTAGCGAGCGGCGGGCAGGGTGCCGGTAGTCAGCACGGGTTTCCACATTGGCGTTAACGCCCACTACAGTTTCACCGTGAGCATTATCAGACAATATCTCCTTCGTTTTGTGTAATTTTGACGTCCTTCCTTTCGTCTTACGCAGTTTGACCGGTGTGCGCATGTGGCAGGCGACGTGGATGGGGACAGAGGTTGATCAAGACCGGTCTGTGTCTTGGGTGGCGCTGCTGGTGCAACATTAGACGCTCAATAGAGGAGAATATACGAGTTCCAGGCAGCAGTTCAGAAGAAGAAGATTCGATCACTGGAACAAGGTTTTTATTTTCCTGACGTCTCGGATTCCCTCGGGAATTCTTAATCATAGGTGATGATAATGCAGTCATGGTCATGCACAGATAGAGTGGAGACATGCACAGGCTACACGGTATTTATAGGTCATAGTGGTCATCCGTGTGTGTGTGTGTGTGTGTGTGTGTGTGTGATAATTGCTCACTTCTGTAGCCACCGCTTGGGTCTTACTTGGTGCGATACTGGCTTGACACCGCGATCGACTCACTAATTGCCACAGTTTGTTCGTCAGCATCGGATGCGGGCTTGATAATTAGACGCTCATTTCGTCCCTGAAAGCCGTGAGGGCACGCTGACTCACGCGGACAGTCCGCACAGCATTTTCCGGGAGGCCTAAAACGGTGTCAGTGAGTCCATGAGACTGCGCTGGCTAACAGTGACTACATTTTGCATTTGGTTTTTTTCACCTAGTTTGCCACCGTGGTGACAGAACTACTGCACGCCGGTCTCTTTTCAGGGTGAAAAAAAGAGTTTCTTTCAGACTTTGCGAAAATTCCCATTGCAAATTTCAGAAGATAAATTGGTGAACATACGTTTGTTTTCGATAAATTCTCGTCAGGCCTTTACATTTATATGGTATGAATAAAGGATGGTGGTTGGTGGACAGATGAAGTGTTCTCGTTGTCACTGTGGGGAGGAAGTGGGGTGAGGGGTAGGTTGGGGGAGTTGAGATCAAAGTGTCAATGTTCAGACTGTCTACTGTTGAGCAAAATCACTGTATTTGAAACGCTAGTCCTTAAGAAACACCAACACCATGTGAAGCTGTTGGCAGTTTAGTCCTCTGCGAACATGATACTACTCACAGGAACGGTTTTGTTGTCGCTGACTTTTCTGCCAGCTGGGCCAGCTCTCCTTTTTCCCAGCTTATACTGCCACTATAGATCAGCGGTTTGAATGTGCAGCTGAGCTTGTAGGCCCTGGGCTGACTGACTTTTTTTTTCATTTTCTGCCCCGCCTTTAGTATGGATTTTGGCGTAGTCTGATGGCCATTGGTGTTACTCTTCGTCTTCTCGGTGGAGGCTGTCGGTACTCCTGCTTCCTTTTCCGGTGGGTCGGTCTTCGCTTGCAATTCTTGAGTTCGGTGTGGCCTTAATTCACTTAATGGCGTAGGGCATTTTAGGCCGCGGGAAGTTCTAGATGCCTGTTGGCGGAGTTGGCATCTGCTCCAAGCGTCAGTCTTTCCACTTTGGAGGTGTCTCGGCCTATGATAATGACCCTTTGAATGTCTAAGTTTTGGCCATTCTCCCTACCATGAGTCGCAAGCTGCGAGTTTGGGTCCAGTCTCAGAGCCGCCAGTTTGTGTTCGAGTATGCAATTTTCGCCCTGTTTTCCCAACGTAATTGCAGCCTCTGTCGTTTCATCGTATTTGGTAGACAAGTGATAGGCAAGAGGTTTCAGTAGTGGGCAGCCTTGTCGCCTGAGTTCGATGCACAGTGTCTACTCCGGTGGGTTATAGCAGTCGAGAAACTGTTCGGAGACTCCTTTTATGTAGGGAATGACCCTACATGCTTTGTTTTTTAAGAGTTTAGGTATCCATTACCTCAGAAAATGTCATGAAGGTATTGTGGCCCTGCTCTTCTGTCAGCTTGTGTGCTGCAATATGTTTCAACTCATTCGAAACGAGTACAGACGCAACTAAGCTTGTGAGCCAATGGGTGATTGCCGTCGAAATATAGTCTTTTGCTTTGTACTGGTAGCTTTTCTGAATGCTGTTATCTTCAGCATTCCAGTTACACACCGGCGCACATTCCGGGGACGACAATCGTACGCCAAGGAGTCTCAGAGCAAACGAGGGAGAAAATCTATCAGCTCAGGGCTGACAAATTTAGCCGCACATTCCAATCGCCGATCAATGATGGCAGTATACGCTTGGACAAAGAAGAGCCGGCCCAACCCTCTGGAACGCCGGCCGGAAAAAAACCTGTTCCTGTGAACACATATTCTCAGATTCCTATCTCAGAAATGTGACTTTTTCAAACGTGTTTCGCCCTCTGTTTGGAACATTATAGTGTGTTTTGGGTTGCCAGTCCCAATCTTGAGTACAACTAGTTGAAAGGCTCCTGTTGCGTCTCTACAGACGGTTGGTAAAGTGTGCCTGGCTGTGAGTAGCTGGTTTTCCTCCGAAACTGCATCAAGCTTTGAACGTCTCCGCCCGATATAACAGCTCAGATCGATGTCGAAGATCTGCTGGTTGCAGTTCAGTGCATGCCAGGAATTATACGGTGCATGCTCACGTTAAGCTTGAGTTGCAAGTGAGCAGCTGGCAATTCGTTTTGGCAGCACGCATCCGCGTCGTGACGGAGCGTGGAGTCGCTGTGTGGCGACACGTGCCTCGCATTCATTACGCCCTTCGGATTGGTCGACTATGAGCCAATGGCATAGTGCCTGGCACGTGTTCAGCGGCGAAGCGCTGTGCGCCACCCAGATGGTGGGCGTGGCCATCGACCGGTGAATCAGCTGCCGTCGACGTTTTTCGGATTTTGTCTGGCCAATATGCACCAAATTGACCCCATCACCAACAACAACGGCCAACTAGTCGTGGGAACCACAGCAGACGCGTCTTCGACCGCATTCCCACCCGCCCTTAGGGCGGCTGTGGTCAACCATCAAACCTCCCTATGGTGGATCCATCTCTTCTTCTCTCCATCTGTTATTTATGACAGAGCAGCCCCTCCTGACTATGCTGCTCCAACTCGTCCTCCTCCTCCTCGCCGCCGGGATTGAGCCCCCCCCCCCCCCGGCGGGGTTCCGAATCCAACAAGGGCTACTTGCCTGCCTGCCAACTAGTCTTTTTCGACTGTTTTTTGGCAACGGCAGCCTAAGTAATGCACCTCACATACCCCTAGTCCCGGCATTTTGTCCTACGGAAACGGTGACGTTAGGGGGTTTTGGGGTTGGGGGAAAAGGCCGTGGAATATACTTAAACAACTGCACTATGCATTTATTTTATTGCATTTATAAATGTTGTTGATTGATATCTGTAGATTTCCCTAGTCTGTATTTCAGAAGAACTCGATTATCAGAATGCGAGTTTGTCGAAACTCCTGAACAGATCGAGATATTATTTTAGAGGTCGTCTACTTCAACTTCCTTGAGATCCAACTTACCGTTCTGGCGTTATATTAGTATAGTCCGTGGCTTGATACGCCGCACAAACCTTCAATCTACGTGCGGAACAGCTTACTCCCAGCGGCAGCGGGAAACAAATTCAGCCACACTTTTACACCTTCTTCTAAAAATTTCCTTCACTGCCTGTTATATTTCTCCACCCCGCAAACTCCTATAACCACAGTTTCTGTACGACAAAGTGCTGGGACTGGGGAGTATATGAGGTGAACTTCTTATACTACCTTTGCCTTTTTTGCTCTACGTTCCTCCTCGGTCGCTTCTTTGCTTGTCTGAGACATTACAGCGTAAAGGAAGCGTATTTTGCCGAAGCTTAACGCGGAGTGAATTCTTCGTAGATTTTCATTTCCGCCAAAGTTCATCCAATGTAAGCAAATAATTCATACGGCAAAGATGCCGCAACAAGTGCGTTCCTAATCGCGTACTGAGGGTATGGAACTCCTGGTCTTCAAAACTACTTTGTTAATGGGCCCAGAGCAAATGAGCTACACTGAAAGGGTATACCAATTCTGACTCGGTGACTTTGTGATCGATGTATTCATGTGTTTATGTGCCTTGTCATGCGCCAGGGCCACTTGCATTGACCGTACATCCTCAGTCAACACCATTCTCTCTCCTCCACCCCCAAACAAAACGCTGCGCTCAGGTGGTAACGAAGGCTGCTGCCCTGTCAGATCGACGGAATCCTGGGCTGTAAACAAAGTAAGGCCCAAAGTGTAGGAGTTACACTAGTTGGAATGCAGGTAGGCACGTTGCAAAAACTCTTGTGTGCAGTCAAACTGTTGATCGAGGACACCCTGTTACAGAGTTAATAGCCATCGGAGATGTTCAAGAGCCAGGCTTCTCTCCGAATGAGCCAGAATGTAAGACGACTACCATGCGATTTTAGCCTTCAACCATAGGGGCTTGCTAGCAATATGGTATCGTACGCCCGGTCCGCCTTGTCTTTGTACGTACACAGGTCAGTTTGAACACATGCTTGGATCACGCATACAAGAAGATAAGCTGGCTGTACAATGGGGTAATGAATTATTGCAGGTGGTTGCACCAACACAGGGGTCATAAGTTGAACTTCACAGTCACCGAAGTAATCGCCTCCGCCTTTCAAGCAAGACATACCGAAAGCTTGTTGAAGCCTGGGCCCCAGGTGTGAACTCTGTCGATGGAAATGACGCCGGCGGAGTTGGTAACCTGCCAAATGTCAACGTGCTGACTAACTAACGAAGCTCCTAGCGAGCATAACCCCAAAATAATAAGGACGTTATGCGCAAAAGTGTTGAAGGGGATAATATTGAAGAAACGAGCACAACCGTAATAATTGTTGGTTAGTCCAGCCGCGTAGGTGTAAGAGTGTCTCTGCGAGCGGGCTTAGCGAAACCCTGTCCAGAGAGAGCTCGCGAGGAATCGATTAGCTCCAGGCGCAGGCACGTCGACAGCGGCGGCCTAAAAGTGTAAGAGCGCGCAGAGGTAAGAGGATGAGTCGTCGCTGGACGCGTGACTAGACAAATGTGTGGAATATGAGAAGGGGGTGGATACGCGCAGCACTACCAAATTCAGGCTGCCACAAACCCCTTCCTATAACTGTCGCCTGCCCGGTTACCTACATGAGTCGCAAGATCAGATAAATAAACAGTCACTAGCTTTGTGGCGCATGTGTATATGTATAGGCCCAGTCGCTGACCCTGTGGTTATCTTCACTGTTCCTGACGTTGCCATTTAACAGTCACTGTGGGGATGGGGGAGACGTGACAATGGCAGATGAACGCGCTCGCCGATCGATTGCAAGCCTCACTCGCCCCCTTTCGCCTTGGGGTTTACTCTCCAGCAGCCGCGCAGTGGCAGAAAAACATTACCAACAAAGAGCAAAAAGACTGGAACGGCTATTTGTGGGGCTTATTAGCCGCCATCAACCAGTCATACCCAGCCGAAAGTGGTGCCTCACCCGAAGCTCGAACCTGTTTAGTGAGAAGTGCAACACTCTTAACAATAGCTACACGAATTCGTTGTTTTGTTTGTTACCTGGGCTCGGTGTCATAACCAAGTCAAGAAGGCTGACGTGGCTGGAGCCATCACCTGGTTCGGATCCCACAGAGAGGAGTGCCCCATTAAGGTGGAGCTACAGCAGTCTGACTCTCTGTCCGCCAGTCAACTGTCCTGCACAAACACACACGAGTTAGCTGGTCGGTTGGGGAAGTGGGAGTGGTCGTCGTCGGCATGTTATTGCATTGTGTCCGGAGATTTCCGATGAGGCCGATTCATCACCGATATCCTTCCCACCTGGTCCCAGCTGAGGCTTGGCCAGGAGAATGCGGTTATCACGCTGGTCCGCCCAAGCACAATCCACAAGGACTTCTCAGAGAGACAATGTTTAGGGTTTAAACTGTTGTCTGTCGCTGCGCCTCATGATCTCACCGGTTCCATGTGGCTTTGCCCCTCCTGGCTAACTGAGTGTGATGGGTCGCACCAGAAAAAAGCTACCTGAAGCTGCCTAGGTCTTTCACGACTCGCCGCCCACGTGCCGCGCAGGGTTAATGCGATCGTCACGGCAGTCCGTCTGCCCGCCCACGCCCGATCGATAGGAACTTTTCAGGCATGCAGAAAATACTTACATAGGAAACAAAAGCGCTTTCAGTAAGTATAGTAAAGTGGACTAAATCGTTCGTCGTGATGTTTACTAAAACTCTGGTGAGCTTCCTCTCGAAGTTCGACTGCATACATTTTGGCAAGAGGAGGTGGTTTGAGTAAGGATGGATTGTACGGCCGCCTATGCAGGACGCGGGGGCAGGAACGCCCCGCACACTTGACCTTGTGATAGGTTTCAGGGGGGTGGAGTGGGGTAAATATTCCTGTCTCTTAACCCTTACATAAAACTTAACTGTAACCCTATGCCAAGCTCTACAGCTAGTACGAACCCAAGCACTTGCCCTTAACATACTGCTCACCCTAACCCCAACTCTGGCCTTAATCCTGACCTTAAATCTATTTCTCACCTTACTCTTAAACCTAATTTCCTTTCGAATTTGGCGTAAAGACGCATTTATTGCGAGTGTTTCCTCTTCCGATATCTAGTTTAAGTGGCCATAAGTCATTCAGAAGCGATATATGCGATCGCTGGGGTAAGAACTTTCTTCGCCTGACATTTCGCATTCATTATCGAACCCATCATCCTTACCGGTGATTTAGGGCGGGGCATGAACAAGCAATGTCTACAAGGGATAGTTTCTAGCACCTGGTTTAAGGAGCCTGATAAACAACACCACAGTAACAAACCCCAGGATTGTGTGATACGCACCGGTGGTAGTAGAGCTTATATGGGTGAAATGATATTTTCAAAATTAAGTGTATCTCTCCCTCTCCCCCTTCTTCTCCTTGAAATTCACTGAATGGGATGTTATAAGTACACACAGCCTTTCAGTGAGAATGACTTGTCGGTTTTTTAATACATTTTCTCTTGTCTGATCGTGTTCTCTTCCCTCCTGTTGTGTTGGTGATTGCGGCAAGAGTCGAGCAAGCATACCATTCGTGCGATGTCTATGTACTTGACCAAGTCGTGACACTAGCCATTCTCTCTTTCTAAGTACCGGTCGAATATAATTTCCCTTAGTAGCGTATTTTCCGCACTATAGGGTGCGGGGAATTATAAGGCGCGCTGTCTATGAATGGCTTATTTTCGAACTTTTTCTAATATAAAGCGCACCGGAATATGAGGCGCAATAAGGGAAACAAAACAGTCAGATAAGCCAGTCAGTCAAAGATTATTTAACGCATTCACAATAACTTCCAACCTTATTCAAGCGTTAGTGAGCGTATCCGCAATAAATCCCAACTTTGTTCAGTTGTAACGCGTAAAAAAATACAATCGGATACCGTTAAATTGAACGTAAGCGTATTCACAATAGCGCTTAAATCTGTTCAGCGTCAGTAACCAGAACTGATCGATATATAAGGCGCTGCATGTTATAAGACGCACTGTCGTTTTTGAGAACATCAATGGCTTTTGTGTGCGTTTTCAAGTGTAAGCCGCCTTCCCGTGCACTGCAATGTTCATTCGCTCGCTGGTGATGGAGTCGAGCGTGGCTTTGAAACCTCGGGCGAAGGAAGTTCTTGTTCCAGCGGTCCGTCTGCTTCTTACCTATGGCCTTTTGGAATTCGCTTCTTCGATTCTATTGAATGAACTCCTGTTACATGAAATTAATAAGTAATATTGACAGTAATTTTACGCTGATTAAAGTTTATGAATGGATTTGCGGATTTGAAAGAACATTAGCTAACCCGAACGAGATGCTACGAATTCACTCAGCTTTTGCAGTGAGGAGGACTTGCAGGATTTTGGTACACATAATCGTGACACCGAAGTTGTCTCTATTTGTCCTTCGTGTTGCGATGACAGTCGAGTGAGTGTGTAGCGGTCTGTGTAGTGGGGGAATACCTAGATCACTACAATCATCAGGCTGAATTTCAGGTAGACGGCAAGAGGCGGAAGTTACCCGTGCGAGGGATTTTTTGTGCACAGAGCAGGCAATAGTGACCACTGACGAAGCCAGGGCTAGTGTAGACTGCGCCCAGTCAGACTTGAGAGGGAATTAGACAGTGGTGGCAGCTGCTTAAGTAGGATTGCGGAGCAGGTACATGTGTTCTCCAATTGGTGTGAATGACATTATCCGAGTAATGTCGTGTCTGGTGGCCTGAACTCTGTCAGTCGAGGTTGGGAGAAAATGGATATGTTTAAGTAGCGCTTGGGCTGCCCCGACAACCTGAACGCACGTTTATGTGTGTGTGTGTGCGTGTGTGTGTGTGTGTGTGTGTGTGTGTGTCCCCGGGTGGAAGTCAAACCTCTGCAGGCCAGCGCGTCTAAAAGGGATGACTGAGGTTTTGGCTGATCTTGAGGCGGCTGGCCTTGAACAAGGACGCCGGGCAAGACAATACTGGGCGTCGGCTACAAGTATACCGGATGGGGTCATAACATTAGGAATATTTCCTTTTCCTTGATTGTTTTTTTTCTGCAAATGCTCACCTTGTTGTCCGCCCGCTCCCCCGCCGCCCGCAGGAATTGTGCACCTGGACCTCAAACCGGAGAACTTTGTGCTGGTGCAGGGCCGACTGAAGCTGATCGATCTGGGCATTAGTCAACGCCTGCCCATGGACTCCACCCATATGGATCTGGAGCGCCCGATGGGTTCAATGGCCTACATGAGCCCCGAGCAGATGCTCTGCATCAGCGGATCCACGCGCTCCCCCTCTGGTGGACTCAATCCCCTCACTGACGACGACAACGAGTGCAAGGTTTGTGCTGCCCGCTCTTTTCCTCACATTTGAGATCTGTTTTGTGTGCTAGCTTTGTGCCTCTGGGGTGGCGGATAGTGGAACTGGCCCTGGGTCTGACGCCTGAGCAGTCGCGGACTAGTAGCGGATGGCTGAGGCCTGGCGCCTCGACTACCTTACAAAATGCCGCAAAAAATGTCCTACCCTTCTCTCTCACAACTCCCACACCGGGACCCGGTTATCAAGACAAAGTCAAGAAGGCCGGAGATGGGGGAGGTCGCAGCCGGCTGGCGCGACCAACACTCAATACGCGTACCAACAGCACATCTTGATAGGTAGGCTCCCGACTGAAGGCGTCATAAAGACCACTGTTATGGTGACGAGAAGTGCACGCCATTTTAGTCATAAACGCAGGCCAGCCGCGCACTCCCCGAGTACAAGTGACGCCCGCCACCCTGCCGTGGCTTGGAGGGTTGCCAGCTGACGTGGTAACTCGCACACCGCATTCGGCCCAGTTTGTATCTTGTTGTGTGTAGTGGCTGTCTGCGGGCTGAGAGTCAAATTCAATGGCTCTTTCTATATGAGGCCTTTATGACGCTCCCTGTCGGGAGCCTACCTAGCGAGACGAGCTGTTGGTACGCGTGTTGAGTGTTGGTCGCACCAGCCGTCGGCGCCCTCCCTCCTCTCCGGCCTTCTTGACTCAGTCTTGACAACCGGGTCCCGGTGTGGGAGGGTCAGAGAGTGAAGTAGATCCTTCGTGTGTCTGTTTTCGCTGTGTATCTCGCGGGAGTCGCCATGTTGCTTAAACTTGTTGAAGCTCGCAATGGACATCGTCGAAATCGGTGATCGAACTGTTAGTGGCGTGGCTGTGTTAGATTCCATCCATTGTGTGTGTTGGATCAAGAGTCCCTGTCGGAGTCCAAACTAGTTGTAGTTGGATGACGGAGAAAGGCCGAGACCTCGAATGACTTCAGCCAAAGGTCCACGGGGGTGAGTTGGGTGCCTGGCCAGGAACTGCAGACGAAAAAATGCTGGCAGTTATGCGGAGAAACGCCGCAGTCAGGACAGGTGTCGGGTGTGGACAGGTCGAGCAGGTGTTTGGTACTGACGAGGGAGCATTGAGTGACCACTGCGTGCTTTAGCCAAAGTACAGCGAGTGACCCTCGGGAATTGTTGTTCCGAGGCCGCAAACGGAAGTGAATAGCCATCCAAAAGGACCGTGGGATTTTAGCTTAGTTGGACTTATCTCTGTCCATCGTGAATCTGTATAACGGATAATGGCACTAGGCGTTGTACCATCAAAATCATCGTCCTGACCAAGGCCTACATCCACTCCACCACTGAATGGATTCCGGTCCATAACAACCCTCCAGAAGCGTTCGCTATTCGGTTTGGCGTTTGACAAGGCTATTTCCTCTTGCCCATGCTGCTCAACTACGTCATTGACTGCATTCTTAGGAAGGTCTTACAAGCAGAGGACGTTTTTGAGCTTGCACGTGGACACCGGCTGACTGATCTCCACAACGTCAATGCTATCTCCTTACTAGCTTTAAGCTTTGATTAACTACAGTCTATGGTGTCACTGGTGAACAACGTCGCTTAGTCAGTTGGTTTGGTCATAGATACTGGGAAGACCAAAGTGTTTTCATGCTGCATTCGTGTCCAAGAGGAAGCCCCTCTCGAGATTAGTGTCTGGCAAATTGAAATAGTAGACCGTATCCATACCTCGGTGTTAGGTTGCTGCCGACTGGATAGAGTAAGGATGCCATCACCTCCCAAATCGGTGCAGCTCCTTGAATATTCTCAAGCCTCAGAAAGTATTTATGGACCCGGCCCGACATCTCCATTGCCAATAACTTTCACGTGTAGCATGCATTCGTTCGGTATGTCTTTCTGTATGCCTGTGAATATTGGCCTATGAGCGTGCAAGATGAAGGAGACCTGGAAGCATTTGACCATCCTTCGAGTGGAGTACACCGACTACGTCTCAAATGAGGCAGCCCGTCGCGAGTACTTGTGTCAACAGTTGAAGGATCCCCCAAATCGCAAGACGGAATGAATTAGCATAACTTTACTAAACTCAAGTAGCTTTACAGTAGCCGCTGCAAGCGCTGCGTACAAAAGCCAGCCGCGGAGGTGCAAAAGTTAAGTTCTGTCAAGTTTAGGCTGTGAAATGAGTAATAAATCGGCTGCCGCCAATCAGATGACGCGAAGTATCCATAACCTTTGAGCGTACGCGGCGTGTATGCAGCGGTGAGTGGGTCGATAACGTGGGAAAGGCCGATAACGCACGAAGTAGATGATTCGGCATGGGGGTGTAAGCCCTGGCTTTGCACCAAAACTATCATTATTTGAAAAGGTAGTGTTGATTAAATTTAATTGAGGAGAGAAAGGCTGTTTTGGGAAGCTTTAAACCTAAATGTGTAAATTATCGAGACAGGTTCCCGTGCTCGTCTTCAGACCTGAGAAAAAGTGCAACAACCAATCAAAATTTTAAAAGCCCAGAAAAATCAATAATCTTCTCACGTGGCAGGATTATGTCAGTCTACGCCAATAGGCGTTAGATGCATTTCGTCACTCCGTCGTGGTTGGTCGCGCGCATTGAACTTGGTCTTGAGGTAATTGTAGCTGACGTCCAAATCGATATGCCTGTTGATGCATGCCTTTGAGTGCACACTAGCCTGCAGCTACCTTACGATCACAGCTTGTACACCCTAAGGACAAGGTTTCCTATCTTGAAAGAAAAGGTGTTGTCTACAAGATGCGGTGCGCCAGTTGTGATGCAGTTTATTGTGGTCAAACTAGGAAATGCGCCTCAACTCGCATGCACCAACATCAATCATCAGTCAGAAGACGAGACCATTTACTCCAAGTGGCTATACACACACTGCAAACCGACCATAAATTCGCATGGGAGAACACAAGGATTGTTGGCACTTTTCCAACTAGAAAAGGCCGTGAATTCCTTGAAGAAATGCACTAAGACGGGGAATGCATAATCAGGCATATCGATCTGAACGTCAGCTATAATTACCTCGAGGCCAATTTCAATGCGCGCGTCCGACCACGGCGAAATGATGAAATGCATGTAACGCCTACTGGGGCAGACTGACATAATCCTGCCATGTCAGATGATTATTGATTTTTATGAACTTTTAAAATTTTTATTGTTTGTTGCACATTTCCTCAGGTCTGAAGACGAACGGGGGAACCTGTTTTGAAAATTTACACATTAAAGTTTCAACCCTCCCACACGAGCTTTTTTTTTCTTAAAAAGGAGTCTATGAACCCTACGCGGGCTTTGCGTTTTGGTTGTCCGGCGCTGTTTCCTTCTAGGCTACATGTGCCTGTGGAGTTTCATTTAAATACGGTTTTACCAAAAGTTTAATATTACATCGATCCTTTCTGAAGAAGATGCGCGGGGGTGATTGACGTGATTGATTGTGTGTTTTCCTTTTGATAAGGTCTAAACGTCAATGATGACTGTATGATTGCCTATACAGCGCACGGGAACGGGAATCATCCCCAATATGTATGGCTTTGTTCCAAATGCTGGGAAAATTAGGATTACGATTAAGGTTTGGGTTCGTGTTAACTACAGGCTTTAGGTTTAAGGCAGTACTAAGATGAAGTGACAGTTTAGTTTTATCGTTAAGCCATGAAAATATTTACCCTTGCTGAAATATATTCAAAGGCCACCTTCTTAAGTGAGTTAGGCTTTCCTAGTAAACTAATAACCTCATTTACCCGCCATACATCATACCTGCGCTCACCTTTCTCTGGATTGCACAGTATACATCCAAGGGACGCGATCGTTGAATCAAGAAGTGTATTGGCCTGACGTTTCAGGCTTTATCGCTAGAAGCCGAGAAGCTCCGAAACGTCAGGCCAGTAAACTACCTGTTCCAGCGATCGCATCTCTTCTCCTTCCAAACTGCCTCCTGGAATCCGTCTGTTTTTAAAAATAACGGTTGAACCCCACGGTTGCCTTGCGTCGGTAGGCATTTTGATTTGTGGAGGGAAACAGAACCCAATGATAATAGTGCGAACGATTACTTTGTGAGAAGACTGGTTTCATTAGGGTCGGCCCGACGACTACTCAACATTCATCTCCAGTTGTCGTCGTCCTGCCTTTTCATCAGGAAATGCTGTGTATGATAAGTGTTATGTCCTCAGGAATAATAAGTAGATAGAGGCAAAGCCGGTCTTTATAACTAGCCTTTATTCAGGACGGTACGGCCTGTTATAAGGCTTTGGTCCTTCTGGACTATTCCTTACCCATCGCATGCGAGGGGGTTCTGGCGTGCATGCTGATTCGTGGATTCTCACACTGTGAGATGTTTCTAGAACACCTGCATTGCATGTATGAGCGGGCGTCACGTGTGCTCACGGAGTGCGTGGCCGGTCTGCCGGCATGGCTCAACTGGGATGCACTTTCAGCTGTAGGCTCTGAGTGCGTCGCCATTCCCGTCCCCATAGCCGTAAGTCAATGCGAATGAGATACTGCGTAAGTCACAACTGCCCTCGCCGTAGTGGCCCACTAATCCTTGTACTAATCTTTCACAGCTAACCGCACTGGTAATCGCAGGCTCCTCCGTTGCCTTTCTCTTATGTTGTCTGTAAATTCATCCTGCGCTTATTATGCCTGCTTGTGCATTTTATCCACAAAATGTGTGTCCTTGTTCCAACAGGTTCGTCTGAAGGCGGATATTTGGGCTCTGGGCATCATACTCTTCGAGATGACATTTGGTCGCACGCCTTTTCACGGCATGAATCCCGCCTCCATAATAGCTTCGCTTCTCAATCCAAGCTTCCGTGTACAAATACCCCACATCCAGAACACGTCTCTCGTTAAGGTGAGTTTCGGTCGTTTTTATATTCTTTACTATTGTTATCATCGGTTGTCAATGCGTCTGTCAAATCATTTCTCTGTGTCCAACTGTTAACTCGTCATTATCGTTAGCTTTAAAGCGGTAAATTGCACTACCGTACCCTGGAACTGTGTGTTGTCTAACGAAAGCTATACCCAGTGAATACAGAAGATGATTCTCTTATGGCTCGGACAGACGAAACCCTAGATGCCATGTCGGGTAATCGGGTTTTCTTGACACTAGATTTAGTCGCGGGCTTTTGACAGGCATTAGTCAGGCCGGTTCCATTGTCATCCCTATCTGGAGCCGATTTCTACATATACATTTACGTGCTCGTTAGATCTAAAAACGGTCACTTATATTGCACCATTACTACTACACTGTATTGGATTGTTCTATTTTCTTGCTATGGCTGCTTGCCGTGTTACGACTGTTGGCTTGTGTACGGTAAATGTGTCCGTCTGGGAGCGTGTGAGCAGCGGTGTGTGGACAGTTCCACCGTTCGGGAGCGTGGTAGCAGAAGTGTGTTGTGTACGCGTGTGAAGGACTGTCTGGCTGTGATGCGCGTGATTGGTTGCGTCAAAGGCTGTGGTTTGGGTGTCTGATGACAAGGTCACTTGGGCGCCAAATATGCTGGCAAATGCGGCTAGCTAGAAGTGCAGGCGCGACCATGACGCAGCTCAGCTCAAGCCTACGGGGGCCGCCGTGCTTTGGCGGTGGTGACTGTCCGTTAATCGACCGATGCCGCGGGCACTCGGACGCTAGGGAAGGAAGGCATTGGAGCAGCTGCTACAGGGCTGATTCTCGAGCCCCGCCAGCAGCTACTGATCTAGACGGAGACGCAGGAATGAGTATTTCTAACCCTCGTGGATTGGATGCCAAACTGCGACCGTTTTCTCTCGCCAACAGTCGTTGGGAGTTTTGCAGTTCCTACTAAAGTGTCATACCTACTACAAATGTCATTCGTCATGGCCCCAAAAACGAACACGTGATGTTGACAATCTGTCAGTAGACAATACGCGAGGCTTGTCACTGTATTTATTAGATGTTAAGGCCTTGCAAAGCTTTCAGCCATAAACTTCGGTTTGCAATAAATCCCGGGAAGGCTGAGATAACCAGTTGTGGCACGTGAGCCGTCGTCAGCCGTTCATATCCTCAACCCAAGGTTGTGACAACCCGGGATTTGTATCCCAAGTTTTCACCTATTGGGCATATTGGGTCCAATGTTGTACAATTTGGCCATGGGCCGGTCGCTCTGAGGGTTACGACCAGAAATAGCCTTCTCATGATAGTGAATGTCTCCTATTAAAACCAAGAGGGCAACCGGCCCGTGGCTCGATGAACATTGGCTTCGCACTCAGTGACCAGAGACCTCCAGTTCGACCCCAAGTGATCCAAACCTGAGACTGGCTGACAACAGATAGTAAGCACAACAAGGTGAGCCTCTCTCCCATCATCCGATTGATGAACGACCTTTCTACTAGAGTAGTTGCCGGCTATTAAGCCCACCTCGGGCCCAGACAAAATTGGGCTTAAGAAGCGGCGGGCGCAATAACCGGAGCGTCCTAGTTCTTGAGTAGCAAACGCAGGATAGGCGCTATACATTACATACGTACTGTTTTATGTGTAGAGTTTGGTTATCTACAAGAAAGGAATGCTTTTTGTCTGTATTTTACGTAATAACAAAAACAAAAAATGATTTGCAACACGTTTAAAAAAAGCGGTCTAGTGTCAGTTGTTTTGGAGGAAAATTCACTCGCAAGTGCTCTTTGATGTCCTTCTCCAGGCACCAGAAATCGTCGAATTTTGTAAAAGCTGATGCCTGTAGACCGCGTTGCGGAGTGAAGAGTGCAGCTCTCATCTGTGCAGCAATAGGAACTGGCTCTTCGTCCTGAGCATCATCACCAACAACTTCCTCATTTGCTTCTCCTCCATTCTTCACTTCTTCCTTCTGAATGATTTCATTGACCAAGTTCTGCTCAACCAGTCAGATGAGAATCTCACTCTGTCTTGTTGGCAAACTGGGCTTTGTAGCCGGCAACTGGGCTTATTAGCCGGCAGATTTCGCTATGTAAAATTCCGTCCCAAGCTGATTTGGGTTTAATACGCAGCTGGGCCTATTAACCGTGGGTTTAATAACCGGCGACTACTGTAGTTTCTGTTACGGCCCGCGCCTGGTACTCGTAATTAGCACGAACTCTGACTTAGTCCGACTACTGTCTCGAACGACAGCACGAGGGAAGAAGAGAAGTCAGTTAGCGTGGAGATGCGGTGAAAGTAAGATGCCTTAACGGCCAATACGCGCTACCTGGCGCCTCCTTGCTCACCACTGGTAAAAAAATGGCCGCTAACTGGTCCAATTGCTGTCGGGCAGAAAATTCGGACATGGAAAAAGAAGGCCGTTCTGAGTATTCGGCACCCTGTTTTCGAGCGCGGTAACACCACATTTGGCATACGGAGATTAACTCCCTATTCCGTCTACTCGAATAGCAGACTTCCTACATCAAAGGGGTAGTCTGCCTCGGATATAGTTGTTATGAGGTTTGCCTTTTAACCTGAGCTGGCATTTGGTCATGTAACCATAGCTGATGCGCTCACCCCCATTAAAATACCCGTTCCAACCTCTGCCTCTCTCCTCTAGGCTCTTCGGTGGTGTCTCGTTAGGGACACTCGTGCGCGCGCAACAGTCGACGACCTCCTTCGGATGAATTACTGCGCCTGCCCCAATTCAAACTCTGTTTCGTGAGGTCTTGAAGGGGCAGTCCGTTTGCGCCACAGTCCACCCCACACACAAACCTCCTCCTTTGTCCTGAAGCTCGCCCAACCTTCCAGTTGTGGAAACAAAGACACCCCCCCTGTTAATGTCCGTGAGACTAGCCTTCCGCCCAACTCTCCCCAAAATCTTCATCCAAGCTGGCCCGTGCACATATTATTTCCGCTGCCGAACCCCCTGTTTCCATCTCGAAACCTTTTGCTTCTATTCTGCGACCTTCAAAAAAGTACCTGGTGACCATGTGTATAAGTTTTGTACAGTCTTGATATCTGACATTTGTTGAAACCTTTTTTTCTGGTTTTATCTGAGTATATATGTGCCTGGTGCGTCCGTTCTTCTGTCCTGATTTTCGGTTTTTGTCTGCTGGCGTACTTCACATTCATAATCACCTGAAATTTGGGTCATTCAATTGAGAAGTCTTATCGAAAAAGACAGTGTATACTGAAGTAGATGCCTCTGGCTTACTCGCTGTCATAGCTGATACCCAGACCTTGTATTTACTTGTTATGGCCGCGATCAGGACTGATCTAGCCGGCCTCAATGATGTCCCATACAGTGCTTCTCCACGCACGACGATCTGTGGTCTCAGACGTGGGCAGTTCGAGCCATTCTCTTCGCCAGCACCGGAGTCCGCATACCCAAGGTCCAAGAACCACTTCCATGTCCTGACGGACTGAGTCTAGCCAGGTTTTGAGCTGATCCCCACAACGACGTTTCAAATTAGGTAACGGTTTCGGGTCGAGGGCAGTGACACTGAGCTCGCGAGGTTGGCGGTGAAGAACGTGTCCAAATCACCTAAGTCCCCTTTCTTGGATTGACTGAGACATTCTTGCGATGTTGTTGCAGCGAGTGCGGACTGTCTCATTTGAGACGAAATCAGTGCACTTCACTCGAAGGATGGTCCTCAAGCAGTAGTGGTCAAAGACTTCCAGCTTCCATTCATCTTCCACGTGCAAAGCCTAGCATTCGCATCTGTATAGAAAAACGGACCGCACATATACACGCTACACGCGGATCTTTGTAGAAATAGAGATATAGCGTCGGGTCCATAGGCACTTTCGAACACTGGAGAAAACTCGTCGAGCTGCGTCAGTTCGGGAGACAGTGTCATCCTTATTCTGTCCATTCAGCAGCAACGTCGCTCCGAGGTGTTTGGAACTGTATACTTCGTCAAGTTGACAGCCAGTTATCTCGAGAGTTGCCTTCTCTTGGGCAGGGATGCAGTATGAAAATACTTTGGTCTTCCCATCGTTTATGGACAAACTGACCGATTTCGCGAACTCGTTCACCCGTAGATCGCCGAAGCTGGATGCTAGTTTCCTGTAGGACCTTCCCGAGAACCCAGTCAATGATGTAGTTAAAGAGGGTGGGCGACAGGACACGACCTTGTCAAACACCAAACCGAATAGAAAAGGATTCTGAGAGGTTGTTGCTGACTAAAAATCACGCAGTGGTGGAGCGATAATACGCCTTGATAATGGTGATTATATTTGGTGGTACACCAGCAGATGCCATTATCCACCACAGGTAGTTACGATGGACGGAGTCGACTGCAGCGGCAAAGTCAACAAAGCAGACGGCCGTTGGTTGTTGGTAGCTATGTGGGAATTCAGGGATACGTCTCATTGTGAATATTTAGTCCACATATGCATGCTCAGCGCTTGGTTTGAAAACTCATGCCGGATAGACCCGAGTTTTAAATTAGTGGATAGCAGCGAGCAAGAAACTCCCAGGAAGCTGTTCAAAGGAAAAAGATGAGAATACGATCGCTTGAAAACTCTGTTTATTAGTATGCCGTTTCGGATTGTCGTTTGAACTCATTATCAGAGACAGTTGTTGTTGTACTAGCTTACTCCCTTAACCTAGTTTGCCAGCAATACATGTTATAAAATGTTTAAGAAAGATGAAGGGATAGAGATGAAGGAATAAAGAATAAAGAGAACGGTATAAAATGTTTAAGAAAGATGAAGGAATTCGGCGACTTTGTCTGGGCGAAGCCATAGGTCCTCAGGCGTGAGGTCCGTAGGGTTGGCTGGGCAGTCGAAGAGGTGGCATGTTGTGTGGAAAGGCAAGAGGCAGTCAGGACAGTTGTCTGTGACGTTGTCAAAGCATGAGGTGAGACGGCTTTTGAATGAATTCAGCAGCGTGGAGAAGCCGGAACGCAGCTGGGATAGCCTGGTTCTAGCGTTTCTGGACAGGTTGGCCCTACGTTCTCTGGCCATGACGTCGGAGACCGGCGGAGGAGCGTTGAGGACTCTGTTGGGTTTATAGCTGCTGATGGCTAGCTCAACAGTTTCGGTGTGGATACGCTTAACGAGGTCCGTTATCGGTAGATTAGTGGGGTACTCCGAAGCGTGTGGGCCGTACGCGTCTATGGTAGACTGCTTCATGCGTCTAGCAGGTGGGGGGCGCGTTAAAAGGCGATTGCCCGGATGTTCTGGGTTATGAGACTGCGCAATGTAGATTTTTGCCTGCATGATGGAGTGAACCTTCAGAGGCAGGACTTGAGTTTCCTGATACAGGTGATCTACATTGGTCATGTTAACACAGCCCGTGGTGATGCGGAGAGCAGCGTTCTCAACGCGTTGGACTTTCGCCCAGCTGGTATCGCTTAACAGTGGGGCGAAGATGGCTGATGCATGCTCAGTCGTTGCCTTGCCTGTTGCCCGGTATGTCGTGACTAACGTCTCAGTGTCCTGGCCCCATGAAGAACCTGCCAAGGCTTTTAGGATGTTGAGCTTGGCTTTGGCTTTGCTGGCTTGGATGTCAGCATGGCGGTGTAGAGCCAGCGTCGGGTCGAGAGTGAGGCCCAGGAGTTTAGGATACTGGCATAAGGAAATGTCATCGCCCTCCACCTTAATTGGAGGATGGGATTTGTATTCTTTGGGGTCCGGAGTGAACAGAGTTACTGAGGACTTGGTCGCGGATAGTTTCAGTTGCTTATCATCTAGGTGCCGGACTAAACTGGGGATGTAGTTATTTAAGGCATCGGCAGCCATGCGAAAGTTTGGGTGAGAGGACAGCAGGGTGATGTCATCAGCGTAAGTCACCATTTCGACTTCAGGGGGGGATTCGGGAGGTCAGCCATGTAGATGTTGAATAGCGATGGCGAAATGACAGAACCTTGAGGAACTCCTGTCCTAGAGTTGCGGGCTTTAGATAGCGTGTTTGAGAATTCGACTCGCGTTTGTCTGCCACGGAGATAGCAGTTCAGCCATCTGCAGAGCTCGTTCGGTAGCGACGAATCCATGAGGGATGTCATCAAGGTGTCAATGTTAACCGAGTCAAAAGCTGTATTAAGGTCGAGGGCGACCATTACTGTTCTGTCCGCAGGTTTCGTTTTGTTGAAACCGCATGCAATGCGGTCCGTGACACGTTGTAGGGCTGACGTCGTAGAGTGGAAGGCTCTGAAACCGTGTTGGTGTTCTTGGAGGTTGGCATGTCTATTGAGCGAGGGGAGAATAAGACGCTCAAGTATTTTCACGGCCGGGCTGAGAAGCGAGATCGGGCGGTAACTGTCATAGACAGCGGCGTCTTTACCTGCTTTGTGGCTGGGGAGGATATGAGCCATTTTCCAGATAGCTGGTATATGGCACGTGGCTAGAGACAGATTAAACAACCTGGTTAAGAATGCGACACCTCTGGGGCCTATGTGTTTTAGGTGTACCATCGTAATGTCGTCCGGTCCAAACGCCTTAGAGTTCTTAGCACGCTTAATCGCGGTTGTGGTATCATGAGCTGAGAACTGGAGCGGCATTAATAAAGGTTTGCACGACCTGTGTTTGACGATCCTCGAATTCTTCGAGGATTTATGGACCACAACCGTGGTGAATTGCACATTGAATTGGTTGGCAATGTCTCTGTCGGTCTTCTTCGGTATACCATTGAATTTGATAACCTGGTTGGGAGGAGCAGGTGCCCCTCTACCGATGGATTTGATTGTTTGCCACAACTTGCTGGTGTTGGTGCGGCTGGAGAAAGTGGCTAGCTTTTCTTGCCATATGGTCTTCTTGTGTTCATTGACCAGTCGGGAGGTCTCTAAGGTCATGGCCGGTAACGACGGGTGCTGAGGGTTTTGAGCTCGGGTGACGTCACGCTCTTGTGGGATAACATTTGGTCCAGCCAGATAATAGACAGGAGAACGTATCCCAACATGTTTAATCTAGTTGAAAAGAATAAGGTGTGGAAGGCCATAGTGTCAGAGAGAATTTACTAAGGTAGGAACAAGCGTAGTATGTAAGAAATAGGAGAAGTGACTTCCAGACGAGTGCAGTCCAGAGTCGCATTCCGGCAAGTCGATCACCGGGTCTGGAGGTCTGCAACCGAACAGTGAGTCGTCGGCTCTGGAAGTGAATGAGCGTAAACAAATCGTCCGCACCTCGGGCACTGGTCTAACCTTGAGAAGTGGTTGGCTAGTGAGACTAGAACGCCTTGAGAAAGCCAGACAGGAGTGACCTTGAACGGAGGCCTTGACTATGGTGTCTTGCGGACGCGTGGTTGTCGCGCCCGACATGACCTAGTCCGCGCGGCGTTCGAGGAAAGCATGACTAAGAAAGGGGGTCGCTACACTCTCTTGATAAGGTGGCCGCATCGGTAGGGTATCCTGGGATGGGATCAAAGACCTTGCCCGCGGGAATGTTGTGCTTAGAGGCAGTATGCATGATGTGGTTGAAAACCGACACACCTTGGCGAACATCGGGAGGGAAAGGAGCCTGGTCAAAGAGATTCTCAGTTTCACTAAGGAAACCGGGCCAGTTGGCTTTACGTAGATTCATAAAGCGCTTGCGAGCGTTACGAATCGGGGAAGCATGTGTGCTGATTGTGATAACTATCGGGAGGTGGTCAGAGCTCAGTTTGCATAGACAGTCCCATGAGGAAGATAGTAATAGGTCGCAACTGACGATGGAAATGTCCGGGCTAGCGCAAGTACCTGAATGAGGGAGTCTCGTGGACGTTCCATCCGTGTTGAGGACCCCAAAGTTGGTGTTGTTGATCTCCTCGGCTAGTGAGGCACCTCTAGTACAGGAAAGGTTAGAGAACCATAAGTCATCGTGGGCATTGAAGTAGCCCAAGATGAGTTTCGAATCACCCGTTAGCATGTGGACTATTGATGGTCTGAAGTTGGCATCACAACTGCTTTGTGGAAGAATGTATACGTTATGGACAGTCAGACTGGACGGTCCAATAGTAACTTGTACCTTGAGTTCTTCCAGCGGCGAGTCCGCGGATGTTGCTGCAGATGTCAGCTCCTGGTATTTGATACTTTGGTGAACCAAAGTGACCAGTCCACCCCCGGCATTACGAGCTCTGTCTCTTCGAATGACGGCGAAGCCCGGGAAACGTGGGACCTTCGACTTTGCTGACAACTTTGACTCCTGGAGAGCAGCTATTTTGATGTCATGATCATGGAGGAGTTTAATGATCTCATCTGTTTTACCAGAAAGGCCATTACAGTTCAGCTGCAGTATTTTGAGGTCAGAAAGTGGTGAGGCGTCTGGGACGGTCAGCGAAATAAGCGGCGGTGGTACTGAGGGTTGTTGTGAGGCAGCCTGAGTCGTGGCGGACCGCGGCATAGGTGGTGGTGGCAGTGAGGGTGCAGGAGTGTTAGCAGGCCCATTTCGTGGATGACTACAGGTTATGCACCTGTACGATGAGCCGCTGTATTGGTGGATGGGAGTGAGACCCGAGCAATTAGTGCCTCTTGCGCGGAAGTGTTGCCAGTTATTGCAAGGCACACACAGGACACAGGCTTGGTTTGGGAAGATCTGCTTGGCGCAGGTGGAACAGAACCATTTGATGGATCCTTGAGCAGGTTCCGGATTGGGCTCGACGCCGGCAATAAGAAGAAGGATTCGGATCAACCTCGCCGGATGAGGAAGATCCATTCTCGAAAAAACGATAGAGACAGAAACATATATACTGGCAAATTTTGGTATGGGGGGGGGTCAGGGAAGTGCAGCTCTTTGCTGTAGTCCATCCGGAGATAGGTTAATATGGAGATAGGTCCGTCCGGAGGTGAGTCCATCTGAAGATGGGTCCGTCCGGAGATGGGTACAGTCGGTTCCACCAACGTGAAGGCGTGCTGCTTGGGACAGTCGCAGATGAGGTTGGTAGAAGAACAAAGACTGCAGTCTGCATAAGGCGGCACACTCGCCCTACAAACCCCTGCATAGTAAAACTAGGCAGCGTTCACTCTATTACCGCTAGTAGTCGTATTTGATCTGCTGGTTACCTTTCAATCCATTTCGGAATCGCTAATTGCTGTAATTTCACTGCGTGCGTTGGCGGATTGATTAATCCGTGGCCTCAATTTGGCTCGTTGTCCTCAAAATTGTTAATTGTGCACGCGTGCACCCTCCCCACGTGACTGATTCCTCTGCTCGCACCTGGGAGGAACCATGCTATTTTTTCTCCGTTAGAAACCCTCCAAGCCAATGTGGCGTGTGTGGCTTTAATTGTGCCAGATATATGATAGGGAGGTAGGCGCTGATTTGCCGTGAGGATGGATTCCCTAATGTTGACCTCGATCGTTTTTCCAGCCAAGCCAATGCTGAGAGTGGACGTACTGTTTGATACGGTCGAACAGCCACTTTTATTTGCAAAAACTGAACTAGTTTTAAGGGAGAACTTGCACAAGAGAGAAGACTAATCGATGCGGATGTGGTTGCAGTAACTCAGAAGCAGAATACACCCAACATGAAGTTGATGGGTCAGCTGTAATAATTCAGACACTTTCCATAGTTGACAGTGGATGTGAAATGAGCCCTGAATTTAGAGTACCTGATCTGGAGTATGCCGATGACATCGTTGTACTTGGTAATACCTCTCAGTCGTTAAAGCCAAAGCTAGACCGAATCGCCAGCTTCGCTGCAAATGTTGGTCTGACGATTAATATACACAAGACGAAGCTCCTGACTACGCATCTAGACACAGCATAACCACTGTTTATCAGCGGTCAACCCATTGAAGAAGTTAGCTGCTTCCGCTATTTGGGCTCGAATTTACTAGCCATTGGACAGGCCAAATAATAAATCAGGAACTGAATCGCGCAGGTTCGAACTGCATTTTGGTTGCTATCCAGAACGCTCTGGTCTCGCTCAGACATCAACTTACGCACGAAGCTGTTGATATACAGAGCATATATCAGACCGATGTTAGTATGTGCTTACGAAACATGGCCTGTCAGAGGGGCAGATATCATATCGGTCGAAGTTTTTAACCGTTGGTATCTTCGACGCCTTTTAAGAGTCTTCGGGTAGGATATAATTTCCAATGTCGAGCTATATCACAGGTGTTTCTAACAACCAAGCCTAGCATTTAACATCGCCGATTGCAATGATTTAGCCATGTCCTGCGCAAACCGTTGACGAACCTGTGCAGATTGGTCGTGAATCCCTCACGTAGCGCAAACTGGAGATACCGTCATGGCAGTCAACTGAAGACGTGGATCAACACTGTCAAGTCGGACGTCGAACACATTGGCTTTTTAACCGTTTACGGCTTGCGACACTGCAACAAACACTGGGTTAACATTTTCGATTGCCGCCAATGGGCCGCCGCTCTCCCTGACACTCGTGAAGCCTGTTCATTCAACAGCAGGAGTTAATCGCATCAAGTACAAATAAGTACATAGGCGGTAATATTTTCAGTAACTTGAGTGTTTTTAAGCTCACAGATGAATGAAAACTTTCGCATTCCAGAGGTTTGCATGGATAAAGAAGACCTATCGAGCACCATACGAATTGGTTTATTGTCCTGCGCTTTCGAACGTTTACTAGAGCCCATCGTCAGATAAAAGAAGCAACAACCAAAAGGAAGTAGCTGTTTCCGGCTTACTTACTGAATTTTAAATTAGCTGATAGAAGCGAAGAAGCCAGTTCCAAGACACAGTTCACAGAAAAAAGTTAAGATATGATCGCTGGAAAATGCTGTTTATTGGTCTGCCGTTTCGGATTCTCGCTTGAACTCATCATCAGACAGTTGCAGATGGAGGTGTTCAGGGATTTAGTACTTCTGGGATGCAGTTACTATTTGGCCACGTGCCAGATCAATTAGCAGATCTCGCATTCATCGCTAGTGGTCGTATGTGGTGCGATGTTTGCTCGTTATTCCGCGTTCGAGTAGTTAATTGACAAGATTCCATCACCGTTCAAGATACTTGGCATGATGATGCCTCGGAAACGTGGATCGTTGCCACTGAAACCCCCTGGTCGTCCGCGTCCTCCTCGTGTAGCTAATTACGCTGCCTGAGAAATAACTCAGCACAGAATGCAAAGCCGCGCGGTCAGTGGAATTTTCAATTGACTGCAGGCCACAAAACCGATACTCCAGTAGCTCAGGGGTTACGCGTTGTCAACCCTTGCGAGAATTTCGACTTCGTGATTTCAACGGCTAATTGTGCCTTTTTGAATCCCCGGAGAGCGCAAAAGCAAAAGACTTTTAGTGTAAGCTGTACAACATTTCAAGTAACGAACGCGTAGGAAGCTATGCCCCGTCAAGCCAATCAGATACTGTCCTGGTGTAAGTAGTGACACGATTGCCTTGTGACTCCACGGCTGGCTTGTCAGAGTCTTAGCCTGACCGCAGCTTTAAATCGTAACTTATTGATTGATTGCCAGTCTGCGTTCGCCGCGTGTAGGCGGGTCGAGGAAAAAGTAGAACGCAGGTTATGCGTGTGCAAAAACACGCAAGCAGCCAAGAGAGGGAGAGGTGCTGCTAACTGACGCATTGCTTTAAATGGTCAGCAGAGGTGCGTTTCCTTGATCAATGGTCATAGAGAGATAGTGTGGCAAATCGGAGTGAGAGCAATGCGCAAATCTGCTCGGTGAAGAGTGTCCAGTGACAGCCAGTTTCGGCTTGTGATAAATGCGAGAGGACTGCATTACCGATCGCTTTGGAAACCGTGTTCAGCAATTGTGGATGGCATCTGTATATGTATACTTAATAAACGAGATCCTGTAGCTCTTTGCGGTTCCTATTCCGTTTTTGATTGGCTGGCGTCAAGATTCACAGGTCAGATTGCAACGCCGCCAGCGCCTTCTACGCGCGTGGGTCTGTACCAAGCTCACTTTGTAGGCACGCGCGCGCCAATCGCATGCGCGTGTGTGTGTTTCTCTACTGTTCTATCGCCCGACTGCTTTCATTGTTTGGAAGGAAGGAAGCCAGCCTAACCGTAAATCACTTGACCTCAAGACAGTTCCCCCGTCGATTTCGACGATGGGCACCGCGTGCTCTAACAGCCGCAGCAAACGCTTAAGCAAGGGCTAAATCCGCTGCCTCCGGCTATTGAACACTTAAGTGTCCACGACTTTAATTTGAAGCAACGGTGTGTTTTGCGGCTTGCGTCAAGAGACGTGACACCAAATAACTAATGCAAGACTCAAACAAAAAACAAATTCAACATTTTCTGAGAACATTACAATGCAGTTTACTGAACTCAACCATACTTATCAAATCTGCTTTTGCTTGTAGCTAAATTCCCGCTAAAAACCGAAAAAACGTTCTCAGAAAGAACTTCGTGCGGACAATTACGTCTACCTAAGAGACAATGTCCTTAATGACGGGGATAATATTGGTCGCGGTCAACTTCTCATCTTACCATCAAACCACACTGGGTCACCTCGCTATATGCATGAGAAAACCCACGATTATTTGGTTTACGTTAGACGTTTTGGGCGCCCAGGTCTATTTATTAAATTCACCCCATGCAACCCATCATGGCCTGAAATTGCTGCTGAACTGTTCCCCGGTCAAATGACCAAGGATCGCCATGATTTGTCGGCGCGGGTTTTTAGCCGAAATTGAAAAGCATAATGAAACTCATCACTAGATTTACAATTTTCGGTGCGTTTCGGTGCCACATGTACACTGTCGAGTGGCAAAAGATAGGACTACCTTACGCACACATTTTTAGTCTGGCTCCAGGAAAAATTACGTTCTGCTGATGTTGACAGAATTCGTATGTGCAGAGTTGGCCGACCTGGCGGCTGACCCTGTTCAGTTTGAAGCAGTCAAAACGCAGATAGTGCATGGTCCATGTGGTGAGATGAACCCCAGCAGCCTTTGCATGAAGGATGGGAAATGCACCAAAAAGTATCCCAAGCGGTTCATTGCAAGAACTCAGACTGACGCAGACGGCTACCCTCCGTACAGACGAATACGGCCCGAGATTGGTTTCACAGCTGTTGTCAATGCAAGGCGGCACGGACGCGTGGGAATCGATAACATTTGTATTGTGCCGTACGCCCACATCAACATCGTTTTTTGCAACTGTTGATTTACCCTCCTTCTACACTTGTAGACAACACACGTGGGCTCGGCGAAAGAAATGTTCATTAAAGGACATTCAGGAATCAACTATCATTTTAAATTGGGTCAGATTTACATTATTCATCCATCTAAACAAAAGTGTTACTTCCTACGAATGCTTCTTCACGAGGTTCATGGCCCAACATCTTTTGAAGGTCTTCGAACGGCGGATGTTATTTGTGTTCAAAGTACAGAAAAGCCTGCACGATGAGTGGTTTACTTGAAAATGACAATCATTGGGAGAATACCATTGCTGAGGTTGTTATTACTAACACTCCAAATCAACTACGGCACCTCCTTGCTTTGTTGATTAGGAGTTGTGAGTTGGCATGCCCTTGCGGCCTGTGGTCAAAGTTCAGAAATGATGTCTGAAGACTACTGGTATCAGCTGCAGTTGCAAAATGGCGGTGTTCACATCGAATTTCATTCCGTCATCTTCATTATGACCCTCATTTCCATTGAGGACATCTTGGCTGGCATGGGTTGTGAGCAACTTCATGCATACGGATTCCCTCTACTTGACAGGAGCGTTTTAAATCAGCTCCCCATTGAACTACAGCGTGAGCTTTTCTACAATCTTACCGAGCTGGCAGCAGACGTTACTCTGAACAAACCAAGGCTACTGGTCGACCAATTTCCCGCATTCAACACTATTCTTAACAGTGTCCATGGTCGCAGTAATGGTGATCACGTTTTCTTTTTTGATGTTCCTGGTGGAACTGGCGAAACTTTCGTCCTCAAATTGCTCCTTGCCGAACTGCGAAAAGACGGCAAAATGGTTTTGGCTGTTGCATCGGCTGGTATTGCACCGACCTTGCTTCCCTCGGCAGAACTGCTCACAGTACCTTCAAGCTTCCTCTTAGGTTTGCCGACGATGGTACCGCAACATGCCAAATAAACAGAGGCAGTGGTTCAGCTGAATTGCTGAAGCAATGCTCAGCAATAATTTGGGACGAATGCACAATAGCAAACAGGATTGCACTAGAAGCGCTGGATAAAACTAAGCATGATATCACAGGAAAGACCGCTCCGTTCGGTGGCATCACAATGGCTTTATCTGGCGATTTTGTTCAGACTCTACCTTTTATTCAAAGGGGTTCCAGAGGTGATCAGGTAAAGTACTGCCTGAAATATTCACCGCTATGGTCTACGGTAAAGCCATTGGAACTCACAACCAATACGAGAGTTCACCTCAATGCTGACCATGAGTCCGGCGAGTTCTCCACTAATACCTTGAAGATTGGTGAAGGTAAAATCGAAACCGATGCAACCGGACGCATCCCCCCGTGCTTTTGTTGCTAATTTGGTGAACAGTGCCGAAAAACTAAGATAAGTTTTCCCTAACCTCTAAACCAATTTATCCGACGCTGAGTGGCTCTGCGAACGCGGAACTCTGGACCCCACAAACAAATTCGTCAATGCCATTAACGAAAGACTAACCCACCTTCTGCCAGGTGCGGAAAAACTGTACAAATCCTACGATACAGCAGTTACTCCTACAGATTGTGTTAATTATCCAATTAAATTCTTGAACAGTTTGGAAATACTTGGCGTGCCTTGCCCATAAACTGATTCTGAAAGTTGGCACGCCGATTATGCTCATGAGAAATCTGGACGCACCACGGTTGTGCAATGGCATTAAGGTGACTGTCCAGCGTCTGATGAGCTACCAGATAGAGGCCACAATTATTACCGGTTGTGCGAAAGGGAAAATTGTTTACATTCCCCGCATTGCCATCATCCCGTCCGATACCACCTTCAATTTCCGGCGACTGCAGTTTCCCATGAAGATTTACTTTGCTATGTTCAGCAACAAGTCCCAAGGTTAAGCTTTCAAGACGGCTGGACTTCACCTTGAAGAATCGTGCTTTTCCCACGGCCAACTCTACGTTGCCATACCTCGAGTTGGTTCAAAACGGAATTTATACGTCTGGGCACCTAACGGGATTTCGAAGAATGTTGTTTACCATTAGATCAACGCTAGAGCGTTGTATCTTCCACTTCCTTACGGTTCCTATTAATACCCCACTCATGATCGTCCCTCCTGTAATACCTTTTTCCTTCCTAAAGGACAACAATGGGTAAGGAAGCCAAGGTGAAGCCGGGCTTCCATGCTAGTTATGTATATTCGCACGACGGTCACCACGTACAAACCCAGAATTGCCGTTGGTTGGGAATAAAAAACGAATTCCAAAACGACAACTACCTGGTATTTATTAATAAGCCAGTGTTTGAAGATGTAAGGCGAATATTAAAACGATGAGAAAACAAGATAGACAATAAAACCGAGAATATGACTATCTAACAGTGGGTTGGCGCTTGTCCGGTGGCACGCGCGTCAGACCTAATAATCTTAAATACACTAGTACACTTAGGCCTTTGGTTTGGTTGCGGCAGGCTGCGTCGGAATGTAGCCGAAATTCTGCTTCAGCTGTTCCAGGAAGATGAATGTGAGGACGGTGTGCGGTCCAAGTCGGATGAAAGCTGGGACGAGACCCTTGAAGAAGCCGAGGGGGCCAGTTCGCATCACATCAATACCGCATGCGGCGATGCCCTAACAGAGGATGTTGTACCAGTCAGCACATTATTTTAAACTACTAGGGATAAAGCATTTGTGCGATGCTTAAGGAAAAAATAAAACAGCAGTGATCTTGGATTAGTAAGGTTCAAGCCTATAAACCGGATCACAATGAAAACTCGCATACCCTAGGACACTCGAACATTTTATTCTTACCAACCAGTTAGTTACGTATCAAGGAACAAAGTGCGGCAAGTTGGTTGAAGCGAAATCGCATTTAATTTCTTTGGAATATGGAGGATAGGCTTTTCCTCGCTTATTTGCATCGTAGCAGATCTGTGGTAAACACCGGCCAGTGGGTGCCTGGACATCACAGAAAGTGAGTCGCATGTGATGTTGTTATTTGGTGAATAAAAACGCTTTGGGATTACAACAGGGAGTTACTGACTGACTTAAACCCGCGCTAACATTGGTTTGGCTAAAATTGATCGGATCAGGGCGTTTGAACGGGAAGTTTCTACAACCCGTGCAGGAGGTAGAAGCACTACTTTAGTCGAGTGCGGTGATTCTAGAGCTATCAACATTTTACACCACAAATCAGCCGCAGTGAGACGCCAGCTAAATATCTAAATAGAAGTTAAGATAGTTGAAGTCTGCACCAACCGCCTAGCCTAGGTAGTTCTGAAGTTTAAACCCGGTTATAAAGAGGTGACGTCAAGCAGGCAGGCGACTGGTTCTTCATGAGACGCATTAATTCTACTATTTCTAGCAAACTAACTCTTAGCAAATTGCATCCGACTGCTTGTTGGAAAGTCGAATGTTCTTCCGTAAACGGACGTTAGTATGTTTATCTTTAGTATGCTTTGTAGCTTTTGGAACCAAACGTGTCAAAACATGTGGAAACAATGATGAGGACCGGTTCCGGGCCATAAAATACGTACCGAGTATTTGCCTGGAGGGGCATTCATGAGGCGCGTCTTCATAACATCGAAGGGTTGTGTCATGCAGGTAGCAATGCCGGCAGCGCCAATGCTGGCAGTGAAGTGTGTGATCGGGTTGTCGTGGAAGTAACCGGTGGCAAGCAGCATTTGTTTGAAAGTGTCGTAAAACGCCAGTTGCCCGAATGTCATGAACGTAGCTCGAGTGGCTGTCATAGAAACACCGTTGAAGAGAGAACCGACACCCTCTTTGCGGCAGACTTGAATCAGGCCATCGATCGCATGTTTGTAGCTTAAATAGGAATTACATCCTTTCGGATTTCCTAATATACACGTGAACAAGATTGGATGCAAATAAAAAGTGGAATACATCACTCCTCACCTGCTCCTATTTTCGAGCTCGGTATTTCCGAAAGCAGTTTAGTTAGTTGCAGACACCGGAAAACTAGACGTGACCTTAACAGCAGACGTTGCAGGATGCAACTCACTAAAAGAAGTCTACAACGACGTCCACGTGCCTGGTATCGGATAATAGAAATGCAATGTATGAAAGCTTGGCTTGTGGCTAAGTATCGAGTCGATAATTATGATTCCCCGAAAGACATAAGGGTGGTATAATAAGTAGAGTTTACAGTACAATAGCTGCTGATAATAATATTGACGAAGCATTACTAAACGAACGGCTTGATAGTCATATATAAAGACAATGACCGAAAATTACACGAAAACTGTATCCCATAAGTGGGGCTTTGGGTCTTTATTAAGAAACATCAAAGCAGGTTGAGTTAAAATTGAGCATGTCTAAATCCTTTGAAAGATACAAGGTGTTTCGTGCCATAGTCGTAAGGCATACCGAACGGGAAATGGAGCCTGCATGCCTGAGAAAACTAGCCTTGGATAATTGAAGATGCAACAGGTGTGTAAGAATGTCGAAGGGCTTCCAGCAAAAATAAACTACAGAAAAAGCTATCTTGCGTTCGTTTAATAAATAGTAGTTATGGGCCGCAGCAGCAACGCTTCAAGTGAGTGGAAAACGGATGCCTGGCACACCGACTGCCCCATAAAGCACCGCAAAGCCCAGTGACGGAAGAATACAACTTTGATCATGAACCGTCATTAAACAGGATATAGTGGTTGCTCTGCGACTACATTTCTACGAGCTATGGAACTGAATGAAACAACCTCGAACAAATAATATGAACGAGTGTGAATTCGACTGTACCAATAATTCATCGGATGCCTCACGAGAACAAAGGATGCCGGACATGCTATACCGATTGCGTACAATGAATGACTTCATAAAATCGGAAGATTTCGTCTAGCAATGGGAAAGCGTTTTCCGGGTGTAAAAGATCACTGGAAAATTTGACTGCCCCATAAGAGCTTAATTTTCGGGCTTATACCCCAAAAATTAAATTAGCGTTAGCCTACCAAAACCAAATAGCCTGGTGGCAGGCTGGTGTAGGTCATCAAGCACATGACGTAGACACCGAAATAAATTTGTCGGTGTGAGAAACCCTACAATCAGTTACGGAGCGAAAAGCACCCGCTGACAGCTGACAACCGTCGGCACCACCCTTCAATTCCTAGCCCAAAAGTGATACTGACGAAACCAATGCGTTGACTGACTTTGTTTAAAATAGCAGAAGTAAAATGGCCGTTATGACCGGAAAGTAAGTGGCCATTCTTGGACGATAGCATGCCGAGCTCTTAACTCATTCTTAAATAATAGGTAGCGAATTCTAAAACTTACAAAGCAGAAAGTTAATGCCTCAAGGTTAGCACAACAAAACCCCAGATAGCGCTAGTTTACGACTGCACTTAGGCTGACAAGTGTAAACCCAATAAACGGCCAAATTTCGAAGTAATGGTCGCCTCGGATTCTGTGCAAGACCAGAATAGTAAAGGCCCGCAACGCATGTGTTAACTGGTATACTGATATTTTTGATCTAGGGTGAATCCCAATAAATGAAAATCTCGTTACTAAATTAAAGTAACATACTTTAAGCAACGCAGGACCAATAAATTCGCGCGTTTTTAATCGACTACGGAAGAAATCATTTGGTCAAATGTTCATCATAAATAGACAAAAAGAGGCAATACTTCCTTACTTTCTCCTTTGTGCTGGTGGGATTTTCATGTCGTTCTGCATTCTAAAATGTAGCAAAAAAGAATGATATTGCAAAATGATAAGGGACGAAAGTATGTATGTTATCCAAACGAATCTACTATAAAATCTGGAGCAACGTTCACGAAGCCTAAAACCTAAGGGTTTAAACGCGAACAAAAATAATTTGAGGAAATCGTATGATGGAAAAAAACATACCGGACGTTGACCATATCAGCCGGATTTCCAACGACACCGCCAGCGAAACCGGAAAACATTGCGACACCGGCGCTCTCCAGGAAAGTCATTTTTCTCCCTAATTTATTTTTGTATGTTTCGTAGATTCCGAAACGCGTCATCGAATAGGTAAGCTGACGCAGAATTGAAGCACTTAGGCCGTTGTACAAAGCGAAGAATCCGTCGTTTTTAAATACACGGATACCCATCGTTATCATCCCAAACTCCTTCTTCTGCTGGGTTTGCAAATGGACTTTGATTAAATCCAATGGGTGGGTTACGGCTGCAGCCATAGCACTAGCTACACCGCCGAAGTACCAGTAACCCACTTTCGCTGGCTTCTTGTCAGACATTTTCGCGCCAACACCAGGACAACCGAAACCGCGCGCCAATACTGCAGCCGTCAAGCCCGTGCTGGATCAGCCTGCTAGTTAATTAAAAGTATACCTTGTGTTAACTTTTCACTCTGAGAGGAAAATTAAAAATCAGTCTGCCTGTTACGCGCCCGAGATCCATAACTAGAATAAGAGATAGATAAGGCGTCTGGGTTCCTATTTTTCAACTTATTTATTATCCTCCGTGCTACTGCACCAAGTAGGCCAATGGAATGCCTACATGAAATACAAGGGAATGGTCTTAACAAAAACTAAGCCAAATGCTATGACGTGCGCATTCGAAAACGCGGGCGAAAACAACAGAAAAAATGTGGCCGCAGCCAAATGACCCTGTCATTTAGTTTCGTTTCTACATAGAATAACATAGCTCTTTCAATACCATTCGCGTAGTTGTCGTTGCTATTTCTTATCTTATACAATCCATGAAACATAAGCCGATGCTTACTCCATAGCATATGCATAAACACGTAACTTTAATACAGACATGGCTGGAATAGTTAGGATTTAGCTGCAGTTAGGGGACAGACTGACATTTAATGTGTCATTTCTCTGAATTATCGTGAAAGTTTCCAACTTAATATTTAGTATCCATTCTGGGACACGATGAAATAATAAAGCTTTATAGGCATCTTCTTACAAAAAACCTGGAAATTAGCCGACGTACATTTTAACCTGGTCCTGTACAATTTCCAATGCAACGTCATAAATAATGTAGTGGCGTCGTGCTAGTATTCAATTTTCTGGAGATCACCCAAAATATTGTGTAATAATATGGTAAATGCGTTCTGTTGTAGTTCGAAAGCCTTTTTTACGCACTCTCCGTATTTGACGTATAGAAAGTGGGTGGTGTATTGTATAGATAGTGCCTTCCTAGCGCTAACAAAAATAAATTCCAAACGTGTGGATATTATTAAGTCATATCACATGTCTTATGCAGGCAGGGTATGCTCTTTCTTGAACTCTTAACTGGCAACTTACTCTCGCCCGTGACTCCTCAAGCCTAAGCTCTTTATTCGGGCCACACACCTGAAATGGCTTCAAATTCTGGGCTAAAACCTAAAAGGGTTTCTGGCGCTGCGCTTGGGCCCACATCGGGTACATTTGTTGCCCTCTTCTGCCCTTTCTCCTCGCATCTGCATCAATAAATCCCTATGAAAATGCATTGTACAAGTCCGTTAGCGGCCCACATTAACTCCGGCTACTTTTTTAGCAAGTCAAACCATGACCCATAGAGAAGATGGACATCCGCTTGGGATGTCTACGCAGCCCTATTTATGAACAACCGTGTTCACCTCCTTGTGGAATAGGGAGCCAGACGAGGTGCCTTAGACAAATTCTAAGGCCATTTAAGTCACAGGTGTAAACGAGAGGTGGGGAAATAAAGAAACAGAGAACACTTTCCAACCCTCATCCCGCCGCACCACAGGGATTGCTCGTATGAGCTCGCTTCTACCAAAAGCCTGGAAACTGCACTCGATTTTTCAAAATCCAAATTGCAGCCGCAATTAATGAAGAACAGGACCGATCAATCTATAACTGTTGTATAACAAAGTGGATACATTTAAAATCAGCCAGACTCAATTCTCTGAGCATGATCAGGTTTATGAAATGAATGAAGGCTACGATTTCTCCTACGACGGTCGCCAAAAGGCAGAGTGACGTAAAATTGGCATCGCCCCTATCATTTAAAACGACGTCGTGAGGCGACTGTCTGCTGGAGGAAGTCAACCAATTTTACCAAGCAACGCTCTGCAGGCGTAAGAAAGCTTGCAGACCACCTCCATGTGCATATACTCATTCACTTGTTCCTGTGGAGCAAGTTATATCGGTCGCACGAGTCGGCGTCTATCAAAAAGAATACGGGAGCACCTCATGGCATGGCTGGCCAAACGCAAAGTCAGAAGCATCAATAGCTCAATCCTGGCCCACATGGTTGACTCCGGACATCGTGTTGACCACAGCGAAGCCTTTAAGGTAATTTACAAGGTCTCGCCAAACTACCCAAAGCCCCTGGGTCAGCGTTTGCTGGCAACAGCAGAAGCAACCGCGATCCGGTTGAGGAAGCCGGTCCTGTGCGCGCAGAAGAACCTCCGGCATGCCCCGAGCTTGGCTTGGCCAACGGTTACGTAACTAACTGCATCTTTTCGCGCTTGCTGCCGCTTCACCCAACCCAACCCAACCCCACCCCCTTGCCCCCCATCCTCTGTCCGGACTCAACAAACCCTCATTAGCTGATTACTACCACCCCCACACCCCTTCCTAACCCCCGTGACTAATTTGCGTTTTGTAATAACTTGATTACCAGCATGTTAATTTGCACCCCTCCCTATATAATTGTAACGGCCCAATGAGAATTTATGGAAAGCTACGTATGCTCGCCAAACACTCTTCTGAATTCTCTGATGGGAATTTTCGCAAATTTAAAAAAGTCCAAGTATCCCGTGG
>JAYGXS010000005.1:26039714-26106696 GCA_036362985.1 Ligula intestinalis
GTGCATATTGTAGAAAGGCATATTAGAGGGGGTTCCATAGAAAGGACAGCTGAAGTGTGGCATGGCAAAACCAGGAGGGGGCATAAAAATAGGATTTTTAGGCATTGTATCATAATTTGACGTAAAATTTGCCTTCGAAAATTGCATGACTGGTTTTGAAAAACGGTTAATTTATTAGCTGGCTGAATTATTTGGGGATGTTGATGAGGTTTGGAGATAGGAAAAGTGCTAGCTTGAGCGATTGGGTCTTTGTTAGATACTGAGTTATCATCGGTAATCGTATTGTTGAATTTGAAAACTGACGTAGATTAACTAGGGGTGTTCGTAGGCTTATCGGAATTTAACGCTATCATAGACGTGGATGGTTTTGAAGGAGAATGACTGGACTAGGCTACTATCTCACCCGTATCACGAGATTGTTGAATGGGAGAATTATCAGGGGAAACTGACATTGATCCAGAGGGATGTGGGCTTGCCTGAGCGGGAGGGCCGGCCTCAGAGACCATTTTTGGTTTTCTTGAACCGGAGCCAGTGTTCGCATTTGCTACTTTAGATAAAACCTGACGCTCCATTGGTGTTTTATCCCTGCATACGTAAAGTTTATTATACTTTAACTAGTTGGCTGACCGCTCATGCTGAGAGAATATAAGGTCTACTTCTATCGCCGAAAAAAGTTTTACGAGAATCAGCAGGTTTTTACTTCGGGATGAGAGTCTTGTAGCTTCTGCAACTTTAAAATTAAAGCCACAAGAGTAAAGAAACTGAACAGCAACACCTATAGGTTGTTTATATTTTGAAGCATTTTTTAAAAGAAAATTAAAATTCCTTTTTTGCCGATCACGGGTCTCAGTAGACACCATAGAGATGAAAGGCTCTAGTTTCTCACATTTATGAGAAGTGAGCGTAGATACCTTTCCATCAAAGATGGCACCAAGGACCGTAAACAGACAAGCATATTGGTTATAAAGCTTACTTAAGTTGTCTGAAGCATCAAGATCAAGTTTCTTCATGCTTAAGATGGGTTTATTGTTAGGAGGATTGGTATTCCGGGTTAATTTACGTCTCAGTTGTGGCTTGGGTATCATATTGAATAGAAGGTGAGTGATGGGATATGTTCTAAGCAGAGTTATGCACAAAATTGCGATAGAAAATTTGAATTACCGAAGAGGATGAAAATTATCGCTAATAGTACATCGAGTAATACAAACTATTTCTGGCTGGAAATTGATATATCACCAAATTTTTAGATATTATTCAGTATTTACACAATAGATTACTTGCTTTTTACGTGAATCTACCGGAACTAGAATGAGGCTATGTCGGTGAAACAGTAGAAAAATGTATATTTTGACCTATCGGTAAAAAAGACAACTACCGGTATGTGCAGTTGCGAAAGTGTTAGGTATACAAATAACTAATAACAATTAAGCCAGTAACTTTAGCAAGTAACGATGAAATCTGATAAAAATATCTATTTCACTTAGCTTTGAAAGATAAGTTGTGCGCCTCTTTAGACTGGACGCTAAGCCTACAGAAGGCGGACGGCCTAGACCACTGAAGACGGTCTTCAAGTCCGAGCAAACCCCAAAACGCCTGCTTATCCACGGCTGGAGGCTCGAAGGCAGCAATATCTCGATGCGGGCAGACCTGTTGCCTGAAGAGAGAATAAAAGAGCACAAGGCAGTCACAGAACCAAAACAACGTCGTACAGAGGGGGGAAGTATCCTACACATAATAAATTTTCTGGTTGTTGGGAAGAGAAGACCCTCGTTCAAACCATTCCTACTAATGGCCCAGGAAGCTTTGATAGAGCTTTAAGCATCCTGCTAACAAGTGCGCAAAGCCTCATTAATAAAATGGCTAAAATACAGGTACTTAAAGAGCAGAAGCGCCCTGTAATCATTGCAGTGACAGAGATCTTGCTATTCGAGTCAGTGTAGGATAGTAAAATCGATGTACCTGGGTACCGCGTCTTCCGATGCCACCGTGTTAAAAGGATATATGGGGGTGTCTTTGTGTATGTTGCTAACGGTTTAGTGGTACCAATGCTATAACGCGCACGTACCGAAGACAACCGTGTGGAACAACTTTGGTTGTCGGTCAAGACCACTACTGGTGGGTGTTATATATCGAAGCCCTCAAGATAACGGTATCAGCTGGTTGACACCAGTCGAGAAGTATGCCAAAAGGTCGCGGGTCTGCATTGTTGGTGACTTTAATTGCCCATAGAACAACTGGTCTCATCTAATTCTAGAAGGCCCTGCCTCGGAGACGGAGAGCTCGTTGCTAGAAATGGTAAACGAAGCTCATCTCGTACAACATGTTGCCCAGCCTACACGGATAGCTGACTCGGGTATGGCCCCATGTCAGGACTTGATATTCACAAATGGCCACACATAAGTATCTGATGTAAGAGTGTCTGCAGCCCTCAGCACCAGTGATCATGCTACTGACTCAGCAATACTCCACATAACCGGATCGCCGTCAATGCTACAAGCCGGCATATTGGAAAACTGATTATGACGAAATGAGACAGAGCGCTATGAACCTATCTTGGGAACCAAGTTGCTCAGCCACTTTAGAAGAACCTTGGAACTTGATCCGTAGAAATATTGAGCGGCTCTGTACCGACTTTGTCCCCCTGAAGCTGTGTGGATGGGCAGCATGTCGCCCCCATGCATCGATGGCGAGGCAAAGCACAAGTTGAAGGCCAGGAACCGTGCCTACAAGGCCCTCGTGATCTTAAAAACAGCCAAAGCGAAAGCGACATACAAAGCAATCAGAGATGAATGCAAGCGTAAAACGAGGTCAAAGAAAGTAGCGTGCGAAGAAGATCTTGTGCAAAACATTGGTACCCAGCGCAATTGATTTTATTTATTCCTGAACAGAAAAACTCGTGCAACCCCGGGTATTCAAGATCTCCACAATATAGATTAGTTTTGTATGTCTGAACTGTTAGCTGAACAATACTCCACTGTCTACTTGTCACCAGCGCCCACTAGTTTAGTCTTCGACATCCGTGACCGAACTGAAAGTGGCAAAATAATTATCATTGAAGATGTGGAGAATGCACTAAGTAGATTGATACCAACGAAGGCCCCTGGACCCGATAATCTAAACTGAGGGTTATTCGCGAGCTTGCTTATGTAATCGCACCGAGCATCAGAGAACTGTTTCTTTGTACGCTAGCCACTGCCACGGTGCCGGATGACTGGAGGCAGAGCCTTATAACTCCGAGATACAAAGGTGGTGACCGTTTTCTGCCCCAGAACTATCGACCAGTCAGCCTGACATCGGTGCTTGTCAAAGTTCTGGAAAACTTCATCTGCTGCGAAATCGGTGCCCATATAAGGACATCCACAATCTTGCCGATAGAAGAGCATGGTTTTGTCAAAGGCAAATCCTGAACTACTAACCTCATAGGGGCACGCGAAGCTTCGTGCGAAGCGAAAGAAAAACGACTTCCTGCGGCCTTAATCGACATCAGCAAGGCATTTGGCAATGTCGATCACGAGCTCCAAATGACCAAGCTCAGTAATATGCCCATCCTAAGAGGTGAAGTAAAATGGATAAAAGGGTACCTGTTTGGTACACAATGCCACGTCAGGGTCAGCGAAAGGTGTTCTTCTGAGTATGAGGCTCGTATGTGCGTGTCCCAAGTGTCGGTGCTGGGTCCCAGACTATTTTCCATTTGCGTTTCGGATATCCCATCAAGACTTCTCTCCCCATGCCTTCTCTTTGCGGATGACCTCAAGGTATGGCATGTTATACGCAACCCCGATGATACAATGACTTTGCAAAATGATCTTAATGTGATCCATAAATGGTTATTGGAGATCAAGATACCGGTCAACGTAAACAAATCACACTTACTGATAATTGGGAGAAACTGGGACCACCAACCCTATACAATGGGCCACATGACACTGGCAGCTGTGAGTAGTACTCATGACTTGGGCGTTTTCATTCAAGACGACCTCAAAACCCGAGAAAAATAAACTCTGGCGAGACGCAAGGTACTGGCACAAGTTTGGATGTTCAAAGGAGCATTCACTTCCTGGTCCATACATTTATTTCTTAAGCTTATGGTCACAGTCATCAGCCCAATCATGGAGTATAAAAAATAAAAAAATAGTATATTTAAGGCCCAAGGGGCCCTTTCATTACAAATTTAGTGCTATCATGAGAATAAGCAAATGAAAAAAGTGAAGATTAACAACGAACTCATATAAAATAATTATCTGGGCAGTGAAAAAGTCCTTAATCAGTGTAAAAAATGTAGCAAGCTGTAATGTGATGCAGTTTGATGGGATCCTACTATTGAGGGTTCGGGACGCTCATTGTTATGGAAAAAATAATATAGCGGTGAGATAGGAAGGGGTCATCCGAGAAAACAGGAGAAGGCAGTGGAAGTCAAGGCAACATTACAGAGATGCGACCCACCAGACTCCAGAGTCCACGAGCATCCGAGCAGTAACCATCAGTAGTGACTTGGAAGATCACCGTATCCTGGTAACAGCTTCACATGCCAGGAGGACCCTTTTCGAAATCATACTCCAGAGTCCACGAGCATCCAAGTGGTAACCATCAAAAGCGACCACCGTACGCTGGGAAACGCTTCAAATGCCAGGAGTAACCTTTTCGAATTCTAAAAATTGCGTGTTTGGAAAGGAAACAGACAGTAACGACTTTATTTCCTCCAAATTTAAATGCTTCCACAACTTGCTTTTGAAAATCGATAATGTGGTAGACAACCTAAGTTCGAGTGGGAGATTGTTCCAGGTTACTGCATATGTGGAGGTAAAAAGGCAAGAACGTTTAGATGTGGAACTACAGGGTGGTAAAATTATCACGTAAGAGTTACGAGTGGCGTAAGGTCGGTCTACTGGAATAAGAGCGTGAATTTGTGGGATATTCGGACTATTTTTAACAAGAAACAGAAAGCATATACCAGCTTCGAGTCTTCTTACCGAAGGAAATTTAATATTCGCTAACTTAAATCGATCTGTATAAGTAATACTACACCCAGAAACAGAAAATATTTTACGAGTGAAAACTCGCTGAACCTTTTCAATCTTACAACGGTCATTCTGGTTCATAAGGCCAAAAAGTGGACAGCAGTATTCGTGTATACGGAGAACAAACATGCGGTATTGTTTGAACTTCATTTCTGAAAATGAAAAAAAATGCGATATAAACCCACATATCTGTACGGCCTCGGCAGAAATTTGAGCTGCGTGAGGTGATAATGCAAGCTTATTAGTGTAAATGAGACCCAAATCCTTTACCGTAGATCTTTCTTACAATGGACTTTTTTGGAAGAAAATGGGTCCAGGAAGCTTTGCAGGACCCCAAAAAATGAAACTTCATTTAGATGGAGAAAAATCCATCTGCCATGTGGTGGCCCAACTTTAGAGGGTACGCAAGTCTGCGTTAACTTGATCAACGCAACTACTGGCCGTGTCCTTAGAAAATTAGTAAATACACTTAAGGTCATCAGCATAAATGAAATTTTCTGAGTTATTAAGCATTGTTGAAATTTCAAATTAATATAAAGAATGAAAAGGAGGGGACCTAAAACCGTGCGTTGAAAAACGCCACTCGTTATCGGCTGAGGCGTCGAGTAACTGTTGCCTATTAAGACCTTCTGGCAACGGTTAGACAGGTAGGAGGCAATGCAATCGAGGACGGGAGGCCTGGTGCCTAGGGCTTCTAGTTACACTGAAATACACCGGTGCGGCCCCTTGTCAAAAGCTTTACTGAGGTCAAAGTAAATCACCGTAATGGATTGCTGTTCATTACGAAGTGAAGTAACGAGGTTAAAAAATGCCAAGTGACAGGTTTCGCATGATATTCCAGGTAGAAATCCATGGTGTGAGGCGCTGAATAGTTTATTTTCTACACAAAAATCGAGCATTTCATGAACAGTGATAAAATTTTTTTGATATTTTAGGCCCAAAGAGCCTCGTCACTTTAAACTTAGTGCTGTGGAAAAATAAATACAAAGTTGATAAATACTGCTCTCCGTGAACAACCACATAGGCAGCGAAAGCGTTAAGTACTGTTGGCAGATAAAATAAATACCCACCAACATATCGTCATTTTAAAATAGTAGTCAACATTCTTAAAACGCATGGTGAACTAAGGAGGAAGCAGTGAAAAAAGAGTTTTGCTAGGGCCGGGATTTTATGAACACCTGGGTAGTTTTTTACGCCCCAATGAGATCCTGACTTGAAGACTGGAAGAATAATAGATGTCTTCCCTGAGTCAGGAAAGAAACCGTTAAGAAGATAGGCTGAGAAAAGATGACTGAGCAATCGGGGGAAGCTCAATACCCTCTTGATAAGCTAGTCTGGAATACTATCAGTTCCCGCGGAGTGCGAGTTTTTCAGACGGGAAATGTGCTTCTGAATTACTTCTATGGAGAAATCAATGGAACTGATAGTATTGACTAAGAATGGCTGAAACGACGGGACTGGTTCTGATCCCATCGTAAGATGCTTTGCAAAGAGTGCGTTTAACAGTTCAGCCTTGTCAGACGCATCTAACACAAATGTTTTATCTTCATTCAGTAAAAGGGGCATTCCGTGACCTCGTTTAGCGGAGGATCGACGACGGAACAGCTGGGCAATAGATTTTTCAGAGTTTAACTCTCTGAGTGCGCAGGAATTCCTCTGTTTTTAATGTGCAAGCCTAATCTTAGACGCTTATTCGAAAATCTCTGCGATTCTGAGGTGCACAGATAATGAACTAGTAGATTGATCTTTCAACTGTCTTTGCAATTTCTTTTGTCTACACTACTTTAAACTGGCGGTACAAAGAACAGATGGGCTCCCGCACATCTATCTACGCTCAAGGCATGCCGTGAATGCATGAACAATCTCCCCTCAGGTGTTGTTGTTGTTGTTGCTGACACAGTTGCCAGGTTCAAGAAGATATACGACGCCTTATTCGAACAGTGATCTGTACCGTTAACGGGAGTCACGCTGGCTTGGCAGGGGATTGCTTGTATCTGAAAACTCCCATATGTCCGGTGACTGAAAAGAAGGGGTTTCCATAGGTCCGTTCCCTACCCTCTATTGATGAATCATGAAAGATGAATTTGACGGCGTATTTAATTAGCCAACTCTCAAATTCAACGCCTACTTAGATCTGGTTATATACAAACATACATTTAGTGCACAATTGAGCCCCGCTCCTGCCTTTGGACTGTGATTTTTATCAGGACGTCTTATTTCTGCCGATACGGTGTACCCAATTTACATACCTACGGCCAATTCCCCGTTTTTTTACAGAGCACTCTGATAATTATTTTGGACTTCACACCAGCATGAGTTTATTGAGACATCGTTCCAGAAATCGCGTCTTCTTCTTCTTCTTCTTTACAACAAGAACCTGGGGCACGCATATTCGCTTCTATTCGTGAAATTGAGTCATCTTAAACTAACAACACCTAATGCCTCAAGTTGGTTAGATAGCCGCACAAACACTTTGCAGGAAAATGTTTGTAGGCTTTGGTGTACGGTGATTTCTTGCAGGGCTTTCGAAAATAGGAGATGCGTAAAAATAGCTGTAAGTGGTTTTTTTAAGTTTATTTTTCTTCGTCTTCATACCCCGCTATGAGGCTTTTTCATAATTACGGTCAAAAATATTAAATATGATTTTATTATTTATGCTGACATCTCTTGATACACACTTGGCATTTGAAATAATCGTTTTTTGATATTGAACAACATTATTTGTGAAATGTATTATCCCTTCCAGTGTGTTCCTAGTAAACAGTGTGCATCTGGTCTAAGAGTATCTGGAAACGCAGATGCAAATGAAAATAATGGCATGCCTTTTCTTTGTCATTCAGCAAGCAAGATACCAATGAACAGTCCGCTGGGTTAAGTTGGGTTTCCGGTATAAGTGTCTAGTACGTGAGCTACGCGCAGTTGATGTACAGCTGACGAACAATAGAACTGATTGCTGGAAGCCCGCATTCGGAATGTTAACTAATATTCATACCATCTGTAAAATTGGTTACTTTAATTTTAATTAAATTCTTCAAGTAGACCTTAAAAACTCCTTATTTAGTATATGTGTAGGTTCTCCACAGACGACAGTATGCGCCGTTTCCGGGAGTATGGCATCAAGGAGATAATTTACCTCTGCTTTTCTTTGAAGATATTTAGCAATCCGAGTGGCTGCCACTTCTTCCGTCAGGAATTTTTTGAAAACCCCGTTCTAAAGGAACTGCCTAGCACTCACAGAGATTTTGAGCAAATTAGTTTCCAAAAAACAGAAGTGACCCGTGTTTGGGAGTGAATTTTTTAAGAAACATCTGAATTTTTTCATAATGGATGGGCATTGAGACCATCACTAAGACCGTATTGAATTAATGCTTTCATTGGATTTGTGAGTTTGCTAAGAAAACCTGTTGATTTGACTTGATATTCCTCCAAGGATTAGTACGTTTCTCCGTCAAATTGAGTAAGCAGGTTTCGTATCCTCCTGTAGGTCGCTAGTCTCCCGTCAAATCTTTATGAATGGGGTCAGAACAGCATACTGGTCAATGTTTCGGGATCACGAGGCATTCAGGTTGCAGCCCTAAAGTTAACATGCGGGATATTAAACTCTTAAATGTTAAAAATGCTAATATTATCGATTACTCTAAATCGCTTTCGTTGACTTGGCAATTTTACATTTAAAGGCACAATCATGTTGGGAGACATTGGAAGAATCCCAATTATCACTCTTAGCGCATGCAAGAGCCTCTCTGAGATCCTCTCCGACCTTCCACTTCCCCAGCCCACTCCAAATGTCCCCCCAGATTCTGCTAAACTGCTTAATGATACTCTCGTTAGAGAATCAGCGGAAGCGAACCTCCAGAGTTGTAAGGAATGGCTTGTGGACATTTTAGCTGCGGCGTTGGACAACACTTCCACGGATTCCATGTGAGTGTTATTGTCTGTCTAATCCGCGCTCTTATTTAGAACTTTAAAAAATGATTCCAAAGCGCCCCCCATCGACTTCCACACTCTTCCTCCCTTGCTTAAGGACACAATTTCTAAGAGGCCGTCCTTACTAGAAAAGAACAAGAGTTTCCAATGCATATACTCGAACAAGGAAGTGCTTCAAATCCTGTCCGGTGGGGGTAAGCGCCACACTTTTGCACCTGACTATTCGCTTCTAGCATGCAAAACAGGGAATTCATGTGGTCGACTTACCTCACCATACGCCTCCAGTGGGTGTACGAGGAACGATGCATCTGCTGTCGGGGCATCCAAGAAAAGGAGCCAAAAGCAGACTAGCCAACCTGGTCTATATAGCGTGGTCTCGGTGGAACCCCTTAAGCTTTCTATAAAGCGGGCGGCTAATCACTCGCAAGAGCTGACTTCCGATGCTGGTAAAACAAAACAACGCAGGCGAAGACGTGATCCTGGAAAAGATACAAAATCTCCAAAACGCGTAAGCATATTCCTTCACATCCTTATTAATTGCTAAAATACTTCATATAATTAAAATGTCTTATTAATGAGTTATTACAGTTGCTGGAAAGTACCGCTGAATGTTCTGCTCACCTGCTTTACCCCCTCCCCCCAAGTGAAGAAGAGTTCCGGATGATCAAGCGTTTTATATATTCAAGAGCGGACAAACGGTTGCACACGCCCTGTTCAGGACAGATTCTACAAACTGGAGTTACATTTGCCTCGCCGTGGTGTCAGTGATTTGAGTGTGTGAGGCTACGATAAATGTGTTCCTGTCATCTGTGGATGTGAACTTTGGCATCTACGTCTGATGGGGACATTCGGTTCGGGACGAGGACCGATGCATTCTGTGTGTGGTCGCTTCAAAGGATTACGCTCGAGAGGTGCGCTGGACTAGCAACCCAGCGAAATCAGGATATGGTGCGCGTTTAATGATGCTGCGCACCTATAACAAATGCCATACACATGGAGGGGGTAGTGACAGGCCTAGGCGTAGGCTTACATGCCGCTAGCCAGCGGCGCCTAATCCCTCCCCCTTCCGATCTTTGTGATTATGTCATGATATCGGGCACAGATAGATGAGGGAATAGAGAGTGCGGTAGTTTTTTCGTTAGTTAACCGGCACTACAGAAATCATCCCCTTACAACTTACCGTCTCTGCGACAACAGTCTTGTGTCGTACACGCTGGAATTCGTCAGTAACGACTATCAACCTGTCACTTGTGAAATAAACTAATGTTTTAGGTAATGGTCTTCGTCTCTAGGTTGACATTTCACTACTTATCAAACTCCCCCACTGATGGTGTGTAAAATGTCGAAGCCACGGTGTTTTTGCTTATGTACTTGGTAGAAAATTTATTAACGTTCTCATATGTCTGGATTCCCATCGAAGCTGACGCAGTCCGTAATTGCGAAAGTAGATAAAGGTGGTTAGGTCAGACTTGGAGTGTTTGCTGGCCCTGATAGTCTTTGGCGTTCGGTAGAAGCGATGCACTACAACTTGTTATGTAGTCAGCTTAATCACTTCAGGTAACAACCGCTCTAGTTACAAGTATCATATGATATTTATCATTTCAGGCGATCAAGAGAGCTCCGACATTAATTAATCGTAACTTTTCTCCTCGAACGCTAGACATTTGTTAAATTCTGTAGATCAATTTTTGCAAAAGCCTCACATCATTTTTGTTGGTCATTTTCGAGCTTTGCGAAAATTAAAATTTCTTGTTCTGTTATCGCCGAATTTGCCTAATGGATGACTCCACATGAGCTGGAATTCAGCCTTCAGGCAGACCCATACCTGGCTTTTTTCAATGGGCAAGTCCTCGACAGCCGTCTAGTCATATTATGCGGACAGGAAGTCCCTGCTCGTTCCTTGCTGGCGGTGCTGTTATTCGATGGTATTACACAAGAGTCCACGACTGTAATTCTTAATTAATCTGTTTTCCTAATAATGCCGTAATGCTGATAGTACGCCATGCTATGAAACAATATCCTACCACCTTCACGGAACCCCATTGAATGAGCCCTTGTTGTTACTGAAAAAAACGGGCCTACAGAGCAGGAGTCATGCTGACTTGAGCTCGAAATCTGTGCAAAATGAACCTTGCATTGTTTAACCTTCAAAGAATTCTAATCATTTATTCAAATTTGAGAATTCACACACTTCCTCCAGACCTGCCACCTTACCGGTACCTATTTCATTTACAGTCAGTGAGTAATCGTGTCGTGTCCGTATTTTTTTTCTGAAAGTTTCAATCTCCGAATTTGTCGTCTGACTCGGCACAGGGCGTGCAGTTGAAACTAACTTCACTTACTGCCAAACTTCTGATAAGGTGGCTTATTTCCTCGCAAATGTCCTTCAAAACCATTTTCCCCTCGAGGCGTTTCCGCTCATGTAATTATTTTTCGTCAGTGACTAGTTTTGGCCCGTAAGAGAAACTTCAAGACTGCATTGTTTCTTTCCGCAAATTTTCGTCAGTTTTTTTTGGTGTGTTTTAACCCCACTAAGATGTTTTCCAGGCTGATTCTTTATCAGACACCTGACGGACAAGTAGCTAGGTTTAACCTTATTCCAGTTCAATTGGCCTTTTGTAACCACTGTCTACTGCATCCTTTTAGCCATAAAAATAGATTATCCTGATTGACGTACGTCCTATGATCAGCTTTATCGAGTTGGGTTTCTTTGCAAATCTAGAAACCTACAAGCCCACTAGTCCATCGATTTTTTTAAATCCTACGCTCAGATTCGGTTATCTTTGGCATTGTGTTCTTTTATAACTTGATTCTTGTGTCCGTTGCTATCCAATCGAGTTTGCGATGCTCATTATCCGAGTCGGGGCTTTGCTTGCCACGTTTGCTTGCTTTGCGTGATCTTATTAATAGTTTTAATCGATGTAAAACTGCAACAGCTCTCAGGACTGACACCATATCATCCTGCTTCACAACTTTACCGCACAGAGCCCCCCTTTCTTGTTAACTCACTTTTTTCCATTTCCAGTAAAAGTAAATCTTCCAGCCCCAAATTTGAATGCTTTTCCTGTTGCAGACTTCGACTGCTGCTGCTGTTGCCACCGCCGCCGCCGCTGCCAACGCCACTACAAACTCCCACCAGACTGCTGTTCCCGCAGGTATTCCCCTGGCCACTCCGGTGTCCTTACCAGTGATTTACGCGCCTCACTGTGTACTGAAGGACTCAAACTGGGCGGACCGATCCGGATCACAGATTGCACCCCCTTCCATTCCTCCTGCTGCTGCCCACTTGCTGCCTTCCGCCACACCAACTGCGCTCGGCGTACCTTCCGCTACATTAGTGGCGACCGCCGTACACAGTGATTCGAGGCCAACACTACTGTCTCCACCACCTTTTCGTCTTTCACACGAATCCTTTGCTACTCCTGTAACCGAGAGTCTCCCTAGCCAGTCATCAGTGACCCAAGCTGCGCCATCAGTCTCCACTGTTACCGTTTGTTTAAGGGTCCCCTCTGTGCTACCTACCACAGCAGATTCAGCGGCAACACCACCACCTCGCGTTCCACTCATCTCCCTACCGGAAACCGCCGCTGCCGCAGCAGTTCTGGAGCCTGCTGTTGCCTTTTCATCCGTCGCCGGTGCTGTCCTCCCCACAACTGTCAATTTGACCAACTCCTCCATCTCCGGTGCTGTCCCCAGTAGTACTAGTAGTAACCCAATGCCTACTCAGCTCTTTCAGCCAGCTGCCCTCTACGCTCCTCACCAGATGGATGCCCCGGCCAGCTGTGAATCGAGTGAGAACGTCGTTGTCGTTGCTGCTGCTGCTGCTGCGCAAAAACGCTGGATGTTGGACCAGGAGGGTGGTGCGCTGCCTCTGCCCCTCCAGGATCTGATCGATGCCACTGCTGGTGGTGGTGGCGGCGGCGGCAGCCACAACAACTCCCTGCGGAGCAACTTGTTGTCTGGGGCATCCTCTGTCTCCAGTGTTCCCCTCTCGAACGTCTCCGCAGAGGGTCATGCGATGCTGCAATCTGGCCTCCTTTTTGAGGAACCCTTTTCCATGCCCCGATCTCCTGCCTCTGTTCCCTCCAACTGTTCCTATCCTGCTACACCCGCGATGTCATCCACGGCAGCAGCCGCCACCGCCGCCGGCACTGCTTCCGTCGGCCCCACCGCAGTGCCAATTGTGGCATCACCTTTTCAATCACATTCCTGCTCTTCTGCCATCTCGGTGGTTGGTGTCCCTGCCGGCGGTAGTTCGGCTCCGTCGATAAATCTCTTCGGTGTCAATGTGACTCCTTTGCAGGGTGATGACAGTCAGAGCAGTTCAGCCCCCCGAGGTCTGGCGGCCTACTTGAAGAAGTCTAAATGTCATAGTAAGCCGCAATCTGAGTCCCTGGCGACTACAACGACAGCGACTTCTGTGTCAGCAGCCGCTACGCTCTCCTCGCCTTCCTCCTTCTCCAACCCCAATCACGGCAGCAACAACACTCTGAGTCCTGGAAGATTACCCGCTGAGCTGGAGGAGGATGCATATACTCATCAGCACGGTTCAGCGCCACCCCTACAGGTTTCTTCTCCTTGGTCTACCGATGGCCGCGGCTCCAATCTAGTCGTCCACCCGGATCACCAGCACTCACGCCGTCGTGCGCATAAGGATGGGAGTTGTGCACCAGGGGCTGGTGGCGCCTACTCCTCTTCCCTCTCTAACACCCCTCTCAATGAACAAGAAGGCCGTCCACCTGGAAAGTGCCGAGGTAAGTGTTCCGTGTTACTTAATTTGTGGCAAAAAACCAACTAACTAACTGACCCTTGGATTGGAGCCGGGCTGAACTTACTCCCGGCCCTTAGCAGCGGCAAATCCGAGTTAGGCTGGTCGAAGGTGAGACTGGGTGCAGTAGTAGTTGAAGTGGTATGAACTCTTGGACTATATCGTATCACAAAAAGATTCACGTCTTCGTTGCGTCGTTCATCACTATCGGTTTTGGTAAAGTTAACTTCATCGTTGCTGTATGAGCAGTGGCTTAATTTTTTTGATTTTTTTTGTGTCAGTCAGGTCCTTGCGGTTCGCGAATGTCCAGGGGCAGTGAGGCGGACCTGATGGGTGTTAGTTGGCTGGCTAGTAGCCCTTGTTGAATCAGGAGCCCCGCCAGGTTGGCCTTAATCCCGGCGGCAAGGAGGGGAAGTCGGAGCAGCTTAGTGGAGAGGGGCTGCTCCGTCGTCAAAAAAAGATGTAGAGGAGGGTAGACTGATCCACGTTGGGAGGTTTGGTGTAATAGACCTTGGCCGCCGTGAAGGCGGGTGGGAACGCGGTCGAAGATGCGTCTGCTGTGGTTTCCGATGGGTGTTGGTCGCGGCTCATGGTAACGGGTACTCATTTGTGCAGTGAGGGGTTCGCGAAACCCGTATTGCTGTCTGGTAGGTAACCACCGCTTCTGCGCATTGCTGTAATTTTGGTCGACGTCGAACAGGTGAGAGACATGTCCAACAGTTGGTTTGTCTTGAGCTGTGCCGCAGTGTAACTAGCGGAAGAAATAAATGCACTTGGACGCCATTTACGCAGTTGTTGTGTCGTATGCTTACTTCAGTGTGCCCAATTTGAAAAATCTGGCGCTATGCTGGCAAGCGATCCAGTGTGATCTTCATAACCTGAATACGCCTGGCTGTCATGGTAGCAGCTGGAAGGGTGACGAGGTCGTAGTGTGTCCTTGCGTGTCACTAATGTGGGAAACTTGAAGTTGTTTGACTGAGACAAACCGGAACCGGGGAGATGCGGCCGCAACGAAGGCAGCTACTGGGAGTATTTTCAGCTGTCTTTAGGCGTTTTCTTGTATTCGAGTGATCGCGTTGGCATTGCGGAAGAACCCGGAAGTGTCCCACAACAACAACCTCGGCCTACAGCGTGCTCTGACGGTATTAACAACCGGTGTCAAAAGCTGATCGCATGTCTGACCGTCGAATCCGACGATCTCCATCGCGTTTGTCTACACCAGACTGAAGGCAAACGCGAGTTAATTATGCGTGGAATAATTTTTTAAGTGATAGTAGGGGTTAGGTGCGGCAGTTTGGCTGCCAGCTAACTTTTACTATTCTCAGCTCTGATCATGCTTGATCTACCCGGTCTCAGTTACGCCACGCAAGCTCTCTATCCACACTTGCTGATTGGCGACAGTGAATCTGGAAAGCTCCACCCATTCTCTTCTCCATTGACGGGGACCGGTGGTCCAAGAGCCGCTTCCATGTCTTGACGAACAGTGTCGAGCCAAGTTTTGAGTTGCCCACTTCGTTGGCGCCTCCATGTAAGCTGCGGTGCCGGATCGATGCACGGTAGCAAAACTCCCAAGGCGGACGACGGAGAAAGTTTCCAAACCACCTTAGTCGTTTTTCTTCGATCGCTTGAGATATCCTCGGGATACTATCGCAGCGAGTGCAGACTATCTCATTTGAATCGAAGTCAGTATACTTCACTCGAAGGATGGTTGTCAGGCCGTAATAGTCAAATATCTCCAGTATTTTCTCACGTTCCACGCGCAAAGCCGGGGGTTCACCTTCATAGAGGAGGACTGGCCGGACGGATGCAGGGTACACACGAATATCCGTGGCTATGAAGATATTGCGTCGGATGCATAAGCGCTTTCGGAGAATTGAGAAAACCCAGCAAACAGCATGAATTCGAGAGACAATGTCATCCTTACTCTGACCATGCAGTAGCAGCCTCGCAACTCCCAGATATTTAAAGCTGTCCACTCCGACTTCAAGTTGACGGTCATTTATCCCCCCAAGGATACCTTCTCATGGCCAGGGATGCAGCTCGAGGATAATTTATTCTTAGCTAACGCCAGCACGTCAATCGAACCACATGGCATACGTGTCACACCAGCCCTGTTATCAAACACGGTTATAAATCAGGGGTACCAACGAAATTTGTTTTTGACTGACCGGCTGACAGCGCATTGTCAGTAAAGAGTGTGCTGTCGACCACATGTCACACCGCGCACACATGCGACAGTTCCCCCATCGACTTTGACGATGGGCACCACGCGCTCCAACAGCCGCAGCAAACGCTGAAGCAAGCCGCAACAGACACTGAGATAAGCTGGGCAAGCGACACGAAGGCTAAAGCAAGTAGAAGCAACGCAGAAAACTAGCGCGAAAGAACAACAGGAGTTTATACAGACTCGCGCAGAATCTACCCACTCGCTCGCCACTTTCACCTCCGCTTCCGGTGTAAAGACAAAGTCAATAAGACCGGGAATGAGGGAGGGTGTAGATTGCTGGCGCGGTAAGTACTCAACACGCGCACACTTGAATCGGCCAACTCGGTAGGTGCGCTCCCGCGTGCGCGGGAGCGCCATAAAGGCCACATTAAGAGGGAGCCATTGCAGCCTGACTCTCAGTCCTCCCTCTCCTCCCATACGCACACACAACACACGCGCACAGGAGGATCAGCAACGTAGGTGGCCCGAGTTTTCCCGTCAGTAGGCAAACCCACCAAACCACGGTTTTTAGCGCACCGTGATGGATTCAATCGCATTCAGATTTATTATAGTAAAGAGAGGAACGCGTCGAGGGTCGACCTCACTCCCCCATCCCACCGCATAGTGACCGCCTAGCTTTTCGGACACCTGAGGTGGAACGCATTCACCAACAGGGAATCAGAACTGAGAGAAAGTGCCAGCGCCTTTCAGGCCGTAAGAATCGTGGTTGGCTGAGGGCTGGCTTTGCATATGCATACAGACATTAGATCTCAGAAGGGTGAGAGCAGCCCTGCATTAAGCCTGGGCCAACACCATCCTGAAAGGGGTAACCAATCAGTCATCGACTGATAGACACTACCCATACCCATGTGTCCGCGCACACATGCACACACACGCCGGCAAATTCTTCGTCGCTGCTGCCAGCATCTCAAAACCGCTGGCGACTGGACCCTGACAGAGCAGCTAATGCATATACCCATAACTGTTTGCAGCTGAAAAGGTGCATTAAAATGATAGAAGAGTCACTCCGCAAGACCACATTGGTAAAAAAAGGGGGAAGGCAATTACGTAGGAATCTGGCCATCTACAGCAGAAATGATTCATATCTCCGGCGGCGACTGACGTCAAAATGATAACGGGGAGATGTGGTCCCACATTTTACGATATGGCAAACAAGCAGCTCGAACAGGGCAGATACCCTTCGTGAATCCTCGACGAAGTAAAGTGTAGGTAGCAGTTGTTGGTGCATTGCAATGAAAATACTCCAGCCCAAACACTGCCCGTCCGTTATGTTTACTTCTGCGCACAATTTCGCTTTCAGTATTGCTTGTAGGCTAGAATGGGCTGTGTCCTGCGATGTGAACTATACCGCCCGGTCTGGTGTCCGACACGGCTGCGTCCTGTCGCTCATTCTGTTTAACTACGTCATTGACTGGATTCTCAGGAAGGCCCTCTATGAAGAAGACGGTGTTGAGCTTACACCCGGACGCCAGCTGACTGATGTCGACTACGTCGATGATATTGCACTGCTAGCCTTAAGCTTTGGCGATCTAAAGTCTGCAGTGTCGCGGGTGAATGAGATCGCTATTTGGTTGGCATGTCTATAAATTCCGGAAAGACTAGGCTATTCTCGAGCTTTGTCCCTGACCAGGAAAAGGCACCCTTAGAGATTAATGACCATCAACTTGAAGAAGTAAACACGTTTAAATACCTCGGGGCGAGACTGCTACCACATGGGCAGAGTAAGGATGACATTGTCTCCCGCATCGATGCTGCTTGCTGGATTTTCTCAATCCTTCGAAAGCGCCTATGGATCCTACGCGACATGTCCATCGTCAAGAAGATTCGTGTATACCGTGCAGCCATCCGGTCAGTCCTCTATGAATGTAACTGCTGGGCTTTGCGCGCTGAGGATGAGCGAAGACTGGGGGTCTTTGACCACCGCTGCCTGAGGACTATCCGGTGAGTTAAGTGTATCGACTTCGTCTCGAATGAGACAGTCCGCTCTCGTTGCGATCGTATCGTGAGGACATCTCAGGCCATTCAAGAAAGGCGTTTGAGGTGGTTTGGGCACGTTCTCCATCGTTCACCCCACGAGCTTTCTTTTGCTGTTCTCGACCCGGCACCGCAGCCCATCTGGAGTCGTCGAAGAGGAGGGCAATTAAAGACTTGGCTCGGCACCGTCCTTCAAGACATGGAGCAGTTCTTGGACCTTCTATCTTCGTCGCTGGAGAAGAGATTGGGTGGAACTTTTCAGATCCGCTGCCACCAGTCGTTACGCATGGAAGAGTACCGTCCGTGACATCATTGGGGTCAGCTAGATTAGGCATGATCACAGCCGTAAGAAGTACACGTAGTACCATTTGTTTGCCGACGCTCACGCTAGGCACGCATTTGAGTATATTACTAGAAATCAATAATTAAAAGACAGGTAGGGGGTTAACATTCTCGCTTTTTTCTTCTTCGATCTTTCTTCATCGAGCATCAGGCAGTCTTTCACAACAGCCCTCACGATTTAATAGTAGCCAAGCGCACAGCTTGGTCCCTAGTAAAGCCGGTACCTGTCCGCGTCCAGGTACACGACCTCCACAGCCTGAATTACCACCTTAAACGAATGACTTTAATCGCCGTAGTTAACGTATTAATAGGTAGTTTGAATGGCAGGATAATGAACTTAGGACCACATCTCACCTTCAGAGTAATTTTCTTACCTCCGAAGTGGCACGTCACCATTATTTAAGTGTTGACAGCTTTAAGCGAACGATTGACCTGTCAGATTTTCTGCAAATTTGTTAACTGTACCGTATAAAAAGGCAACAGGCAGCGGAATCAGCCTTTGACAACTTTCTGTAAGGGTTACCAATGCCTGCGCATCGTGAACCATGCATCCCAAGGGATCCTCGTTGAAGACCTGCGGTAAATCATCCGAGCAGGGTTAGGGGCCAGGCAGTTGGTGAGGTGACTAAAACTCACGCACAAGTACCATGGGGCGAAGGACCAATGCTCAGTATATGCTAGGCCTGAGAAATGAAATGGAGGAGAGGAAAATCATAAAATGGGGCTGTGCTCTGAAAACTGTCATTTGAAGAATTCAGTGCTGAAAGCTGTGGCTTGGTTTGCTGCTTGCCGTTGTACGACGAAGAACCAGAAGAAGGGTTCACGAAGAAGAACTCGGGCAGAACGCGAGTCTGGGCGTCTCGACGGAACTGCGTGACTCAGGCAAAATTTTATGTCTTACAGTCATCTAAATAGGTATCAGAAAGGAACTCCACATTAAAAAAGTAACAATTTGTCCAAGGGAAGTAGGTCAAACACATGCTATGTAAAATACAATTTTCGGACGATAGCAATAGTAGACTTACGGCGTTTTGACTTTCTGGTGTAAAGATCAAAAAAGGTTCAAATGAGTTCCCGTTTGCAAACACTGAGCGTAGTGTGCATAGTTTGTCTCTAAGAGAATGCCGCCTGACTGGTAGTTGGAACAGTCTTGCTCACCTGCCTTATGGGAAATACTGACGTCACGTACCCATAACTAGCCATTGTCGCTTACACAGACAAGCCGCGGCCTTTTTGAACTAAACCCTCCGCGTAACTTGATCCCGCCGTTTGCTACAAAATTTCATTTATTTTTCTGGTCTTTTCATATTCCACTTACGGTTGTGCTGCACGCCTAAAGTGTGTATACTAAGACTTGCAAGGAAATTTAGTCCTTACTCTCTTTTTTGAGTTTCTATTCCCACATTTTGCCTAAATGTTTACGCGATGTGCCAGCACTGATAAGTACTTGCCATCATTTTCCGTCACTTCTTTCAAAAACATTTGGATTGAGGCCAATGCATAATCAGCTTTCCAACCACCTAAGTACATAAGACCGAATTTCGATGTCTGCACCCCATTCCCCGAAAGTACGTACATGCTATTTTTTTCTGATACTGATATTGATAGGGACATGAGAATTGGAACTTTCCGTAATACGGTTGGCTTAGTGCCAAATTCTTGCAAAAATAGGATCACCTTTATGGTTAGGCTTCGAGTTAATTTTAAGGTTAGTGTCAATACAAGTTAGCGTTAAGTCCAGACTTTAGGTTGGGTTTAGTGTTAAATGTAGGGTTATGGTACAGTTTTCCGTGTTTTAAATGTCAGCATACTCCAATTGCATAAATTTTCTGTTTTTGAAGGTTTAAATTTATCACTTTTACCTAATCGCCTGCGTAGTTTCTATTGCCACCACAATCACCACCACCACAATCACCACCAACAGGGGTTAGAGCATCCTCGTCCGCCTCCCCTCCCTCTCAGTCAATCTCTTATTTGCCGTTCAGGTCGTCGGCGACGAAGTGAAATCGAGAAACTGATGAATTGGCCTGTTCGCGACCCAAAGAAACGAGACTCCCAAGGTGTCTCCCCACCACCCCGGCCCTCTGTCGGGGAGATTGATGCGCCCCCAGCGGCCGATTCGGCAGCCTCCAGCCTCACTCCTGTGCCCGAGGAAGAGGAGACCAACGTGTCCGCAAAGCCCCCATCCGCCTTATCCTCCGCCGCGGTTGTCGTTGTTGTCTCCAGTGACAATGACACGTACCCTGAGGCCATGGTCGAACGAGTGAAGCGCCGTCGTCAACAACGAGGCAAGGCAGCCACCTCATCTCTCCTCCGCTCTGACGACGGCGAGTTCTCCACAAACGAAGACACCAAACTTCCTTCCTCCGCCTCTTCTGCTTCCAACAGAGTCACTCAGATGACCACTGCCAGACGTAGTAACGTCGTAGTCAAACCGAAGCATGGCGGCGTTAAGTATGGCCGGCGGGTTCTTCGCTCCTCAGACGAGTCAGAAGCAGAGCAGCCACCACCGCCTCCTCCTCCTCCACCGGCGGCGCTACCGGTTCAGACTGCAGGAGTCGTGGCTGTAGACTCACAAAACTCCGATTCCAGTGATCTCTCCGCCTCACCTCCACGCAAACGGGGTGTTCAGAGTACCGCACGGTTGCTTAAATCAGGGCCGTCCCCGCAACACTCGTTATCCAATCGGCAGCGGCGGCAGCAGCAGAATTCACCTCCAAAAGCGGACATGCGAATCAAAGTGGAGGATACGAGCTCATCGGAGCTAGACAGCGGATCCGAAGCCCACAAACAACCACCCCGGCGCTATGCCACTCCGCTCTCCGGCAGTGCTGGCGGTGGTGGGACCAAGCCGGGATCAGCGAAGGCCGGGGGAACATCTGCGTTCACACTGAAAGCGGAAGACGGAGCGTCGTTTGCTGGTAATCTCAGTAGCAGCTCTCTTTCCGACGGAACACTGTCTGACCGCCAAACTCTTAACCGACTTGGCCTTAGCAGTCCGGAAAAAATATCCAAAAACACGCCTGTTCCACCGGAATTGGAACAGATGCGCGTAAGTCTGTTCCCTTCATTGAACCTTCCTGACCATAACCCCTCGTACGGCCTCTCCTCTCAGCAAAAGGAAAAAATTACTCCCCCATTTCTTCTGCCTTACTCTCTCCTTCTGCTCCACCTCCTTCCTCCCGGATGATCAGTAGCGCACCCTGTTGGTCATAAACATGCAGAATATCAGTTAACGCTGTTGTTCTCCACCTGACTCGTGCGTCAATACTTTGAGAATAATCTGGATTCGTCTGAGCAAACCATCTCCTGATGGAAATGAAAGCTGCCTAGTTAATGGCTATTTGGGGGCTAAAGAATTATCTGCCTTACAGTTGCGTACCATTTTATGGAGGTAATTTACCCTTTTGTTGATGGAATGCCTCCAAGTGTGGTCGCTTTAATTAGCACCTTCCGGTACTTGCAATCCTTGTTAGCTACCACACGACTACTCGCAGTCTCTCAGTTCTAAATTAAAACGAAAAAATTCATTTCAATCTTTTCCTCGGGACTGACCGGTGCACGTCAATGCACGTTAATACTTATCGAGCCTTCAACACGGCTGGATGCTTAAGCCATAAAGTTTCAGCGCTTCACTTCGGTTCATCGGTGAGAGCAGATGCTTACGATGACGAAAAGGAAGCCGATTCGCTTCTGTTGCAGCAGCAGCTCATTTTATGCCAACAAAAGCCGAACCTCAACGCCCCAAATAGTTCACGCAGTGTTAAGTGCTACTTTGTGATTCCAATTCACTTCTTGCTTAACTCGTCTTTATAGTAGCATGTTTCACCTGTCGCACATGTTTTTGTGCTTTATATCTCCCCCCTCTGACGTTTGGTCCGTACTTGCTGCAACCGCCGTATTGCGCATTTGCTTGAAAGGCCTAGGGGACCTTGACCTCGTTTTGGCGGAACGAAAAGTACGCGCACAGCCATGTCGCAATCCACGTTTACCAGTTCTTTTTCTTCTTCGTTCACACCGCGTGGCTTGTCCTCCATGTTTTCCTTTCAAAATACTCCCAAGTTGATTTCTGCGTGCAGCACGCCGCCTAGGTCTCCTCTCTAGAAAGTTCTTTGAAGACGAAGAGGCAGAAGAAAGAACCGCGAGGTATTGCTGCCTCAGCGGCTCCGTTTTACATTTACCGAGACGTCTTGACTGTGCAGGTTTCAAAGTTGTTATTTCCCACTGTTTCCCCCTCCTTTCTCATATCTACGCGCAGCCTTCAGGGCCCTCTTCATCCTCTCGCAAGCCCTTGAAACAACCCCGCTCACCGGGCGGTCCACCACCACTGTTACCGCTTCCGCAGACTGCCGACATTGCCCGCTCGTCCAAGCGTCGGGGCAGCAAACACTATCCGCCCTATTGCCGTGACTCTTCCTCCTCGTCCTCCACATCGATCTCTAGTGAAAGGGAACTGGGTAAGTTCTGCTGTTTTTTTACACTTTCCTCCCGAATATATTTCTCTTCTCCCCTCCCATCAGACATCTTACCTTTCCCCAGTTAAATTTAGTCGAGTCATCTCCTCTACCGACACTCGTCTATGGTATTCAGCGTGGCGTCTTACTTTCTGCCGTCTACTGCGCTTTGCAACCACGTCGGGGGTACCCACTTGGCGTCCGTGAAGGTTTTATTCAGACGTTAGTAGGAGGTTTCGGTCGACATGAATAACTCATTTCACTCACTTACAAAAACGTCGACTGTCCCTGCCTAATTACTTGCGCTTGGTAGTCATCTGCTGCATTCTAGATTGATTGTTTAAGAAATACTGCTTTGACAGTCAGCTTACTGTGTATCAGAATTGATGAATTCACCGTGTATTGCAGTAGACTGACCTATTTGTTATTTCACTCACGGCTCCCGGTGGGGGCCTCGTAGCTTAGTTGGCTAAAGCGTTGGCTGTGTACTAAAGCCTTCCCCCTTGCCTCCAATCTAACCGAGGTAGCCGAGTTGTTCACAAGTTGGTCAGATGAATCTTTTCAGTTTGCTTGGGCAGATTTTAATGTAATAGTCTGGGTCGAAGACTCCCAGCCTTTTACAGCACCCTGGTCTGTGCGTTGTCATCCGCCTGATCAAACAGTAGTGCACTGCAATACTGCCGATGGAACAGCCATAGAGGCTAAGGGGGAGGAGGCAAATAGTTATTTTTTGTATGCGGAAATATTCGAGGTCCCGTTATAACATTGCTTTCATCATCCCCGGAAGGGGAAGAAGAAGATGGGGTGATTTCTGAGACCAACTTCTATTTATGCTGACGTTTCAAAAGCACTCTCGCTTCCATCGACTGTCATACTTAACAGACCTATAGACCTTCATCCCGCCTAACAAGCACTCCGCACAAGGCTAACATCTGCTCAGAACGAAGGAATAGGTCGGGTGGGGGAAGGTACGCAGGACCGACAGCCGGCAGCCACGCGCAAAGAAGGTGGAAACGCTCAGAAGGCACACGAATGACTTCACACACTTCGTGGAGGCGCCCGCGAGGGTGCGAACAATTCAAACTATCTATCGATCGGTAAAATTGGTCGATACTTCGACATCAAGCATGGCTACCGGTTAGAAACACTCACTTGACATCCGGCAGGAGAATAGTCACCACGCTCTGACGATGGAAGCGAGAGCGCTTTTGAAACGTCAGCATAAATACAAGTTGGTCCCAGAAATTGCCCCGTCTTTTTCTTCCTCTTCCGGGGATGATGAAAGCAAATTATTTTTAGCTCACTTACCACCCCTACCCACGCATACCTCAACCCTCGGTAGTGCTCAGTCAGGGAGACGGTTACAATGTGGCAGTTGAAATGCGCCAGGAGAGAGGCTGTCTAGCACTCAATCGTCCCGCTGCTACTGCTTATCTCCTTTCTTTGATATTCTGTGGAACCGACCTTTCTGTGCACGTGGACATGCCCTGTGATCACTAATTTCTGGCTTCTGTCACAATAAGTATAGGCTAGAGAAAGCGCAGCGGGAGGACTGACCAGTCGGCATAAGGTTTCCTTGGGTGTGATGACAACCGCCACACATTGGTTTATTTCGCGGACCAGTCGAGTCCTGGCAGTTTATTAGAAGGCCTCCTGAAAGGGCGTTAATGCATCGGGCTGCAGAGCGGAGCAGTAAGCAGCCAATTTATTTCCTACTTCTTCTACTACACAATACAGCCGAAACCGGGGAGTTTTCGACGTGTACTGCCGAATTACTTTTGTATTTTTAAACAGAACGCATTGCCCCACTGACGTGCGTCTAATTACAAACACTTGAACTGACTCGAATTTAGTGAGTTTGTGTTTGCGTGTCGTAGCCTTTGTTGGATCAAGAGTCCTCGCCGCAGTCTAAAATAGTTGTAGCTGGAAGACTTAAAAAGCTGAGATCTCGGCCGGCTTGAGCCAAAGGTCGGCGTGGGTTAGTTGGATGCCTGGGCGGGATCTGCTGGCGAAAAGATGCTGACAGTCATGCAGAGAGACCACGCAGTTGGGACAGCTGTCGGGTGTGTGCGCAGGTCAAACCGGTGTTGGTACTGGCGAGGGAGCATTGAGTAGCCACTGCGTAGTTGAGCCAAGGTACAACGGGTGACCCTCAGGAGTTGTTCTGAGGCCGCAATCGGAGGTGGCTAACCACCCAACGGGACCCCGGACTGGTAACTTAGTTTTTCAAAGGCAACTGCTGTCTGGTGAGGACACTGGAAGCCTCTCATACTGGCAGAACCATCAACAGGTAGATCCGAGAGACACGAGCCGACAGCTTCCTTGTGGAGAGCTCGAATAGACGGCCGAACCTTGTGGTTGGGTTCAGGAGCGTAGCAACGATGGTGATTAGGATGGCCGGGTTACGAACAGGTCCACCAGAACTGCTGGCCTAAGAGGGCGTTGTGGGGGGGGGGGCGACCGGCAGGACAGAGGTCTCTGCATGAAGATGATCGATAGGCGACATTTTATGGCAACCCATGATTGAGTGGAGGGCAGTGTTCTGTGCTGACTGAAGGCGGTGGAGGCTGGAGAGCTGATCGCATGAGACCAGATTGCTGCCGCATAAGTGAGGTGCTGCTGCGCATTTTTATGCTCGTTCTGGATGGAATTTCTTAGAGTCACCATCTTATATCCCACTCGAAAAAAGACCAATAACGCTGGGGTTGATGTGTAATGGCTACAAACAACAAAGTTTTTTCTGAGAATAAAAATCGATCGCTGGGACATAAGGTTTATTCGCCTGATGTTTCGACATCCGTCGGGGATTCATCATCAGAGACATGAGTAGCAGAAACAGGTAAAGCAGGCACAGAAGTTTGCAGTATTTATAGGATACAGTCATCACTGCAAACGTACAGCGACAATTAACGTGTATTGCCTTCTTGCACGTGGATTGCTTGTCAGATGGCATCCAGGCTCTGACCTGTTGAACTTTTATCACGGGCGGTGGGCTCGGGCGTGACGATTGCTCGGCCGTCTGGCCCTCCGGTGTTGGCGTACGATGAGGCGATGGCCTGCCCGTTCCTCAAGTGATGAATTTATTTGGCCAAATTAAATCTCAGCATTGAATATGGATTGGGCAAATCGTTGCAATTGTTTATGGATTGGGGACCCGTGAACCATGACTCAAGTAGTTCTCGGCTCACCCGATTGTCACCTCTTGCGAGAATTTCGGCCTCATCAAATTTGGACGTGTGGCCGGGTCTGGTCGAATAAGCCGCAACTTGAGAATCGGCATCATTTCGCCGCACTGTTGCCGCGTGTTCGGCAATTCGCGTCTTACGAAGTTTGCCAGTTTCTCCGACAAAATTGCTTTGACCGCAACTGCACCAGATCCTGTAGACGACCGCCGATGTTTCTTGCCGTGGCAGTGGGTCTTTCGGCTTCATTATCTGTCGCCTTATGGTTGCCTCCGGCCTGTGTGCGACTCCGATTCCAAGTGGTGCGAGCAGGCAGCAGACGGCTTCCGATACCTTTTTGAGATACAGGATCGAACGCCACATCTTGGGATCGGTGCACTTGTCTTGGCCATCTCCTATAAATACTGCAAACTTCTGTGCCTGTTTCACCTGTTTCTGCTACTCATGTCTCTGATGATAAATCCGCGACGGATGTCAAAACGTCAGGCGAATAAACATATTGTTTCAGCGATCGAGTCTTCTTCTTCTCACTTGCTCTCTGGGACGCGCATGTTCGCTTGCATTGGCAAAGTGTTTTCTCTCGACTCCGTCAGGCCTTCAGCGTTCGCAGATGTTTTGCTGCCGGTGAACTCGAGAGTGTGCATCATGTATAGGTTCTGTAAACTGATAGAAGGAATCGGGCATTTAAGTGTGCCCAGGCGCATGTCATGCTTCTGCTGCTGATTTCACCAAAGTCAGTGTGCCTCTATTATTTCGCAGTCGGACTTTTGTTTACACGACTGCTGTGTGCGAGTTCGGTCGAGACAACTTTTACTGACCTATTTGTATCCTTGATCGCGCGCATGACTGCCTATTTTTCGTCATTGACTTCCTGCTTCTTTTCCAAATGGCCTGTCAGCATTTAACCCACGTTGAGCAGTGAATCTTACATGATAAACACTAGGTAAAAACTATCCCAAAAGTACTATCGATGGTATCAGTCTACTTTGAAACCAGCGATGATTTGAAGCAAGCCATGTAAAACGTACAGCAGAATTTCAGTGAACGAAGGTCTTCACAGGGGGGAGAGAACACACTCACTCACTCACGGTTCCTATGTCGCGGTCCGTTAAGGATGATGATCTTCGCGCCATCTGAGGTTTGTGGTGTGGTCGTAGAGCCGGGCACGTTGTCGGTAGACCTATTGCAGATGTGTTCGCACTCTCTTGCCCGCACTGGCAGCGCCACTTTGTTCAATTTGACTCTCTCTCGGCGTGCATTATTGCTCTGCCGCTACACATGCCCTCGAAATGTGTGTGCATGCGTGCGCTGTTAGTGTGCCCGTGCGTGTAAGGGTGAGTGCCGAGAGTTTGAATGACTGCCGCCTTGAGATAGGTAGGTAGAGAGCGAGAGGTCGGCAGTCTCACCGTCTTATCTTGTCGGTGTCGTGCTTTAGTCGATCAGCAAGCATGTGCGCTTTGATATTAGCCTCTGCCTCAGCCGCCTCCCCCCTCCCCCCAATAGTGAAAAAAGTCGGTGGACTGTCCACACAACACCCGCTCACTGCGGCGCGCACGACGCCGGAATCGGCACACGCGTTGGGCCAGTCCCTCATCTTCCCGTTCCTGGAAGAAGTCCTCCGCTCACCTCCCCCCTCGCCTTTCGTGCACCATGGCTCGATTCCAAATAAATATCCAGTTTTGGCGTCAGATTGGCTGCCTGCCGCTTTTGAATATCTGCCTTTGCTACTGCAGACTGGAAAATTTCTCTCTGGGTGTAAGGGACCTTTACGGCCGCCATCGGCGCATCCTGGAGAAGGTCGTCTGGTTGCTAGATGGAGATTATGCAATTTTTTCACTTGGACTGACTTCAGGCCTTTCAGCGCCCCCTCTCCCCGACCCCAACCCACCATTTGTTTATAGTTTGTAATTTTTACGGATTGCATACTGTCTCACGAACGCATGAGCTGGTTCACGTTACAGGTGTTTGCGCTATTAAAGAAGAAAATTTGTCGGACACCGAAACGGTTTTTGTTGATTATTCTGAGTTCAGCTTGGGAGACAATAAAAGCAGCGGTGGCAAGCCCTGTGCAGTCCGCTTCAGATTGGCCCTATGATTGTCGCCTATTTTGTTGATGTTGCTACCGCAACTACCTCTGACGATAAACTCCTGTACGAGTTCGAAAGCGCGGATCAATAAGCAAACCATTCCGGTGCTCGACAAATCTCCTTCTTTAATCCTCTACAATGGAGCCTCGAATTACGAACAGCCCTCATCTACCAGCATTTCAGGTAACGAGCGCACCACTCGCAGAACATTTGTTTCGATTGTGACGAGCTTCCGCTCAGTTAACGAGCTGTCTGTGCGTGTATGTGTCCACCGACAGCTAAGCTGTTGCCCGTTGATATCGGTGGGGGAGAGACTGAAGTCGACCCTCGTTGCATTTATTTCCCCACTATAATGAATCTGATGCGCTCGAATCTATCGCGGTGCGTTGAAAGGTGTGGCTTGGAGGGTTGTCAGCTGGCTGGTTAACTCGAGCACCGTAGTCGGTTCAGTTCGTCTTGTTGTGTGGTGTGTCTGTCTGCGGGCTATTTAGTACGCATGCGGAATGTTTCTCGCGCCAGCCGTTTGCACCCTCCCGCATTTCCGGTCTTCCTGACCCTGTCTTGACACCAGTTCCCGGTACGGGTGTGGTCAGTTTGTGGTAGACCCGGCGTGTTTGCCTTCATTATGATCAGTCACAGTCATCGCGTGCTTCAAATCGTTGAAGCTCGCAGTGAATATCGTCGACATCGAAGGTCGAACTATCGTCCGCCGTTGAGTCTTGCTCGCAGGGCGTGGGTCCTCGGTCGCCTGCAGCTAAGCAGTGAGCTGATGCAGTTTGCTTGGACACGTCTCACCAGACGAGTGTTTCACATGACGAGCTCGTCGCCGAAACGCATTAAACTCGTTGGCCGAGGTTCCACTGTATACTGTCTCTCGATACCTTTGTGATGCCTACCACCGGATCTCTCCTGATCCCAATACACAAAAGTACTGCAATATGAAGAGCTAGTGTATTAAATTAAACCTTCTATCCAGCTGTCTACTACACAGCCGTTGATTGGCCGATGTATTTATCCGCGCGTTTGTCCTCCTTACGATCTTCTATGTGATGCTGATTTGCTAGAAAGGATAGATGGTTGCATACGTAAGCACACAAGGAGATTGGCCTCCCGCTTTTCCTTCTCCTACTCCCCATTTATGAGATAACGGGGACTTCGCAATGTCTGAGGTGGCGTGAGGGGCTCCGTCTACGTGTGGCACAGGCATATATGGCAGTAATAAAAGGCGCCAGTAGACTTTTCACAGGTCCTTCAATGAATGCCACGAGTTAGTCTGGGCGCCTTCGCGCTTCAGCGCAACAAGCATCATTCTGACGCATCTTGATGGAACTTCTTCCAGTTACACGGTTCAGGCTGGTTGTCTCCTCTCCCGTGACCAGGGTCATGTATCGACGGTCAAGTTAATTTTAAAGATACGGTGGTTTTCTTGTTCGTCTTTTGCGGCTAATACCAGGGTTCCTACGGGGCCACTTAGAGAGACACCTGGAGAGGGGATAAAGTTGCACCAAAAAGCAGGGTACTTTTCCAACTGTTGTCTCTTTTCGACTATGCCGACATCGGGATGGTTTTTAGTACATTGGATTTGCCTCCTGTGACTGGATTTCCACCCCATTGGCCTTTACCGACAGCTCGTTGCCACTCAATTCTCGCTCTACTAGCGGGCACAGTCGCAGTTTGACCCAATACCTATCTTTGCGGTCAAAATAGTGATCATTTGTCAGAGGAGATGGTGAGTTTAGCATAGGAAGGGCAATTTTCATAATCAGGTGCATTTTAGTATCGTTTTTTCTGTTTTCTTCCCATGCAAATCTGTCCGTGCGCTACACTTTTGATTACTGGTTGCGTGCAACATGAAGGGCCTACGCATAATAACTCCCTATCTCTCGCCGTTTTTTCGCGTCTGTTTCGCGTTTTTACTTTCACCATATGCATAGAGCTAAGTCTCGCAGTCATTATCAGAAATCTTATTGTTTTCAACCTCGGGTCTCGACCCAAGATTTCATATTATCCGGGGGGGGGGGGGAATAAAATTGTATGATTATTTTTTGAGAAAACAACCTTTTTTACCGTTCTGTCCAATTTACGCCCGTAAACCTTTAAATAGACCGATTTACTCTAAGGAAGCTAAACAGCGACTACTTAATTGTTAGGGCGGTTTGACAGGTTTGCTTAATTCAGTTGACCCAGTTGTGAAAAAAGTCGCGGCCTCTGTAGGAGTCGAACTCACATAGCAGGGAATGCTTTTGCGCAGCCAACGCTCTACCATTGAGCCACGAGGCTCACTGTGTGCCGTGAGTTTAATCACATTTGGATCGATTTTACCCGCCCAACTTACCGCTCGTATAAAATCCACCATTATGGAACAGCAAGCTGGCTGCCCAACCAGGATTTCCTAAGCAATCATCTAGAATCCACTAGAATGACTACTAGGCTCATTTCATTGTTAGGGGGTTTTGGTAGCTTTGCTTAATTCAGTTGACCCAATTGTGAAAAAACTCGCGGCCTCGAAGGACGTGGAACATTCTGTATTATAAACATTTTGCCTGCTGGGCGATAAATTGGGATAAATGCCCCCGTAGCCTGGTAAGCATTACAAACTTTTCCTCTGCCAATTATGTCGCAAACCAGGCAAATGTTTGTCAGGACGCAGAATGACCGAGTTAATAATAAGCACCTGGCGGTATAGCAACTGCGTCCTATAAATACTGCACCCTTCCCCAAGGCGCCTTTATCTGCTGCAACTGTTTCTGACGATGAGTTCAGCGAAAATCCGAAACTTCAGGCCAATGACCGCCAGGTTCTAGCGATCGCACCGTCTCCGTCTGAACTGCTTCTTGCAACTCTTCTCTCTGTTTGCTTCTATCAGCAGCAAGTAAGGAATTTCAAAACTAGACCCCCGATAACCTCACGTGGTGGGGAGGGTAGGGGAAGCCAGACAGCCTTTATTTTTGGTTTCATCCTCTGCTCTGTCAGTCTCGTCTCCTCAGTTTGATCCTTGCCACAATTCGCTCGTTTACTAAGCACTTTCGCTCTCCCCTCTCCCTCCTACTTTCTTTCAGCCTCCTCTTCGCTTCTCCTATTCTCGTTTTGATGCCATCTTTTGGCTCTCACTGTGGCACACTGCGGCCCTTTTGTTTGCCTAATAAAGTCTCACGGCGACAGCCTCCAGCTTTCCCCTTCTTTCTCTCTCCTTTAATATGTTACGCTGTCTTCAGGTTGAAGTTTATAAGTTGGCGTTTACTGAAAGCGATGCGCACGTCCGATGCATTTAGTTGCTGGGTGCGAGGTTTCGTCGCACCGGCTGTGTTGTGCTACTTCGAAAATTACCACTTATCACTCGATGTCTTGTTGCTCTCTCTCTCTCCTTCTCTCTCTCTCTCTCTCTCTCCCTCTCTCTCTCTCTCAGTATTGTTTTGCTTCAATTTCTGCACTGTGTACTTTTGCTGGGGTGTTAAACACCGCACTCGATTTGTTTTTTACGCATTCCCTGCTTACCCCCGTCAACGTTGACTGTTCCACACACACTACATTTAACGTACGACGGACTTTGTGGGGCCATTTAGAGCAAGGTCCATTGGGCTTCACTAATCAGCAACCCCCCCTTCTCTCTTCCTCTCTGTGATGACCCTTGTTTTACCAGATGGACACCTCCATCGTTCTGCCTTGTCTTCCATATTTTTTTTATTCCACAGAAGTTGTGAGTGATGGTGATTGTTGTGGCCTGTTGATCTTTCTGTTGAAGGTAGTGTGTACTTCGTTTAAATAGGCAAGACTTCCATCTCCTGGCGGTCTTATTTAACCTTTTGTTACTTGTTTCTACGCTGTCTTCCTTTGCTTTCGTTCAAAAGTGGAGGCCGCTGTCTTCCCTCCATTTTGCTCCCCGCCTTACTGTCGCGTTTGTGCACTTCTGACCCGTGTCTGTTCTTTTTCTCCCCAACCGACAGCTTTCGCCAAGGATTTTTCTGACAGGAAACAACAGCAACAATCGAGCCGTCACAGCCGTCGAAAACCGTCCACTGAAATGCCCAGTGCATCACCCCGACAGGCCTTGCGTGCCTCATGGTGCCACCATCGTGCTCGAATTGCTGATGAAAGTCTTCCTACCTCTTCCTCCTCCCTCTCCTCTTCGAATGAGGCAGACGAGAGAATCCGCAACTCCCGAATCCCTCTCGAGACCGCCCAGAGACGTCGGAAGCTCCTCAAAAAATCCGCTTTCCATCACAGGCGGGATGCCCACAGAACACAGCAGCAGCAGCAGAAGCAGCGGCGACTGTCATCGTCCGCCAGGCGGCGAGCAGACAGCGGTTCCAATGCCAGCGGACACTTTTCATCCTCTGGTGCCGCCCTATCCTCCTCTCCCCTCTCCTCAGCTCGTGAAGACAATGACGGCGACGTAGTCATCGTTAAAGCAATCGCCGGTAGTACTGCTGTCGCAAATGTTGGCGATGGTTCTGCCACTCCCAGTACCCAGCCCTGCACTTCCAGTTCCGCCCTCGAGGAGGACGAGGACGAGGAGGGCGAAGGTGCACCCGCCCCGCCATCCCTCGATCCCTGCCCACTTACTGCTGCGCCGGCGGCGGCAGCGGCAGCCCCTCCGGACTCACCGGCTTCAGTGGCCTCATCTGCGCTCTCGGTCGTGCGCGACTTCGTTCAGACGGAGGAGGCTGAGTTAGAGAAACAGCGTTCCAGTGAGGAGTTAACTAACTCAGCGGCAGCTCTCACCAAATTTACCGCACACATTAGTGATATCCTACGCCGCATTGAGGAGTTGGACCTGCTGAAAATTGCCAGTGCTATTCGCATGACGACAGCAACTGCCGGTGCCGGTAAGCGCGCCAGTGATGATGAGGAAGAGACGGCGGCGGATGGCTTCTCGGGAGGCGATGTCCAACCGGCCGGGGTGGATCGGACGCCTGTTGAGGCACGCTTGAGCAGGCGTGAGATCAACGCCCTCTACAATGAGTCCGGCCAGGTGCGAGTGGCTGGCTCCATGTCGACTGTACCGACGGGTCACCTCGTACGACTGCTCACTCTTCTCCTTGTCAACATTCGTGACGCGGCCGCGCTCCCCGCGCCAAATCCCACACCGGTAAGTCATTGGATTGGATTTCGTGCCTCTGTCTGTCAACCAAAGTTCGATTCGAAAAAATGGGCTTTAGTAGGGTTGTAACGTGGTTTTAGTAACAACGAAATTGGTCTACCTCCTTAAATACCCCTAGCCGCATAATTCTGTCTTACAGTATCGGTGGTATGACAAGACTGTCGTTCGAGGTCCTATTTGCCTCTGACTTATAAAAATAATCTACTTTTACCTTTTCAGTGACCGGACTTTCCCTTTTTTTCGTTAATTTGCGCCAATCTAAGCTCGAATTTCCATCAGTAGGCATCAGTTGCCTGAACAACAGGCGTTAATGTTGTTGGGGTTAAATCTATTTAGTACATTGAAACGAATATAATTTTCTTTATTTTTTACATTTTTGATCACTTCATACACAATTAAATATTCATTCCCACTCACTAACCAAGAATTACATGTTTAATCACAAATTACGTAAGACAACTGGGTGGGAGAATAGATATTTAGGCGGCCATACAAGACAGCTTTGCCTGTGGTATTAGTTTAGTTTGGTTTTTTATTTGTTATTTTGTTCATTAGTTCAATTTTCAGGGCAACAGTAGCTTATGTAGCCCCACTCATTAATCCCTACAACCTGCATTTTTTTCTGCGAAAGCGGTGGTTATAGGGTTTTATGGGTGGGGAATTAGGACACGCAGTGGAATATACTTTAATCAATGCTAAATGCGTTTTTATTTAACTGTATTTAGAAGTGTTGTTGATTTACATCTGTAGATTTTCCCAATCTGTATTATCGTTGAACCGATTGCGGAAAAACCCGATTATCAAATCGCAGGTTTCTTAAATTTCCCGAAAAATTGAAATGGTTGTTAGGAGGTCGTCTACTTCAATTTACCGGTGGTCCAACTTTCCGTTCTGGAGTTAGATTAGTATGGTCCGCGGCGCGAAGCGTCACACACACCTTCCATTTATATGCGAAACAACCTGCTCCCAGCAGACGCGGGAAGCAACTTCGACTACATTTTTTCGCTTTACACTTACCTTTAAAAATTTCGTTCTCTGCCTATCCTATTTCCCCACCCCACAAAACTCTGTAATTACCGTTTTTGCAGGACAAAATGCTGGGACTAGGGGTATATGAGTGGGGCTACATAAGCTCCTTTTGTCATTTTTAGTTAAGTTTTGTTAAGTTTAGCTTAGTTTACTTAGTTTAGTTTAGTATATAGTAGTTATCGAAGCATGCTTATCTAACTTTGGCGTTATCGAATTAAACTTAAGACTGCAACTAAGCCAATAAACTCAAAATTGAACTGAAATAAAACAAAGTTAAACCAATAAAACTAGAAGTAACTGCAGGAATGGGGACTTGGGTATCTAGGGTGGTAGACCAACTTTACTTTTACCCGGCTTTTAAAACGAGTTTCTTTCTGCTGGCATAAACAAATGGCTGTTTGAGTAGTATGCATTTTTCTCCTTGGTTTTCCCTGTCCTTATAAATTCAACTATCTGTATCTGTATGCTTAATAAAAGAGATCTCGTAGCTTTGTGCGGTTCCTATTCCGCTTTTGATTGGCTGGCGTCACACACTCGCAGGTCAGATTGAAACGGCGCCAGAGCCTTGTACGCGCGTAGGTCCGTACGACGCTCACTTTGTAGGCAGGCGCGCGCGCCAATGGCATGCGCGTGTGTGTGTTTCTCTACTGTCCTATCGCCTGACTGCTTTCATTGTTTGGAAGGAAGCCAGCCTAACCGTAAATCACTTGACCTCACGACAGTTCCCCCGTCGATTTTAACGATGGGCACCGTGTGCTCCAACAATCGCAGAAAATGCTGTAACAAGCCGCAAACGACACTTAGACGAGCTGAGCAAGCGACTCGAAGGCTACAGCAAGCAGGGGCAACGCAGAGAACTAGCATGAGAGAGAACAGGAGTTTAGGCAGACTCGCGCAGAATCTACCTCCATTTCCGGTGTAAAGACAAAGTCAATAAGACCGGGGATGAGGGAGGGTGTAGATGGCTGGCGCGGTAAGCACTCAACACGCGCACACTTGAATCAGCCAACTCGGTAGGTGTGCTTTCGCGTGCGCGGGAGCGCCATAAAGGCCACATTAAGAGGGAGCCATTGCAGCCTGTCTCTCAGTCCTCCCTCTCCTCCCATACGCATACACAAAACACACGCGTTCAAGAGGACTAACGTAAGGCAGCAACGTAGGCGGCCCGAGTTTTCCCGTCAGTTGGCAAACCCTCCAAACCACGACTTTTAGCGCACCGTGATGGATTCAAGCGCATTCAGATTTATTATAATGAAAAGAGAAACGCGTCGAGGTTCGACCTCCCCCTCCCCACCGCATAGTGACCGCCTAGCTTTTCGGACACCTGAGGTGGAACGCATTCACCAACAGGGAATCAGAACTGAGAGAAAGTGCCAGCGCCTTCCAGGCCGTAAGAATCGTGGTTGGCTGAAAGCTGGCATTGCATATGCATACAGACATTAGATCTCAGAAGGGTGAGAGCAGCCCTGCATTAAGCCTGGGCCAACACCATCCTGAAAGGGGTAACCAATCAGTCACCGACTGAAAGGCAAATCACTTGACCTTCTACCACTTGGACCCCCATACTTTCGTCCAGGTAGTCGCGGTCACTTGAAACACCACCACCCCCCGCCCGCAGTAGGGAACCACAGCAGACGCGTCTTCGCCGCGTTCCCACCCGCCATCACGGTGGCCAAGGTCTGCTACACCAAACCTCGCTACGGTGGACCAATCTCTGTTTTTGATGACGGAGCAGCCCCTCCCGACCACTCTGCTCCGATTTCCCTTCTTCACCACGGGGATAAAGGTCAACCCGGCGGGGCTCCTGATCCAACGAGGGCTTCTAGCCAGCCAGCTCCCCCCCCCCCCAGTAATGCGACCGTCTGCCACACCTTCACATAGTGAGTGCATAATCCGGCTGGCCCGTTCGAACTGAACTTCGGCTAGCTCTTAGTTTAGATTGAATGACCTACCATAATAATCAATTCTAGATCTAAACCTTACAAACTACCATTATGAAAAACAGTGGTATTTACAGAAATGTTATAAAAAATACAATATGACATATTCTTTGAGCAGTGATGAAGATCTTGGAGAAAAGGTTTTCCCTAATCTTCTAACCAACATTCCCGACTCAAATTGGCTATACGAACGAGGAATTCTTGCTCCTTCAAACAAATTTGTCACTGCCGTTAACGAGAGAGTTAGCCAGCATCTCACAGGTGAGGAAGACCTGTACAAGTCATACGACACGACGGTTGATCCTTCAGATTGTGTTGATTATCCAGTGAAATTCATTGATAGTTTGTAAATATCTGGCATTCCATCGCACAAATAGATACTGAAAGTTGGTGCGCCGACTATGCTAATGAGAAATCTCGATGCACCATGGCCATGTAATGGGACTAGGCTAACTGTCAAGCGGCTGATGTCATATTTGATAGGTGGCACAATTGTGGCCGGTTGTGCAAAAAGAGAACCTGTTTATATCCCCCGCATTCCTATCTTACTATCTAATACAACGTTCAATTTCCGACGATTTCAATTACCACTGAAGGTTTGCTTTGCTGTGTCCATCAACAAGTCCCAAGCTCAAACCGTCAAGGTGGCTGGAATTCACCTGTAAGAATCGTGTTTTTCCCACGGCTAACTCTGCGTTGACATACCTCCAGTTGGTTGAAAACGGAATTTATACGTCTGGGCACCTAACGACATTTCGATGAATGTTTTTTACCATGAAGCGTTGGCCTGACGGTTATATCTTCCGCTTTCCTTACGGTTCCTATTAATACCTCGCTTATGACTGTCCCTCCTGTAATTCTTCAGTCATTCAAAATTTGGCTCTTTTTTGTTTTTCCCTTGCCCTTTTACCATACCTTCGTGTTTCGCATTATTACTTTTGCGTGTGCCCTCCGTACTGTTCCCTTTGACATCTTCCGCGTTTTCCCTTGATGGTTATGTACGTCACTTCATCCGGTGCCACAATTACAGTTCTTCGTCTTTCCATACCGTTCTTCATTCCTGGTTGCTTATCCCTCGTACGTATTAATTGTTTCAAAAGGTTTTACTGCGGAGGACACTTGCCTTTTTCCTTCATAAAAGAAGAACAACGGTAAGGAACCCTCGACTCCTGTCCATGCACTGACTGTGACTGAGACAATAGCTACTATAACTGGCCTCAAACATGTCGTCTTTAACTCTCCTATACTTTAAGTGATTTACGAAGACCGATCTGGTAAATTTGATTTGTTCTGCGTATACTACTAGCCGCTGTGCAGCTGCCAGCAGGGCTCGAAAGTGAGCCTCAAGGCAGTACGGGGCGAGTGGGTTCTGTTGGCGATCGGTGAACGTTCATCAACAAACGTCTGTCTACTCTGTTTTTCATTGGTACTTATACTCGGTCCGATTATCTCGTGTTTTTGGATGCATCAGCTTCATGGATGTCATGGATAGCGGCGGCCCATTGGCGGCGGTCGGAAGCGAGTGCCTTGCAAATATCAACCCGGTGCTTGTTCCAGTGTTCCGAGTCCTAAACAATCACAAGTCCCATGCGTTTGACGTCCCATTTGGCAATGATGAGCCACGTCTTCGGTTGCCTGCCATGTTGGTATCTCCAGTTTGCAATCCGAGAGGTATTCACGACCATGCTGCAGAAGTCTGCCGATGAATTGCGCAGGACATGGCCAAGCCACTGCAATCGGCGATGCTAAATGTGTGATGACAGACTTGGTAATTAGAAACACCTGCGATAAAGCTGAACATTGGAAAGTCGATCCTGCCAGGAGACTCTTGAGAGCCGTCGAATACGCCAACGGTCGAAGACTTCGAGCGATAGAATCACTGTCTGTCTTTCTGCATGGCCATGTTTTGCAAACATATACTTACACCACTCCGATGGATGCTCTGTATATGAACAGCTTGGTACGTAAGCTGATGTCTGAGCAAGACTAGGGTAGTCTAGCTAGCAACCTCAAAGCCTGTACGGTTTATTTTCTAATTTCTTCTTTGGCCTGCCTGTCGGCTAACATATTCGAGCTCAAATAGCAGAAGCAACTAACTTCTTCTATGGGCTGACCCTGATAACTAGTGGTTGTACTGTGCCAAGAATTTCAGGAATGTCAGGAATTTCGTCTTGCGTATATAAATTTTCAGACCAACTGTTACAGAGAAGCTGATAATTCGTTCTTACGCGGGCTGTAGTGACTGAGAGGTATTACCAAGTACGACAATGTCATCGGCAGACTCCTGGGCAGGTACTCCGAATTCGGGCAACACTTAGCCCCGAGAAATTTGGCTTCGTTGAGCTCTGCAAGGTGGCGGTCGTTATTTATTCGGGTTGCCGTCTGCCCGAAGGTCGACAATTCGAGGACATCGGTCGCCAGCCGCTTTTCTTTAGCACGGTGCCATTTCATCATCTAACACATCCCCCATTGCCCTTCCTTACGCCTATGAACCTAATTCACTGTTGCGACATAACCAGTCTGCACTAGAGCAATAATACTCTGTACCAAATTACGTCCGTCTGTTTGTTTGCCCTTATTTGACTGGCTGGCTTCGGTTGAAGTTATTTGTGGTATGCTTGCTATATTTCCTTTTTTCATCCGTTCTGCAGTCTGAATTTCGTGAGTTATTGCGCCGCCGAAAAGCGCGTCTTCAACGTCACCACCACCCTCGTCAGGGTGATGTGACGGAGAAGGAGCAGCTCAGCGAGTCTCTCCTCTGGTCTCATCCAATATGGCTGCGTGTTCTCCGTGGTCTCGATAGTGCTCTCATCGCCCTGAACATAATCGCAGGACCGGATGTACCGAGACCCCTAATGATGGAAGACCTTATCGAGTCCATCTGCGCCATTGTACATTTTCACCTATCGCGTCTAATTGCCTGGTCAAATGGTGAGTTTTGAGTTCCTTCCTCTATGTTGCAACTGCTTCGTTTCACGCTTCCGTCTTTGATCCTGTACAGTCTAGATTAGGGGCTGAAGGCCCCTCTCACACTTTTTCCCGGTAAACTTCTCACGAGTCGTAAAACTGCCTTTCCGAAAAATCTGATTTCTCTGCTGACTCTTATGACACTGGTCTCTAAGGTCAATATCTCGGCTGATCTTTACGCTATTGTCTCTACGGGATATTCGCGTTGGCTAAGGGGGGAGGGGGGGGATTGGAATTCTATTATTTTAAATGGCAAGACTAACAGAATCCTTTGTGCGTATTGCCTTTGGTTAGTAAGGCCACGCTGACGACTGTCATTTTGGATCCTCGAGAAACTCTGCGCGAAATATCACTCTGCAGTCCCTCGGGTGGATTCGGCTGCTGTCATTGCGGTTAGTTCTAAGTGACGCGACCACGTGCCTAACTCTCTTCCTTCCCAATTGGCAAACCTGGAAGTAATGGAGGCCACAGGGGGGGGGGGGGGGGAGAAAAGTAGTGATTTTAGTGCTTTCTTCGTCTCAGTCTTATTTTTTTACTTTTGCGTCTCGGCGCGGCAGACTGATGTTGTAATGAATCGTCTGCATCTTTCTTTCGCTCCGGCCTTCTATTGCTTATTGGTATGTGTGCCCGCGCGCGCATCTATCATAGAAGCCAACAATTGAAAAAGACAAAAGTAGCTTATGTAGTCCCACTCATTAATCCCTACTTCCCGCATGTTGTCCTACGAAAACGGCGTTTATAGGGTTTTATGGGTGGAAAATTAAGATAGGCAGTGAAATATACTTAAATAACTGCCATATGCATTTTTATTGTATTGTATTTGGAAGTATTGTTGATTTGTATCCGTAGATTTTCCTAATCTGTATTATCGTTTAAAGTATTGCGGAAAAATCCGATTATCAAATTGCAGGTTTCTTGAATTTCCCGAAAAATTGAAATGGCGGTTAGGAGGTTGTCTTCTTCAACGTACCTTTCTGGAGTTCGATTTGTATTGCCCGCGGCGCAAAGCGCCGCACACACCTGACAACTTACTCCCAGCGGCCGCGGGAAACGACTTCAACTACATTTTTTCACTTTACACTTACTTCTAAAAATTTCATTCGCTGCCTATCCTGTTTCCCCACCCCCAAAACCCAGTAGCCACCGTTTTTCGTAGGACAAAAGGCTGGGACTACATAAACTACCTGTGCCTTGAAAAATTCACACTAGTATTAAGTACGCCTCTAACGCCGCCACTGGACATCTTGTCTCTTTTTGCTCTCTGTGCCTCTGCTACCAACAGTTCGACCGTCTTTTTCGAAACATTTTCGTTGTATCCCACAGCAGGCTGCATGCAGGGGTGATTAATTATGTGTGTGAAGCAGTTTGTGGTTATAGTAGCTGATGAGTGACACTGGGAATCAGGAAGCGCCGACCCCTTGTAATCCCCTGATTATGTGTAACCTAATGTGTGCGTGCGTGTGTGTGTGTCAGGGGGCCGGGTCGTGCCGTGGCGCGCGCAGAGGGGTCCGCCGGCAGCGTCAGCAAATGTGTTGATCCAGCTTCAGGCGACCGATCGGCTAGGCAGTGGCCTGTTGTGAGGTTGACGACTCAGCGCATTTCTTACCCCACTAAAAACAATCTGATTCGTTTTAAGCTATCACTGTGCGCTGAAAGTCGGGGCTTAAAGGATTGCCACTTGACGGGATAACTCGGACACAACAGTCAGTCCAGCGTGTGTTTTGTGTGGAGTGGCTTCCTGTGGACTGAGAGTCAGGCTGCAATGGCTCCTTCTTAATGTGACCCCTGTGGCGTTCCCATGCACGGGGGAGCCTACCTAGCAAGGGAGCGTTATTGTGACGCGTGTTGGAGTGTGTTCACGCACATCGCCTGCGCCCTGCCCTATCTCTGGTCTTCTCGACTATTGTCCTGATGTCGGATGCAGGTGTGGGCGTGGGCGTGGCGAGAAATTGCGGTAGATCCTGTGAGTTTAATTTCACTATAATGCAGCTATAGTCACCACGTCTGCCTTCAGCTTGCTGAAGCTCATGGTGAATATCGTTGAGAGCGACAGTCGAATTGTCGGTCAGTTATAGTAGAATTGCAAATTATCTGCTACGCGCTCTCTCCTAGTTCTGCGTCCGGTGTCGGGACAGAGTCACGATGACCGGAGGCCTTGATCTGACGCAAGTAAAAAGCTCCTTTACGTCTGACTTGTGCAGGACGGATCTGGTTTTCACGCAAACCAGAAAGGTACGTTGGCTTGAAACCCAAATGAGCCTGGCTGCCACATAGGTCGTATTAGGACGAAGCGAGTGCAGTCGCGTCCTAAAAGGAGCGAGTTAATCCTGCAGTTGGCAGCTCCGACCTTTAGCGCACTGTAAGGGCTTAAAGCGTGTCAGCTTGCTTATTACTGAGGACCAGGCCTTTGAGACAGAGTCGAACTTCCTCTTCCTTCTCCTAGACACCACTACCACTGTTCGAGGCGGTGAGCCCGCTGATGCGGGGCTTGGGCGCAGGTGGCTGGCGTGACATGAGCTTGCCCCTAGGCACGCTACTTCACCCTCCTTCCTCCATATACGGCGCTTTTTCTGGCTGCACATCCACTGTAACGCGTGCCGTGAACCGTCATCCAGCCGTGTTTTTTATCTCCCGCCCCCTCTCTTCTGATGTTGACAAAAGTAATCCGGCGCTCCTCCAAACGACTGGTTCATTAGCTACCTAATTGTATTTATTACTCTGTACTGAGTGACTCTATCAGAGTTGTTGGTTTGGTTTCTCAGATGTTGCGCTGGCATTTGACGTCGCTCGTCATTTCTCTCTCAACTATTATTGGCACTGAACCGAGCCATAATTAGGTTGAACCATCGAATTAGTTGGATTACCCAAACAGGAAGTGTTTAAGGTTTGGCCAGCACACCTATCGGCGGGCCTCGAAGACTAGGGAAAACGGTTACTCAATGTTTTTTGCTTAGGGAAGAAAACATCCATGTCAGCGTTTATTATTATCAAGACTTCTCTGTAGGCATGTCTCTGTGCGTGAGGGAATGAGTACATCGGACTTATCCTGTGCATTTCACAAACAACAGACGAGAGAAGATCGGACATCGCTAGAATAACATTAAGTTGAAATGCGGAGAAGGGAGAGTGCTTATTATTATTATCCCTAGTATTTCACCTTGGGCTTGAAATATAATGACCTTGTTATGTTTGCTCGCTGGCTGGCTAGTAGCCATTGTTGAATCAGGAGCCCCACCGGGAGCTGGCGGCGAGGAGGAGGAGTAGGAGCAGCGTGTTCGAGGGGGGGGGGAGGAGGAGCTGCTCCATCATGAAAAAAAGAGATGGAGAGGAGGGGAGATGGATCCACCGTAGGGACATTGGTGTAACAGACATTGGCCGCCGTGAAGGCGGATGGAAACGCGACGAAAAAACGTCTATTGTGGTTCCCATGTTTGCTTGCCGATGCAACTGGCTACCTTGATGATGCCTAAGCACGGTAAGATTAAATGTTTACGTGTTAAGGGTGATATAATCTGTCTACATGGTGCCAGGGTGTTTCAGAAGGCAGGTGGGTACCAATCCAAAGCGTACTATAACAAATAACCTAGATTTTTACGACAAAATATAGATTATTCTGCAATGCCGAAGCCACGAATTTTTGGCAAATGTTCGCATCCCAGGTATATTTATAGTTAGAGATCTGGCACCGCTGTGCACGCCCCGTGCAGGCATCTCCGAACTGACAGCACTGATGGTTGATTGCCCCCCCTGTCCCCTATGATTATTGCTGGTTTTCCCTTGACGCTTTTATCTCCAACGATGGACTACAGGAAGAACCCAAAAGCTCAGACGAATAAAATTATGATTTCTGTAATCAGACCGCCTTCTCCCTCTCTGTCTATGAAGAAGTCAATCACCTGTTCATTATTCCATCAAGTTCCTTATCACACTTGCTGCTTTGTACTCAGGTCACATGAGGTTTGGAGTCACGTGTTGCTTCCCTGATCCATGCAACCGGACTCTTGATTTGAGATCCACTGACGGGCTTCAGACTCCAGTCTGTTTAGGCTGTAATTATAGTGTGACTGACAGATACCGGCAACCTTTCATGTCCTTGTGGGTGAAACTTCTTGATCAGTGAGAACTACCTCTCCCAGATTATTAAAACCAAATGAACTCCATGTCTAACACCCTTTAACCTCATAAATAGCCCTACGATTTGAATGTAAAAGAGTATTTGGCAAGCGTACGAAGCTTTCGATAAATTCCTTTCGGGCCATTATGTTTATATGAGAAGGGGGTAAAAAAGTAACATGCGGGCAATTATGTTCATCATTTCAGGCAAATTCGTCATGTAAATAGGGGAGGGGGTGAATATTTATCGGCTGTTTACGAGGCAACGAGGGTTTGTTGAATCCGGACCGAGGCGAGGGTGGAAAGGAGAGAAAGCGCGGAAAGAAGCAGGCAGTTATGTGACCGTTGGCCAGGCCAAGCTTGGAGCTTGTAGGATGTTCTTTTGCGCGTTCAAAACCGGCTTTTTCAACTGGATCGCGGTTGTTTCAGCTGTTGCTAGCAAACGCCGATCCAGGAACTTTGGGTAGTTTGGTGGGATCTTAAAAATTACCACTAGGGCTTTGTTGGGGTCCACGCGATGTCCGGAGTCAACCATGCGGGCAAGGTTGGCGCTGTTAATGCTCCTGACTTCACCTTTGTTCAGCCATGTGGGAAGCTTTTCTCTACTCTTTTGGATAAGCGCCGACTCGCGTGACCGATGAAACCTGCTCCACAGGAGCAAATAAATGAGTAGATGCACATAGGAGTGCCTCAGCTGACAGCCTATCCTTACCTTCACCGTGCAGGACCGGGTTGTTTGGGAATAAGGCTTGGACTATCGTTGCTGGGATGGTTCGTGATACGGCTTATTTGAGGCGTCTGCACTTTTTCGCCAAGGTCATCCCTACCATTTATTGCATGGTGAGGAAGACCTATTGATTCGAGAGGCCTAGGCGCCCTAATTGCCCTTTTTACCCTAATTTGTCAGATCTCAACAGCTCGAAGCGTGCCACAACTTCGGGGTCCAGTGAGCTGGCGGCTGGCCTGTCCAACCTTGCCACGGAGGCGATAGGCAGTCGAGTGGGCGAGGCACTCTCAGCCCTCTCCAGTCTTGTGCGACTCGGTGGTCGCTTCACTGATAACCTCGTCCTGCGTCTCACCGAACTCTCTCTGCTCCTTTCGGGAGCTCTGCTCACCTCCCCAGCCCGTCGGGGCACCTGTCCAGCCTCGGGCCTTTTGCCAAAACCCGCACCGTCCTTCTCCGTCGTCAACGAAGACCGCTTGGATGCTGACTGTGACTCCGCTGATGACGATGGCGAGGGTGAGGAGGAGCTTTGTCGTCGGCTATCTGCTCGCGCGAAGAAGCTTCACGCGGACCAGCTGGAGTACTACGCCAGTAACCAATGGCGCCTGCAACTTCAACGCTCCACCCTGGGTCTGATTGCTGCCATCTACTCGCGCTACGATGCCCACCGAAAACTCATCGCCAATGATATCCTCGCATTGCTCAACCCTCGAACGGCCGCATCGGCGACGACGACAGCCAACGGTGCTGGGAACACATCGACGACTGCCTCCACAAATCGAACACCGGTTCGCACCTTTTGGTAGGTTTGATTTACTGGCAAGATTATTTTTGGATGCCTCAAAAATCCCGTCAACTTATGATCAAAAACTACTTTTCAATGTTCGATAGCCTGACTTGAAAGTTTTTTGTTAAATTCCGCCTACATAGTGTCGAATTTCCCTCGATTAGCATTCGTATACTGCGCAACAGAAGTTTGTCGATCGAATTTTATTCTATTCTTGTTTAATTTAATATTTTTGATCACTTCCCGCCGCGATTACATATTAATTTACGTTCACTAGGCAAGCATCAAATGTTTGACCACGAACTACGTTAAGCAGTTGGGCGGGGGGCGATAGATATCTAGAGGGCCCTACAAATCAGTTTTGTCGATTTACCTTCCACCTATTCGTCGGCAAAGATTTCCGGATCTGCCGGCAAATTAGTGGGAGTAAAATTCTCATTCTCTTTTTGCCGCTCGCTGGTTATTTTTCCAGCCCTGATTAAAAAATACCTATTGATTTTCAAAAGTATCCTCCGAATGCTCTCTCTTCAGCTGCCGGTGTTTGTTATTCTTTTTTAACTGATATTATAATATGGCAACACTTTAAAACGGTCGGGCAATTTTCTTGTCATATTCTTGCTCATTTACTTCACTCTGAATTAATAGCTGCGAAGTCTTCCCGAACTGTGTCCTGCCCTACATGTACATATCAGGACACTCTGTACTCCCATTCCTAGCACGCTACCTCATGTGTGTAAGGAAACGGAAATCCAGAGGTTGCGATTAGACCTGTCTCCATAGCAGATGTTGATTTCGTGTAAACCTCTAGATTTTTGCATATTTTATTAACTTATCTCTTGGTTTCAGTGAATGGAGTCAAATTTTAATTGAAAATTGTGGATGTTCACCCTCCAAATCAAGCGCATTTCTCTATCTCTGGTAGAGATTGCTCTTTGCTCCCCCCCCCCCCCCACGACGTCCCCCCTCCCGCGATAAGAGATGGGAACAGGAGGTGCTTGTAATACATATGGCTTTGCGCTAAATCCCAGGAGAATGAAGATTCCAATTATATTCAGCACTAGAATTAGGTTTAAGGTTACTGTTAGGAACCAAGAATATTAGCGTAGAACTACTTGCATCACCTGGGCGGGAATTTCCTATTCCCCTACCTGATTTGGAGGACCATGTATCCAATTCCGACCCGTAAAACTGGTTAAGGAATGTGGGCTAAGGTGGACTTCTTTTGAAAGTGAGTTATCTAAAATCTCACTTTTCAGTGTTATCGGCAACTCAAGCATTCATGCTCGTCTTTTTCAACTTTTGCCCTCATATCCTCCTCCTCCTCCATCCGGTATGTCACAGTTCTGTCATCGAATAGCCGCTGATTTAAGTTCTCATACTGACTGCTTTTTTTCCATTAGCCTGCCACACTAAAACTCGAGCGTTGTATTTAGGGAGGGGAGGAGAAGGAGAAGAGAGGTGATCAATTGCGCCACGAATCCCGCTTGATGATAACGTGACAGGTTGGAATACCTATTCTTTTTCGGACGTGCAATAAACAAATCAAGACCGGTATAATCCGAATGTAGATCACCGTCTGAGCCAAATAGACTTTCCAACTTTCTCGAAAACACTTGAATCCTGGTTGTACCGAGCCAGATGTGATCAGTTTATCCTTCAGCCTTCAAGTGTACTCGCCAGGGGGGTCCGCATGCATATGCGACTACACACCTCTTATGATTAGGAGCTCCCATATTCATTTTCCATAGCGAACGGGCAGATACTGCTTCCCGTTGTAGTTTCAGCGAACGAAGTAGTTGGCTAAGGAATAAGATCGGTGACTAAAATGCAGATTCTATTTATGAGAGCTATGTGGTCCTATGGCAGGGCGATATTGTGAATCGTGCACTCTCCTCTCCGTTCATCACCCTTTTGCTATAGCCGTATCGCAAGGTCTGTGCGAATCCTAAAAGCCCAGAGAAGGACAGTTTTTTTCTACCCCGATCATGACTTCTTAGTTGCCTCCTAAAACTCGCCTTCTTTTGCTTCAATGGAGCAAATCTTTACACATCTATGGTTCCGCGATTTGGCAAGTTGTCAGGCGGCTTGAAAGCCAAGTAGTATGCGCAAAAATAAGCTCTGGTGATCTGTTCTTCTTCTTTTCTGTAAGCGCTGCCGGCGACACTGAGCTGCGCCCATAAAGTTTGATTAACTATTAGAATTGACCCCTCAACGCGTTGCTAGGGCCTACGCCCCCTCAACTACTCCACTCGCCGACATCTTGCGACGGACTTCATTCAGTCATGCATCTGGAAGCCAAGTACTATATTTATGCGCCCGCGTTCTGCTAGCTCGTGTCGGCACATGTTTGCACCCCTAATGTCACGGGTAGCTGTCTCTTTACCGACAGTCATCTGAGACTCTTTCACATCAAATGTCGCAGCCCTCCTCCTATACCTGCCCTCTTGCTCGTCACTGTTGTTGCCTTTCACGTCTCCTCCGTGTATTGTAGTGCTTTTTTAGATATCAGCTTTAGCTGATGATGACGATGATGGAAGTTCGACCACCGATTTTGATGATATACACCCTATGCTCCTCCCAGGTTGGAGCAAGGAAGGTGACTGGCGGGGGGGGGGGAGGGGACAGTTATAAGTGAATGTTCCCGAATGAATGTAGACGTTGCGCACCGTCTACCGCCTTCTCCACCTGTACCCTTCGGAGCCGGTGTCACGAGAGAGTCACGATGGCCGAAACGGGATCCGGCGTTGGCCGCTTTTGCCAATTGAGGCCAGAACACCGCGTGTTCTTGTAGAAGTAGGCATTTCACTCCGGTTTAAGAACTTAACGGACTTTATCGATCGGAAATTCAAAGTTGTGGCTGTACGTGCTAGCCATGGGCTCATCGATTTTTTTACTTTCGCTGCTTGGCCCTCCGTGTGGATTTTGGCATAACTTGACGGCAGTTAGTGTTGTATTTCGTTCCCACGGTAGAGGATATTAGTAATCCTGTTCCCTCTTCTGATAGTTTCGTCACAGGGCCGTCTTCCTTTGCAAATTCGAAGTTTGGTTTGGCCTGGTCCTGTCCTTTACTCACGTTATGGCGTAGGACTTTGTAGGCCGCGGAAGGTTCAATCAGTGAAGGTAGAAATATAGATCAGCCCGTGGCCAACACATACAGCCACAACTTTCTATTGCTGATCGATTAAGTCAGTTCACGCTTTGACAGAGGACAGCCGGCCCAACTGTCTGAAACGTCAGCGAACAAACAAGCACAATATGATCGATGATTTTAATCCAGAAATCCTGCCTTTTGCAAACCTTTATAGGTGTCGTGCTACCACTACTACTATTACTAAACAGTGCTGCTACTGGATGATAATAGTACTGGCACTGATGAAATGGATCTGACAAAGCAAAGGGGGACCAGAATGGCCATTTATAGCTTATTAGCCGTTATCAGCCAGTCATACTCAATCCCAAGAGTTGGAACCCCGGAGATTTGAACCTGGGACCTTTGATCCTTGAGTCCGATGCTCTACCTCTAGTCCACGGCTTTGTCGTTAGAGATAGGGAATATGATGAATTTATGTGTTTCACCGATCTAGTAGAGCAAATCTCCCAAACCAACTTAATAATTAAGTCAGCCTAGTAGTCATTCTGGTGGATTCTAGATGATTGCTTAGGAAATCCTGCTTGGGCAGTCAACTTGCTCCCGAATTGGTGGATTCCATATGAGCGAAAAGTTGAGCGGGTAATATCGATCCAAGTGTGATTAAACTCATGGCGTGAAGCGGGCGTTTGTAACTTAGCGGTAGAGCATTAGCCTCCGGCAAAGGCTTTCTCTGATGCGCGGGCTCAAATCTCACCAAACGCCTAGAGTTTTTTCCCACTCGGGTCAACTGAAATTAAGCAAATATGCCAAACCAGCTTTAAGTAGAGGAACAACTAAGTCCCGCTTTGCCCAGGAGCTCACAACTTAAACCCGCCAGACCGTCACACAGTGACCAGGATGATATTATGAAATGGATCCGGGGGTTGCAACCCTTGAGATTGGGTGTGACTGGCTGATGACGGCTAATAAGCCAGAAATGGCCATTCCGGTCTCCCTTCGCCTTGTCGGATCCATTTCATCATATCATCCTAGTCACTATGTGACGGTCTGACGGGTTTAAATTGTGAACTCTTGGGTAAAGCGGAACTGAATTGTCCCTCTACTAGATCGGCGAAACAAATACATTCATCAGTACTGACGCTACTATTGGCTAGAGGTGACGCTTATTTCATATTTAGCTAACCTTGCCCCCACCTCCGCTCTGTGCAGGATTCTGGCCTCGGGCAGCTTTGTCAAGGGTTGGCAACCCTTCCAGCTGACGCCAACGTCACTGCCTACCTCCGACAGCACCGGCCCGACGACCACGCAGCAGTCAGCTCCGACTGGCCAACACTCCTCCTCGCCTGGTCAACTGGTGGTTAACAAACACTACCTCCTGGTGCACTCCTTTTCTGCCCTCCTGCTGGCTGTGGTCCAGTCTCTCATCCCGGCGCCCTCGCACCTCGTCGGCGGCAACAGCAGTCGCCGCTGCTCCAGTGCCGGAGCGCCCGCCACGCCCTCCTCTGGGGTCAGTCAGCAGTCCACCACTGCGGGCACCGTCTTCAGCGCGGGCACCGGCGGTGACAGCCACACCGCTGACGCCATCCAAGTTGCCAAGGAGGAGAAGGCCCTCCTGACGGCGTACACGGCCGCATTTCGCGCAGCCCACTACCTGCTGACAGGCCTCTTTAAACGGTTAGTTTTGATCGCCCTCTCTATCCATTTACTCGTAGTATCAGTATCAGTACATTTGAGGGAAATGTAGGTGCGTACCTTTGAATCCCCTATTTCTGTACATGCGTGTTGTGACATCAAAAAATAGTATCTCAGCTTATTAGCGAGACCAAATGACGCGAGCCAATGAGGAGGAGAAACAAAGGGGAAAAAGAGCAGACAGGGAAAAAACTGTCGCTCTTGGTGGGGTGTAGGAGATCGTAGAGGTTACCGCGATAATCAGCGGAGTGCGGAAGATGCAACCACGTACTCCCTTGTTGATTGCAGACTCCGCCGACAAGGTAACGAACTGAGGAGTATCCGCCAAGATCGTCGACAGTCGGACCAGGTGAACCACAGCAGACGCGTCTACGACTCGCGTTCCCACCCGCCCTCCTGGCGGCTAAAGTCTTCTACACCCATCTCCCTACGTTGGATCAACTCTATCCTCCGCCCAATCCGTGTCTTGATGACGGAACAGCCCCTCCCGGCCACGCTGCTCCGGCTCCACCTCCTCGCCGGCGGAATTGAGGCCAACCCTGGACCTCTCTGGTACTGCTCGTTCTGCCGAGTCCGCCTGGGCCGCCGCGACTGGTCTGTACGTTGCGGTTCCTGCAATGGCTGGTGCCATCTCCGCTGCAGTTGCCTCGCCACGGCTGCCGATAGGTCGCCCGCCTTCGCGTATCCCAGCTGTCCCGTGCCCCCACCGATCTCCAGCCCGTCTAGTCCTGAACCCAAATCCTCTGGTCTCCGACCTTGCCTCACCACCTGGTCTTAAGATCTTACAATTCAACGCCAACGGCCTCCTTGGGAAGCTTGACCAGCTCCTGGCCTTCATGCGCTCGCACAGCATAGCTGTGGCGGCTATCCAAGAGACAAAGTTGTCTAACTCCACTAAGGTCCCTTTCTGTGCCGATTACAGGATTGTCCGTCGCGACCGCGGCCGCAACAAAGGCGGAGCTTTAGCCTTCCTGGCGGAAAAATCCATTGCCCATCACCAGCTACCCCTGCTTGGAGCCGATCCCACTGAAGTACTGGCGATTTCCCTTGACCTTCGCCCGGCGCCGCTAACCGTCGTGAACGTGTACATCCCTCCAACTTCCAGTTGTCCTCCCTGTTTAACCGCCTCTATCGCTCCCTACTTACCTTTTGGAGACAGTTTGGTGCTAGGTGACTTCAACGCCCACCATGACCTGTGGTGCTCTAACGTGGCAGCCGACCCCCGAGGAGAAGCCCTGGCTGATGAAATAGAACATGCCCCCTTTGCCGTTCTCAACGAGAACAGCCAAACGCGGCTCCCGACCAACGGCGCCTCCAGCTCGCCCGATGTTTCCCTCGCCAGTCTCAGTCTGGTAGCCTCCACCATGTGGAACACAGAAATCAGCCTGGGTAGCGACCACCTCCCCATTGTGCTCGAATTGGCCACAGCCGCCGAGCGTATCAAGGCCCCCAACCGGCACTTCATTAATTTCAAGAAGGCCAGTTGGGCAGCGTTCACGACTGAATGCGAAGCCGAGATCGATGGCCTACCGCCTCCCACCTGTGTCCACACGGCGGAGCGAGCCCTTCGTCGACTACTCCTGGCGGCAGCAAGTCACCACATCCCTAACGGCCGAATTCCCCTTCTCCGTCCTAACTTTCCGCCCAAAGCCTCCCGCCTGGAACGAGAGAGAGACGAAATACGAGCGCGTGATGCCAGTGACCCGCGCGTTGGCGAACTGAATTGCTTAATCACTAAGACTATCAACGATGGCAAACGCCAACGCTGGCATGAACTAGTTTCAGATTGCAATTTCAGCGGCAACTCAGCTGCCACTTGGAAGCTCTTACGCAACCTGACCAAACCCCGGGCTGATACATCTAACCAGTCTATTAGCTTCGGGGACGGCAAGTTCATTTCCAACAAGGGTAAGATCGCCGTGAAGATGAACAAGCTGTTCTCGCCCCGCTCGGCGCCCAGTCCCAAAAGCCAGCGCCCCCTTCTTCGCCTCCTGCATAAAGTCCCGCCCCCAGACATTTCCTTTTCGGCTGATGCCATCCTCACCGCCGTCAAGAAAATGAGAGCTTCGAAAGCCTTAGGACCAGATGGTCTGGCGCCTATCCATGTGCGCCACATCGGCCCGAAGGTGGCTGCCTACCTTGCCGCCCTCTTTAACCTTTCACTGGGAACTTCAATCATCCCTGATTGCTGGCGCCAGTCGATCATTATCCCCCTGGTCAAACCGGGTAAGGACCCCTGCCTAGCGACCTCTTATCGTCCAATTGCCCTCCTCAGTCCATTGGCAAAGATCCTGGAACGGCTCGTCCACCCAATTCTGATGTCTGTGGCGGAACTATCTTGCCACCAACATGGTTTCCGATCGGGTCGTGGGAATACAACGGCGCTTTTCGAGCTCAGCGACGCTATCCTCAAGGGCTTCAATTAACAGAAGCCCGCTTCGCGGACCGTGGCAGTCTCAATTGACCTGTCACGAGCCTTTGACTGCGTCCGCCACGATCAGCTCCTGCAGGATTTGGTCTCGCTGAACGTCCCGACTGGCCTGGTCCGATGGTTGGCGGCTTACATCCGTGGCCGTCACGATCGTGTCCTTTTCCGGGGCGCTCTCTCTAAGCCCCTTAAACAGACCTGTAGCTTGCCTCAAGGCTCTGTGCTCAGCCCGACGCTCTTTAACATCTGCATGCGAGAGCTCCCACTCCTTCGGGCACCTGTGCAAGTGGTATCCTATGCAGACGATGTTACGTTCTTTTGCCGGCACCATAACATCGATCAGGCTGCACAGCTCCTGACGGAGTTCATGCCTGTTGTCGAAAACTTCCTCACCCAGCGCGGAATGAAGATCTCGGCAGCTAAGTCGTCCGTTACTGTTTTTACGCTTGATCCGAAGTAGTTCAATCGTCACCCGGTCATCACCATCAATGGGGCGTCCTTACCGCTCGTCCGCAATCCCAAACTCCTTGGTGTGCGTTTTGATCCGCTCTTCACGTTCGCAGACCATGCCAGGGAGACCGCAAGCACTGTAAGCCGCTGCACCAAGGTCCTCAAGGCTCTAGCAGGCACATCGTGGGGCTGTGCAAAAGAGACTCTGTCGACTGCTTTCAAGGCGCTGGCCAAGCCGCACCTCACTTATGCGGCATCAATCTGGTCTCCTACGATGAGCTCTTCCAGCCTCCGCCGCCTCCAGTCAGCCCAAAACGCTGCCCTCCGCACGATCACGGGTTGCTATAAAATGTCGCCTATAGTTCACCTTCATGCGGAGGCTTCTGTTCTACCGGTCGCCCATCACAACACTCTCCCTAGCCAGCAGTTCTGGTGGAGTTGTTCGCAACCCGACCATCCCAATCATCACCGTTGCACCGCTCCCGAGCCCTGCCGCAACGTTCGGCTGTCTATTCGAGCACTCCACAAGGAAGCTGTTGCCTCGGCTCTCGCGGATCTACCTGTTGATAGCTCTGCCACCAAGACAGGCTTCCAGCGTCTCCACCAGAGAGTCGTTGTCGAGGAGAAACGAGGTTACCGTCCGCCGGTCCTTTTGGGTGGCTATCCACCTCCGATCGCGGCCTCGGAACGACATCTCCCGAGGGTCACTCGCTGTACCCTGGCGCAGCTTCGCAGTGGCTACTGCATGCTCCTTCGTTAGTACCAGCACCGGCTCGACCCATCCATACCCGATTGCGGCGTCTCGCCGCATGACTGCCGTCATCTGTTCGCCTGCAGTTCTCGGCCAGGCACCCACGTCACTGCCGCGGACCTGTGGATCAAGCCGGTCGAGGTCGCGGCTTTTCTCCGTCTCCCAACTACTCCCAGTTTGGATTCCGGCGGGGCTTTCTGATCCAACTATGGGCTACGACACACTCACACAGTCGGACCATGGAAGAAAGTTTAGGAGCCGTGTGGACTATGGCCGCAAGGTTCAGCCAATGCGATCGCTGACGGGATCGTCGCGGTTCGCGTCTAGTCAAGTAGAGAAGACCGCGAAGACTTGTGCATGAGAATAATGATGAGAGAGCATAAGCACTGGGTTCGCATAATATAATCCAAACAATTTTCAAGGGCGTCAGGTGGACGTCTGTCGAATCTTGTCAATTCGGAAAGTAAGAAAAATGATCTATGTTAACCGGATGAACCAATAAAAAACGATTTCAACCTTTGTGTGGAAGTTTTTTTGTTTCAGATTAATCGTATAGATTAAAGCAATGGAAATACATCTAAAATGGATTAAAATTATGCCCTGGTTTGTCATTAGCAGATGACATTTTTCAAATCGTACATGCTTCTTTTTGTAAAATTTATTCCCGTTCCCCGGAGGCGTCAACAGCAGTGGACTGTTGTTGGCATCACTCCACCTGTCATCTCTGTTGGCACTTACGTATACGCTAGAGTGGAGCCCACATAACTTATGTCAGTCTCTGCCTTGCGTTTCCTTCCCGAATACGGGTCGAATTGACATTGCATGATTCCAGTAAATTGATGTGCAGAATGAAACGGTCAGTTCTGCACAGTGTACATCTCATGATGGGGAGTGGTAGTGGCGGTGGTAAGTCATCTCGTCGTTCCCTCGACTCATGCAGGTTGGACTCACCGTGCTGAGGATGGCGTGTGGGGGAGGGGGTGATCTCAGCGTCGGTGGTTGGAGGTCTCTATGTCAGACGTACGGCGTGTGTTTGATTGTTCTCTGTGGCTTCGGTCGGTGTGCGATTACTGCGTTTAGTCGGCCGTCGGAGGCAAACTCTTTGTAACAGAGTCTTTTGACAGCGGAAAGCGGGTTTTGCTACACAAATGGTTATTGCCTCGGCCATGGGTAGCACCCGTTTGCTTATGCCTTTAGGGTGGTTTTTTGGTGCCCAGTAGATAATCTGAAAGGCTCCCCTCGCATCAACTTGGTCGTTCATATCGATTAAGTGTGCCAAGATTAAACTTCAAATTAATCGATTTTCTTCTGTACCTAACCAGGCTGGTATGTGTTCGCGTAACCTCCACTCCAGACGTCTCGTTGTTCGGCCATTATATCCCGGCCTGACGATGCCTGACTAAAAACAATTGTTCAACAAAACGGCTTCTACAGAATCTAGCAAGTGTTTTTTTACTTCTGAGGATTCCGGTTTCGGTGATCAGCCTCGCCTCCGGCAAAATACCGTCGACAGCCTAGCAGGCCTAGAGCACACTACATCTGGCGGGCTGCAGTCATCCTTGTGTACGGGCTTTTCTCACCATTACGAGTGCGCGCGCGTGCATACTATACAGAACATTAAACTCCGGAATCTTTATGTGCACATTCCGCGGACTATTTTATTAGCCGGTCACGCCTCGCAAAAGACGCTGGGAAAACTCTGCTAGTGTTTGCACGGTAGGCAGCACAGTCTAACGGAAGCTGAAAACACCCTGCAGGGCCTACTATAATATAAGGGAGGCCTTCCGCCAACTCCGAAAGCTGAAAGCAAAGTCAGTGAGAGATGACCGGCAGAAGTATTGGTCACCCTAATCGACTCAGCTGGCGACAAAGCTGATGTCAACGTGCAAGCAAGCAAGCAGGCAGACAGACAGCAAGCCGCGCTACATGCAGCGAACGCAGACTGGCAGTCAATCAATCAGTAATCCAAAATTTAAGGATGCGGCCAGGCTAAGAATCTGATAAGCCAGCCGCTGAGTTACAAACCAATCGTGTCAGTAGCATTTGATTGGTCCGATGGACATGGCCGTGCATGTGCTGTTTACCTACAATGTGTTGTGCTCCTTGCGCTTTTCTTGTCGTATCCTCCCTTGGGGGGCGCAAAAGGCGTAATTAGGCGAACATCTCGGCGTTGGCCGCATTTACAACGTGTGGGACCTACTTCTGTTACCGACCCCTGTATCGCCCGGCTGCCCCCCATTGCCGTTTTCAACCCAATTTCCTCCCATCTTAGACAGTGAGATTTCAAAAGCGACGACAACCCACTCACCCACCGCAGTCCCGCGGTCGCTTTGATGTGACGGAGGCAGCGGACTAAAGTGTCGACGCACGCGCCCTTCCTTTCCCCCTCCCCTCCTTTCCCCACATTAGCCGCCCGCAGTGAATTAGTGGCTGTGTGCCACTTTGTCCGTCCCCTGGTTATTTCGCCACACCCCCTCTTGGTATTTTAAAAGTCAGGTCTTTGTTTCTACTAGAATGGGCAGACTGTGGTCTGAAGACTCACTTAGCCATTCCGTCATCTCCGTGGTTGTCTTCATGCATTCATCAGACACAGTAAATGGTCTATCTCGTGAAATGTCAACCGAAATTCTAAAATGTGCTCTCGGTTTGAACATATCAATTTAGCATGATTATACTATTGATTACTAAGCCACTAACTTTCAATTTATTGCGGTCACTTCAAGATGCCAGTTTGAACGATCTTCCTTTGACCACCAGCAACTTATGTAAGCATTGCATGGGACCAAGTCGAGTGTAGCACGCGTAGGTGGTCAGGCTAGCTTTGTCGGTCACCGCGTTCACAACCATCTCTGGTCATCCTAACATACTTTTTTGCTGTTATGGCGAAGTTACGGTGAGAGTGAAGAAAGTGTGGTGGATGCCGTGAAAGTCTGTCTCGTTATAAAATAATTCAGTTTTAGGTTTTTTGGTGTGGCACCACCAATCCCTAGGGCCCGAAGGGAAAGTCGTCACTTTGCATCGCTCTGTACGAAGGTTTTTTCTTCCCCGCTTAGATGTCTGCCGGCGCTTCTACTGGATCTGTCGATAAATCCGAAAACCCAAACGCTATCTGACTCGTACTACCGGCACAGACGACTGCAGTTGCTTTCTCTCCATCAAATTTTCTCAGTTTTGACAGCCCCTCCCCTAATAGTTGGTCAGCAAGAAAGTTTGCTCTCTGGTGGCCTATGGCCAAGTCAGAGACAAGCGTGCAATGCCCTGAGAGAACTTCGTCTTCTTCTAGGATGCAGAAACACTTTCTGCGCCTGAAGTCATCTCACGACTCACTAAGAGTCGTGAGATGGTTTGGAAGGCCGTAACCTGACGAGATAACTCGGCATTTTTCGGGTCCAGGCGTTTGGGGGGGGTGCAATTTGGACAATTCTTAATGTGACCCTTCTCATGACTGAAATATCATTTTCTTCTACAGAAGCCTAGTGTGGACGAGTTTTTTTATAGTAGCCCAGGTTATCGAGCTGTGTTACCAGCTAGTGGTTCCGCGCACACCACCGATCGTTGTTACCTTGTTTTGTCCTCGAAGCACGAGGAGGAAGGGGAGAGTGCGATAGATTGGACGCAAAACGGTCTCACTGTAAACTACTTCACGCGCATGTCACTGATGCTGCCAATCGTCGCTCGTGGCCGTCGGCTTGTCGAGTGATTTAACGCGTGGAGCCTCGACTAAAGGGTTAACGTGAGGACAGCATTGCTAGCAGAGACAAGGGAGACTGGAATGGCCATTTCTGACTCATTAGCCATTGTTATCCAGTCATGCCCAGCCCGAAATGGTGCACCACAGGAGGCTGGAGCTCGCGACCCTTTTTGCACTCCAACTGTTGAGCCACGAGTTTGTTGTCTTTGCCGGCAATACTATCTGCCTAGACTACTAGCCGCTACGGTTGCTGTGAGGGCCCTATAACTGAGACCGAAAGCAGAGCGAAACAATTGAGTTTCGTTAGCGGTCGGTGAAAGTTCATTAGCGAGGGCTAAAGTATACTTTTGATTCGGAGGGATTACTCTAGGAGCTTTTGTGTGTGTGTGTGTGTGTGTCGTAGCCCATTGTTGAATCAGGAGTCCCGCCGGAACCTAAACTGGGAGTAGTTGGGAGACGGAGAAAAGCCGAGATCTCGACCGGCTTGAGCCAAAGGCCCGCGGGAGTGATTTAAGTGCCTGGCCGAAAACTGCAGACGAAAAGCTGCTGACAGTCATGCAGAGAAGCGCCGCTGTCGGGTGTGGACAGATCGAGCTTGCATTGCGCATTAGAGCTTATCATGATTTAAAAGGTATTTACTGCACTCTAGACCAAAGGCTTTTGTTGGAAAACCCTCCTAACTACTCGTCAACCTTGATAAAATTAATAATTAATTAGTATTTATTTTTCTAATCGCCTTTCGATTTTGGTTATAAATAGGAGAGCTACACAAATGTCTTACTCTTCTCCTTCACATTCATGCCCTAAGAAAAGCCTCTTTCAGTAAGAACAAAAAATGAGGCTTTTTAGTGCTTGTCCAAGTCGCTTCATATCTGTCCGTTTATTATCGCTGTTTTTGGGAGTTTGTAGCATTGGCCACCTCTATGGCAGAATTGTGTAAGCTCTAGATAACATCTTCCTTAACATTGTGGAGTTTATGAGTTCCATTAAATGAAAACTGGACGACAGGATGTAATTGGGAGAACTTAAATTCTAATGCAATGGTGATTAAAATCTAAAAGGACATGAGGATTTATGCATCCTCCAAGCCTGTAAGCTGCCCCTTTTTAGTGTACCGAGAGTTAGCAGACGTACCTTACTACAAAGGAGAATACCAAAATGATGTTCCAGTGTAGGAGCTGCATAAATTTGTTCCAGTCCGATGTGATGTGATAGTTCTGCCATAGATTTCGATTATGTCCACCATGTGCCCAAGAGCAGGGATGGTGATTGTAGCGGGGCATAGTGAAGGTAGTCGAGCAGCCATCTACCCCACTCTTAACCCTCTCGCCACTTGAACTGGTAACAAGACAAGCGTCAGGATGACCGGGCAGGAATCAGGCGAAGGCCACTTCCTCCAATGCAGGCCAAAAACGCCGCCTGACTTAGTCTTCAGTGACAGTTGCCTTTTGCGCTGATACTACTGCACTACCTACCCTCCCTCACCCCCAGTAGCTGTTCAGAAAGACTCAAGCAGTCCGAGTCTGATGCTGATCCTACTGCTATTATTTTTTCTACTGCTGATCACCAGTGGTGTAGCCGACTGATACTAGTGCTAGTACTATTACTAACGTTAATAATTGGTCAGAAATGAAGCGTATTAGAGTCAGTGCTGGGTTCATGTTCCCTCGATCTAAGTTAGTCGTGGGGGACCTGAATGTTTGGAGCTCGGAACACACGGATGGTCGCCGCAGTTTTCACCCACCTACCTCTATTCACCAAGACTATGTCAGTTTCTACTAGATTTAGGCTGCCCTGGCTAGCTAACTGCTGCTAGAGGTACTATGCCAATGCTATGAATGCTAATTATAGTAATCGCACGTGCTAAAACCTGTAAATAGTATACTAAAGTACGACCTGTAAATGCATATAGGAAATTGGAACCTAGTATACAGTCCTAACCCACATTGGGCAAGCAGTAAAATGAAGCATGATCTAATAATAGCTCGTTTTATCACACATTTAGGTCGTAACATAGAGGCATTTTCCATTTTTTCCAGACTAATTTTGACTTAGTACAGTATTTACCTTGCGAGGGACAGCGCATAACCGCAGCAGGATACGGTTTTCCTCATGATTTGGACAACCAAGGCGAATTTAGACGACAATAATCTTTCGATAGAGCATGTCATCTTCGAACTCTTTTGATATGTTTGGTAGCTTTTAATAGAATTAGTCCAATTTTTAAATGCCGTGTTGCTATTTCTGCTACTACTACTAGTATTTCTGCCACTACTGGTAGGCAATATAGCTGAGGGTTGATAGTGATGATGAATCCGCGACGGATGTTGAAACGTCAGGCGAATAAACGTAGTGTCCCAGCGATCGAGTCTTCTTCTTCTGGGTTGATAGTACTGTTACTACTACTGACGCTAACATTTGTCAGACGTGACGCTGATTAAAGTCAGTGCTGGAGCTCATATCCCTCAATCCCAGCAGGGATTGTACACAAGATTCGTCTTGTATAAGCTGATGAACAGTCTCGTGTCTCTTTGTTAACACCCGTTTTTTTATTGGCGAATTACTCAGCCTGTGGATTTGGAGTGCTACATCATATTGCATACAGTGCTCTCTCCCACCTCCATGCCTATAAGGCTGTTGAATTTTAGTATCTCTTGGTATTGCGTGCTTGCATCCAAATTAGGTTAAACCGGTGCATCAGTTTGACGGCAAAGTCTATTTTTTTCTACTACTATCATGGCGTTGCCGTTTCTGTGGCATACGCAATGCACCTCGGTCGTCGACGTAACTACATTTGGCACCATGTGTCTGTGAGTGTGTGTGTGTATAGCTTGTTCTATCGCAATTTCTCTAGTTCGCGCACTCCCGCCTTTTTTGCTGCTGCTGCCTTGCAGAGCTTCCTTCAAGGGGGAAGAGGACCTCAAGCCTATCCTCGAGACCGTTCTGCTGGACTTTCTCCGCGTCGCTGCCGATGCTCCCCTCGAGTGGCCCGCAGCCAACCTCCTGCTCAATGTTTTTGGCACCCTTCTCATCCAACAGCTCTCCTTGACTTCAAGCCGGGGCGGAGGACAATCCAATCACCATCATTCATCATCTGCCTCAAGTCGCGCCTCGGATACTGGGACTCGTCTACTGGCGGCTGATCAACTCGTCACTCTGACTGGCGGTCTCAGACGACTGTCTGCCCTGCGTCGCGCCGGCGGCTATCCTACCAGACCAGCTGTTGCTGCTGCTGCTGTCTCGGAGTCAGTCGCAGGCGGGGCGGGAGCGGGTGTGGATCTCAGCCTGACTGAGGCCAAACTCTGCGTCTCCTCCTTCCTGAATTCTTCCGTGCTAAGCATGTACCATCTGACCCTTGCCTGCGATGACACCGCCCTCCTCTTCTCCACTCTCCCTCCGCGATGGCTTGACCGGTCAGCTGTGCGGCTGCAGGAATACATTGTCCAGCGTGACTTTGCCTACCAGCTCTTCTACAAGCTGCGCTTCCAGCATTTTGACGGCCTCGTACTGGTGCGTTTGATCCACTGTTCACTCACTCACGCACTCACCCTTCGTCGTCTGTTTTCTTCTCTGGTTACTGTGCTCTACACCCCGCGTTGTAGCCCACCCCTCCCTCTCTTGGGTTCGCAAACCTGGTATAAAAGCGCATGGTTTTGTTCATCGCCAGCCTGCTGAAAATGCGTTTACGGGACATCAGTCCAGTTAGCCTGCAGTCGTTGGAATTATTGAACTACGTGTGCGTAAACGAAGAGGTAAAACGGAAGGTTGTCGACAGTCGGAGAGGGATGCTGTAAGTGAAGCCTGCTGCGTTCATTTGGAGCGATACAGTCCACTTTCTCACTTGTGACAGTCAACTATCACCAACGCTGGGTTTGCAGGATCTAGTACTTGGGTCGTCATGTTCCTAGACTTTTCCGTCATTCCAATTTCTGCCTCCGGAGTCGATGAAACAGAGGGGCCTTTGCTCAATGAACACGCTTCCTCGGGGCCACAGATTCCTGCCCTAACGAAAACGATTATGCTTATTGGTATACGTTAGTGCTTTGCGTGTGACGGGCACGGCATCGGATCTGCGGTACCCCCTTGGGACAGCCGAACTACTTTCTGTTTGAGCCTGCTTTCGACGAGGACAGGAATGCCAGCGTGAAAGTTCCTAGCGTCATGTTTTTTTGGGCACTAGCGAGCCCAGGTACCCATCATAGACTCCTCTGTAAGCCCTCTTTTCACAAGCATTTCTTCAAAGAGTATCAGTACTATGGGTGTTGGGGGTCTCTCCGGACATTCCTCTGGCACGCACTGTGCCGTCGTTGAATCTAGATATGGATTAATTGTTTGGTAAAGATCCCTTATATGTAACACTTTGTAGTTCACTACACATTAATAACCACTTAGTTCGTCGTAGTAAGCCTATTTTATTGGGTGCGTATTCAGCATTTGCCACTCCACTGCACTCCCCACACGGAAATCGCAATAGCACTGTGATTACCGACCCAAGTGTGATTAAATTCATGGGGCTTTTGTAGCTCAGGTGGTTAGTGCGTCGGCTTTCGGTAAAAGCCTTCTCCACTACACATGTTAAAATCCCGCCGAACGCCTCGAGTTTTTTTCACAGTTTGGTCAACTCAAACTTTTGGTTTTGTTAGTTGCGCGTTTTCCTGATCAGCCGGTCGATTGGCGGCGGTCAGTCAAGTTTTGTGGACTCTGTTGCGCCCATTGCCTCCTCCCCCTTTCCTGTCTCACTTGCGTGCGCTCTCCTCGCACATACCTCGCAAACACGTACGTGGGTGTGTTCGTTCTTTCGATATCAAAGAGCTATGCCGACGGACAAGTAAAAGAAGGTCCTGGTATCGATTTTTTTCACGGTCGTGATCACAGCCGTCTGTGATTCAAATGAATGCCGGTGTAGTCCTGGAGTTCTGACTTCTTCAACTGATTTTATGAATTGGGTGTGATCCTGAGAGGAAGGGAGGCTTACAGTGCAGAATTCTTGTTTCCTTTTTGTTTTTTTTTCTAATTTTTATTACCACGCGTCAAACATTAGGCTGACTGAATCATTGTTTCTATTAGTTTCACTTTTACGCGCTCTACCTTATTTATAAATTTTTTCCCCTGTGTTGGCCTTCCTATTTAACCCTTTTTTACCTCCGCTCCCGTATCACATAATCGTGGTGTTAATTACAAGGAATCGTTGCCAATTTTTTCTTCAGACTTCGAGGCGTTTCCACCAAGCGACTTGGATACATGAAGCCTCACAGCAGTTGTCCAACAGTACCGGTGCAGCGAACTCCTCTGAGCAACAGCCACCACCACCGCCAGAGGATAGCCTTGTCAAGTCCTCGTCGTCGTCTCCAAAAGAACGCCGTCGGGTGGAGGACTTTCGGCTGCAAATGCTCTCCGAATTTGTCTGCACGCATCCCTCTGTCTCCGGCGTGGCACCCTGGCTGCCGTCCAGGCGGAGTGCTGCTGCCGCGGGCCACCACTACCATCGCAGCGGGCGTTTTGCCAGTCCGGTGCATGCGGACCAACTGGCAACCGAGCAGAGCCGTGGCGGCGCGACTGCGGCCCCCCTAGACCCCTCTGCGGTGTCCGCCTTCTCGCCATACACTGGGCATGGACTCGGTGTGGATGCTCGTCGTCGTCGCACTGCGGCGGCTCATCTCTTTGCTCTGAAGATATTTGCTCACATTGACAACTCGCCCGGCTTCGATATCATCTTTGCAAGCATTGTTAAGGTGAGAAGGAGAGAGAGAGAGAGAGCGACGCGTTTTCCGACTTTGTGGTATAGTAACACGTTGCATAATCTGGATCGGTGCCCTCCTCTACCTCTCGTTGTACACAATCCTGATCAAATGTAGGCCGTAATCAGGCACTGTATGGTGTGGCACGCTGGCCCAGATTGTGGGGACTGGGATCCGGGCCGCGCTGCGCTGCGCCTATTAAAACCCTGGTCAGGTGTTTGTTGAGGATCAGGAAGCGTGCAGTGTTAGGCTTAGGTGTACGGATTTCGCCATGCCAGCCGCCTGTGTCCGGTCCCGCCTACACGAGGCACGTGCGATGGAGGGAAAAGAAAGCGTGTGCTAGGTGTGATGATGTAGTAGTTCGACCATCGATTTTGATGAAGTCAACTATGTGCTCAGGATCAGGGACAGTAACTGGAGATTGCGACGAGATTTAAACGAAATAGACGTGCAGCTGTCGGCCTCACTCTAAACCCTCTCCCCGTTTGGGCCGGTGACAAGACAAACGTCAAGATGACCGCGCAGGAATCAGGCGTAGGCCGCTTTCACCACTGCAGTCCAAAACACCGCCTACTTAGCCTTAAGTGGCAGTAGTCGATTGCGCTGGTACTCCCGCACTTTTTGCCCTCACTCACCTTCAGTAGGTGTGAAGCCAGACTCAAGAAGACCAAGGCTGGTACTGCTGCTACTTCTATTTTATGCTGCTGCTTACTAACAGTGTAGCTGAGTGATAGTAGTGCTGGTGCTATTTATGGCTGAACTATTAGTCAGAAGTGATGCTGATTAAAGTCAGCACTGGGCTCCTATCCCCTCAATCTCAACAAGAAGTGTAGTACTGCTACTAACACTGACGCTACCATTAGCCAGAGGTGACACTGATTAAGCCAACGCTGGGACTCATGCCTTCTTGATCTCAATGAGGAGTGTTAATCTGAGTTTTAACTATTCCGGGTCAGTGTATGTTTGGGGCCTCGAGCACAGCCGAGCTTGTCTTGGTTTTTTACCTTCTCAACTCTATCCACCAGGTTACATCCGTTTCTACTAGGTTCGAATTGCGATACTGCTGCTAGAAGTATGTGTCTATGCTAAAGAGCTGATCATCATGCTTACTAAGGCTGGTAAATATTATACTGTAATACGGCCTGTGTGTGCTTTTTAAGTAGTCGACATCCAGTATGCACTCCCAATCAGTATGACATAAGGTGATTAGCTTATGGGTTAAATAAAGCTCTATTAACTAAAAGCACAAGTCCTACCATGTCATAAGGTGTGCCGTCTATAAATTAGGCTACAGTATCTGTATGTAGCTTGGGCTTTACAGAACGTCTACTCGTATTCCCTCGATCCCAGCAGGGAATTTGAATCTAGGTTTATCCTTTTCCGAGTAAATGCATGTTTTTTGCCCAGAGCACATCAGGGCTTTCCTTGGTTTCCGTCCTCTCACCTGTCCACCAAAAGTTGTGTCACCTTCTATTAAGTTTGGGCTAGGATACTGCTGCTAGAGATAATATGCCACTGCTAAGAACAGCGGCCAGTATATTCTAGTAAGATATTCTTATGATGTACCAATAGCTGACATGCATCCTAAACTTCATCCTGACTGATTTTTAAGACACCCGGGCGAGCATTCACGTCCGGTTGGCAAGAAAGGTGTAGCAAAAGTATATTATCATTTAACGTGAATTCAAACGCAAGTCACCTCAATGCCTTCCCGCCTGTGTCGTTAGCTCACAGCGCAGACCTCGTCAAACCTTGACGTGGTTGAACTTCCACGGATCTATTAACGCCCTGTGCTTTTATCCCCAGTCTGTTTGCGTTGTTCGATCGTACTTACTTGGCTGATATGTCACCTGGCTGTAACTGTTTCCCTCTAGTTAAAACAACCCCCGCTTAGTCCCTACCTTCCACCGTTCCCTCCTACTATCTTCCCGAGACATAGATTTCACAAATCTGGGAGATTATGCAGAGACTGCGCAGCCGCACTGCCTAGTCCACCTGCGTTACTTTCCGTGCATGTGCACTTTCGCGGCTATCACTCGCGGCGCAAACTAAGGGCACGCGCCGGTCGCGCGCACGTCCCCCTAACGCGCCGCCGGTGAGGGGGGGGGGTTGTGTTTTATTTACCTGTTGACTGTGTGATGAATCACCACTGGCGGCAGGGCGTCTTTCGCCACCTCCGCCTGCCCCTCCCCCTCCCAGCCTTTAGTTTCGTGCGCAATGTCCGAAGTTGTGTCCCCGTCAGCCTCGCCCTGTCTGTCTCGTACCAATATATCAATCCTCGGTTGCCTAAATTAGTGGCGGTCATAGCGCGTCTCCCACTGTCTGGCCTTGTCCGCGCGCCGGCACAGGGCAGGCCGCAGAGGTGGCTAGTATTACGCGTGTATGCACGCAGGTAGCTGCTCGTCTCCATGGCATTACAATTTTATCTTTTTTTTTTAACAAAAGGACAATAACGACTCCGGCATCATTGTCTTTGTTGTTGTGCTTTGAGTTTCCCTTTTTGAGCACTTGTTCTCCAAAAAGTATTTGCGAATGTTAAAGCCCAGTTTGTTCGAACTCGATTAGTAGGCAGAAGAAGGCAAGAGAGCGCCGTTCTAATGAGCAAGGGCTTTATTCAATACCACACAATGACAGCGGCGTTTGCGGGGCCATTCAGCTTGATCACTCCGGTGTGTTTATGCGGTTCCGGTATTTCTAGAATATTTCTGGCGTATGGTGTGCGTCTAGGCATTCTGGAACCTATTGACTGCGACCACTGCCCACGTTTGCTCGTCGCACCGTGTGGGCGGCTTGACTGCGAGCATGAACCAGCTGGCCGGTCCTTTTCGTCGACTGTCATGAGTGCATGGGGCGTCCCGCCTCTGTAACAGTGAGAAGATCGGCAACGGTGCAACTCTTACAAATCAGTGGTTTTTTTATCTGGAAACTGAATAACCCCTTACTGCTATTCGGCAGAAAATGTGGTGTTAAAAAAGTTGTCGTCGTCTACGAGGTGGAAAACGAAGGTAATTGGCTTGACGCACTTTTTGCCTACATCGGATTTTATGTTATGAAAAATGAATTCCAACAATTTATCAAAACAGAGTTTTCGAGGATCTGTACCGATTACCGTGGGAGGGATTTGGGGGCTATTTCTGTTTTATTAGCCGTCTCGTCCCTGGTCTTGAGGAGTGAATACTCGAACTCGGCTTCCTTGTTCATTGAGTGTTTAGTAGTCGCTGGCCAGTTATCCTTTCAAAAAAGGCAAATACGTGATCACTGGAGCAGCACTTGTAATAGTATTAGCTTTCGCTCTCACATAGGAACCCCTCTTCAGAGAAAATGAGAGTACAGCAAGACTTGGCCTTTTTCTTCTTTGCAACAAGAACCTGAGGCTCGCATATTCGCTTCCATTCATGCATTCTCTTTTCCGTTGCGATGAGGAATATTCACTGTCGTGAAAAATAAATTCACGGATCAAGTCGCGGGACCTGCTCGCTTCTTTGAGCCTTTGGAGTCAGTCTCAGCTCTCGCGAGTAGATCAAGAGGACCCGAGTTTTTCGATCTAGAAATGGTCATGTTAGTTTCCTTTTCCTGGTCGATACTCCCTTCTCCACACCTATTACTGGTTGCTTTGGCACTGCCTATGTGGGCTCTAGATTAAACTTCAAAGCCCAACTGGCGAGCACGTCTCATAACCCGATCGATGAACATATAAAGATTGCTGGCAAACGTAGAGGAGACTGAAATGGCTATTTCTGGCTCGTTAGCCTAATCAACCAGTCAAACCCAACTCCAAGTGGTGTACCTCTCGAGGCTCGAGTTTTTCACACTTGGGTCAACTCAAAATCCGAAACCTGTTGGTTAGAGCGCGTTGGACCTCTGCTGAAGCGGTCACGGGTTCTTACTTGTTTGTAGTTGTTACGGCTGGGATTATGCCTGATTTAGTCGGCCTCAATGATGTCACGGACGGTACCTCTACATGCGTGACGATTGGCGGCAGTGGATCTGAAGAGCTCCACCCAGTCTCTTCTCCAGCGTCGGAGACCGAAGATAGAAGGTCCAAGAACTGCTTCCATGTCTTGACGGACGCTATCCAGCCAAGTCTTCAGTTGTCTTCCTCTTCGACGCCTCTAGGTGGACTGCCGTGCCGGATCGAAGTCAGTCTTGCTAAGCTCGAGGGGCGGACGACGGAGAACGTGCCCACGCTTGCGGATCTTGGGTGGTGCCCCACTTGTGGTTGAGTATGACTGCCTGGTATGGCGATTAATGAGCCAGAAGAGTACCGTTAGCGATCAGTGAACGTTCGTCGTCGTACAATAAATATTTACTCATTTTTTAGTAGTTAGACCATTGTGGGCCGCCCTGTATACCTTCTTTTCGCCTGGGTGGTATATGCACGCTCGCCGGTGTATGTGTGTGTGCGCGCGTGTCGGTTGGCGTGATTACTTTTCGTGCCAGTTCCCCCCCCCCCCCAACCTCCAGAAGCGCATTCCACACACACCTGATCCTGGAGCCCCCC
>JAYGXS010000005.1:26106706-26122258 GCA_036362985.1 Ligula intestinalis
TGATCCTGGAGCCCCCCACTCCCCTCCTTCCACCCGCTGCATGCGTTGGCGCATGGCTGGGGGCTGAGAGCGCGATACTTGCCAACGCAGCCTAGAAAAGAAGTTTAGGAGCGGGAGTTGTTTTGCTACTACAGCTAGTGTGTATGTGTGTGTGCGACGTGCACGTGTATCTAAACGCCTGACGTATTGAGCCTAGAGAGGCGGAGGGGGAGGGTAGCATTGCAGGCCGCGCCATTCGCTTTCGAATTACAGTATGTCCGCCAGTCTGTGTGGGCCGCGCTGTAGATATGCTGCGCCAAAACGGCAGTGGTCAGGCTGGCAGACAGTCCGCGTTAATCCACAAAGTGCGCTGGGTCCACAGAGAATCCATGATTACTGTTGCACATGTAGGGGGGTGTGATGGTAAGGTTGATCACAGGATTCACCACGACAGTGATGTAGAGGTGGGTGCGCATCTCCTGGCACTTCACCTACAAGTGGCGAGCAGCGAACATCATGTCGGTGGTGCCACAATGACGACGAAAACCACATTAGCTCTCCGGCAGGAGTCAAGGTGGTCGTTGAGACGGTTTGGAAGAACATAAGCAAAGATTTTGCCAGCGACATTGAGCAGCGAAATTCCGCGATGATTGGCACAGAGTTGGCGGTTCCCCTTTCGCTTATGAAGGTACAAATTGTGGCGTCCTTGAAGTCCTGCGGGACTTGACCTTGTCGCCACATCTCTTAGACGAGATTAATTAGGCTGGAGATGATTTGGTGGCCGCCTTATTTGTAAATCTCCGCAGGGGTCGCATCAGAGCCGGGTGCTTTCCCGCTGGAGATTTTCTGCACAGCTTTGATAGTTTCCTAAAAAGTATGTGAAAGGTCGAGATGTTTGTTGATTTCCACCTGAGGCAGAAGGTCAATGGCGGCTTCGGAGACGGTTGAGTACGTTTTGGATATGTTCGGCCTAACGTTTCAGATGTGCCTTCTCAGTGAGTAGCGTGAATCCATCAACGCTGCGCAGAAGAGCTGTACCTTTGACGATGGGACCGAAGAAAGCCTTGATTGCAGCGAAGAATTTCTTCCATTCATTATGGTCCGGGTCCCCGTGTGGAAGTGCTTAGAGAGTGGGGTAGATTCTCCGCTAGTCACCGCGTTGCTTCAACTCGTTGAAGCTCGTGGTGGACATAGTTGAACTCGACGGTCGAATTTTCGGTCACAGATTACGCCGCACCAGCCACCCATGCCTGAACCTGCTTCTGGGCTTCTTGGCTTTGTAGTGACAGCCAGCTCAATAGGTGATGTAGAAATAATAGTGCAGTAGATGCGGTGCTGCAAGCCCACTAATAGACTCCTTGGTCCAAAAGTCACTGTCACTGTGTCCTCGCTGTGGAGCACGCGGTCAACATGGTGGGTAGTAACGGTCAAAATTTCGTGTTGTGGTCGTTTCTCCGGCTTTCGCACATTCAATGCTGACTCGACGACACGAAATTGTTATTCCGTATCTCTAGTCTATTTGGGAATTATTCACTGTTTCTTATTTTGAAACCGCTAGGCCTGTACGCCACTCCCAGGGCGACTTCAATTCTTTGTCTGAAAGGAACTGCAATAAGTACTGCCATTTGCATGCAAACGGAACCGTTCTTCGAATCACACTTCTTCATTTTCCAGCAAATTCTTTTACGCAGCATAGTTAAATGGGGATTTTTATCGATTTGTGAAACTCATTGTTTCCATCTGTTAAATCATTCGTTTATACTTAAGTCGGGTATTTGCAGGTTACTTCGACTATTCTAGTCTGCATCGATCCGAACAAATGATGACAAGAACAGGGGGGGGGAGCTTTGGAAGAAAGTGCATTTGCATTTGCAGGCAATTTCCGAGGCCAGAGTGCTTTACCGTTTAATATACATCAGGATACCTAACTTACAGGCAGGTAAATATGAAGGGTGTGTTTAGAATACCCACATAATTAGGGGGATAAGAGAGAGGAGAGATGTCAATGGATCAAAGGGGTCAGATTCTAGTCTTAAATGGGGACCAGAGAGTGGAAAGGTGGCGAGGAGAAGGATGGTCCGACAATTAGTTCGTGTCGTCCCGTCGTCCTTGACTCGCATTTTGTTGGGATGTGTGAGGACGCAAGGCGTCGTCGTCTCGTGACGGCGTGAATCGCCTGGGGAGGCCTCGACATCGTTTTGCGGCGTGGTAAGACTCGTGGGGGCGGATGTTGAGTTAGACCTCGGCCACGGGATGAGAAAAAAAAATAATAAAACGGGATTAAGCGTGAAGTGTTTGAGGCAGCAACAACACGGCCCAGACCTGTGTGTGTGCGATGAAGAAAACTACCACATACACACAGTGTACTGTCGGGATTTCATGTAAAGTACCGTAAATTCTGTCTTACAAGTCTGATGGTATTATTATGGTTTAGTTTACCTTATTTTAGTTAGTTAAGCATAGCACAGTAGTCGCCGGCTATTAAGACAGGGCCCCTTGGGCCTTAAATATACAAATTATTATTATTATTATTATTAAGACCACTTCGGGCCCAGACCAAATTGGGCTTCATAAGCGGCGGGCGCACTAACTGGAGAGTTCTAGTTCGTGATTAGCAAACGCAGGATAGGCACTATACATTACATACGTACTGTACTATATGTAGAGCTTGGTTATGTACAAGAAAAGAATGCTGTTTGTCTGTATTTTACGTAAGAATAAAAGCAAAAAAATTATTTGCGACAAGTAGCCAGTTGCGCACGCAGAGAGATGAGAATTTCACTCCATCCTGTTGGCAAACTGGGCTTTGTAGCCGGCGACTAGACTTATTAGCCGGCGGATTTTGCTATGTGAAATTCCGTCCCAGGCTGACTTTGGCTTAATACGTGGCTGGGCTTATTAGCCGTGGGCTTAATAACCGGCGACTACTGTATATGGTATGCGAGAGCATTAGGCAAGGCTTCTGGTCGAACACATTCATCTGACGCGAACAGGAGTACGCACACCACGCTCTAACGATGGAAGCGAGCACGCTTTTGAAACCTCAGCCAAAATACACCTTGGTCCCAGAAATCGTCCCTTCTTCTTCGCTCTCCTCTTCTGGGGATGTTGAAAGAAATATAGTATATAGTAGTTATTTAAGTGTTTTTACGCGCAGAAGTGCATTACCGACAAAGACAAGGGACACTAGAATGGCCGTTTCTGGCTTATTAGCCGTCGTCAGCCAGTCATACCCAACCCCAAGTGATGTCCCACGCGGGCCCTGAATCCGCGTGCCTGTTAATTAGAAGTTCATCTATCTAACCACAGGATCGTTGTCTTGAGGGTTTTTGATCGGGAATATACTGGGCCAAGTAGGTGCCCACCGATCGGGTACAGGACACACTCGTCCCGCCTGATGCCTTTAGAGCTCACTCTCACAAGACAGCTAATAATATAGGCAGAAAAGCGGCGCAACATTGAGTCGCGTGTGAGTATTTGTTAGACACAGCATAGTCTGCGCTGTTCCAACTAGCGAGGAAATGCTTTCCTCACAGCAGCCTTTGGGAAGGAGGGGTTGGGGGGACGGAGTGGAACCCACTATCATTTTCACTTCTACTCGCCTACCCGAACCAAGAACCGTGTTCAAAGGACATAACTGTCCCACCCCAACCCCGATGCCACGCAACGCTCTCAATGAAGGGGTTTTCTGCTGACGCTCCTGTGCTCCTCCTTGCTGTCTGTTCTCCGGGGCACTGGCTGCCATTTGGTATTCTGCGCGTGTGTGTCCCCGCTCGCCGTCTTTGATGTGTGCGTGTGCGCTGCTGTTGTAGCGCGTCGCGTAACTCCTGGCCGACGCATTCTTGAAAGAAGCAAAAAGTAGGTGTGGTTTCAAGCGCACAGCGACTTGTGTAAGGTATGCGGATGCCACCTACCTTGCTGCCCCCCGCCCAAATAGGCGCTAGCAGACGAAAACAGCTGCTGCCTCATCCAGAGCCTACCCCGCCTTCCCCCTGCGGTTATTTCTGCTCTTTCCTAGGAGCTGCCGATGCATGTGCCGTTGGCCAATCGTCTTAATTGGGCGCAACGGGTTGAATGTGATCCGTGCTGCAATGCGTAAGCGTGTTCCCCGATCACTGTTAAAATATCGTTTAAAACCGACAAGCCAATGCGTCCGCCGCAGGTTTGAACTTCTGGGATTGAGCATGGCTAGCTGATGACAGCTAATAGGCCAGGAAAGGCCATTCCAGTCTCTTTTGTCTCCTTATTGTGATCAAGGGGTATGAGCCCCATCGTCACCTCTGACAAATGCTGGCGTCAGTGTTAGTACCAGTACTACTATACTTCTTGTTGAGATTGAGAGTCACTTCTGACGAATAATTCAGCCAGAAATAGTACCAGCAATACTATCGTTCAGCTTCACCCCTAGCTAGTTGTATTAAAAATAGCAGTAGAAGTACCAGTAGCTTGATAGTTACTGAAAGTTAGTGAGGGAAAAGAGTGTGGTAGTACCAGCGCGAACGACTACTGTCACTTAAGACTGAGTAGGCGGTGTTCTGGCCTACATTGGTGAAAGCGGCCACTGCCGGGTCCCGTTTAGTCTTCTTGACTCCGGGCGAAGGTAAGGTGTGCGGTTGGTGCTAAGTACGCCCACTAGCTCTATAATCTACCACCTGAGGCTGTCACCCTCTGTACTAACCTGTTAGTGCGCTTGGTGGATTTCATCGAAGTCGATAGTCGAACACACACAAACTGCTCTTTCCTATGAGCTGCCGGTGCATGTGCTGTTGGCCGGTCGGCTAAATTGGATCGAAGATCCGATTGGGATGGCCTGCGTGGCCGTGGGAATGGGACTGCCCGCAAGGCACCTGGATTTGCGTCAAATTCCGGGACACTTAGGTTTTGGTTTTTACGATGACCTGGTCGTACTTTGTAATGCCCGTTTGTTACTACAGCCAACGCTTGACCGAATCACCGACTTCGCTGCCATTGTTGGTCTTTTGCTTAATGCACGCAAGGCAAAGTTTTTGACTGCGCATCTGGGCACAGTGCAACCACTGGTTATCAGTGGTCAGCCCATCGGAGAAGTCAGCTGCCTCCGTTATTTGGGTTCGAGTATGCTAGCCGACGGACAGGCCAAAGAAAAAATCAGGAACCGAATCGCGCAGGTTTTAGGCTGCTAGCCAGACCACCCTGGTCTCGCGTAAACCTCAGCTTGCGTACCAAGCTGTTGATATGCAGAGCATCCATCAGATTGATGTTAGTATATGCTTGCAGAGCATGGCCATTCAGAATAACAGACAATCGATCGCTCGAAGTCTATGACCTTTGGTGTCTTTGATGCCTCTTAAGCGTCTTCTGCCAGGATCGACTTTCCAATATTGAGCTATATCGCAGGCGTTTCCAATTATCAAACCTGTCATCACACATTTAGCATCGACGATTGCAATGGCTTGGCCATGTCCTGCGTATGCCGTCGGCAGACCTCTGCAGCATGGTCGGGAATACCTGTCGTAGTGCAAACTGGAAATACCGACATGGCGGTCAACTGCAAACGTGGCTCAGTACGGTCAAGTCAGACATCGAACGCATGGGAAGCGTAATTGTTTACGACTTTCGACAAGCACCGTGTTGACATTTGCAAGGTGCTCACTTTCAACCGCCGCCAGTGGGCAGCCGCTATCCGTGACATCTATGAAGCCGATTCATACGACAAGAGAAGCTAATCGAAGCAAGCACGGGTCAGGGTTAGGGTTACATTTGGGGTTAGGGACAGGATTTGATTAGGGGTTAAGGTTTGCGTCCGTACGAAGTGTAGGACTAAGGTTTAGGGTATGGTTCAGATTTAGGTTACAGTTTAACTGTGTATTAGGATTAGCGTCAAGGAATATTTGCCCTTTCTTGAACTTCGCAAGGCCACCTGGTTTAAGTGGAGGGGTGGGGGAGAGGAAGCCTGTTCCCATCCCCACGTCCTGTTTAAGCGACCATAAGTCATCCTTACCCCAGATGGTCCTGATTATAAGTCTGCCTAACCACAAATCGCGAAGCCCAGGTGATCTTCACGGTTTCCAGACTGCTTTCAGTTTACGCTGTGTACGAAACTATTTTTTCCTTGTACGCATTTGGTAGTAAGTTATATCTCCAACTTTTTATCTTAAAGAAGGGGTATGTTTTGGTTCTAAAACAGTGTGTGTTAATGGCGTTTTTTCAGGCCGAAAAATACTTCTTTATAGAGCACTGTATCTGCTGTTTATGAAATGTACAGCAAATTCCTCATCAATTGGAAAAGTTGGTGAATATATTTGATATTTCACCTATGTTAATAAACATATGGATATTTGTCTGTCTGGTTTTTCTTACACATATATTTTACAGCACGTAGATTTTTAGTTTACTAGGAGCAAATGGAGGTTAATGGACCAGTAGCAGTCATCTATGGTCTGTTGCCGTCCCTTGGCTTCACCTAGACAAAAATAACTGCTGGCGCCTTCAAGCAATCGTTTGGTTGCGTACTTGCTGCCGCCAACTGGGCCCGAGCGTAGCGTACAAAATTTCTTCAGACCTAAACGCGGCAGCCGACCAGATGTTATAGTATGCGGTAGGTTGGGCCGCTCTTAGTCGCACCAGACACCGCGCCCGATCTCATTTTCAGCGTGTCTGTCTCGGATTTGTCACTGGTGCGTGTTGTGGGGGGGGGGGGGTTGGAAATGATTTCGCCCGAGCCTAATATAACTACCCTCTCCCCCGTAGATCCGGCTCTCAGTAGCCTCAGCCTATCGGAACCCTGGGCAAATCGCGACTTGGCAGGCTGCCAGCTGGATGGTCAATCCTTGTCCGGACTAGGAACCAAATTGGAATAGGTCTCTATATTTATAGGGCTGTTGTGACATCTCTCTCTCTCTCTCGCACCCCTCTTTAAGCTCCCATTCGACAAAGTCTCTTCCTCGTATATTTGTAGACAGCAGTAATTTTCGCGGCAGGCGTTAACATGGCTTGATTTCATGTCAACCACCGCTTTCACGCCCATCTCCAGTCGCATTCGTGCCTCATCTTGCAATGTTTCGAAAATGTTCTATCAAACAGAACTGCGCGAGTGACCTTCGCTTTCTCCTCCTCCTCCTCCTCGTCCTGGCTAAGCCAGGACGCTGTTGTCCGCAATGCCAGCATAGTGGTCACTTAAAGCAGGCAAACTGTCATTGTCTCAACTACCAACTCGAGGCAAACCCATCCGTAACGATAAAGTCATTAACTGTCTGTCTGTGCAGTTGTAACATCCTGTCACGTTGGGGTCCATTTTAAGGTGGTGTCACGATGCCCTAAAGTACTCTTTTTTGTGATTTTTGCCCCCGTTCCTCCGCTTTATTTGCTCTTTCCAGCTCCTCTACGACCAGTCCGTTCAACTGCGTGCGCGTGCACTGAAAGGCCTCTCCATCCTGGTGGACATTTCACCCGACTGCATCCAGTCTCTGCACCCGAGGCGGAGCTCCCCAGGACTGGCGCAGGCGGAATCGTCCACTGGTCTGCTGCCCCCGGAACTGGCGCGCGTCATTCCCGCCCGCCTACTCGACAGCTCGCCTGCCGTGAGGGAGGCTGCGGTGGAGTTGGTGGGCCGTCTGGTCGCCACCAACCCGGACCTCTTCATGCCCATCTACTATGCACCCCTCGAGGCTCGGGTGTTGGATATGTGCGTGAGTGTCCGCAAACGTGCCGTACGCAGCCTACAGACCCTCATCTACGACAGTGTCACTCCGTCTACCTCCTCCGCGAAACTGTGCATGTCGAACAAACAGTTGGTGGATATCTGTGTCGTTCTTCTTCGACGCCTCGTACACGACGACGAAAGTGTTAAGGTGGGTGTGCGTGTGTGTGTCAGCTACTCCAAATTTACGCTTTCTCTCCCCCCCCCTCCACACCCTTGAGCACCTCAGATTCACCTTTCTTGAGGGCACTTTAGTGACTCTTATGTGTGCCATTTACCTCATTTCCATGAGTATTCCGCATCCTCCGTTGTCTGTCAATACCATTGAATGTTTATTTCTGGCTACAGAAGTGTGCTTTATCAGACGTTCGCACGGCCGGGATATTCCGTCGTTGGTTGGTTGGTAGCCCTTGTTGGAGCAGGGGTCCCCACTGGAGTCCAAACTGGGTGTTGTTGAGAGATGGAGAAAAGCCAAGACCCCGACTAGCTTGATTCAAAATTCCGCGGGCGTGAGGTGGATGCCTAGCCGGGAACTGCAGGTGAACAGATGCTGACAGTCATGCGGAGAAGCGCCGCAGTCGGATGTGGACGGATCGAGCCGATTTTGGTCCTGGCGAAGGACCATTGAGTAGCCACTGCGTAGTTGAGCCAGAGTACAGCGACTGACCCTCGGAAGGCGTTGTTCTGAGGCCGCAATCGGCTGTATACTCCTGGCTACAGACCTGTGCTTTCTCAGACGTTCGCATGGCGGGAATATTCCGTCGTTGCACTCTGTGGTTCATCGCCAACTGAAGCGAACCCGATATCTCGGTTGTGGAATGTTTGCGTCTTGTTCTACTTACTTGAAGTAATTGTAGCTAATCCTCCTCATACTTATCAACAAGAACTAAACAGTATTATCATCCCCATCAATCAGCAACTTTTGTCACGAGGTTAAGAAGGTACCTCTATACTCCGTTGATGAACGTGGACCGACTGCTAACGGAACTCTCTTGTCCCGGTCTGCTTTGGGCCTCATTTCTCCGGCCCTGACAGTACCCGCAGACTGGCCGTTATGGCTGCTCTCAGGAGGCCCAAACCAGACCGGGACAAGAGATTTCCGTTAGCGGTCGATGAACGTTCATCAACGAGTGTTTATACCTCCTGACCTAAACTGGCAAGACAACTAGCTCGTGTCTCAATGGTTAGAGTGTTAAACTCTGATCGAAAAGGTCGAGAGTTCCAGCCTCGGATTGTGCACTATTTGGTGGCTGGTTATGACTGGTTGGTGGCGGCTAATGACCCAGAAATGGCCATTTCAGTCTTTCTTGTCTTTACCAGCAATGCTATTTACTTAGTTACTTTTATCATTCACTCTGGCTTGATTCTGAAAGCTGAAATGTGGTCTAGTCCCACCTTGGGCCAGTGGTCGGGTTCAGTTTCTCTCAGTTACTGCTCTTAGCTGGCTTTTAGCACGTTTCGTGTAGCTTCTTGGGCCAATTTTTGGTGATTGCAAAAGGTCAAATCGCATATGGCTGAAACTTGTTGACTGTCGTCAGTGGAGGTCTTGTGTCACTCACATTGCGATTTCTGACTTTTTCGCCTTCAGGAGTTGACCTTAGTACATGCACTGAAATGCCGGTCCCAATCGGTCATCGGTCTTTTTCTGACAAGAATTCTGTATCTCCTTACAGAAGCTAGTTTTGGACACCTTCCAAACACTATGGTTCACGCCATTGGGCACTGAGACCGATGGTTCCCTCACTATCAAGGACAAAAAGGTGCTCAGCGAGCGTATATCCTGGCTCTGTGAGGTGATGTCGAACTTCCGAAGTCGTGGCTTCCACGTTATGGAGGATTTTATGAAAACCGTAGGTTTTGATTTGTGATAAACATTTATGTTTCGTTATTTATGCATTGTTGTCCGCTTTTACTTTTGCGGTGAATTGGGCGCTGTAGTCCTGTCGAACAAGGTGTTAAGGCTATTGATTTAACCCGAGCAGCTGCGATCTTCCAGGCCCAGTTTCTTAGGATATGGGAGGGAGAAGTCTTGGGAAGGCCAGAGTACTAGGAACAATGTATTGTGTACACAAGAGTTAGGAGGAAGTTGCCTCTCGGTCTGGCATGGCATTTAACCGTGAGGGCCGTGTGAGAGCGCGGCGTCGTCAGAGCGGCCAACGACGCTGCCTGCTGCATGCGTCCTTCTCGGGACGGAATCCCAAGTGTCACAAGGCGGCAGCCACCGCTTTGAGGTCTTGCGTGTGTCGGCCTTTGATTGGTTGCACCGCACGAGATTAAGCCGCAGTGTGGGCGCAGGCGAGACTGGGCGTGTTAGTAAGTCGCTCAGGCCATTGAACGAGAGCCGGACAGGGTGACTGCGGCTTTGGCATGATGGGTCAGCAATCACGGGTTTCAGCAGTGGCTAACGCCCACTACAGTCCCATCAATCATATTTCTCTATCAAGCTGGACTGTATCGTGAACTTTGGTCCTTTTGCAGGCACTTTGCTACGTCAACGTTCACGGGAGTAGTCGGAATAGAATTTGGCGACTACTAACTCCCTACGTAATCCATTTCCATTTTTTAAAGCTCTTAAAAGTCAGCAGGCACCAACTTTCCTAGAGCTACTTTTTCGATGCCGTCAGTTTTTTCGCCTTGATTTTAGTTCATTGTTGTTATTTAACCACCCTAGTAAGTATCCGCCGCTTGCTTACCTCGTTAGAACATAGTTGAGTGCTAAGATTTGTCCTAGAAGCATTATTCATTTTTCCAGTATTTGCTGAGGCCACACAGGCAAGCCTGGGAAACCTTTCAACTTGGTTGAATCACTATGGGGGAATTTTGGGCATAACTTCTCTGGGCAATTTTTTCTAGCCCCCTCCCCCCTTTTTTCATGTAGTCTCATCGAATTCCTTAGAAGAAAGGCCTTTGAGAAGCAACTCGGAATAGTGCTTGGTTCTTAACCGATTCCTCCTGCATCTTGGTATCCTCCCTAATGTCCGCGCCTGTCAACTTACTGTTGATGCTATTGGCTAACTCGGCCAAGAGCCTCGGCCACGTCCTCACGCACAAACCAGTGTAACTGTTGCCCCGTTCTTACTGGTGATCTCTCCATAGGGCTGATATGTGAGTGATGGATGGCTCTTCTGTGCGCCGCACGGTGACTGGATATGTCGTGACAGTGTAAAGTCCAGGGATGGCGGGTATTTTGACGATTGTACTACTGAATGTTGAGTAGTTGACTGGTGGTCGGAGAGTCAAGCTGCAGTGTCTTCTCCTGGACGTGACCACTGGCACTCTCAGACTTGTGAGCCGTCATTTCCTTTTGTGTGATGATATCCTGATGTTTTTGTTCGAGGGCCAGGTCATCTATATGTCTTCTTTTCCTGAGGCCGTTTCCGCGGTCGGACTTGCAACCTCGCCCCGCCTTTGTTCGAAGCACGTCCCGACGAGCACACCCCCGACAAACATGCAGGCTAGCATTTGTCATTCATGTAGTTAAGGATGCGTTTCTGTTGTCCGCTTGCATTTTGTGAATGGAAGGATGTTGCTTCTGATGAGAACACTGTTTTTTGCACAGGCCCTCAGCGCCAGTGGCCTGCTCAGTGATGCTTAAGAACGCCTAAGGTGGCGTGGTCCGTGTCCTCGCCGAGACGCTAACGAACATCGCAGGTCATTCTGTCGCTAGTAATTTTCGTTGTAGGAGTCTTCTTCTGTCAATATAAGTGTTTTATTTCTCCTGGCAGAGTAGGAGTTGGTAAGCGATTTCATGGAAAAAAATTACAACCTCCTGATGAGGTCCTTTCTCTCGTGACGGAGATGACTGCAGCATCACGACGGTCTTTCTTGTTACTGCCGCCGCAGTTGGAAATGTAACCTACGCCAACTTCATTCAGCCATCCTTATTTCCGAAAATGAGTTTTGCTGAGTTTGGCGACGTCCACATGAAAGGAGCTCTTTCTCCCGGACCCAGACTAGTCTTGCTCCTCGTCCAGTTTCGATCGGCCATGGTCTTATCTAAAGAGAAAGAGGCATAAGGATGAGGATGGTTCTTTTTCCTGATAGAAACGAACAGACAAGTCCCAGAAAGCAGTTTAGAAGCAGAAAATGCGATTGCTAGAACAAATAAAGTTCTTGTTCCAACAATGGTATCTTCTACTTCGGACCAGGGTTGTTCTTTAGTCTAGTGTTTCCTCAGCATGTTTGGCGTTCATTCAACCGGTCATTGTAGTGTCATCAACGCTGAATTTCTTCGGTTTGCATCCTCAACAAATAATACTCAAAATTAATAAATTAGTGTTGGCTTGTCACCCGCCCACCCTCCGCAGCGTCTAAGGTTAAATAGAGCGTTTCATTGAGAAGCCTGTGCTACACAGTCCCATCCCGTTCCGAAACGTATTACAGCCTCACTTCTTCGCACAAAATATCACCTTTTTGTTGCTCCATTTTTTTTCTATCAATGTCTCAAACAAAGTTTCTTAAATTTTTCCTTTCAGATTCTGAATATGGAAACCCTAGAAAAACCCAATCTTGTTGACAAGGCTTGCGAGCAGATTGTCCATCACTTGGCCTCAGTTGTACAGACGGTCCTTGGTAAGATATCGTTATACCCTAGCTTTTTTATTTTCTTTTGCCTTTCACAAATAATTCCTGTTCTCTCCTGGTGGCGATATTGACACATGGTCGAAATGCAAGGCAGGCTGGCAGGGGTGAACATCTGTTTGAAGCGGCAGGTGTTCAATAATATTTTTATCGATTTTTTTGCCTTGCATGTCAATAAATCGATTGGATTATCAGCGATTTGAGCTCAGTTAGGATGACGTGGCATCAGCCACTGTCAGGCGCCTTAGCATGTGGTCTTTCGCCCACCTGTCGACGCAAATTAGAGCTATATCTTTCAGCGCTTACACTTGCCGTATTTTACGGGGGCAATTCGGGGGTAAATGCAGGCAGCCGTCCCCATCTGGCAAAAAAACGCGCGCGTTACGCATTTTCAGAGTGACTTTTGCACAAAAAACTGGGCGTTTGCCACTCAAATCCAGATATTTAAGGCATTGTCAGCCCGCAAACTGTGGCCTTGCATAGCCAGGATTTGGGTGGACAGAATACCCTCTTCGCCCAATGTCACCGTGTGCAGATAGATGTCGGGCATTTTTTTCTTAGCAAACACCTTTAAAACATAGTAGTTTGGTCAGGCGGAGATAGGGTGTGATAGTTTATCCAAATTGTATGTAAAAGGCGAGGTCTGTGTTTGTTGACAATGGTGCACATTTTATCCACTCGGAGGCACCAAATTACTTTTTCATCATCTTCATTGGCCATGCTGGTTCAGGTTTACATTACAAACGACCCCTATAATGCATTTCAGAATTTCAAAGGGTTGTAGACTTTTCTGTACTACGCATTACTTAAACTCAGTTGAGCATTTATCAAGTTGGCGCTTTATAATTCCTTCAGAGATCATTGAGCGAACATCGAGTGTAGTCTTCTAGACTGGGCTGACCAGTGCTCTTCTATTTCATACGCATAAGACTTTCCCACACCACACCACGATATCGATCACGTTCTACCTCAACATACAGGCATCTTGTCTTCGATGTTCAGTCGATCAACGCCATCGTTATGGGTTCGCCTTATCATTGAGATTCTCAGGTTTCCCATGCGTGCCCCGTGTTTCTGACAAACAGCAACCGTCTCCTTGTCTCCTGCCTCTAGTCGTCATTCGCAATGTTGGTATTTTAGTCCTTTTGTGATGTGTATTGTACTGTCTATATACGTTTGAATTTTTAGTTAATTGCCCTCATTGTCGATTTAAATTTTATTTGACTCAGTTGTGGAAAACTCGGTGAGCTCTGTGGGATTCGCACTCATGTCAGCACGCGTCAGTACGCCTCGTAGTCTTCTGATGGTTTCCATATTGTTTGTTTAGGAACTCCTGCTTGAACACTCAGCTTACTGTATCTGAATTCGTGGATTCCATAAGTCACAGTAGGCTGGACATTTACTTTGACCCAAGTCTGACTAAACTCAAAGCTCCTTGTGGGACCTCGTAGTTGAGGTGACTAGAGTGTTGGCTGTACTAAAGCCTCCTTTTTGCTGAAGTAGGTTAGAATTCCATGGCGGTTGCCGAGTTTTTCACAGGTAGGTCAAATGAATTCTTTAAAGCTCTCAACCCCACTGCTGATTTAAAATTCGTTGGGACCTATGGTTACGCGTTAAGGTTCGTTTGATAACCCACTAGCAAAGTCGCCATTTCGAACCATTGTGAGATTTTTTTTCTCTGAGACGCTCTGAGACCAAGAGTGTTCGTTTGTTTCTTCTAGGAGAGGCAGGGGAAAGAAGTTTGACCGCTATGGGGAAGCCCATGCTTATTGCAGATCAGTTTCTGTCCCTTGCAATAATCTTGAGCTTCCTTGCCTTCCCCTGCCCTTCTACTGCACATTCCTTAGCGTGCTGGCGTCACGTCTCCCGACAGTGAGGGGGGAGAGAGGACGGTTGTCGGCTTTTTGCGCACTTTCGTTCGCTCTCTCTTCTCTTCACCACTCTCCCAAAAACCGTGGCCGATCTAGTGGGAAGGTAGATATTCTTACATAAGACCCCGGTTTGTCACGGATTTTCCCACTTCTATGTGTGGACATGTGTGTGTGTGCATATGCCCAGAGTGGCATGCACACGAATGATGTGACCGTTACCACCCTCTCTCTCTCGCTTTCCGCGCGTCGCTCGGCCGTCTCTTGATTTCCCCCGGGGATTTGGCAGGTTTTTTAGAGCGGTTGCGACGATAGCGGAGATACGATGCTACGATGGTGATGACGAAGAATGCACCTGTTCTCGAAGGGCAGCCTTTCTCGTGCCTCGTCTCCTTCACCATCCCTTTTGATGTAGCCTGTAGGTTGTGCATTGAACGCACCTAAAGCAAGTGCAACTAAAAGTCGAATAAAACATCAGCAGCCTTCATATCCATAATTCTGGTTACCGACCTGCATAGGTTATCTTCGGGGGCCGGTCTCAGACATTCCTTTGATATCTTGCCGGACGCTTTTCCACATATTTTCACTTCATGGCGTGGCACTGGGCACACCTCCTAACCCCAGACCGGCATGAAGATTCGTACTCCAGAAGTAAGCTTTATTTGAAGGTGCGTCTCTGAGCCCATAGTTTTATTTTTCCGACTTTTCAGGGAAACGAGCAACGCGCCCGTTTATTGCCTACTTACCCGAATCGATCTAGCACCTCATATATTTGACTACCAGGCGTCTTTAGTCTGTTATGCATCCGAAGTCCTGACGGAAATTTATCTTCGATAGATAGTATTGCCGGCAATGACAAGGAAAACTGGAATGGCCATTTCCGGCTTATTAGCCGTCGTCAGCCAGTCGTACCCAGCCCCAAGTGTTCACCGCCCGAGGCTCGAACTCACGGCGTTTTTGGTCAGAATTCTCACGCTCTAACAGTTGAGTCGCGAGCTGGTTGTCTTGCCAGTTTATGTCAGGAGGTATTGCCACTGATTGATATCGACCGCTATCGAAAATCACTTGTTCAGCTCTGCTTTGGGCCTCATTTATCGGGCTCTGGTAGCAGCCGAAGCGGCTGGTAGTCCAGACAGATAGTATTACCGACTAAGGCAAGAGAGACTTGAATGGCCCTTTCTGGCCTATTAGCCGTCGTCAGCCAGTCATAACCACGTCCGAAGTGGTGCACCTCCTGAGGCTCCAACTGTTTAAGTCTGCTAGCCATTGTGCTCGAGCACGAAGGCTAGTAGTCTCCGGCAGAGTTCGATCCTCGGGTGGGGCACCCCCTGGGGCTGGGCATGACAGGCTGAGGAGGGATAATAGGCCAGAAAGGGCCATTCAAGCCTCCCTTGCCTTAGCCGGCCGCTTCGGCTGCTATCAGGGCCCCATAAATGAGGCCCAAGA
>JAYGXS010000005.1:26130251-26141085 GCA_036362985.1 Ligula intestinalis
CGCGGTTCGTAGACGCGTCTGCTGTGGTTCCCTCTTTTTGTCCTGTTTACGATGATTGCGGCGTTTGGGGGGCGGGGGTTCCGCTGCGCAATGCACTTCATCATCGGCGCGTATAAAGCCGGCGCGTAGTTCGTTTTCGTTACCCACCCACGCTGGCTGCCCTTGGCGGTGTCCCCAAACAGTTCACTCTTCGAATGCTGCCATAAAACCAGTGCTTTTCAAAGAAGATTCAGTGTGCGCAGTAGTAACATATAATAATTTTTATTTGTAAAGCACATCTTCGGCGCCGTCGTCGTTGTCGTGTCTTCGCGGGGTTTCTTCATTATCTCCACATACATGACTCAGCGGGTTTTGGTATTTTCAACGTGGTGTGTGTGTGTGTGTGTGTGTCGTAGCCCATTATTGGATCACAAAGCCCGTTTATCTTTGCTGCGCAAACGACTGCCGCCCTCAAGGCATCACCGTAACTGGAAAATGGGGGATCTCGGCACTACTGTAAACGCTCCCCCATTTTACATTACCACTGATGTGCATAATCCCTGTCGCCGCCACCAGCTCAACCTGACTCTTGGGTAAAAACTTTCGTTTAGCCTCAAGTGCTTGTTCTGGCTTAATATCTCCATGCTCAGTGATATGAGGTTGGCCTAGGTTGGCCATCCCGGGTGTGACATAGACCGATAGCGGAGGTTATCCAGTTCCTCTGCCTTATTGATCGCTTCTAGCACCCGTCTTGACCCCTTATGTCGGCGGTCCCAGTTTAAACCCAAATTGTCCTTTAGCCTTACGATCTCAATGGATTTGAGTTGTTGACGCGCATTTTTATTCGAAATCACTACTTTCAGTCTCGCCAGCTCATCCTGGACTCACCCATGATGTGGTGTGGGATTGGTTTGTGCTATCATCTCAGCCGGGCCATATCTGCGAGTGTCACTTTTTACGAGCCTGAATCATCTGTCTCATCTCAGAGGAACTGGCCCAAGCGGCTAGCTGACGGGATCACGTGAACCAGAAACTGTCATCTCTTTCCCAAAGTGTTGCAGTCAAGGTTCCGTTGAAGATGGGATCGATTAAGCCTTGCACGCTTCCAGTTTACTGTGTGTGTTTGTCGTAGCCAATTGTTGGATCAGGAGTCCCCGCCGGAATCCAAAGTGGTAGTAGTTGGAAGACAGAGAAAAGCCGCGAACTCGACCAGCTTGAGCCAGAGGTCTGCGGGGATGAATTGAATGCCTGGCCGGGAACTGCAGGCGAGCAGATGCCGACAGTCATGCGGGAAAAGGCCGCAGTCGGGCGTGGATCATTCGGGCCTGGATCGGTCGAGCCGGTGTTGGTACAGGCCAAGAACCATTGAGTAACCACTGCGTATTTGAGCCAGAGTACAGCGACTGACCCTCGGGAATTGCTGTTCTGAGACCGAACTCAGTGGTGAATAGCCGCGCAGTGTACTGTCGTTCATGGTGATAGCAAACTTGAGTTTGAAGAAGTTTTAACCATAACCTGCATTCTGGTCTATCCCTAGTCTCTTTGAGGCAGCTCCTTTCAAAACTAACTGTTCAAAAACCTGTTTCTCATTTTATTCTTAGAATTTCTCCTGTATTATCTAGTGGTTCCAGAGCTTGAGAGAGCGAGAAAGATGGAATGCTTACTAAAGTATTAAGATTTTCCCACAACAATATTCCACACAATGTGGTCCATGTCGCGTCGCCTAACTGTCTTAATCGACGCCCTCGTAGTGATATTATTCGCCAACGGAGCCACAACGTTCTTGTTTGTGGATTCCGACTGCCCTTTCTTCATGCCGGTCTGAAAATCCTGTGAATATAGCGCCATGTTTTGGTTGCGCGGCTCTCCCCACCCGGACGCCCGTATCGTGTTCACAAAGAGATGGCATGCGGGCTAATACTCCTACTGTATTGAGTTTTATCCGCATTTTCGAAGCTCTTCTTATAGATACTGCCCCCCCGCCACCTTTTATGCGAGTCTGTTCCAAGCCTCACTCATTAAAATTAAGCCCTGACAGCAACCGCCAGCTTCCAGTTGCTTCTCTGTACCACCCTTACACTGATCCCCCTACTTTCTGTCGCTTCTTCTTCCTCATTCCACACTGTCCCCTTATTGTCAGTCTTGAATTTGCATGTTCCGTCCATCCCCCGGCAGTTTCGTCTAATTTACTCATGATCTTCCCCACTTAGAACTGCTGATAAATGAACGTCGACGGTCTGTGCACCGAGCAGCCAAAGCGGCGCGATCAGATGCCTCCTCAGCGGGATGCCTAAAAATGTCCCCGAGTTCGTTTGCGATGGCGACGTCCTCTGCTGCTGGTACGGCGGGCTTCTCGGTTGTTGTGCCGCCGCAACTGCGTCCGTCAATCCTTCGTGCTCTCTACACGGTGGGCCTGATCTGCAAGCACTTCTCCCTTGAGGATCTGGCAACAACTGCCTTTAATCTCGCCAACGACCCCTCCGCTCCCGTTCGCTCATCTGTTAATTTGGGGGTTCTGACGCAGCAGGTGAGTGTCACTTTTTGCCTCCTGTCCGATCTTGGTTGTGTTGTTGCTCTCTGGGTTTGCGCGTGTGTGTGTGTGTGTGTATTTTGTGTGTATGTGGCACAAAGGGGATGAAATCACGCCAGCCAGGGCGATACGCGGATAGCCTACTAGCGTGTGCGGTCGGTCTAACGCTTGAGACCAGACGCACTTTATAACTACGATGATGTGCACCGACAGTCGTGGCTTCCAGGGCTACCAACTGCTGGGATTGGTGTAGGCGGGACGTTCCTATTTCCGTGTCCGGCTGAGAGCCGTCCTTACTAAACTGTATATCTTATTATTAGAAGTAAATTTCCTTATTGTTGCCGTATACCGTTACCACATCTTTTTGATTTCGATGGCTTTATGACTGGCAGCTAGCAAATTAGTAAGGTGAGCACTTTTCGGAGTAGATAGTCACATTTACTCTGAGCCATTGCAGTCCAACGAAATGTATGCGGTGACCGTACCGTTGAAATTATCTAGTTTCAGAGTTCGCTATAGTCGAGTGCAGACATCCGCCCCCAACGGAGGTAAGTCCCGACCGTGTAAGCATAGCTGAGAGAGGCGGAGTGGGCGGTGTGTGGTTATATTTCAGATTTTGAAAAAAACGGGAGACGCCCATACAGTTCACTGCTATATTCGATTGCCTTTAGACAGGATTTAAACGCTCAGGCTGAAAATGCGTTCGCTTAAGCGTAGTCGTGCCTGCAAACGGAAGTTTTTATTACTGAATACAGCTAATGGGCTGAATCTCATAGATAATTGCAGCATTCCACGCGGAGCCGAATTTACCTATTATCTGCCTGCGGTCTTTTACGTAGCGAGAGAGGACGTGGACAGTTTGCCTAAGTCAGGAATGGAAATAAGGACATCTTTGACCTTAGTTGCCTCCGAAAGTTCCACCAGAGTTGGGTGACTGGTATGGAATTATGCCAGATGTCCGGGTCCTGACAAGAACTGGCGTGCTCATGATGTCCCGTCTTCCAAACGGAGTATTAACACTTTAAGGATGACGGCAGTCAAGATCATGAGCCCAGACTTGTGGTCCAGGCTCAAGGTATGTGCCTGGACGCTGACATGTGCCGTTCTAGCTTTGCGTCGTAAATTATGCTGTGTGAAGGACTACCTGGTGCTTAATTACAAAAGACCCGAAGGAGTGGGAACGTGTTCATGCCCTTACCGGTCTTTGAGTAATTGCCTTCTGTTCTTTCTAGTAGCGATGCAATTTGCCTTGTGATGTGAGCGTTGACAAGCAACTAGCGATAATTATCTGCATTATATAGTAGCTGGCTGGCTGGTAGACAGGGCTCGGCGCGTTTTAGCAGGCATGCAGTACAGAAATCGAAATGCTGGACTTGTGTACGCCGAGGTAAGGGGCACAGACTGGAAGGTTTCTGGTTTTCAGTGTGCCAGAACCGTTGCGTATGCTACTTTCTTGAAGCCTTTCAAAGAGTGCCCTCACTGTGGCTGCTGTGTATATCGGGCACTTTTGTCCGCTAGACTTCTGTATTTTTGTTTATGAAGTAGGCGACGAAATACTGTGTACGCACTACTACACCCCTCTTAAGCTTGCCTTCCTACACATTTCCCTCCTTGTCTATCCATCAGACTCGGCCGGGGGTAAGTGTTATTCTTGTTGCTGGTGTGTGTGTGTGTGTGTGTGGTTCTTACCTATCTTACCTTTCTAGCTCTCTGGGCGATTTTTTCGAGCCTTCCTTGTGTGCGTTTTTTACGCCTCCTCAGTTGCTAGCGTTGCAATTTGCTACAAACTGCTCATCAACCTCCCATCTTCCCGAATCTGCCCTGTTCCGCGTGCTTTATCTTATATTCGCTTTTTGAGCCCCCTATAAGGCCTTTTTGCCCAATGGTGTGTGCATCATACAGAATCTACAGTAAAAGAAATTAGGAGGGGGTTAGCAGATTCGAATGATTAAATTGGCCAGAAGGCTCTGCCTATGTCCAGGTTCGATTTCTGTCCGGGTATCTTAACAGTAGTCTCATGCCCAGATGTGTTTACGACCGGCTTCTAATAACTTCGGTGCTAGTGAGACGGGCCGTATTTAAACACGACTCCTCCTCCTCCTCCTCCACTTCCTGCTTTGTAAATGGCATCAGAAGGATAACCAACATGACACCGGACTGCTTCAGACGGCGGAGACCAAATGAGCCTCTCGACGAAGAGTGGAACGCGGGGCAAAATTTAAGAACACATTCTGAAAACCGTCTAGCTCGGCTTCATCCGAAAGCTACAACCTAGTGTACAGCGTGCCATTGAAGAAATTGTCGCAGGGCTAAATGCAGATTTTAGTGCAGTGGTATAGTTGCTACGAAGCCTGTCAGAATTCTCGCTGCAGTGAATTTCATCGGTCTGACGATGATGGCGATAGTTGGAACGACTAATCTCATCCAACCCAGAATAGTTTAATCTCTCATAGCTTACAGACCAAGAAAATGATTCCCAAAATGCTCACTCGAGTTATTGGTGGAACCTGGGGGCAGACAAGGACCGGGTACATTTCATTATTTAATGGCAAAGAGCAGACCAGCACCAAAAAAGTCAAAGTTCACAAGTGTTATTTTTGTCGCTGGTGTGTGTGTTTTGATCGCAGCGAAAAAGTTCTTCCATTCATTGCGATCCGCATAGCCTTAGATTTCCTCACCCTTATGAGCCATCCAAGCGTTCTGCATTTCCCGCAGCCGCTGCTGTACAAGGCGGCGACTTTGGTAGTAGGCTGCTTTCGTGGCGTCGGTGGGGCGATCGGCGTATTGGTTACGTAGGCGATTCTTCTCAGAGATGAGAGTAGTGATGGCTGCATCGTTTTCATCGAACCAGTCTTGCTGTGGGCGGGGCGCAGGCCCTAGGATGCGTTTGGCAGTGGATTGCACAACATCCCGTAGATGACACCATCGAGTCTCCACGGAGGGGTTCTCTTCTGCGACTGGGAGGTTATTCAGCTGTTGGGTCAACTCGTTGCTGAAACGCAAACGGTTGGCAGGCAAGTGTAACAGAGCAATATTCAACTTACCTGGGGGTCGCTTACCTCGAGTTCTCCTGCGTGGTTGGGGACGTATCAGCATCTTGGAGATGATGAGACGATGATCGGCATCACCATCGGCACCCGGCATTGCTTTTGTCACCAGCACGTCTTGCTGGTCGCGTCGCCGCACGAGGACATAATCCAGAAGATGCCACTGACGAGACCTGGGGTGCATCCAGGTCGCCTTGTGCTGCAGCAATTGGCTGAAGTAGGTGTTGGTCAGTATGAAACAGTGCACCGCGCAGGTTCGAAGGAGGAAGAGGCCATTGTCATTGAGTCCGCGGAGGCCGTGGGGTCCGAGCACTCCGCTCTAGGCGGCGTGGTCTGTGCCGACGCCGGCATTGAAGTCACCAAGGACTATCAACTTGTCCGCCTTCGGCACAGAGGCCAGGAGGGCGTGCAGATCCTCGTAGAACTTGTTCTTTGTCTCCTCAGAGCTGGTCATCGGAGGAGCGTAGACACTAACGATGGTGGCGAATTTGCCACCCCAGAGAGGCAGGCTGAGGCTCATCAGGCGTTCGTTGAAGCCCTGCGGCGTGCAGGGTAGTCGTCCCACGATGTCCTTCCGGAGGGCAAAGGCGACGCCGGCTTCGCGTCCCTCTGCCGTCAGACGGCCCACAAGGAAGAAGGTGTAGCTGGCACCCACCTCTTTTATGGAACCTTCGCTGGAGAAGCGGGTTTCACTGAGTGTGGCGGTGTCCACCTTGAAGCGCGCCAGTTCCCGGGCGATTAGCGCTGTTCTCCGTTCCGGTCGGATGCTCCTCAGGTTATCTTAAAGGGAACGAACATTCCAAGCGCCGAAGGTGATAGGACTTACCTGAGCTCCCTGAGCTGTCGTCCTGTGAGCTCTGGGAGCTGTCCTGCGGGAAGGAAACGGGTTAGTGGGAGGGTGGGGAAGAGAGAGGTTTTGATTTGCGTTTGTAGTGTTTCGACCGCGTGTATGCAGTCTGACAGCCACGGTCAGCTGGCAGCTGTCGTGACCCAGCGTGTTCGGAATCATCTTTTATAGGACCATTAACTCTCTCGCGAGGGGTGGCAGCGCTACTCCTCAATAGGACTGCCTGTCACATGTAACTGCTGCCGAACTGCACCATGGGTCACGAGTGTTCTGGGTGCCGAACGACCACTCGGTTACGAGCCGCCTACAACTTTGCTGTCGCGCCGCCATAGAACTTTAAGACCGTGGGGGGAAGGTATTTGGGGAGTAGGGGGAGGGAGCAGCAGTACCTGCCTTAGTAGCAGTAGCGGTGAAGGCGACAGTCTCCATTTATGCTTCTACGCATTCTAGTGTTGTGACATCTGATTGCTGATCGAGGCGGGGAGCCGGGGGGTGGCCGCCAGGCAAAGCTTAGCTACGGGGAGCTACAAGTGAGAGCTGGATGCCAGCCAGGGACGCTAGGCGTAGCCACCACCTACGCGATGAAGATGCTGCGATCTCCCATGACCTTCACGTTCAGCTACCAGCTGAACACCCCATACCCCCCCCCACACACACGACAGTTCCGCCGTTGATTTCGACGATGGGCACCACGCGCTCCAACAAGCCGCAGCAAACGTTGAAGCAAGCCGCAACATACACAGAGGCGAGCTGAGCAAGCAACACGAAAGCGACAGCAAGCCGGAGCAACGCAGAGAACTGGCACGAGAGAAAACAGGAGTGTAGGCATACTCGCGCCGTATCTACTCACTCGTTCGCCACTCCTACCTCCGTGTCCGGTGTAAGGACAAAGTCAATAAGACCGGGGATGAGGTAGGGTGTAGATGGCTGGCGCGGTAATCACTCAACACGCGCACACTTGCATCAGCCATCTCGCTAGGTATACTCTCGACTGCGCGGGAGCGCAATAAAGGCCACATTAAGAGGGAGCCATTGCAGCCTGACTCTCAGTCCTCCCTCTCCTCCCATACGCACACACAAACACTCGCGTACAGGAGAAGCAGCACCGTAGGTGGCCCGAGTTTTCTCGTCAGTTAGCAGACTCTCCAAGCCACGGCTTTCAGCGCACCGTGATAGATTCAGACGCATTCAGGTTTATAATAGTGAGGTTGGAAACGCGCCGAGGTCGACCTCACTCTCTCCCCCACCACATAGTGACCTTCTAGCTTTTCGGGCACCTTCAGTGGGGCTTTAAGCCCAGTGGGACCGCGAGCGCAGTCACCAACAGGGAATCAGAAGTGAGCGAAAGTGCCAGCGCCTTCCAGGCCGCAGGGACCGTGGTTGGCTGAAGACTGGCATTGCATGTGCATACAGACCATTGGATCTCAGAAGGGTGGGAGCAGCCCTGCATGAAACCTGGGCCAACACCCTCCAGAGAGGGGTAACCAGTCAGTCAACGACTGAAAGGCACTACCCATGCTCCGTTGCCGGTCGGCGTCCGTGGGCGAGGCTGAAAGGAGAGCAAGAGACAACTGGTGAACTTTGCAATTGTCGGCCTGCAGAAGAAGAAGAAGGAGAAGAAGAAACGAAGAGGAAGAGGATAAAGAAGCAGGGACGAACTAGAAGAGTAGAACGAGATAGGAAGAAGAGAATGAAAGAGGGAGATAGGGAGTGGAGGCGTGGGGGGGGGGGGAAACGCAGACAGGCCGAGAGAGAGGGGAGGAAATCAAGCATAGAAAGGAACAATGAGAGCAAAATCTCAGCTTACCTTGCAGCAGAGAATCTTCAGTAACTACTGAGGCTGACGTTTGTGCTAAAGACAGAACTGTTGGTGCCGCTATTATGAGTATAAGTGCGGTAATGGAGCGAGTAATATAACTATATTATGTTAGAAGTGCGATAAAGAGAGGCAATGGAATAGGCAGTAAGCCTAGTGTTAATTGGACTGATGCGGCCGACGTAGAGAAGTTCGAAGTTAATAATATTTTCAGTGCGCATGCACTCTAAGGACGCTTTAGCACGATTCAGTCTAGGTGGCGTTGCCCCCTGAAGGAGGGTACCATGAGTCACTATGTTTAGCGACGCTACCCCCCTATCTCATAAACCCATGGCGCGAGCTAGCGATGCAACTGCATAAAATCGATTATCTGATTTTCCATGCCGTCTTATGAGAGGCGAGCCGTCGAAGACGTCCGGCGGCGTGCTTATTTGCCTGGGATTTGATAGCAAGCGGCTGCACTTAACGCGAGTTGCCAATGCTAAGTTGGCGGCGCAGTTGAGTACGTAAAGGAGAGTACTTCAGAAAACGACACGGTACCCAATACGGTTATTGCCAAGAGTCCGACAAACATGTCCTGTGAGAAGCGATACTGCCACTAAACCAAGCTTATTAATTCTAGACCGGAGCTATTATGGGGTAGTAAAAGGCAAGACAGTATTCGACAAATTCAGCAAGAACGGCCTCCACTTACCTGAGGGAGGAGGCACTCACCTGGGTTCCCGACAAACTTGATGACGCAATCGTGAAGCGAGGCGACTAGTGAGTGTGGCTGGGGCTGGTGGTGGGGATGTGTGAGGTGCTGGGTGTGCCGACATCACGGTCAGTGCCTCTGTCGTGAATGCGCATGTGACCTAGTAGGCCCATGCGATGAGCGAATGATCGGGGGCAGTGTGGGCAGTGAAGGCGGCGGTCTCGTCTGTGTGTTGGTGCTCCAGGCACTAGTTCACCACTAGTTCACGATGTATTTGCATGTGACCGACAAGGCCGATGCGTGAGGTGAGTGTGCGATTGCAGTGAGGGCATAACAGGCCCTCAGAGCTGGTGGGGGGTTCAGGTGTGTGAGTTGTTGCGGGCAGTGATGTGTCGGAAGGGGTGGAGGAAGTTGACGGTGGGTTGAAGTCGGTGGATGAAGGAAACGAGGCATCTCTCCCGTCGGTGATTGCCGTAGAGGTGGAGGGCAGAGAAGGATCTGGTGGAGTGTTTGGTGCCGTTGACGTGGATGCTGTCGGAGGAGGGTTGCATGGCTTCCGGAAGCGACCGACCAAGCCAATGCGTGCACGGAAGGTGCGTTGTCGGCGCGGGCACGTTGGGAGGGGTTGGGTGTTGGCAGTGTGCATCCGTGGTTTGTGAGACTTGCGTGCCGTCCGTTTTGCCTTGGCGGCGGCAATCCAACTGGCTTCGTAGATTGCGGCGCCCGTTTTTATTGCTCTTCGCAACACAGATCGGTCCTGTGCTAGCTCCTCCCAGTTCGTCATGTTGATTTGGAGACGCCTCAGGGAGTTCTTCGGGGTATCCTTGTAACGTCTGTTCTGTCCTCCTGTGCGACGAGTGCCGACGGCGACATCGCCATAGAACAGTCGCTTGGGTAGCCGTTCATCGGTCATACGTACCACGTGACCGCTCCAGCGCAGTTGTATCTGCCTGAGCATGGCCTGGATGCTGAGAACTCCCGTTCTCTCCAGGATTTCTGTGTCCGGAATCCCCTCCTGCCACTTCACCTTCAATATGCGACGTAGGTAGCTGATGTGAAAGTGGTTCAGCTTCCGCGCTTGGCTAGCATAGACAGTCCATGTCTCCGCTCCGTACAAGAGTGTTGACAGCACAACAGCCTTGTACATCTTCAATTTCGTTGACCATTGAAGACCATGACCATTCCATACGGAGGCTTGGAGCCGACCGAAGGCTTGGCTGGCTTTGGAGATTCTGCGGGCAACCTCGTCAGCTATTTTAGTGTTGCGGGAAAGCGTACTGCCGAGGTAAGTGAAGTTGTCCACGTTCTGCAGTTCGGCTCCGTTGACGTTGATTCGTGCGGGGTTGAGGTCAACACCTGGCGGTGGTTGATGCATAACCACCGTCTCGTCCGTGTTGATGGTGAGGCCAAAGTTTTGGCAACCTTCTGCAAAGAGGTCCATGCTCCTTTGCATATTTGCTTCGGTGGTGGTGTTGAGAGCGCAGTCGTCCGCAAACAGCAGATCATGAACTGTGGTTGTGGAGACGCGCGTGGGGGCCTGCATCCGACGAATGTTGAGGAGGTTTCCGTCCGTTCTGTAGTTGATGGAGATTCCGGGACGCTCGTTACGGTAAGCGTCCATCAGCATGGCAGAGAACATGAGACTGAAGAGGGTGGGTGCGAGGACGCAGCCCTGTTTCACTCCATTGGTCACTGCGAAGGCTTCAGACAGCGTTCCGTAGTCCGTGACGCGCGGCATCATCCCATCATGGAGTTGTCGAACCATGTGAGTGAAGTGTTCCGGACAGCCAAACTTCTGCATAACCTTCCGAATTCCGGGCCGGTTCACCGTGTCGAAGGCTTTTTTCAGATCTGCGAACGTAGTGTAGAGGTGAGTCCGCATCTCTTGACATTTCTCCTGCAGCTGACGCGCGGCAAATAT
>JAYGXS010000005.1:26156230-26248380 GCA_036362985.1 Ligula intestinalis
CGCTGCACCAAGGTCCTCAAGGCTCTAGCAGGCACATCCTGGGGCTGCGCGAAAGAGACTCCGTCGACTGCTTTCAAGGTGCTGGCCAAGCCGCACCTCACTTATGCGGCATCAATCTGGTCTCCTACGATGAGCTCTTCCAGCCTCCGCCGCCTCCAGTCAGCACAGAACGCTGCCCTCCGCACGATCACGGGTTGCTATAAAATGTCGCCTATAGATCATATCTTCATGCGGAGGCTTCTGTTCTACCGGTCGCCCATCACAACACTCCTTAGCCAGCAGTTCTGGTGGAGTTGTTCGCAACCCGGCCATCCCAATCATCACCGGTGCACCGCTCCCGAGCCCTGCCGCAACGTCCGGCCGTCTATTCGAGCACTCCACAAGGAAGCTGTTGCCTCGTCTCTCGCGGATCTACCTGTTGATAGCTCTGCCACCAAGACAGGCTTCCAGCGTCTCCACCAGAGATTCGTTGTCGAGGAGAAACGAGGTTACCGTCCCCCGGTCCTTTTGGGTGGCTATCCACTTCCGATTGCGGCCTCGGAACGACATCTCCCGAGGGTCACTCGCTGTACCGGGCACAGCTACGCAGTGGCTACTGCATGCTCCTTCGCCAGTACCAGCACCGGCTCGACCCATCCATACCCGACTGCTGTCCCGACTGCGGCGTCTCGCCGCATGACTGCCGTCATCTGTTCGCCTGCAGTTCTCGGCCAGGCACCCACGTCACTGCCGCGGACCTGTGGCTCAAGGCGGTCGAGGTCGCGGCTTTTCTCCGTCTCCCAACTACTCCCAGATTGGATTCCGGCGGGGATTTCTGATCCAACTATGGGCTACGACACACACACACACACGATGAGAGTCCGGTGGGGATTCCTGATCCAGCAATGGGCTAAAACACACACACACACGATGAGAGAGAGAGGATACACTGCTTTCGATTGGATATCGGTCCTTACAACGGGTCGTACTGCAAAGGCGTTAGAACAAACCAGGAGGGGAAGGGGGGTTCAGCTTGGTTCACTACAGGTGCTATTCAGGGTACACAGTCTGCATGAGACCGTTGCTGTGCATAAGAGGGACGTAGGGTGATGAAATGCTCAGACGTATACCTTACTTTCACTGAAAACGAGGCAATCGCCCAACTGTATCTCTGGAATCGGCCATTCCAGGAGATATGCTTAGCTGTAAACATAACAGAAGAAGTATGCCGAAGTGATAAAGATGTCAGTCGAAACGTGCGCATAAAGTTTGAGGGTAAAACCAGGGAAAAAGCCAGTCTTCAGACATAATCGACGCGTCTCATTTGCCGTAAAAGTAGCTGTTGACGAAGAACTGGAGCGTTTGCAGCAGAATGGCATTATCTGCCTCACAAACTATTCAGCGTCGGTAGCTTCGTCGTGGTCGTAATGAAGCTTAACCGCAGATTAAGGTAGTGCGTAGACTACTCGATAGGGTCGAACGACGCATTAGAAGACTACCATTACCATTTGTTAGCTGTGAACCATATTTTTATAACCCCCACCATCACTACAACAACCTCTTGGTGCATATGACGGACTTCATCGAAATCAGTGGTCGAAGAATCATCACCATCGGTGAGGCGGAGAGAGAGCGAAGGGTTTCGGTTGATGCAACGAGCCAGTCTGCCTCACTGTACACTATTTCACGCGTTCGTCGCTTGTGGCAGTTGCGTTGCTTTGTCCGACCGGGGAAAGGAGCAGACATCACGGCTAAGGGTTGCACCGACCTGACCACTTGCTGATTCTCATGACTGACTGACCGCGACTGCCAGTTCCTCCCCCCCCCCCCCTCCTCGTCCACATCAGCTGCTCTTCCTTCATCGTCCTTAATTGTTAGACAAAAAATCTTTCCTTTTGGCCTCTTTGCCGTTGCGAACATTCTGCCGCAGAATTCGCTAAAAAAGAGTTCCGTTTGGGACTTGTTTGAACATCCACTTGCGTCGCTGCGAGTTGCCCGCCGCCAGACACTGCTTGATGCGTGATACAACTTGGTACAGGCGAGGTTTCCTATGTATAGCATTTGGGGCTGTGTAGGCCTATCTATGCATCCTGGCAGGACGACAGAAAGTGTGCGTAACTTGATGCTACAGTCTGCATTCAGGCTTGTTCTTCTGTCTGCCTCCAGCTGCTGGCTCCAGCCAATGCCATACGTTATTTCCACCCTCTCTCTCTCTCTCTCCTTTTTTAGACGCCCGGAGCCCCAATTCACTCTCGTGACTCCGCACGCCGCATGTACGGCCAGCCAGGTGGCGTGTATGCTAAAATGAAGTTAAACGGGGCTGAAGGCGGCAAGACTGCCACCTCCGAAGGTGGTACAGCCGACGGTGGTGGTGGTGGGATCAGGAACGACCTGGCCGAGTTGATCTACGTCAGCGACCAGTTGGCGCATTTTCCCTACAAGTACCAGGATGAGGTCTTCTACCTGGCGCGCAATGTAGACCTCCGAGTGAGTTCCCTCGGCAGCACCGTGGTTCGTGCGATGCAGGAGTGTCTCACCTCGGACTCCGATCGGCATCAGCGCAGCCACTCTGCTGTCCACTCTGAGGACTTTTACGATCGAAAGCTGACCAATCTGCTAGAGGATGCTGAGGTGGAGCTCTTCGCCGATATAAACAACCCCGCTACCTGGTCATCCGCCTCCTCAACTTCTGTCCTCGAGGGTCTCAAGCCGATGCAGCGTAAGTTGCTGGAGCGCATGAATCGTGCTGAGGTCGCTGACCTTCGAACTTCCGCCCGGTCAATCGTCATTCGGAATGCGCCCGCATGCCTTCTTCTGATGAGCATTAGGACGTATTTGAAGGAGGCTTATGATGTGACCGTTGCGTAAGTCTTATTCTGTGTTCCTCTTCCTCCTCCTCCTCCTCCTCCCTCTCATCATCATCATCGTCAACATATACGCGTAAACTATCAAATAAATAACCATTAGGGGAATCAAGGGTGCGCCCATATTCCAGTCTGACACCGAAACTACCGAATGTACTGAAGGCGAACAAATGGTCAGTATTGTTATAATGTTGTCACAAGCCTCGATATTTGCCGTCCAAGTACGCTTCATTGGAATCCCCAAAGGAGAACACAACAACCTGGGGCGCAAGAATTGAAGTCTATTTACGTACTTAGTACTTAAGGTAAACAGAGCATGTGCAGGCAGGTTCAATCGAACCAATAAGATTGTCCTAGAGGGGTAACATGTCAACTGGTTTTCCGGCTCAGCCAAGTGGCAGGGCAGAGCATAAATCTCGGCCGGCGGTTTCTGCGATCTCGTCACTTACGCGGCCTATGCCAATCGATAGTTCACCGTGGGATGAGTCATCAGAACAGCGTGATGACGAGTCTGTCAGGCTGGCTCCTAACACGAATTGCTTTTATGTCCTTTCCCCTCCCCTTCCCCGGCAAGACACGTGAATAGGACCGCTCCTTCCCCTTCTGATACAGTTGGCTGGGCACAAAATTCCAGGAAACATAAATCTTTAACCTTTAAACTTTAACCTGTATTATAACTCTTGTTTCCATGGAATTTGGCGTAAGCTGTCCTTGTTTCCCGCTAGGAGGGCAAAGCGAATTTATAAGCTGACTGGTCGCAGTGCAGCCCAGATAACTTTCCTAAGGGCGTGGCTTGTTCACGACCAACTCTACGTGCACCAAAACTGATAAAACCCACCAAAATCGTTAAAACAACGAGCCTTCAACTAAAACTACAGTAAAGTGTGATTATTCCGGGCTGGCATCCCACATGCGCCGTCTTACACTGTGGTGTAAGGTGTGGTTAGCCGTGCCCGTGATTGTTTGGTATTAAATCGGCTGAACTTCCTTCGTTAGGCGTTGTCAAGCCTGATTTATTCAACTACACTTGCGTGCTACCTAGTGATGGTGTTGGTTTATGCTCTATCGTCCGTTTGTTTAGAAAACTCCGCTCCTACTCCCCATCTGACCCGGTGAAACAGTGGGAGAAACCCATCTCCCTGTCTGCACGCTGCATACAGACAGAGGCCTACAACCGTCTCCTCGAAATCCCAGTTGCTGTGGAGCACTGCGCTCTAGACCGCACATGGCCGGTCACGTCCCTGAGCTTCCACCCTGAGGATGATAGCGTCATTGAGGCGGGAGGGGATGACTCGTCCGAAGGGAGCCGAGGACCCTCTGATCTCCTGCTTCTTCGCATCTTCCTTCTGCTTCACAGACAATTCCTTGCTTCCGAGGACGAGGGCGACCTTGATCTGCCCGTTGTGGGTCCGTCTGGTGACCTGCCTTCTGAAGCAACAACCGCACGGAAGGCGGAGTCCCTGTCTTCGTTGTCTTTTTCAAACTCCGCGGACAATTGGCCTGAAGGTGGGAGGAGCGGTTTTCGCCTTTTTTTATTTACGGTCTGAGAAAAGCCTTACTAGGCAGGCCGGGATGTCCCGACAATTTTCACCCTGATATGTTTATTTTGACACTTTTGGCTCTAACACGTACTGTGACAGCTTGCCCGTTGCAAGCTGTGACGCCCTCTCTGGTAACTGGCCCAAGAGATTATTGTTAGTGAGACAGGACTTGTAGGATCTGGGTATTGGTTGCACTCAGATCCCTACAATCACCAGATTGAATCCCGAGTTGTAGGAAAAAGATAGAAGTCCCCGGAATGAGGGTTTTACTGTGCACAGAACCATAAGTTGCTATCCCAGGCAGCAGTGACCACTGGCGAGACTAAGGCTAGTCTTGATTGTGTCCAGTCAAGCCTGAGAGAGAGAGGTGGCAACTGCTTTTATATGATTGTGAGGCAAGTTCAAGTGGTGTGCCATCGGTGTGTTGCATTTGTCTGAGGAGGTGTATTGTTTGGTGACCCCCGGCTGCATCGAACGAGGCATGATGTGTTAGAGCTTTCCTCTGGGCAGCCGTGACTATTTTGACGCGCGCGGTAAAGTCGGCCCAGGGTGTTCAGGTCTGCGAGTCAGAATGCGCTCCCTGCAACTTTGCGTGATCTTTGGGCAGTGGGCATTGAACAGGGAAGTCGGACAACTTTGTTGGCTGTCCACCACAGACTTTTACAGCATCCACTACACCCCCCCCCCCACCCTTTACCAATTTCAAGACGGCAGGAGGTGGGCTTGGGTGCATGTATTACAGGCGATCTGATCTCTCTACTCCACAAACGTACCAGGCTTATGCAAGGACGTCTCCGATCTCACGGGCTTGAGTGCCACATCAAGAAGGTGCCGTTGCAACCTGTCACTTTCAGTCACTCAGCCCCGAGAGCCTGTCAATTTTTGGCAGAATTTTAACGCCTCGGTGATTATATTCCAGCTCGTCATGTTTATTTTACTCGGAAATACGCTGAAGTGCCGTACTGGGCTCCATTGCCCGCTCTCTCTCTCTCTCTCTCTCATGGACACATAAGCACTTCGGAATTTACCAAAAGCTCTAGTACTTATTCCACTTATTGGAGAAGGGATGGTCAAGGGGATCTCTGAACGCGCGATGATTTTGATGCCCTCCGTACCGGACAAGTGCGTGCAGGCCCGGATATCTTGTGTCTTGCAAGGCTTTCTAGCATTGATGGGTTAAAACTTGTTATTAAGCAGGTGTCTGAGGGTTGCTTTCGGCCTATTTGGGCAATAACCAGTACAATTTGTTATCGTACTTCCTCGTGTTATGCGTCCTACATTGTTGTCTTTGTCGTCGGATGAAAGGCAACCTTATAACCATTTTTACAGAGTAGTTACCGCTGTCCTCTCCCTAGATGTTCAATTGTGGCATATTTTCCTTGTATTGAAATACGGACATCCCAAGATATCAAATTACGAAGACAAAGGCTTCTTTTGGAAGGTGGAAATTTTACTGCTTCAATTTTCGAGACAGGTTCCGCCGCTCGTCTTCAGACCTGAGGATAGGTGCAACAAACAATTAAAATTTTCATCATCCAGAAAAATGGATAATCATCTGGCGTGAGCACCCATTGACAGGTTTATGTCAGCCTGCGCCAGCAGGTGTTACATGCATTTAGTCACTCCGCCATGGTTGGTCGCGCGTTTTGGACTTGGCCTTGAGGTAATTATAGCTGACGTCCAAATCAATGTGCCAATTTATGCATGCTTCCAGGAATTCACGGCCTTTTCTAGTTGGATAAGTGCGAACAATCCGTGTGTTCTCCCATGTGAATTTGTGGTCGGTTTCCAGTTAGTGTGTGGTTACCTGGGATAAGTGTTCTCCTCTTCTGACCGCTGATTGATGTTGGTGCATGCGGGTTGGGGCGCATTTCCGAGTTTGGCCACAATTAAGTGCACTTTAAATGGCACATGGGATCTTATAGGCAACATTTCTTCCTTTAAGATAGCCAACCCTGTCCTTAGGGTGTACAAGCCGTGATCGTAAGGTGGTTGCGGATTGGTGTGCCACTTATACCTGGTGTCTTCTTAGTTGTCTTTCGAGAAGCTCCGATAATTTTTAACTTATGGGGGGGGGGGTTCGCCAGGTTAGTGTTTTCCATACCTGGTTGAACGTATCATTTAAAATGCCTTGTACTTTTCCTTTGGATCCTCGTCGTTTTATGCACTGAAGTACGAAATATCGTCGATATCCCTTCTTGAAGAAAAATTGAAAACGGTATTTCATTTTTTCTTGGTAACCTTCGTCATCAGAGCAGTGCGTTTAAGCTCTGATCTACGATGGTTGCCGAAAAACCGAAGGAGCGGAAGCGGAGCTAGGTTAGCCATTTTGGCCATTTGTGGTAGTAAGCCTGCCAAATCCAAGCTCGTACCCGGCAGACCTGTACTGTCCATTTGGAAGATAAGAAGCTCAGTAAAATTGGGCTGATCTGTTCGCCTGAATACGAGCTATCCATTGGGTCCCACGTATGTTGTTGTTGTACTAGCTTACTCCCTTAACCTAGTTTGCCAGCAATACATGTTATAAAATGTTTAAGAAAGATAAAGGGAAAGAGATGAAGGAATAAAGAATAAAGAGAAAGGTATAAAGTGTTTAAAAAAGATGCAGGAATTCGGCGACTTTGTCTGGGCGAAGCCATAGGTCCTCAGGCGTGAGGTCCGTAGGGTTGGCTGGGCAGTCGAAGAGGTGGCATGTTGTGTGGAAAGGCAAGAGGCAGTCAGGACAGTTGTCTGTGACGTTGTCAAAGCATGAGGTGAGACGGCTTTTGAATGAATTCAGCAGCGTGGAGAAGCCGGAACGCAGCTGGGATAGCCTGGTTCTAGCGTTTCTGGACAGGTTGGCCCTACGTTCTCTGGCCATGACGTCGGAGACCGGCGGAGGAGCGTTGAGGACTCTGTTGGGTTTATAGCTGCTGATGGCTTGCTCGACAGTTTTGGTGTGGATACGCTTAACGAGGTCCGTTATCGGTAGATTAGTGGGGTACACCGAAGCATGTGGGCCGTACGCGTCTATGGTAGACTGCTTCATGCGTCTAGCAGGTGGGGCGCGCGTTAAAAGGCTATTGCCCGGATGTTCTGGGTTATGAGACTGCGCAATGTAGATTTTTGCCTGCATGATGGAGTGAACCTTCAGAGGCAGGACTTGAGTTTCCTGATGCAGGTGATCTACATTGGTCATGCTAACACAGCCCGTGGCGATGCGGAGAGCAGCGTTCTCAACGCGTTGGACTTTCGCCCAGCTGGTATCGCTTAACAGTGGGGCAAAGATGGCTGATGCATGCTCAGTCGTTGCCTTGCCTGTTGCTCGGTATGTCGTGACTAACTTCTCAGTGTCCTGGCCCCATGAAGAACCTGCCAAGGCTTTTAGGATGTTGAGCTTGGCTTTGGCTTTGCTGGCTTGGATGTCAGCATGGCGGTGTAGAGCCAGCGTCGGGTCGAGAGTGAGGCCCAGGAGTTTAGGATATTGACATAAGGAAATGTCATCGCCCTCCACCTTAATTAGAGGATGGGATTTGTATTCTTTGGGGTCCGGAGTAAACAGAGTTACTGAGGACTTGGTCGCGGATAGCTTCAGTTGCTTATCGTCTAGGTGCCGGACTAAACTGGGGATGTAGTTATTAAAGGCATCGGCAGCCATGCGAAAGTTTGGGTGAGAGGACAGCAGGGTGATGTCATCAGCGTAAGTCACCATTTCGACTTCAGGGGGGGGATTCGGGAGGTCAGCCATGTAGATGTTGAATAGCGATGGCGAAATGACAGAACCTTGAGGAACTCCTTTCCTAGAGTTGCGGGCTTTAGATAGCGTGCCTGAGAATTCGACTCGCGTTTGTCTGCCACGGAGATAGCAGTTCAGCCATCCGCAGAGCTCGTTTGGTAGAGACGAATCCATGAGGGATGTCATCAAGGTGTCAATGTTAACCGAGTCAAAAGCTGTATTAAGGTCTAGGGCGACCATTACTGCTCTGTCCGCAGGTTTCGTTTTGTTGAAACCACATGCAATGTGGTCCGTGACACGTTGTAGGGCTGACGTCGTAGAGTGGAAGGCTCTGAAACCGTGTTGGTGCTCTTGGAGGTTGGCATGTCTATTGAGCGAGGGGAGAATAAGACGCTCAAGTATTTTCACGGCCGGGCTGAGAAGCGAGATCGGGCGGTAACTGTCAGAGACAGCGGCGTATTTACCTGCTTTGTGGCTGGGGAGGATATGAGCCATTTTCCAGATAGCTGGTATATGGCACGTGGCTAGAGACAGATTAAACAACCTGGTTAAGAATGCGACACCTCTGGGGCCTATGTGTTTTAGGTGTACCATCGTAGTGTCGTCTGGTCCAAACGCCTTAGAATTCTTAGCATGCTTAATCGCGGTTGTGGTATCATGAGCTGAGAACTGGAGCGGCATTAATAACGGTTTGCACGACCTGTGTTTGACGATCCTCGAATTCTTCGAGGATTTATGGACCGCAACCGTGGTAAATTGCACATTGAATTGGTTGGCAATGTCTCTGTCGGTCTTCTTCGGTATACCATTGAATTTGATAACCTGGTTGGGAGGAGCAGGTGCCCCTCTACCGATGGATTTGATTGTTTGCCACAACTTGCTGGTGTTGGTGCGGCTGGAGAAAGTGGCTAGCTTTTCTTGCCATATGGTCCTCTTGTGTTCATTGACCAGTCGGGAGATCTCTAAGGTCATGGCCGGTAACGACGGGTGCTGAGGGTTTTGAGCTCGGGTGACGTCACGCTCTCTTGATAAGGTGGCCGCATCGGTAGGGTATCCTGGGATGGGATGAAAGACCTTGCCCGCGGGAATGTTGTGCTTAGAGGCAGTATGCATGATGTGGTTGAAAACCGACACACCTTGGCGAACATCGGGAGGGAAAGGAGCCTGGTCAAAGAGATTCTCAGTTTCACTAAGGAAACCGGGCCAGTTGGCTTTACGTAGATTCATAAAGCACTTGCGAGCGTTACGAATTGGGGAAGCATGTGTGCTGATTGTGATAACTATCGGGAGGTGGTCAGAGCTCAGTTTGCATAGACAGTTCCATGAGGAAGATAGTAATAGGTCGCAGCTGACGATGGAAATGTCCGGGCTAGCGCAAGTACCTGAATGAGGGAGTCTCGTGGACGTTCCATCCGTGTTGAGGACCCCAAAGTTGGTGTTGTTGATCTCCTCGGCTAGTGAGGCACCTCTAGTACAGGAAAGGTTAGAGAACCATAAGTCATCGTGGGCATTGAAGTCGCCCAAGATGAGTTTCGAATCACCCGTTAGCATGTGGACTATTGATGGTCTGAAGTTGGCATCACAACTGCTTTGTGGAGGAATGTGTACGTTATGGACAGTCGGACTGGATGGTCCAATAGTAATTTGTACCTTGAGTTCTTCTAGCGGCGAGTCCGCGGATGTTGCTGCAGAGGTCAGCTCCTGGTATTTGATACTTTGGTGAACCAAAGTGACCAGTCCACCACCGGCATTACGAGTTCTGTCTCTTCGAATGACGGCGAAGCCCCGGAAACGTGGGACCTTTGACTTTGCTGACAGCTTTGACTCCTGGAGAGCAGCTATTTTTATGTCATGATCATGGAGGAGTTTAATGAGCTCATCTGTTTTACCAGAAAGGCCATTACAGTTCAGCTGCAGTATTTTGAGGTCAGAAAGTGGTGAGGCGTCTGGGACGGTCAGCGACATAAGCGGCGGCGGTGCTGAGGGTTGTTGTGAGGCAGCCTGAGTCGTGGCGGACCGCGGCATAGGTGGTGGTGGCCGTGAGGGTCCAGGAGTGTGAGCCGGCCCATTTCGTGGATGACTACAAGTTATGCACCTGTATGATGAGCCGCTGTATTAGTGGATGGAAGTGAGATCCGAGCAATTAGTGCCTCTTGCGTGGAAGTGTTGCCAGTTATTGCAAGGCCCACACAAGACACAGGCTTGGTTTGGGTAGATCCGCTTGGCGCAGGTGGAACAGAACCATCTGATGGATCCTTGAGCAGGTCCCGGATTGGGCTCGACGCCGGCAATAAGAAGAAGGATTCGGATCAACCTCGCCGGATGAGGAAGATCCATTCTCGAAAAAACGATAGAGAGATAGAAACATGTATATTGGCAAATTTTGGTATGGGGGGGGGGTAAGGGAAGTGCAGCTCTTTGCTGTAGTTCATCCGGAGATAGGTTCATATGGAGATAGGTCCGTCCGGAGGTGAGTCCATCTGAAGATGGGTCCATCCGGAGATGGGTACAGTCGGTTCCACCAACGTGAAGGCGTGCTGCTTGGGAACCGTCCCACGTATGTCGGATGAAAGGCCGTTCGCGAAGGCCTCCTTCCAAATACGCAGGCCATCGGATCAGATAAATAAGCAGTTGGAGACCATGGGACTGCAATACCCTAAGGATCGGCAGACTCTCGTGTGATAGGTCTTTTACCAGTTAATGGGGTCAAAAGACTAAGTGGTAAAGAAACCTCTGAATATTTTCCGTTATCAGGTCGCGGACCATGTCCGAACCTTGCCTAAGGTTTGAGCGAAGACGTCTCCTCTCAGCTCCAAGCTATGCCAGTACGAAGACAACAAAAACAGTCATTACGGTGTTTGGCGTCTCTGTTCAAGGTCTCCCTGCCTCAAGGTCATTTATCTCTTTCTCTCTCTCCAGCAAACTCTTCCAGACTCGCGGACCAGCAGCCGCTGCACACGGACATTCCCGTGGGACACTCGTGTGTGTCCGTATTGTCGCTGCTGCCCATGCGCCACTTGAACACGCCATGTCTCGCCAGGTGCAACAGCCACCACTAGACACACACCACGCCTCGGCTAATCAGTATATACTGACTGGACGACACTTGAGTTTACTCAACGAACCTATTAAAGCATCTGCCATGCTCTCTCTCTCTCTCTCTCTGGATACTGTAAACACCAAGCCTAGCCTCGCCCGTGGTCACTACTGTCACCCAACTACTCCCAGTTTGGATTCCGGCGGGGATTCCTGATCCAACTATGGGCTACGACACACACACTGTCTACAACAGTAATTGGGGGTCCTATGCACAATAACTTCCCTCATCAAGTTAACTTCTGTCTTACCCTACTAATCGAGGCTTGACTTGATGATGTTAGTTTTACAGTCTTCTGTTATAGCCCAGTATTTCGAACCCGACTAGTACCCAGAAGAAGGCAAGGGCCGGTTCTGATCTTAAGAGTCTTTATTCAGCAAAATACAGAGACAGCGGAGCCCTTAGCTCCTCCAATACAACCTATTTATTAGGCTCCGACCTTCTAGAATACTCATGACCCAATGGCATGCGACCGCTGTTCTGGCATGTCGCTGATCGATAGTTTGCCACGTTGTGAGTGGTCGTTACGTATGCCCTCTAATCAATAGCTCCCCACGCTGCGTGAACGGTCGTCGCGTGCGGACGCTGATTGATAATTCTGTACGCTGTGTGAGCGGTCGTTGGCGTTCGCTGTTTGCCTGTGCGCATGACTCCAGACCGTGGGCTCTGAGTTTATGGCCGCACGCGTCCCTGTAACATCTTCCCTGTGTAGGACGCAATCAATACCCTGCGCGAGCAACCGTCTTTGCATATGACCAAAAAACGACCGTTCGCACGCTACGAGTGCATCTAAAAAGATAGTTTTGCCCCGTCAATAATAACAACAATTGAGTTCGGGTGGTGTATGCGTTAGTGTCCTAGCCCTTGTTGGATCAGGAGTCCCCACCGGAATCCAAACTGAGAGTAGTTGGAAGGTGGAGAAAAGTCGAGACGTCGACCGGCTTGAGCCAAAGGTTCGCGGGAGTGAGTTGGCTGCCTGGCCGGGAACCACAGGCGAACAGATGCTGACAGTCATGCGACAGCTGTCGGGTGTGGATGGGTCGAGCCGGTGTAGGTACTGGCGAAGGAGCAGTAAGTAGTCACTGCGTGGTTGAGTGAAGGTACAGAAATTGACCCTTGGGAGTTGGAGCCCTCCCAACGCGGGTGGTCATTGAGCTTAACGTTCTACCAGGAACCAGTATTACTGTCTCCTTTGTCTTCATTGGCAATACTGATCAATCAGTCTTGGTCACTTTGTTGGTTTGACCATCGCGAGTGGGAACATCCTCCGCGTACCGCATGTAATGGGTGCAGGACGATAACAGACTCACGCGGCATCTGTAGCACTCCTTCTTCTCTTAGGACTAGCCTAATGGACAGTTACCAGGCGGTTAGCTTGCAAGCGCGAACCGCGCTCACGGCAGCCTATCGATCGACCTACGAACGGCGAACGCATAGAGGCAGTCAATCAATCAATAATTTAAAATTCAAGCCGCAGCCAGCCGCTGAGTCACAAGCCAATCGTGTCGCTACCCATGCCAGAGAAGAAGCTGCTTGCCCCGATGGACAATTGTCGTAACGGTAGCTAAAGCTGAGATGTCGCCGCTTCATTACGTCTTGTGTGAGCCCCCAAGGAAGAACACAACAAGAAAAGCATAAAACAGAAGTCTTTAAGCGTAATTGGTACAGGATATCTAGGGTAACAACGAGTGTCAAACTATGTCCATCGGACCAACCAGCTCCTGTCCTGGCATGAGTAGCGACACGATTGGCTTGTGACTCAGCGGCTGGTTGCAGCTTGAATGTTAAATTATTGATTGATTGACTGCCTCTATGCGTTCGCCGTGTCTAAGCCGATCGGTAGCCTGCCGTGAGCACGGCTCGCGCTTGCAAGCTAACTGCCTGCTAACTGTCCGTCAGGCTCATCCTAACATCTTCAACCACCTTGCTTCACCGACCAGATGATACCGCTTTTCAGCCACCCGCTTTGCTCACACTGCGACCACTTACGAAGACTCTGGTGCCGATCTTCCGCCCGGCTTTCAGTTGAAGCCCTTCCCCGCGTGTTAGATTTTAACTGGCGTTTTTTGGACGTGCTTGAAGATAGGTGTTCCGTCAGTTTCTTACTTTGCATAACACATTCCCATTTTCTCCTGTTTGGTGCTTTTCAGGTTGAAGTGCTTTATAAGAGTTGTTTTCACATTTAATCGCCTTCTGTTCCAACCTGCTCACAAATGTTTACACTCAACCGTTGTTTTTATGGCAATTGAAAGGCACTGGAAAAAGTGAACCGCTTTCAAGGTCTCATCCCGAGAAGACTGCCAAGTCTTCTTCCAATAGCAGCGCAACAGTGAAGGATAAACTGAAGGCTCCTAAGGCGCTTCACAAGGAAGCCAACTCGCGACCAGTGGCCTCTGCGTCCGATCAAACAAAGGAGGAGGGTTCAAAACTCGGAAGAGCGTCATCCGGTGTCAGGTCTGCATCACCCCTGGTAGCACCGTCCCGGAAGCCTGTTCCTTTGAAGTCCAAGCCCTTCTCGGGAATTGGCTCCGACGGCAGTTCCGCGAAAAAGCACTCTACTGGATCTCTTGAGGACAAACGAGTAAGAAAAAATGCATGTCTACTAGTTATTAATAAGTAGTATTGTATACATATAACCATGCTAATAAGGCGTAATATCTGTTTCATTTCTCTACAGGCGTCCACCAAATCTGAGCACCCATCAAAGACCTTATCAAGGGACACCGTAAAGAAGGAGCATAAGCACTTGAAACGGACACGTGTTACTTTAGACATTTCTTCCCTGTCAAGTCTGGAGTCGTCGGACTCCTCCTTATCTTTTCTCGAGGATGTGCCATCGAAAAAGATGATAAAGAAACCTAGGCCGGAACCCTCGTCGTCAGTGAAGGAAAAGTCAAAGCTTCTTAAGACAAGTCATTCTGATGCGAAAGAAGTGGTGTTGACGCATTCCATGAGCGGCAAACACACATCCGCTGATAAGTTGGCCAAGAAACATTCGCATTCTTCTACGGGAGAATCCAAAAAACTAAGTAGCCAAAACAGCGCTGGAAGGCACAACAGCCACAGCAGCAGTAAAGTGTCCCCACCATCCGCAAAAGTGCCCACGAAACCCACCAAAGAACCACTTCCCCGTCCTACAATGGATTTAGCTCCACTGCCCTCGGCTATGCAATCCAATGACAGTCGGCTAAAGGAGCGTCGAAAACACAAGCTTGGTACCGGCGGCGGCCCTAACCGCAGGCCGGGCTCTCGCCCTATCCATCCCGATGCCTCCAAAAATCCGCTGCCAGTTAAGTCCATATCCTCTATGGCAAAGAAGAACATTCCAAAGCAGTCACCGTCTGAAGCAGCGGCGAAAAGCAAGAGTCCTGCGTCCTCTTCACATCACGTTTCCTCAAAGAGTCGCCCTTTGCCGCCAGAACAGACCAAACCACCACCACCACCAGCCACTCAGGTTAGTTGTGATAATTTCGCCTGTGCTGTCTTTATACTTCCCGCTTAATCCGTCAAAAATTGCTACCTTTTCCTGATAACTCTCTTGGTATCAACAACCTTTTCAACCCTTATAGTTGCCTTTCAATGCTTCATTCTCTCTTTTCCGACTCTTTCCAAGTTTTATTCGCACCAACCTATCTACTCACTTTTTTGAAAATTGGGGTTTTATACTGCTCACATACTGCCTTAAAGCATTCTCGATTTTATTAGCTCTTACTGTCACCGTGGACCTGTCTATCGACGTATCAAACGAAATCTATTTTCAGAAGAAGAAGATTCGATCACTGGAACAAGTTTTTTTTATTTTCCTGACGTTTCGAATTCTGAGAATAAGATGACTTGATCGCTGTGACAATACTTTTATTCACCTGACGTTTCGAGATCCGTCGCGGAGTCATCAGTAAAGACAGTCAGATAGCAGTAGCAGATAGGCGTAGCTTATGCGCAAGAGTCGTCTACAGGATCTGGTGCAGTTGCGGGCAAGGCAACTATGCCGGAGATACTGGCAGACTTCCCAAGACGCGAATTGCCGAACACGTGGCAGCAGTGCGGCGAAATGATGCCAATTATTAAGTCGCGGCTCATTCGACGAGACCCGGCCACACGTTCAAATTTTATGAGGTCGAAATTCTCGCAAGAGGTGTCAATCGGCCGAGCCGAGAATTAACTGAGTCATGGTTCACGGGCCCTCAATCCATCAGCAAGTGCAGTTATTTGCCCAATCCATATTCGGTGATGAGACTCAATTTGGCCAAAGTAAGTCGTCACTTGGGGAGCGGACAGGCCACCGCGTCACTCCAAACCAACACCGGAGGGCCAGATGACCAAGCAATCATCGCGCCCGAGTCTACCACGCCTGATTAAAGTTCAGCAGGTCAGAGCCCGTGTGTTGTTCAACAAACTATAAACACACAAGAAGGCAATTAGCGTTAATTGTCTCTGTATGTTTGCAATGATGTCTGTATTCTATAAATACTGCAAACTCTTGTGCATAAGCAACCCATATCTGCTGCTGCCATCTGACTATGTCTCTGAGGACGAAGCCGCGATGGATGTCGAAGCATCAGGCGAATATGAGTATTGTCCCAGCGATCGAGTCATCTCCTCAATTACTTTCTGGGACTCGCATATTCGCTTGTATTGGCAGTTTCGGATTCTGTCGAGAATCCTTACTCAGAGATAATGGTAGGTTAGTCTGAGCCATGCGCAGTTAGGGGTGAAACATGCACAGATCGCACGGTATTTATAGTTCGTAGCGATCGTCCGTGTGCGTGCTATAATTATCAGCTCCTGTAGCCACCGCTTGGAGTCTTAATTGGTGCGGTGATGGCTTGACACTTCGCGTTCGATTCATTAACTGCCGCGACTTTCTTGTCCGTGTCGGTTGCGGGCTTGGTAATTACGCGACAATTATGCTTGCTGCCGTCAGAGTTGTTGCTGTGCCCGGCCCTTCCCATTTGACTGATTCCCTTGCTCAGGCAATGTCTCAGTACTCAGAATGGGAACGCCAACAATCGCAACGATTTGGCTTGCCCATACTGCGTACTGCGACATTGCTACAGGAGCGGATAATTATAGTACGCACTTGGATGGCTGCTACGAACTATAAATTCCGTGCAATCTATGTGTGTTTCACCCCCGTCTGCGTATGGCTCAGACTATCATACTATTGCCTATGATTGAGGATTCTCGACAGAATCCGAAACGCCAGGAAAACAAAACTCATGTTCCAGTGATCGAATCTTCTTCTTCTGGTCTGCTTCCCAGAACTCGCATATTAACCTCTATTGGAAATCTATTTTCTTGACGTTGAACCCGTATCCAGTCTAAATGTTTGATCCATTGGCTGCTTTATCGCTGTTCTTTCTAGTTTCTGAGATTATTTGGTATAACATGTGTCTGATTAAGCGAAAGGCTGACTATTTGTTTGAGTCGATCCGTCTAGTGGATTGGTTCCAAATATTTCACAGGATATGCTGGACTTCTCGGAAAAAAGACAATGCTTACTTAAGTACGGCATGCTTATTGACTTTTTAATATTCAAGTTCTTCCAATGTGTATATGTGGACTGCAGAGGCCTACAGTGTACTGTTACTGGGCCATAGTGATGCTAACACCGTACGCTGAATATCGGCACTTGAGATTTTGGCAGTTTACTAGACAACGGTTCCCTTTGGAGAGTTAGATTGCAATACCTCCCTGATTTTGCCCTAAAATTCGTGATTGCTTTCGAATACAAGCTAGGATATGTAGGGGATTTCCACATCTTCAACACACTACGTTTACTGAGTGCCCTGGTTTTGGAGTTTTTGGGCGACATCCCCCACGTCGGACCTAAATTCATATAGTTATTATCACTTCGTCGTCGCGGCAACTTCAAATGCTTGAGTGTTAGGTTCCTCCTAGAGGCAACCGTTTTCTGGTTTTTCTGGTTCCTGTAGTCCAGGCTACCACTCAGGAGGATCTGCTATCGCCCAGTGCTTTACGTAAATATACAAACTACTTTAACAAAATAAGTTTGCAGGTGGAGGCTTACGCACTAAACTCCTTCGGTCCTCATAGGAGATACCTTTTTGTATTTCGTTGACTGTATAAGGATTCTCTTCAAGCGTTACATGCTCTAGTATGTGCTAAAATAATTTGGTACTAATAAGTTAGCTGAATGTTATCTTCTTAACCATAGCTTTTTCTTCATCGGCTTAGCACCAAAAGAGTCATGATCCGCCGTCGAAAAAGCAGGCCCGACGATCGAACGGTTCGGATTCGGACGTGTCCTCAGTCTCCTCGGTGTCCACCGTCTCCACACCTTCGGACTCCTCATCTCAGTCAATTTCCGACTGAAGGCTCCCTTTTGTTCAGGCTCTTACGCATGGCCCCATGTATCCTCTGAAATCTCGCCCGATTCTGGCAAGATTGAACCGAAACCCACCAGAAATTCCACCTTTTCGTAGTTGCAGCTACGTTTTCTGCCCCATTATACACTGAGGTGTCTTCTGTGGCCCTTCTTCTTCTGTTCCAGTTCCCCGTCTTTCATTCTCCAGTCTGCAGCTCTGGATCTCCAGAACATTCCCTAACTTCGCGCCCAGATCCCTGTCCACCGGCTCTCTCTCTCTCCCTCGAAGAGGTCTATTGTCACTTTCTGTTAAGTCTACATTTGTCCTCCATATTCTGCTTCCTCTACCCCCCCACATCCCGAAGTCGTTTCACCCACCGGCTATTTTACCATCGGCCTCGTTCCAAAGGAGTTTGGCACGAAACCTGGCCCACCACACTTCCTGATCTTTCTCGCTCTCTCGGCTAATGCCTCTTCCCTAAAGTTCTTTATCCGATGTTTTGTACTTACTAATTTTGTTTTTATTGAGAAGAATACCACCGAGAAACAGAATTATGCACCGCCCATCCAGGCGGCCGCGCCCTCCAATTTGGGGCTCTCTTCCTGCTCAAAAGGCCAACTCCGGCCCCCTTCTACTTCCGCCCTTCGTTCTTTTCATCATGTTTACTGGTTGATTTGCTGTAATTTGTTGGTTTCGTTTTGTTCAGCTGAAGGCGCTAGTACCTGCCGAGTGTTGTTCGAGGGGAAGAAGAATCTCGATCATTAGATATGCGAACCTGTGTTTACAATTTGTCTGTTCCACAATTGATCAGTTCCTTCGATAATACAGTACCTGATAAACACCTTTTACATTATCTGTTTATGGACACAGCTAAATTAGTTTGGTAGGAATTCGTCGTGGGGTCGCTTGAGTGCGCACGAATCGAGCTCCGCTGTCTTACGATCACCTGGTTTTAGGGGATAGTATGAGTGGGGCATGTTAGGGAACAAATGGGTGCGCAGTAATTGGGAAAATCTAAAAAAAATTTCACAATGCCGATTAAGTTTGTTTTATTGTGCTAAAGTTTTGTTGCTAGGTCGGAGGTACTTTCTTATATCATAACTAACCACTACTGGGCCAACGGCGGGCGCGTGTAAGCTGGAGAGGGGGAGTTGGTTGTTCGCTGACTTTGAGCGAGGTCATTGAGTCACTTTTTTAATATCATCACTAAACCCCACTGTGCCGACGGCGACGCGTGTAAGTTATGAGTCAAACGAACGCTACTGAAAACTGCTAAGTAGGCGGTTATAATACATAACCACCGTCAGAAGACTCCACGACGAACTCTTACCAAATTATTTTGCTACCTGCAATACCATGATGACATAGCGAACTTGCTATGGATTAAAACCTACCAAAGGGGAATTCTGAAGGCGCTGCTCAGCGTATCTTACTGACTGTGATCAGGGCTCCGATTGACATCGTCATGGTCTCTGAGTCCGTCATCAGTAGTCATTTCGGACTTACTGACTTCTGGATGTTATTCGTGGTCCGATTCCTCTTCTCTATTGGGTGGTCAAAATGCTTTTCTGCATTCTAACTCAAACGAGAGTATAAGCATTGCCCCTCACACCCCTTTCCTGACAAGATGCGCATTCATTAGCCCTGTTTTATAGAACGTTGTGTCTTGGAAAGCAAAATTTTGTCAGCCTCCAACTGAAGCACCTTTGCCATGAAACTGGCAAATCTGTATGCAACTAAGGGCACAATAAACTCTTAGAGAATTCCTGATCATAACATACACATCTTTAATTAGTTCCCGATGAAGTCTTTCGCTAATTTTATCGTCGGGGGTTAAGTGAGTTCAACCCAGGCAACTGCGATCTTCAGGCCGTAGTTACTATGTAGACAAGAAGTCGGTAGAGGCCACAGAGGAACAGTATATTGTGTACACAAAGGAACGAAGAATAGATGAAAAGAGATTTGACTTGGAGTGCATAGAACCGGCTAGGAGAGCCAGTCGAGTCCAAGTGCTGGGTTGACAGCATTCAGGCCAGTAGACAGAGAGATAGAGCGTTAATTGGCTGGGTCGGCCTTGAAGGTTGGTTGGACAGCGTGTGGGTGGAAAGGGATATGGTTAGTAAGTCTGGCGTCTGCCACGACCTTGAGGTCTAGACGGATTGATGTCACGACAGGAAGACCAGGCGTCGGGCGGGCAGCGACCACTACAGTTTGCCTGAATAGCAGCTTCGGATATTATCTGATCTTAGCGGCTTTATCAGCCTAGCACCCTTTACAGTCCTGTATCATTTTATTTCCGACTTCATCAATGCTCGATCTGGGAGCAAAAACCATTTCAAGCTCCGTCTGGAAGTTGATCTGCATATTTCAGCTGGAATATATCTATCAGCTTCCGCGGCATAACTGCGGCGAACAAAAATCGAGAGCGAGAAGAAAGGAAATGTTTTATTTTGAAGGTAACATCCAAAAGTTTCAGCAAAAATGGCTCCATTCTCGGAGGGAAGGGATAAGGTAAGGCAAAAGGTCATAGAATATTCAAAGTTAAAGGTTAACACGATCTACACATCTGTTATGGAGATGAGTTGGCTTTTAACTTCTCTATTTCCGTTTCTTCGCACGTAAGGTAGCTTGCTAGGAATAAGAGTGCAAAGTGCTGATATGTCGATGCATATGACGGAAGCTTCGGCGCATAGTATGGGAAGACTTTACAGCCGTAAGTTCAGAGTGGAGAGGATAAGCGACCTCAGTAAGGATACAATCAGCAAATTGCTTGACCGTTTGAAAGTGTTGCTGTTTTATAATGTCAACTAAAAAAAGCATAGGAAGCCCCGACAGATGAAGAGAGCATTCGGAGGATGCGTTTAAAAATGGCCAGGTCCCTCTTAAGTAAGGCCACAAAAATAACTGAAGATCAGTAAAGAATGAGGGGAAGAGTACAGGCATCTATAAATCGCCCCTCGCGGTCGAACGCCATGCCGGACCCAGTGGCAACTTCCTCCTAACTACTGCACACAATATATTGTTCTTAAAAGTCTGGCTTCCCGAGACTTCTCTCATCACCTACGGAGCCGGGCCTGGAAGAACGCAGCCGTTAGGGTTAAAACTTTATAGCCATCTTCTGTTTCTGCATGACGCAACTGCGAGGGGTTTAGCTCAATGGTAGGTCTTCCATGTGTTTTCGAGTAGTTTGAACTGGAGTTCTTCTCCTGCCTTGTTCACGTAATGTCTCCTTTACAGTTTATCCTAAAAATACAGTGGGCAAAACCGAAGGCAGTTTATTATGTGCAAGTCATAATCTAAGAGGTTGGATCGTTTTATGAGAATAAATGGGAGATTCGCTTGCTTTTGGTACAACAGAGGATCGATTTGCCAATGCAAGCAAACATGCCAGTCCCAGGAAGTAATTGAGAACAAGACGACTCGATCGCTGGGACAATTTTTTTATTCGCCTGACGTTTTGACATCCGTCATGGATTCATCTTTAGAGCCATTAGCAGAAAACAGTAGAAGACTCGTTATGTTTAAGGTCAGAGGAGTTGGGGCTGGGGCTTGGATCAGGCGTAGGTTGTGGATTTTAAGGTTTCTGATCGTGTAAAGTGCTCTTGACTGAAAGGTTCTTATGCAGAACAGGGATATAACAGACTAGGTTTAATCGGCTGACGCTTGGTTAAAGCTGCTTTGTATGCCCAAATTAAACAGTACAGAAGTCGCCAAAGATCACGCAACATGTCGAAATATGCGAAAGATTGATACTCTTTCGCTAATCGGCATTGATTCAGGTTGTGATACTGATAACCGGGTAGCCTATTCTAAAGTTACTTCAGTTATAATAAGATGCGGGCATTTTAACGAGCTTCGTTCTGACCACTAACAAAGCGTATGTACTGTAAGAAGTAACTGCTTAGATAGTATGCGTTTTTGTCATTGATTTTGACTGCCTTTATAAATTCAACTATATTTTGTGGAAAACATGCACTAAAAATTATTCTTGGACTCGTTTGGTGGTAAATTATACCTTATTTAAATTTTATACTCAAAGAACGGTATCTTTTGGCTTTAAAAAGTTTATAATTTTGATTTTTTTACGATTGTGAGGTGTTCATTCATAAAACATCGCCTGTGTCAATTTATTAATGCTGCCTTTACTGTATAAAGAACGCACTACATCTTTTGCAACACGTTTTGAGAACTATGTGACTTCTTCCTCACACTTAAGGCGAAAGCGTACTTTTCGTTTAGCAGGATGTATACAGTGTGCAGTTTGTAAGCCTTAAATTCGCGTGTAGCAGTCAGCAGGTCTCCGAATTATTCGGCAGTTTAGTAACTTTTAGGAGGTATTAGGAGGGCGTTTATAGCTTAGTGGTTAGAGCACTGGCCTTCGGCAAAGGCCTTTTCTGATGCGTGGGTTCAAATCCCGCCAAACGCCTCGAGTTTTTTCACAATTGGCTCAACTCAAATTTTGAAGCTGTTTTAAAACCAAAAGATACTTTCTTTAAGCATACAATTAAAAGGAGACGTAATTTGCTACCAAACGAGTCCAAGAAATAATTTTTCATGCATGTTTTCCATAGGATATACTTGAATTTAGAAAAGCAGCCAAAATCAATGACAAATACGCATACTATTTAAGTAGATCCATTTTACAATACATGCATTTTGGAAGTGGTTAGAACAAAGCTCTTTAAAAATCCCGCATTCTATAGCGCCCGAAATAAGTTCAGGAGAGACTACACAACCTGCGTCAATGCCAATTAGTAAAAGAACATCAATCTTTCGCACATGTCGGCATCGTGCACGAATTCTGACACGTACTGTTGGTTTAGAATCGGATAAGGGTTAAGATCAGGACTGCAGTTTAGTTCTGCATTGGAGTTAGGATACGGTTATATGTATGCTTCCTGTAATGTATTGCAAGGCCACCTATTTTAAGTGGAGGCGGAACGTCCCTGTTACCATGGCCTGTTTAGATGGCCATACAAGCCATCCTTGTGGCAGATTGTGCCGAGACAGGGGGCCAAGGTAATGCTGAGCCTAATATTAGATATACAGTAGTTGCCGGCTATTAAGCCCACCTCGGGCCCAGACCAAATTGGGCTTAATAAGTGGTGGGCGCAATAACCGGAGCGTCCTTGTTCTTGGTTAGAAAAACGCAGGATAGGCACTATACATTATATACGTGCTGTACTATGTGTAGAGCTTGGTTATATACAAGAAAAGAATTCTGTTTGTCTGTATTTTACGTAATAACAAAAACGATTTGTGACACGTTTAAAAAAGCGGTCTAGTGTCAGTTGTTTTGAAGGAAAATTCACTCGCCAATGCTTTTGGATGTCCTTCTCCAGGCACCAGAAATCGTCGAATTTTGTGAAATCTGATGCCTGTAGACCACGTTGCACACGCAGAGAGATAAGAATCTCACTCTATCCTGTTGGAAAACAGGGCTTAATAGCTGGTGACTGGGCTTATTAGCCGGCGGATTTTGCTGTGTAAAACGCCATTCCAAGCTGATTTGGGCTTAATACGTGGCTGGGCCTATTAATCGTGGGCTTAATAACCGGCGACTAATGTATCTTTAGTGATGTTGGCGGCACTAGGGGTAAGATTAGTAATAGCAACAACAGTTTTATTCGGTAGGGTTTCCATGTGGGGTCTTCAAAAGGACCGTATGTATCATAATCGCCAACTTACAAATTTTGAGTAGGTTGAATTACCCACAAACTTCCAGTTTTATAGACGCCGGCCGTTGACCCAGTAGGGATTGGATGAAGGCATTGAACTGCAGAGGGATCCTCCGAGGGTCACCGCATACCAAGCAAAATTGCGTTTCAAATTGAATACGGGAATAATCGCTCACTTACAAATTTTAAGTAGGGTGCATTTTTTAAATCTTCAACCTTCTTTACTCATTCGCCCTCTATTCTAGTTGGGTTTAGCGGTTCTACTAGAAAGTGCACCTCAATGACCTCGCCCGAGATTAGGACATGCTCCTCCGACATACACGCGCTCGCCGTTGGTCGAGCTGGTGGTAAGCGATGATATTAAGGCCCATTTCAGTGTCCTCGCCAAAGGTTTGAGTACGCGACCCAAGGTGTCCTCTTAACTCCTTTTATTTGACAGGAATATTGCGATCTAATTTGTTACCTGACATGACCCATCCGTCCTCTTCCCTGCAATCAGATGCCCGTGAGCCTAAGGGGCGCACTTCACACGTTCTCCAGGTGCCCCACAAGGAATCCCTACCTTTTATTCATGTTAGTAATAATATTGGGGTGTTGCTAATAGTATTAGCAATAATATCAGCAGAATTTGTCATTGTTGTAGACAATACCAGCGTGGTATTAAGATAAACTTCACTGTCTGTGCATCTGATCGGAGCTCCTTGTTATCGATTTTGCTGCGTAAAGGCGTGTGGCCACATATATTACAGCAGTCGCCCTTTATTAAGCCCACCTCGGACCAAGACCAAATTGGGCTTAATAAACGGCTGGGCCTATTAACCGTGGGCTTAATAACCGGCGACTACTGTATAGTCGAAATGAGTCTAAGGTCATTTGGTGAAGGTCAAGTTTTGTGTGAAGGGCGCTAAGTTGCTTCACCAATTGCACCTTTAACTCCTGCCATCGTGGAGCTCTAAGTCCTTGAACACAGTTTTCAGACTCGCCCCTGGCGTGCGTTTCAAGCCAATCCGATTATGCTAACCAAAAATGTATGACAATGATAGCATTGCTTGAAGCAGCTTGCCATCCCGTCTAAATGCCCAGTCACTCGCCCCTCTGCACTATATCCGCGCGTTCATTTAAGTCTACATGTAGGTCTTCGGTCATATGCTGCTTCTCTGACTTGCACTGGTGCAATCCCTGCTGTTACAAATTGTACGCAGACAGTTCACCCACGAAATCCTTCTATCTCCACATTGTGGTCGCCTAGTTACTGGATGAGTCTTAAGTGACTAGCTCAACAAGAAGTGCACTTGTGAACACTTGTCGTGCCTAGCTCAAGTCGAAGTGTACTTTGGGACCGCTTGCTGCTTCCGGCCTCTGGAACAACTGATCACAGGCCGAGTTACACAGGACCTCATGTGACGACTGCTGAGCAGACATCTCTTCAGACATCGTCCGCTGGCTTGCGATCGTCTGAAAGTCAATTTTCTACTGCCTATTCTGCCATTTATTATGTACGGAACATACTCTTCCCACCACTCTGCCTTCTCACGACTTCTCTCTTCTCCTAGGGACCAGACATGGAAGATTGTAGCTGTTAAGGTCAACGCTTTTAGTCTCACCGCCCACCTCAATAAGCCCAAATGGCGTGCCTGGGCTGGCATAAGCTGGAGTTCCGATTTAACTCAAAACGTGTGCTTATTGGCTGATAGAGTAGAGATGTGGTGATTCACTACACATAGGCAATAATGCCCCAAGGTCCACTGCTGCTAACTTGAGCGCCGGCACTGAATGCGGCCTCTTGAACGACCAATCACAGATGCCGCAAAGCTGGTCTCATCAAGCGGCGAATAAGGCGCATGCACATCTAGGTCGATGCAGTCTGTTCGGCCAATAACCTTTAAGGCCGACCAGACAATGACCGTTCTCGCTGCCACTGGCATACCTGCTGCTAGCCCAACTTAAGACCCGGCTAGCCTCCTGGCTGGTCGTGCGCTCGGAAGTCAAAACTCTTCCTGCTCTAAATACACAATAAACTATTCCTACTGCTATGGCCTTCACCTACTTCTAATCTCCTAAGGAACCAGGCCTGGAAGATCGCAGTCACTAGGGTTTAACTTACTTAACCCTATGCGATACGGGCACCTAAAAACGATCGTACATAGCAGGCGTCTTTAGTATTTTGGTTATTGGCAATCGATTGACTTTAGCAGTAGAGTACTTTACTTCCGACAGCGGCGCTCGACGCTGTCGGCCATATGCGCAGAAAGGGTGGCTCGTGCGTGCATTAATTTATAGTGCCCTGCGTGGCAGTTATTGCCCTGCCTCGGGCATTACCTGCCTGACACCGATTACCGAGGTCTGACCGGCCAACCCACTTGTGAACGCTTGTTGTGACCAGCCCCAGTCGAACGCACACCTATGAACACTTGCTGCTTCCGGCCTCTGGAACTGCTAATCACAGACCAACCCACACAGGGCCTCATGTGACGACTGCCGAGCAGACATAAACTTCCTACTGCCTATTCTCTCATTTCTTCTGGAGAGAATAAACTCTTCCCTCCACTCTGACCTCCAATGACTTCTCCTCTGCTAAGGGACCGTGCCTTAAGATCGCAGTTGTGAGGAGCTATCTTACTTAACCTCCTGCGATAGTAGCTCTCGATGGAAATATATACCGAGCCGACATTACTTGAAGGCTGGCAGCGACTCTCACGCTTTCTTCTTTCGAAGTAACTCTGACCAGCAAGCGGACGACGACTCAGCAGGGTTTCGAGTGTGACCTTAGCGAGTTTTCAAAGTGCATGGCCAAATTGGTTGGAGAATGGCCTTTTCCGGGTATAACAGCAGAGCGGATCCTGCGACATTTCGTTCGTAGCATCCGACTAGGTCCACTACCTGCTCCACCGAATAGTTGGTACAGGGAACGGTGACTTTTGCTGAATCCGCCACTCTCACACGTCCCTCACTCACCTCTGCCTGGTTTTATGAAGATCGGGGGTGGAAGAATACGCAAGTGATACCTATAATACCATAACCTGGCATGTGCTGGTTGGACAAGGATAATGTGCGGAGTTAACCTACACCTACGCCACCCCTCCCCCTTGTGTACGGCATTTGTTATAGAAGTGCAATCCAAATAACGCTTGTCTTGGCCTTGTCTAGTTCCTGTGTCTGGCCAATGCATCTACCTCCGTGATCCGTTAAGGGGCAGGCCGTACACATTTACCTCTCCTGATATACCACTCCAGACCTAGTACTCTGTGGAGACCTCATACATGACTGAACATCCAGTCAGGTTCTGATGAGGTGAGATCAACTGTAGAATCAACGGCAGTGTAGGCTCACTGACAATGTCCTATCAAACTAAGTCCGGTAGTACTAAAAGCTGGAGTTTTAGGTACGGTTACCTCGTCTAGTGAGTGAGTCGGATATGAAGTAACTAGCTCCACACGATGCCAACTTGCGGACGCTTGTCGTGACTAGCTCGAGTCGAAATGTACTTTGGGAACGCTTGCAGCTTCCGGCTTCTGGAACAACCAATCAGAGGCTAATTCACATATACCTCAGTGCGGTGTTTGCCGCCAGACCTCACACCGGATTCCGCCCCATCACGGAGCGGCCGCAGGCAGCGTTGTCGGCGCCATTGACGACCCCGCGCTCGCACGGTCGGACGCCTGCCAATTCACGTCAAATCTCCTACTGTCTATCCTTCAATCTTTCTGCAGAACAAACTCTTCCTATCACTCTGGCCTTTCAAAGGCTTCTCTCTTATCTCTTCAGAAACTAAGGCTCCGTGGTTTGAATTTTAGGTCATCCAAATTTGGGTATGGCCAGCCGTTCGGTGATAGCTAACAAGGAAAAATCACCTTCCAAGTTGTTTTAATTTATCTTCGAACCACGAGGATCGCTACTCCTGGGTTTGGGCATGGCTGGCTGATGACGGCTTATAAACCAGAAGTGATAATTCTAGTCTTCATTGTCTTCCTCAGTAATGTACGCCTGCCTATAGTATAAACTAGCCATTGAGGGGCTGCTGAGCTCCAAGACACAACGGGATGAGTGAGCTGCGTAACCGATCGATGAGGGCTTATCTGCTGTGTATATCCGCCATCGAAAACCGGCTAGTAGTCTAGACAGTATTACCGGCAAAGGCAAGGCAGCGTTAGACTTCTGATCGAGCAGGTCATGAGTTCGACCCTCGGGTGATGCAGCACTTGGGGCTGGGTATGGCTAGCTGACGAGGGTTAATAAGCCAGAAAGGGCCCTTCCAGTCACTTTTCGACTGTCTGCAAAGTAGAAATGCACAGAGCGTGTACCGCCGCTAAACACCCTTCCCGCCCCCACCCACCACCACGTAAAGACAAGAACGCGAGTTGGGCGGTTGGAGATAGAATTCGCTAGGGAAGCCACAATAAAACAGAAACAAGCCCTGCGTACAACAGCATCTCGCTCTCTCATATGAAGAAAATTGTGTTTACAAAAGAAGAAGGAGGAAAGCCAGTTGCTGTTACTCCGCGACAGAAGTCTCGGCACGTGGGCGTTTCGCCTCCGAGGGCTCAGCCTCATCAGTGGACTGCTGCTGCGTGGGCGGTGCGGGGGGCGGTGCGGGGGGCGGCGCCAGTTGCTGCTGCTGCATGAGGAGTGACGTAGGGGGCGGGGGTGGGGCCATTCCCGGCATCATAGGCGGCATCATGGGATGCGGCACAAACTGGTGGCCCGGCGGCAGAGGCATTCCGGGCGTGAACATCGAGGGCGGCGGCGGCGGCATCATCAAGCCGGGCGGAGCCTTGTTCATCATCATCATCATGGTGGAGGCAGAAATGGTCGGCGGCAGGGGGGTATGCAGACCTAGGGCTGCGGCGGGTGGTGCCTGCTGCTGCTGCGGCACCTGGACACCAATTTTCTCGCGTTCGGCCTCCAACCTCTGCTCCGCCTCAAAGTGCGCCTGTACATCTGCGGGGGTGAGGTAGTCGCGAGCCCGTTGTTGAACTGTCTCAGCAGACAGAGCATGCCCATCCCAGATGACTTTATCTGACTTCTGCTGTTGCTGCTCCTCCTCAGTACCATCACTGAGGGTCTTGCCGATTTGGGTCTCCTCAGAGCCCACACCAAAAATGTCTGTTCGGCGCTTCGCGAGCTGCTTCAGACTGCTTTCAATGAGGCTACCCGTGGCGTAGACCTGATCCTGTTCGCGCTTCTCGGCAATTTCACGCTCCCGCTGTTCTGCCCACTTTGGATCCAACAGACCCCAACGAATGTGTTTCTGCGCCTGGCTGGCAGGAATAGGCTCGCCAGTGATGGGCGAAACCAGCTGGAATTGGTTGGCCATCTCCTTGACTTGGGTGGCCTTGGGATCGTAATCGTGGCGGATGAGAACTTGGTCCGAGGTTGGTGGCGCCAGCCGATTGGGCAGGGCAGGCTGTTTAAAGGTAATCTTATTGGCGCTGGGCTGTTCCTGCGACGACGACGACGGCGGTGCTTCTTCTTCGTCTGACAGTTCCATGTCGTCCTCCGTGGGCGCCTCTATGTCTGCCACCTCCTGCTCCTGCTCCTCTTCAGCGCGCTTCTGTTGGTCTCCAGACACAGACGCGGCAGACGGCGCGACCGTTGGGGGAGCGGCAGCAGCGACCGCATGTTCGCTGACCTCCCGGTGCCGTGCTTCAGCATCCGCCCGAGCGGCCTCCTCAGCGTCCAGCTCCTCCTCACCCTCATCATCGTACTCGTTCTCCTCGTCATCCAGATTGGCGGGCATGGCATCGAAGGAGCCGGGGGGCGGAGGCACGTTAGTGATTGGCTGCTTTTGTTGGGCCAAAATTTCACCCCGCTCCTCGGCGATGGCTCGTGCACCCACCTCCTCGGGAGTGGTGGGCATGGGGAAACTGCCGGTCTCGTTTGGCTGAAAGTCTACAGTCTCGACCACGACAAAGTCGTGCCAATCAATCATGGCGTAGGCGACACGTTCCTTTTCCAGTGCCTCCTCCTCACGTCGACGTATGCGTTCTTGGTATTTGTGCCACTCAACGCGGTACTTCACCTGGTCCAGCACCCGCTTGGGGTTCTTCAAGTCCTCCTCGAGGCTGGTGATTATATCGCGCGGGGGTATCAGCACCTTGGTGAATTGTTCCACCAGTTTTGTGAAATATCCAAACATGGGGTGTTGCGTGCGCAGAAAGTCAAACTGGTAGTTACGTTGCTCGCGATTCATCAGCTGAGCTAAAAACTGTTTCCCGTTGCGGGCTACAAACTGAGCAGTGAGTTTGACAATATCAATGTCAAGGGCGTTGATGGAGGGTGGATCGTAGACAAACTCAAATTCTGGCGGGGGATCTTTGGGCACAAAGATGTCCTGCATGATCTTCTGCGCGTCCTGACCCAAACGCGCAGCACTGGGCGCGGTGACCTTGAGGCCAATCGTTTCCACCGCTTTGCCCTCCGCGAAATCGCGCACCTTGTGTTGGTAGTAGGCGTGGTAGGGGTCAGAGGGGGTGAGGAAGTTGAATTTCGGGTTGTTGATTTCATTCTGTCTGATACGCGACTCAAAGTCGGGACCGTTACGCGCCACGAAACTAGCAGTCTTATCAACAATGTTCCGAACTTCTGGTGGTGGATAGATAATACCAATCTTGTGGTTTATCGGTTTGTCTGCCGGCTGGGGGTCAGCGGTTGACATTGTAACGGCAGAAACTAGAAGGCTGAAGAAAATCAAAAAGGCATAAAGTTAAGCGTTGTAGACAGTTTGAGGAGGCAAAGCACGAGAGTCAAATTTTTCACGATAACGTGAATAACCAAGGATGTGATTCCCCCTAAATGAACCTAAGGGGTCTTTACCAATTTTGTCACTTTCTCACAATCCATAGCGCTGGTCAACAGGGCGTGATATCGTTTTAGGGGTTTTACTTGGACCTGACCAAGAACTATTTTGTACTTGGTGGATTTGTTGCGAATGTAATCAACATGCTCAGATGGTGAATCTCATGTATCCGACTAAAGATTGCAATTTTAAGGCCCGTTTTTATTCTGGTGAGAGAATTCGCTGATTTGCTAAACTACAGTTAGACCATTGTTTCCGAAAAGATCCAATGTCTACCACAAAGCCAGGTGGGCGTAAGGAAAGTGGACTTGCACAGCATCTATTCCCTTATCTATCTGGGCCCAGTGTGATGACGAAGTCAAAAAGTTTGGAGACGAGAGATGGCGCAGGCGGCTAGCGAGGAACCTACACCTAGGAGTGCCACCACAACCCCTCCCCCATGTGGCATTCGTTATGGATGCGTCTCACCAATAAAACCTCTTGTGCCCTGATATAGTCCCATGTTTAACCATCGCACATACCACATGGCCCACATGGAGCACAGCACCAACTTAACACAGACTGAGAGTTGAGCCATCACATCGACCCAAGAATATATGAAGACTGATGAGCGATACCGGAGCTTTATGCGATAATGCACCTATCCCACCATTCACAGAGGAAGATATTGACGTGACACTTTCAGTAAAACTGAATACATACAGTTCCTATACAACCTTGACAGGCATGTCGCAAGTGCAATAAAACCCGTAAAAAAAACTCCCAGTCGCATAGTGGTAACTGTCAGTCGCAGGAGGAAGAATGATCTGTTCACAGCACAGTGATTAGTTTCGCACTAAGAACAAGTTAAATCCCATCATTTCGATAAAAATTTACAGAATTATCACAATCCTATGGTATCGCCGAGTCTCCGCTGAGTACAGGTTAAAAATCGCATGCAAGGTGTTGGTCAGACCTTAATTAGAAGTCTTAACCGACAGCTATTAAGCTCAAGAGTCGATCGGCATCTCAAACGGAGATACCAACGGCGCGGTCACTGTGATCAAAGTTGAGGGCGGCGTTCAGAATCAGGCCTATTTATTCTCATTTGTTTTGGAATTTAATGCTTGGAGCCCACGCAGACGGTCTTATAGCGACCAAATATAGATAATCGGAAGTATTACCGGTCAAGAATGGACGCTTCTGGTCTGAATGTCAACGCCAATCGACAATATTCCAACCCCAGACAGGGATGACCTTGGACCCTCCATATGACCAATCGCTCAAGGTTTAGACGGAGATCGTGGCCCTGAGGCAGGGATCCGGGTCCAACTTAAAATTCCACACTGAGTGAAAACAGAGTTGGGGGGTGATCTGGCTGTTGACAACAGGCAAGCCCTTTGTTGATGACGCGAACATCAGCAGATTTTAGCTACGAAATAGGCTTGTGTCGACACAGTCCGAGGCCTTGGCTCCAGGACATAACCGAACAAGCATAGATAGATGAGATCCAGATCACTCGGACTCGGTCATGTTTGTGCCTATCCTCAACGAAGAGAGTAAGAAAAAGTACAGGAACTGTTGTAGTATAAAGTTTATCCACACTGTTGCATAAATTTTTGCCAGTATCAGGCGCATCCAGGGTTCGCATGATGATTGAACCAACCAATCCGGATGTACCTATTAACACGACACATTCCAGAAGTCCATTATTGCCATCAATGGCCGACGGCTCTCTACTTTTTTGACCGGGTTGCATTGTTCAACTGCGTTCATTGTGAGCGCACTACTCGGACAACAGCGTTAGATAGTAGGCCAGGAAACATGGTCGCGGTGATCAAGGCCTGCCGTCGTTTCGAAGCTGATCGAGTTCTAGTACATAACCAGATCTCCTCAGTATGATATTTGACCCGGCGTTCACTATGGCTGCCTTTTGTCTCTTCGTTCTATGCCATTTCGACTACGGCAAATATGAGTCCAGACACCGGCTGACTAACCTGGACTATGTGGATGATATCGACCTGTTAGCCCAAAGTTATGAATACGTACGGAACGTAGTTTTTGAAAGCACGAATTCGCAAAATCAGTCGATTTATTCCGCAACGATAGAAAGATTAAACTTGTTCCAAGCCGCATCCTTGATTATGAAAAGGCACTTCTTGAGATTAACGGCCACCAGTTTGACGAAACGGGTGGTTTAACATAGCTTAGGCAAGAAGCTGCTGATGACATCGCCGCCCGAACAGATGAAACTCGCAGGGTTTTCGGTAACCTTTCAAGTAGTCATTCCATACGCTTGCGCATGCTGAGAAGTGGACGTGTAATACAACAAAACTGCCCGAAAATCATGCATCGTATTGAATAAGCCACACTTGTTGCAGCGTTTTAATGAAATTTCGAGCAATCTACGAAAGACGGCAGACATATGTTTAGCATTTTCTTCGCGGCTTGCGCTACCGGCTTAGAAGTATCATCCATTGCTCGTCCAGATGAACTAACAAAGTAAACTCAGAGCCTAGCTTAACGCAGTTTGTCAAAATATAACAGTGGATCTTTGGTTTTAGTACTTACAGACGAGAATGGGTCGATCTCTTAAGAACTGTTGTTGCGGATGGTCACGGACTGGGAGGTACGAATTACGACATTATCGAGGCCAGCTAGCACAGGCATGGTCACAGTCATGCCGAGTACTGTTAAAGTATTAATAGTCATCCTAAGGCCCATTTACTTGCATCCGAACAAGTGAATAAAAAAGTGATGTAGTTGCAGTCAGCGAAGAAGTTTATCAAAAATCCGCATTAACAATCATAGAAGCAACACCATTACTGTCTGAATTTTCAGGTAGGAAATTATTTTCAAATGGATTCGGAACATGACCCGAGCGTTCAGATGATAGAGACCATCAGGAAGTATCCGACCGATGATGATGTAGAAATTTACCCCCAACGAGCAATTAAGTAGTTGGTCATGAACGCAACCCATCAACTCTATCATATTCGGCGGTCAACTGAGATAGTCCAACTACGACCGACGCAGACTTGAAGGCGAATTTTCTTTGAAATGATCCTCCTCCAAAGTCAATCCTGGCCGGCGATATCCATAGTAGTCTTGAATCTGCTAGGGTATTTTGAAACCTAGCTTAACCGTTTTTATGAGTCGGTTGTCGAATAATTACAATAGGAAACAATCATTCGTGGTGTGGTGTGGTGCAACTATAACATTAAAACGCATTAACAGTTTGATGTAGTCAATTTAAGTCAAAGTTTAGTGGACTTAACGAAGCAGCTGGTCGGAATTGCGTGAACATAGGCAGTAAGTAGCCGACATCACTAAGGACAAGTATGAATGTTATTTTTAAACCATATCTGGATTGCTTTTGAACTTGTAATGCTTAATAATTTTGGACAAATTTTTCGTACCGATAATTTTTTTTCAAAATGGAGTACAGGAACTAAAGAAGTTACCATTGTTTAAGAAAAAGATTGTGCATCTACTATTCAGTGGACTCTATTTTTTAACAGCTCAGAAGCGGAACTAAACTAATCATAACAGGTCTCTCCATTTCTCCTATTTAGCCAGTATTTTTAAAGGCCCTATTAAGTTAGCCGAGGAAACAAGGTGGTTTGAATTGGTGCAAAGTGCATTGATGAAAATACACTGCTGTTGCCACAGATCGAAATGAGGATGGCGTTTTACCAAGTCCATGTAATTTCTTAACCATTGTCGCATGCTACGCACTAGACGAAGCACTCACTACATGATCTGGGCGGTCGAAATGTGCAGACAAGACCCTGATGCGTGGGAAGGGAAAATGAAGCGAATACTATTACATAATACAGTAAATCTGACGCATTCGAATTATTCGGGCCCTGAGAAAATGCTAACCAATGGAGTAACTCGACCCTTCTTAGGTTCAGGGATCGGAATGTGATATTTACTTCTTAATGTGATCTTCACGGCTCTTATTTAACCAGATCCAGCTTCGGGTGCAGCACAAACTGAATGGTGGTCGCTGGCACCAACTCCATTCCCGGTCGACATGATCTACAAAGGTCTGTGGAACGTAGGATAAAAAGAGTAAGAATGAAGCAGTTCGGGTTCAACATCTAGCCTACTTACTATAAGCAGTCAAGCATGCTTTATAAGTATTCCAAGGTCAAAGCATTTGTGGCTTGGAAGATCGTTGGTTAGCAAGGCCAGTGCGTTCTATTTACCCCTGGGGATCCGGCTGCAAAGGGTGCATCTTGCTGTGGATGTCAAAGCGACATGTAGGTAAAGCCAATGGTCCCTTCCGGTCTATGTGCAGATGTGTTAGCACTGTAGGTTAGTGACGTTAGTCCATCTCCATATGCCCCAACTGTTAATTGTCATCAGAACAAGTTTAGTAATAGAATAACAGATTCTGCACAACACTGCTTCAGCGTGAACGAATTCTGATGCAAACGACCGCTGTGAGATATAGACAATGGTGGCTCTCATCGGTAGCGGCGGAGAGGCTTTTGGCATCCAAAGATGAAAGATAATGCTTGAGGCGCAGCTGATCGTAACTTCTGTTTTTTTTCTGAAACAATGCTTCGACTTTCGTTGGTAGTCAAGTCCCTAAGATGCTGCTATCGGCTGTTCGACCGTAATAGACTTAAACTCTATAAAGCTACTTCGACAGGGAATATGCTTTTTTTCCTTCTCAAAGATTGGAGTAGACCTGACCAAGTATTTCTAACTGGCAGCTTGATTCGTCGTGGGAACTTATTAGGGACAAGTTCATGTGGATATTACATTTCGACAACAAAGAGGAAGGTTAACGCCTAAAATGAGTATACTCGACGCAAAAGGGAGAACATGTTTATTATCAACGAAGACTTTCAAAAAATCCAGAGAATAAATTTGGAAGTGGAAGGATCACCTATATGAATTCTAGCTATTATGCATAAAGAACGCTATTCTTAGGTTGGTTGCAAGTAGACTACATCATCCGCATGCGGAAGTCGCAAATCCAGCAAAGCCACACCTATCTGCGTAAGAATTTGCTGCTCAACAAGTAACTAAGTGACAAAAATTGGTTCGGGTGACGATCCTAAAAGGATGTAGTAACCCCTTCCTTTCGTAAAAAGGGTTATGCGAGTTAAAACCCACGTGCAAATTTGATATACAACGAAAAAATGGTTCAAAACTGCTTGAACCTCAAGAACACAATTAAAGTTCATTTTTAATGATTGACAACAACGTTAAAAAATGACAAGTTGTGAGAAATCACTGAGAGAACTAACACCAACAGCAAAAATGTGGACCAGACCTGTGGTGTTAGCACGCAAACGATTTTCGTTCGCGCCTCAAGTAGACCAACGTCCTCGAAACGCTCGCGATGAAACCAAATTATAAAGCTTGTCAGCAATCGGACCTAATTGGTCGTGTTCTGCAATAACTGTGTGGAGTTTAATTTAAACCACACACATAAACATGACACTGTGAGAACTTAAGAACATACGAGGATTCTAGTACAGGCAAAAATAGGAGGAAAAAAACTGGAGCTTTTAGAACAGTATTGTAGGTATCTGTACAATATAATCTTCCACATATATTTGCTTCACCTAAATTTCTCTGGACGTTTGTGTGTATGCACCAACAACTACACGCAACAACTTTGACGGTGGATGAGAAGCATTCGGTTTTCGCTTTAGCACGTTGTCCATTCCACGTTAATTGAAAACTTTGGCCTCAATTTGTGCCAATGATGGCCATTTATTCTATGTGGTATACTTCAATGCTCTGTCTTAGAGCCCCTGCTCTTCCTAGACCTTATCAATGGCTGTGCTGACAACCTGAGTTGCAGCGCCATCATCCTCATCTTTTCCGAGCAGATTTCTCCATGACTCCGAGAAAGGACCATCGCGAATTTAGGATATCCTCTTGAAACTATTCTCTCTGCCTCGTGTCCCCTGAGAACCTGGATGTTTCCATTTACCACCGCTGAATCAAACGAAGCCACACGGAAGTACTCAGTCTAAAATGCTGTGGTTTCGTTGACTACTAACCTACACCTATTTCTGCTCTACTAATATGTTCCTACTTCTATCTTCCTGAGCAGTTGCTTCTTTTACACACTTTTTGAACATGAAGGCCTGTTCGAATCTGTCTCCATTTTACTGTAAGAGTTGTTTTAACTGTCATAAGTTTTTGTTTTTAAGTTCACAATTACCTGCAAAACGTTGCTAAATGTTGCCCCAAAATGACAATTTCTACTGAAATTATCTCGAATTTTTTACGTCCATTTGCACATATTGTCAAATTCTTTTTTGAATTTTTATTTTTTAAAAATTAACTTTAGATAAAAAGTGGCGTACCGGTGCTGAAAAAATATAAATTCCAAATAAATTCCAAACACCAAACTCTCGAGAGTGATCAGGTCTGAGGCCCATATGCAAGCGCTTCAAGAGAGTTTCAATCGACATAGCAGCTGGTCTGTCAATTGGCTTTTGAACCTTAATGTTAGTAATTGTGCGATTTTAAAGCTCTGTACTCGATGAACCAATGAGAAGGATGATTTCTTTCAATACGTCCTCAATTAGCTACCCCTTTAAAATGTTGACAAACGGAAAGACCTCAGTTTTCTAATAAACTCCTCGATTAAAGCATCGTCACTGTGTCTAAAGGTAGCGAAAAGTGTGATTAGACGGGGTTTTGTCTATATCAACAAGCAATTCGTCACTTGGAAAACGGGCAGGCCATCGCCTCATCTTACGCCAACATTGGAGGGCCAGATGTCCGAGCAATCATCACGCCCTAGCCCACCACCCGTGATGAAAGTTCAACAGGTTAGAGCCCGTGTGCCGTCCAAAAAACTATCTATGCGCAAGAAGGTAATATGCGTTAATTTTCACTGTTTCTTTGTAGTAATGACTGTATCCTATAAATATTACAAACTCCTGTGCATGTATTACCCGTTTCTGCTATTGTTTCCTGCTCATGTGTCTGATAATGAATCCGCGACCGATGTTGACACGTCAGTCAAATAAACGTATTGTCCCAGCAAATGAGTCGTCTTCTTCTCAAGGAACTCTTCAGAAGAACGTACGGAACGTTTTTTGGTCCTACTTGAAGTATGCCATCCAGGCCTGGTGTTCGTGGTTAAGGAAGGATTATCTACAGCTGCAAGGAGTGCAGGCGAGGGCTACAAAGATGGTCAAGAATCCTGGTCATCTGCCTTATGACGACAGACTGACTGGACTTGATTTATTTCCTCTCAATTGCAGGTAACTCCACAGTGACCTCATCCAAACCAACTGAATTATCAGAGATTTTGTGTGCGCCCTAGAATTGGAAGAATTTTCTTATTGACTCGGACATATCATCCTCGGGGTAAGCCCTTTAAACTGCAGAGGTAACCGGCCCATATGGACGCTCGACGGAAGGCCTTCTCGCAGAGGGTCGTCGGAGCGCTGAATGGACTCCTTGACGAGGTGGTCCTCTCAGATACGGTCCACGCTTTTAAACGCGAATTTGGTTCGCATTTTCTGAGAAACTGTGGCAGATATAATGAACGCAGTGTCAGTAGCAGCAATTTGCAACTAGCTCACACTTATCGCTGATGTTAAGCCTAGATTTGTATTATTTTCTATTGTTAAGGTTGAAATCTTTTGCAATTCCTGGATATGAATAGGGAGCTCAAGGGCAAAAGCCCTTTTCCCTTAATAGAATGACTTAAAGTGACTTCTTCGCATCTTTCCGTAGTATTTCTACCAGAGAAATTGTGAATATTCCCGGGGCCAGTTTGTCTGTACTCCCAGAGACGCATCCATTTTCTGTGAGTATGGATCAGAAATTCTTCTTGCTGTTTTTTTTCGTACAAATGTTCTAACCACTTGCACATATGAGACCTACTTTCAGCGGAAGTGCGAAGGTGCTTACGTCTAACTGTTGGAGATTTCCATTAGTAGGCATCTCGGGCCTAAAGTAAAAAATTTATTTTTTATTATTTAAAAGACACTCGACACCTCAAGAAAATGGCAAGGAAGAGGATGGTCATCAGATGGCGACGATCAAGGTTAGAATTATTACCGCCTTCATTTTAATTTCTCACATCGACTCGATGTCAGGCCCTTCCAAGCAGCCTTTATGCGCAACAATTACAAGCTAGAGGTTCTCTTTAAAGGCATTTGTATCCTTATATTTTGATAAACATTTATTCCTTCAACGTCAAATGCCTTTGGCTCCATTTCGAATTCGGGGGTGCGTTCGAGAGCGTTATGGCGGAGCCTTATGTCAGCTTTTCGCTGCGTAATACATCGCCGCGTTTGGCTGCTTAATCCGCCTCGACATTTCGCGCAGGGTTCCACATGGCTAATAGATTTCCCACCTCCTAGGCGTCCTAATAGATTTTTGGACCTGAAAGTCTACCTCAACCAGTTATATTTCAAGGAAACCTAAGAGCTGCATTTTTCAACATCAAGGACTTAGGTTTGAGGCACACCAATAAATTAGATCTCTTATTTAACGCCGACTGAATGACGGCCAATGCAGTTCAGAAATGCGACTTTGTCTCTCATAATTTCTGTGGTCCTAAAATTAAGTTAAGACTCTATGGTATGTTTGTGCTTCCTACGCTTTAATACTACTGCCCATTCCTCGGTCTAATGAATGAATCAAGCCGTTGAATAATTGAAAATGTCCAAAGACATTTGACAAGAAATTTCGTATAGCCGACACTTTCACATACGTCCTAAGCCCATAGATGCCAGTTAACGAAAGTAAAATTTATTTGGATTAGGAGACCGGAAACAGGCCTCCGTCATCTTTCACCTAAAAAATAGCTAAAACCTCCCATATACTTCTGCCCTTACCCTCGTTAGTCGTCCTTATACTCTAAGAAATTCTGCGCTGCATATATCTCCTTCCGCATTCCCGCTTTTAACCGCTCTCTTTTCATTACTTCCGGGTATAGCTATTTTTAGCATAACAGGCCAGTTGAACAACAGTCTATTGAGTAGAAGACGACTCGATCGCTGGCATCGAGTAATCTTCTTCTCCATTATTTCCTGGGACTCCCATGCTTGCTCGTATGAGCAATTAAAAACTATTTCATGTGTCTTATACCTTACAGAATTCTGCATAACTGTAGGTTTACAGCACATGCATACGAAGAACACGTTGATGAAAGAAAAGGATACTATTGGTAGAATATAGCCACAATCAAAGCCAAGGGAGCATTCGTGTGCACAACTGAATAGAAGACTATTTTATGTTTATTCAAGCTTCCGATGTTACTGTTTGAATGATGGGCGTCAACCATAGCTGGCTAATAGCTCAAACTACCCCTTGTTAATTGTGGCGAAGGACAAAATAAGTGGGAGGAGGTGCAAAATGCCTAGCAGACTGACATGATTGAGCGTTTTACCGCTTGAAATATAATTTACTATCCTTTTTAAGAAAGAAAACCCAGTTTAAGCCTCTAAATTTCAGTGGAACAGACAAGATCAAGATCAAGTCTCCACTGGAGTCAGACTTTAAAACATTGGTGTGTTATGATGGAATTAACTGGTGTACCCAAACTCTTTGGATAGTAAAGATTTCGGATGTCAATGAAAAAGTTAAAACACGGAACACTGCGTAAATAACAACATCAATGCCCGTTGAGGAAAAACTTTAGCATTGAAAATCATTTTACTAGCCAAATATGCTTCCGGGATGGAGGACAAGTGCAAATACAACTGGAAAAACAAAAAATTGTTCATTTGATTTTTTCTCCTGGTTTTAGCGAACATCGCAAAGGAGAGCTACACCACGAAGAATCCAATGATCTGGATCCTTTGTAGTGCGCAAAGATAATGGGAATATGTAGTTTAGGTCTGTACGTCGGCGTTCCTTGTAGACCGGACAGGAGTAGGTCAAAACTGGTCGGGTGCGCTCTCCCGAGGTGACACTAATCGCAGATACGTGCACTACCGGCAGTGGAGTGTAAAGCACCTTGGCCTGTGGTTCCATGAGACGGGCGTTTTTGCGGTCCCAGCCAGCACCATCCAGAAATAGTCCGTAGATGTAGACACCTTAAACCAGAGAGGAATGTGGCAGAATTTATAGTCTCTTAGCTTTCCTGAAATCTAGCGGTGCCATTTTGTGGTAGATCTTTCTTTCGTTTACAGGTTCCGTCATTTTTTGTTCGAAAACGAAATTTTAGTAGGACAGGACGTACACACGACACTTGTTTTGTACTCTCCTGATGAGATATAGAGCATGAACCAGTCATAATATTGGGGACTTTGTTATTTCGGAGTAAAGTTATGGTGAGCGTAAGGCACGAGTTATAGTTAAGGATAGGAGTCAGTTTGAGATGTGGGTTAGGACACACGAATATTTTCTATTCCCAGAACTTAGCGCAAATCAATTTGTGTAACGTGGGGGAGGTGTTTTTCTTTCCCAAGTACTGGCATTTAACTAATTCTGACTGACAAATCTGTTTACCCTGTCTGGTTGCGACGAATGACAAATGTCTGACTGACCTCGTAAACATAAGCAAAGAGGAGTATCGTGAGTATACTTGCTGGAAATGTGCCCATTCCCACGCTAAGTTTGTCAGCATACACCTAACAGATAGATAATCTGCGCAAAAAGCGCACTCATTCCCATGATCATTCATCGCACAGAAAGGCCCGCGAGCTCACCTTATGCAGCTGTCACGAAAGCGCAATTTGACTATCGATTTTCCTTCGATCCTGATTGACCCATTGTCGCACGATTTTTCTCACTTTCCCTTTAAAGTACATGCACTCTGTGTCTGACTTGACTTGCTCCGACTTTCTGTAACGTGCTTGTCGCAGTGAACTTTCCCTCTCTCTGGCCAGCCGATCTTCTCTCGGTCTCACTCTTACAGGTTCATTGGTTCGGCATTCGACTTAGTTAGTAGTACCAGGCGCAGGTCACAACCATTTGGCGACGCAGTTTTTCACTCTAAAATGGAGGAATTGTGCGTGGACATGAAGCTGATGTTGCAACAGCAGCTGAAGCCGAGGGAAACCCTCACCACCAAGATATCCACCCCCTCCACGGGCCAATCGAGTTCTACTGGTGGCTCACAATCTGTCGATTTCATCGCCAGCAGCATCACAGAATACTTGTTCGACCCACAGGCCCAGATTAACTTTGACGTCTGGTACAAACGATATGAGGATTTATTCTCTGTCGATCTGGCTGCCCAGAAAGACGCATAGAAAGTCCAACTCCTCCTTCGCAAACTGGCTCCTGCTGAGCACGAACGCTACACTAACTTCCTTTTACCAAGAATCCAAGAGACAATTCCTTCGGGGACACACTGTAGATGTTGTCGCAGATTTTTGGTGAACAGTCTTCACTGTAAACACCCGATTCCAGTGTCTCCAGCTGTGCAAGCGGGAATCAGACAATTTCATTACGTACGCCGGCATTTTGAATCGCGGGTGTGGGCGTTTTAAACTCGGCTCTCTCATCGAAACCAATTTAAATGCCTTATCTTCATCTGCGGCCTCCAGCCCCACAAGGATGCTGACATCCAGACGCGTCTTTTGTCCCGCGTGCAACAGAGCAGATCAGTTACCCTCCAAGAACTGACTGCCGAGTGTCAAGCACCTATTAACCTCAAGCACGAGTCGGCCATGGTCAAAGGCGCTTCTACTGCTTGCTCCAATAATGCAGTCGCAACAGATAAGCCACTCTGGTAAGGTGGCCCGAGCCAGCTCCCAAGCCAGCCCCCAAGGCGAAACCCCGCCCTCTCCTTGTCCGCATTGTGGCGCGTGGAATTTCCATCGGGACTGCACGTTTCGGCAACATCGCTGCCAGAAATTTAACCAGGTGGGGCATCGTGATGCGTTTTGTCAATCTTCAACTCCTGTAGGCAAGTCCGCCCCTGCCAATTCCAATCAAAAGCGCCACTTTAACCCAGAAAGCAAGTCAAAGACAACCTCTTGGAAATTCTCTCAGTCAGTCGGCCACCTTCCAGGTTAACGCAGCTGATCACCAGAAGTTCGTTACTCTACTTCTAAACGGCCATACAGTTCGCCTACAACTGGACACCGCTTCAGATATCACAATAATCTCTGAGACTCTCTGGCAGTCCCTTGGCGCCCCCACAATGCAGCAGACTTCTCAGTCCACGACAAGTGCGTGTGCTGGCCTTGTCAAGTTTATAGGGCAACTGCAATGCTGTGTCTCCTTCCGCGACACTAACATAACTGCTACCTGCTACATTACCAAGTCCAACCTCAATCTTCTTAATCTCGACTGGATCGATCAACTTGGCTTGGTTTATTTGCCACTCCGACTTGTTTGCAGTCAAGTGCCGATTCCTGCAGTACCTGCAAACACCGCCAAGGATATTCTCCAGCGGTTTGCTTCAATGTTCCAAGACGGCCTTGGTCGTAGCACACACACGCAAGATGTGCTTCATCTTTGTCTTGGAAGTCAGCCAGTCTTCCGCCCAAAGAGACCGGTTCCATATGCAGCCCTGCCTCTTGTCGATGCTAAAATGAAGCGCCTAGAGGAACTTGGAGCCCTCACACCTGTGTTCTACTTCGCCTAGGCTGCCCCTATTGTGGTGTTCAAGGAGCCGAATGGTTTGATTCGTATCTGCGCCGATTTTTCCACCGGTCTCAACGCCGCTCTGACGCTGAACTGCTATCCACTACCGGTCCTCGTTGACGTGTTCACCCGCTGAATGGTGGCACTTGCTTTGCCAAGTTGGATCTAGGTGATGCGTACTTGCAGATCGAAGTCGCTCCAGAGTCGCGCGAATTGCTGACAATAAACACACAGCGTGGCCTGTTCCAGTACACTAGGGTGCCCTTTAGTGTCAAGAACACTCCGGCCCTGTTTCAGTAAACTATGAACGCAATGCTCTCCAGCATTCTTGGCACGGCTGATTACCTAGACGAAATAGTCATCGTGGGTCGCTCCCCTGCTGAGCTCCAAGACCGAGTGTGCGCAGTACTTGAACGCGTGCAGGAACATGGCTTCCGATTGCGGACCAAAAAGTGTCAATTCTTTTTCGAGTCCATTAAGTACCTTGGATACATCTTGGATGCCACTAGTCTTCATCCAGATCCCGAAAACATTCGTGTCATCCAGCGGATGCCTGCACCGAGGAGTTGTCACAACTTCGATTGTTTTTTGGCCCGATCAGCTACTATAGCGCCTTCCTACCATCGCTGCACGATTAACGATCCCCACTCAACCGTCTACGGCAGAAGGATGCTCCCTAATGCTGGTCTCCTCACTTTGAAAAGGCTTTTATCGAGCTGAAAACAATGCTGAGTTCAGATCTGCTGCTCACACACTATGAGCCTACAATGCCGATTGTCGTAGCTGCAGACGCCTCCAATCAGGGCGTTGGTGCCGCCATTTCGCACACTTTCCCCGAGGGGGCTGAAAAGGCGATCATGCACGCATCACAAACGTAAACCCCTGCCGAAGAGAACTATGGCCAAATCGAGATAGAAGTCCTAGCCACCATCTTTGCCTTCAAGAAGTTCCACAAGCCACTGAAAGGTCGTCATTTCACTCTGTTGACCGACCATAAACCGTTACTATCCATCTTTGGTTCGAAGAAAGGCATCTCAGTCTATTCAGCCAGCTGACTCAACGATGGGCAACCATTCTCCTCGGTTACGATTTTTATATCCGCTGCTGTCGTACTACTGACTTTGGCCAGGCTGACGCTCTTTTCCATCTCATCTGTAATCATCAAGAACCTGAGGAAGATACTGCGACTGCTGCTTTTTTGATTGAGGACGGAGTGCGCCATCAGTTGTCGGACGCCATTCGAGGCATTCCTGTAACTGCCGCAAACATACGATGCGCTACCGAACTGGATCCCGTGCTTCGACAAGCTATCTTCTATGTGCGAACCAGTTGGCCCATCTCTACTCTCACTGGTGATATTCATCAGCTCTTCGTGCGTCGAGCATCGCTCTCTGTGGTGGATTCCTGCATCAGGTTTGCAGACCGTGTGGTCATTCCTCCTTCACATCGACCTGTTGTGCTGCGCCAGTTTCATGCTGCTCATCCTAGTACCAGTCAAATAAAGTCCATCGCTTGCAGTTTTGTCTACTGGCCGGATTTGACAACGACATCAACGATCTCGTGCGGCGCTGTTCCCGTTGTCAGCAAGCTGACAAACTGCACGCTCGTCAACCGCCAGTACCATGGCAGGCCAACTCGACGGTGTCACTTATTTATTCGTGGTTGATGCTTACTCAACGTAGCCCGAGATTGCACTCCTACATCCGGGAACCACCTCTGCCACTATGACCTTCCTATGGCGTATCTTCAGCCAACACGGCCTACCGGATGTCCTGGTGTTGGAAAATGGCTCAAAATTTACCTCATCGACCTTTGAAGATTTCTGCCGCAAACACCTCATCTGCGCTCTCTGCCCTTCCATCCCCAATCCAACGGTCAGGCGGAACGCTTTGTCGACACATTCAAACGAGCCGTTTTGAAAGCTCGTGGGGAGGGGACTACGGACGAGATACTCCAGGCCTTCCTGTTCTCCTACAGGACCTCCCCTAACGCGGCGTCTCCTGGTGGTGTCTCCCCCACCGAATCCTTAATGGGCCGGAAACTTCAAACTAAGTTCTATGCGCTGCTGCCTACTAACTTGTCGTCCCCACAGACACTTCCACTTGTGGCAAGCTCTTGTGGCAAGCTCTCCGTCGGAACATTAGTCTTTGTTCGTGACTACCGAGCAGGGTTCCCAGACTGGATTGAGGGGACGATAACAGCGCACAGAGGCAGTATGCTGTTTGACGTCTCAGTCGGTGATTACACCTGGGTTCGTCACCACAATCAAATCCAATGGCGGCAGTGCTGCAACCCAACCAGACCTAAATCAGGCGTTTCACTGCCTCTCGACATCCTGATGGACACCTTTGCTATTCCAGTGGACCAGTTAGTTCCCAAACTGACTCCTGGTGCCTATTCGGATCTATCGCTTTCGGAACCAGTTCCTAGCCTCGCACCGGTAGAGCTGAAACCACTCACAACGCGCCCGACCAACCGTGCTCGCCAAAATTCGCAGCAATTACAGGTGAATCAACGCCATCGGCGGTACTGACACACTTGATGGGGTGTGCTGAGAATGTGCTCATTCCCTCAACTACTTTGTTAGCATACGCCCATTCCCATGATTATTTATCTCACAGAAAGGCCCGCGAGTTCATCTTATGCAGCTGTCACGAGAGCGCGATGTGACTACCGATTTACCTCCGATCCTGATTGACCCATTGTCGCACGATGTTTCTCACTTTCCCTTTAAAGTACATGCACCCTGTGTCTGGCTTGACTTGCTCTGACTTTCTGTAACGTGCTTGTCACAGTAAACCCTCCCTCTCTCTGGCCAGCCGATCTTCTCTCGGTCTCTCTCTTACGGGTTCCTTGGTTCGGCGTTCGACTTAGTAAGCAGTACCAGGCGCGGGTCATTACAATAATGCCAATAGTACTGTCCTGTTATAGACTACATAAGTCCTGCTCAAATGCCCTGAGGTAGCCACAGCCGTCTTTGTCCAAACTGAACACACTACCACCCGGCCAATAAAACGATATTTTGACCGTCGGTTTTGACGAAGTCCACCCTGTGTCCCATAGGAAGTTGATGCAGGGAGGGTGACTTGCGCGTGATTTAGAGTAGAATGGTAATGGAATTGTGCTGCAGCTATCACACTCTCCCCTACTCATCCACGTAGACCCAGTGTCATGACCAAGCCAAAAACAGAACACAAGAACACGGGCCATTGTACACACTATTCGCCGGGCACTGAAATACACTTTTTGACTCAAGACACTTAAACTTGCTCCTGTGAACATGCAGCAACAGCTGACACGCGTTATCATTCATCCCCTCGGAGGCATAACAAAACACCGTCAGCATACACTCTGGTCTCACCGCTTGGGAACGCAAATCACCCTTCTATGCTTCAGTTTTGATTAATATTCCTTTCGGCTTCCGCTCCAAGTGCAACCAACTTACCACATGTCCTTCCATAAAATAGCAAATAATCCTGCTCGAACCCACCACTTCTGTAACCATTTATCCATTTGGTCAATATTGGGAAATCTCCACGCACACATTTCAAATACTTTCACGTTCGATTCCTGTTGCTATTTCCCTTACCCTTTCGTATCCGTCCTTCATGTAAGAATGGCGTTATTGGAATTAATTGATTTTACATTCTCTCCTTGAGCTTGAAATTCGATTTGTTCAAAAAGGGGCAGGCCTTTTTGGCTTCTGTTCCCTTTGTTAAGGTTCGCATGGTTTCATGCTAACTTATGTTAAATCAAAAATACCGTAGCCACGCCGAATTCTGCTTTTTGGCTTATACAGGTCACCAGGAATGGTATAAAATGCAGCAGGAACTTTCCTGTCAATTTTATTGGTCGTCAATATTTGTGACTCACATAACATTAGTCTTGCATTTCTGCACAGCTGTTAAGTTTGATACAAGGCCCTCAGGCTTCGCTTCGTCCACCAGCATACCCCAAAAAACCCACCAACGGAAGTAACTTAATGAGAAAACTGTAGAAAATACTCAGATATTTACTACCAAGCTAAAAAACTGTCCTCGAGAGCGGGTAAATCCCAGCATTTGACCTAGTTCTGCACTAATCTAAATCACGCAAAAGTCATCGCTTATCTCGCCACGTGAAGTAGATCCTCATTGGGTTATACGAACAATTTTTGCTTGCAGTCACAAGAGATGGACGAATTTAGGGTTGAAGGAGATTGATAGGCTTGAGTCTACAACAGTTGCTGGTTCAACCTTCCATGCATTGGGAAATCTAGATCCGATAACGTGTACTTGAGAGCAGTTTGATCTTATAAGAACGGTGTGAGCTGTATCTTGCCGTATGTAACCTGAACGGGAGCTTCTTAATTAAAGCCTGCATATGCGTGAGTACGCGCCTCCATAGGTTCTTGAAAAGACTACATAATTTCAAAAGATTTCCAAACTTACCTTCACTGGCACCTCTCTGCACTTCGTCGCTACTCATCCGCGTAACATCATTTATTAACACGGCGTCATCAAGTGCGTAATTGTTGGCTCTGGCAATTTCTTGTCGCATCGCCGTCAGGAATCCCTAAAATAACAACAAAACGTGGTCTAAAATACATTGTCGATAGATTAGTTATAACTTATAGCGCTCTTAGAGAATGGATGACTGTTATGATAGGGTTTAGAGAAAAGATAAGGCGATGCATACATTCAGAGAATTATATTACCTGGGGATTGAAAAAGCCAGTAAGCCAATAGCAATTTGGTCGACCTTGGAAGAGCCAGTCGTGGAATTGGAGATTTCGATCCAAAAGGTCGGTAAACCAAAATCCCAGTGTTGCAGAGTTCCAGGAAATCTGCGCATGAGCAGGTGAGTTAGTTTATTTTTGACTTCCAATCGGTCAGTAAATGAAAAAAATAATATTTATGTTTAATCCACAAGTAGGAGCTCATCAATGACAAACTGCACCTAAGTGTTTTACAACTATTCCTGCAACAGATTTTAGGCGTTGTGGATTTCTGTGTGGGCATTTAATAAATCAAATTAAGAGACGGAAAAACTCGATTTAAAGGAGGTTCTTTGATCATTATGTGGACAACAGGCAAAGCAGGAATGAAACCCATTCATCCTTACGATAAGGCTAAGCCATTATAATTTATTTTGCAAAACTGGTGGCAGAACTAGGAAGTTATTGTTTAGTGAAACAGTAAAGGGAATCAAGGAGAATCATCCGTCATTTTATAAGCTTTGTAACCCGAGGTAGTTCCTATAACATTGCGACAACCTTTACGGATATTTTAAACATAAAAGAGGAAAATATAGACCTCCCACCACAAGAAATCCTAAGCACCACCTCATTAGTATGCCTTTGTGCAGAGTATATCGGTTGTGTAGGTTTTGAAAATCACAACAAAAAATATGGAGTTTCGCTACCTTCGCAAGGCTTCTCAGCCCCTTGAAATGGAACTTTACACCTAAACATAGAGCTTGACGGATTCGGTAGGTTGCAGGAAACTAACAAATGTTCCCGAATTTTTCTCCTCGGAGAAACAGCTGATCTGCAATGCACGAAACGGCTCTTGGCTAAGTATTTCAAAAACAGTGAGTAAACTGCCATGCAAGTTTTGGTTAATCACTTATTCACGGACTTCCGTCCTCCTATGAAAAAAAGTAACTCCAGGTTTATCAGTTTACAAAGTCATTATAATACGCTCGCAAGTCAAATGCTTCTACTAACCTTCCTCCACGAGCTTGGAACTCGGGCATCAAAGATGTTATCCAGAGCATCACGTAAATTCTCCGACATGATGATCGTACCATCGATGGCTAGCTTCAGATCGCTGATTGTCGAGCGCACGACGCTTATAACCCTCTGCATACGATCGATTTCCTGTCGCAGGAATATGTGCAGCGGTTTCAGGTAGTCCATCTTCTCCAGCCGGTCTTTCACCTGAGAGGAAATAAACATTACTAATTTGTATTTTTAGTAGGCGTTAATATAAAGCTAAACATATTGACCTTGGCGGTCTACCGGGTGCACTAGATTTTAATGCCTGTGTCCGCAATTCAGACGATTCTTTACAGTGGTGGTATTTGTGAATTTCAAATTATAAAAGCCCCAGTGGGTATGAATTTAGTAAGATTTAGAAAGGAATCAAGAAAGATCAAACGGAATGAATAACGGGCGTAAGAGACGGATGTGGCCGAAGAGGAAGGATGAAAGTGCCCATTACCTCAAACGGGTTGTAATCGGGTGGTAGTTTTGATTCCATCTCCTTCGCCAGGCGGTAAACAAAAGACTCTCTCGTTTCAGTTCCCTCTCCACTACTGTCTTTCGGTTGGATATTGATTATTGTCTGCAGCATTGCAGCACTGTTATTGGTCTGGTAACTGTAAGAAAGGATAATAACATAAAATTTAGAATAGCAGACCGACAGAATTTAACTCCAAATCGTAAACATATCACGCGCATGTGTTACAGTAGGAAGAACTAACGTTATATCCGCATTCGGATGAAGACCGAAGCACTGGGGAGAGTCGGTAAGTGGCAGTTCTGAAATCTTCGTGGTAAAATCCTCGATGGTGCGTCCCTTGGGTATTTTATAGCCGGTGTAGAACTCGAAGGTATCAGTAAACATCTGTTCCGAGAACCATACTGCGGCATATGTGTTTAGAAGACGTTTGTCGTAGTCGTCGGTCACCCTTCCACCGTACTGCACCTCACCGATCATGTATCGCACAGTCGGCCACGATATGCCCTAAAAATCGTAGGCAAACAAACAAAATGATTCATTTAAACTACCTACGTGCTATTGAAAGTCTGAAAGTTATCTAGTCATGTATGCTGAAGAACGGCTCTTCAGTGTGCCAACCCTGCTCATGGGAGCAAAGATCTACCCTTGGAATATCAAGATCATCCAGATGATTCTGAATGAACTGGGCAGTAGAAGTGAAATCAGCCTGGTTGAACTCGTAGGGAATATTCCAGCCAATGGGTCCGAATTTGCGTCTTTCCTGCACAGTGGAGTGCAAAAAGGCTACCCCGTAGAGCATGGGTTTCCACTGAGGCAGGCTATTGGCTTCCAACTGTTCCTGACTCAATAGGGCATATGTGCGTAGCAGACCGGCTCGAATGCCCATTGGAGGATCGTAGGTGAACTTGATGCTTGATTGCAGCAAGGCAATAGGGAATTTGGGGTGCTCTTCGGTGGTTAACCAGAAACGGCATTGCTCGTGGTAGGTCGTTGTGGTAGATAGCTGCAACAAAGTCAAGATATTGGTTTTAAATTGGTTTTAATAGGATAAGACGGAAAAGGTGTAGGTGGGTAAGTGTTAACTATAGGACTGGGGTTAAGATTAAATTTACGACTTAATTGTATGTTGCAGCTAGTTTTCAGGATAGGACGCAGCGGTCGTTCCTATTCAGGTGTTCTTTCCAGTATGCCATACAAGTCATTCATAGCGTCCATATTCTCAAAGCAAGAATGAAACAGATAAAAAAGAGACTGGAACGGTCTTCTCCGGCTTGTTTGTCATCTTCAGACAGGTTTGAGTTCGGGTTTAGCCGGTTATCGAAACAAACGCTACGCAAGTTACACCGCGTCTCGGCGACTGCCCTTCCGGCTTTCGTCAAGTAAATTTAAGGTCCCGTCGGATTGACTGCTGTGATAGTTCCGACTGAACTTGATAGACTTGCGAAACAGCGCTCTGCTTTCTTTAATCTTTTTAACTGTCGTATATTCGCCTATGACCTTCTCAAATTAATTGTAGGAGCTCACATTCAACCAAAAGGATCAGCTGTCTATGCTCTATGGCCACGTACAGCAGAAGGATCCCACGTTCACCTTTGAGAAAGCAAAGGAAGTAAGCCGAGCCAATGACAATATAGCCAGCTTGCTGCTAGAAAGTTGGTCCTCGATTGGCACACTCAACGGAGCCATAGGCCTTCATCCCGCCTACTAAGCGCTCTGCACCAGGCTAACGTCCACTCAGAACGGGGCAATAGGTTGAGCGAAGGAAGATACGCAGGGCCGACAGCTGGCAGCCGCGAGCGAAGAAGGTGGAACCGAGCAGGAGGCACATTAACAACGTGACACATAATTGCACGGAGGCGCCTGTGGGGGCGAGAACAATTCAAACAGCCACTAGCAATCGATCGGTGCAATCAATCGATGCTCGGGCATCAGGCAAAGCTATAACATGGGGCTAGTGGTAAGAAACACTCATTCGACGCCGGCAGGAGAATAAGCAGTATGCTCTGATGATGAAAACGAGAATGTTTTCGAATAGTCAGCCTTAATATAATTTGGTCGAGGGAATTGCCCCATCTTCTTCTTCCTCCTCCGGATCTGATGAAAGCAATATTATATCTGGACGTTGAATATTTGCTGATATTTATAAAGGAGACTAGAATGCTCTGTTCTGACACGGGGATATTTACCCTTTCTGAAAGTATGCGCAGGTTGTTCCTGTTCCCGTGGTCTTTTCAGCGGATCATAGAAATCACCCTAAGCGTTACTATTCTCATAGGAAGAATGATACAGGTAAAGGAGACTATAACGGTCGTCCCTGGCTTGTTTGTCAGCTTCAAACAGGTTTGAGTTCGTTTGCAGCCGGTTATCGAGACGAAAGCTACACAAGTTTAACCACATCTCGGTTACCATAACAAGCTGCTCTCACCGAATTAATTGCTGAGATATTTCCGACTGAAGTTGACAGGCTTGCGAAACAGATCTTCAATTTTTTCTTCTTTTTGACTGTCGTCTAGTCGCACATGACCTTCTCTTTTCGTCCATGTAGATAAAGGAGGCTTGAACGCTCGGTTCTGACTTCGGTATCGCCCTCAACCAATTTTACCTCTACCCTGAGATGACTGCGACGGTGCCCACTCAGTTACCCTGATCTTTTCAGAAACGCTTTTCGATCCATATTTACCCGTGTATGAGCTCCAAAGGCACCATAGATGGACGAGCGTGCCCTCTAACTGATCGATACACGCTATCTGCCGCTGTATCTTCCCGACCGAAAACCGACAAGACAACGAGTTCGTGGCCCAATGGTTAGAGCATTTGACTCTGATTAAAGAGGTCGTGAGTTCGAGGCTCGGGTGTGTCAGCACCTGGGTCGGGGTATGGCTAGCTGACGATGGCGAATAAGCCAGAAATGGCCATCCTAGTCTCCCTTGTCTTTGTCGATAACGTCCTTCTGCCTATATTTAACTGCCCGGGGAGCACTGGATCGGAGACTAAAGAAACAACTGCGAGCGGATCCAATCAGAGAATGATACGCCCACCTGGCCCTGTTATCCTTTCCTGAAGCATTTTGTGTGTAGAGGGATTTTTTGCGGAAAGCCAACAGCTGCTGTTCACGCAGCTTCGTATCGAGCGGTTTCCTACACGCGATGACTTGCAAACAACTGACCGACCTCCTCGCGCGCACACACACGCGTACGTCCAGATAGTTGTGGCAGCTTAAGGGCCACTTTAACACATACCATCCCTAGGCCGACACAGCATGGGCAACTAGAAACCACACACCCTTGGGTAAGGCAACACACATCAATTGGGCACAGCTTGAACTTGCTCCACAATCACATAAAAGCAGCTGGTATCGCTGTCTCGCACACTCTCTCAAACATGACTAGACGCCGTCAATACGAACACTGGCTTCTCCAGTGGCCACTGCTGCTTGGGATGGCAACTAAGAGTTCTGTGTACAGGTACCTTCTAACATCCCCGGATTTACCCGGATGATTGTAGTGAACTGAGTAACAAAAGATGCTTGGAGCATTACAACCCTAAGGATAGTATTAGCCACCTAAATAAGGAAGAACTAATCTACAAAATCCCATGCGAAGCTTGTGATACCGTAAATTGTGGCTAAACAGGAAGATCCGTCTCCAAACGCATCCACGAGCACCGATTGGCAGTGAAGAGACGCGAAGATTTGTCCGAGGTGGCAATGCATTTTCTTTATACAGGACACACTTTTGCATGGGACAAAACAAACACGCATCGTCGGAGTTTGTTCCTCCAAAAAAGGCCGACAATATACTTAGGTCATGCACTCCGGTGATTCATGCATCAACCGACTATCAAGTTAGGTGGAGTGTACGAACATCTCGAAGAAAGTTGGAAGAGGCTACAGCCGATTACTACGGACCGAAGTGAACCGCGACTAGTGCCCACACCGGATGACCCGGACTGACCCCGCGGACCGACGCAAATTACAGTTGCCAATTGGCCATTGAACTGACTAGTAATTTTGTCCACCATGGAGTGACGCGAGTTACAGCTGCCAATTAGCGCCCACACTAGACGACTATATAACTGTAGCAACACTTTTGAAATGTTAATTCTTCTTTGCACAGCTTCTCAAGTCTGACGATGACCTGGCGATCCAGTGTCGAAAAGTTACCAATTAAGTTTCCTCATCTTCGCAAAGGCTGCCTTTCCCTTTTATAACACTTTTTTGGGATGCCTGCCTTCCAATTTATACGAAAGTATTACAACCTCTTCAACAGCTGCCACCCATGTATTGTTCTCGACTATACTCATCTTGTATGAATAAGGTTAAACAGCCAGCCCAGACTACCTGTATGTTCAATTGCTCTTTTACCTGCTCCTTTTTTGGGGTAAAAGGGACTGATCGCACGAGTAGACTTTTATCCAAAAGAATAATATAACACCTTCCAGCCCGATTAGGTAGGAGCCAAACAGCCAACAGCAATGGCTCTATTCTTGATTTGATGGTAGACGGGGGCTACCACGTAGATGCCACAAAGGCCTTTCGGGTGAGATGCTAGGCCTAGTTAAACTCTTGAAAATTCTTTGGAAGTCATGTGCAATAACGTCACGCACGCAGAAGAGCTTAGAACAGGTTTCGCAGTTGCCACGGGCCCAGGCCATAAAGTCAGCCACCAACCCAGGATTTTGCCTGATGATTTTAGTGAACTATGTACAGACGCTGCTTAGAGGCTACAGACTCAGACAGAGTGGATAATTACCGTTAAGTTTTTTTTTCAATGATGAAATCACATCAAATGGCTATGCAAACTCACAATTTGCAAGAGTTCATCCATGAAGTTGAGACCCAGGTGGCAGTTCTGAAGGAGGACCCACTTGCCATCCTGAAGACTTGATGCAATCAGACGGCGAGCATGCACCTCCTGACCTTGACCCATGGAGATGGCTTCACAGGCTTACGAACATGAAAGCGAAATGTCACTGAGGATATCGATATTTTTAAACATACTACTACCTTAATTTAAGCATAACTTTTTACTTTATTTATATTTGATCAGGGGAATATGATTGTACATATGCACCGAACGTGTTGCCCGCTTTTAAACCTGCATGCTCTGTTTTTACTTTCGTGCATTTTGCATACTAAAAAGACCTGTAAAAAGTTGAGCAACCTAACTACTTATCATGCATACCTGTACAGGCTAAAAGGCGGGAGGGTTTAAGGGATTTCCTCATTTACTCCAAATATACTGACTGAACTAAGACAAAATGTCTTTAGAAGTAGGTTATTATGGATGAGTCTTACCGATGCCCATTTTCTTGGCCAGGCGCTCAATGTTCTCGGTGGGGTCAGAACCCATGGAGAGGAAGCCGATCATCGGCGACAGCGGTTCAGACTCCTCCAGCATTGACTCGAGATTGGTGATGACAGGATCTGTGTACACTGGACCCATCGTCTCGGCAATGTACTTGCTAGCCATCGGTATGCACCTGTCCAGACACCAAGAACGGACTAGGAGGAGACGCTGGAAGGTATCCAGCTTGTCATAACCGTCCGGAATGGGCACCTCCTCGGGCGCATCAGAGTCATACCAGTGTTTCCAGACCTTAAAAATAGAAAGATGAAGAGGGGGCGGCGGCGGATAAGCTAGGATCCTGTGTGGAGGAAAAAGCAGACTAAGTAGTGCAGAGATAACCCACCCTGTCGCCATGGGCCACTTGCTGGAGGAGGGAATTGAATGTAGGCAGGCGGCTTAACTCTACTAAGTTCAGCCAAGTCATGTCTTGAATCCACTTCTTGGGTTTGGGCTCTACTGCATTCAGGTCCAAGGCTGCTCCTCCTGAAGTTTCCAGAAGAAAATATAAAAGATGAAGACTTCGGTCAGGCTTTGCCTGAAATTGAAAGCTCCCAAAAGAGTACGAGAAGAACTTCCAGCATGGTAAGGGAAGCATCAAATAAAGAGCATTAACAGTTCCATTCTGGAGCTTTCTTTCGCTTGAGGCTGAAACTAGGCATACCATCCTGAAAGGGAACAGTGTTCCAGTCAGTGTAAGAAAACATAATCGTGCAGACCAAAAACAGGATGGTAAGGGAGGTCAAATTTGAAGTAGATTATGGTTTCTTTTTGTAACATCAAGGATAGCGTTTACGTTGAAGTTTTTCTTCATGATACCACAATGAACCAACATCCCAAAGCATTGAAGTGAATGTGTCAGTCAAGTTTTGGTCCTCGGAGGACCGACCGTTTTATCATAACAACGTGCCTACCCACACAACGTTCAAAATCGACCAGTGTTTGGCAAAAAAATGACATGACAATGGTTTTTTACCCCCTTCCTTTACTCATTATGTCTAGCTCTCTGCGACTTCCACAAAAGGAAGGTAATTCTAAAAGGAAAGCTGTTTCCCGAAAGTGAAGGAGATAAAGGAAACATCGTTAGAAGCACTTAACAGAGGAGAGAATGGTGACAACTGCCGTCCGTGAACGTCCTCGTCACGCGCTGGCCCAACGGGAAACTCAGCACTACGGTTTATAGAAAGGCGACTAACACAACCCCGGTGCTAAACTTTCAGAGCAACCACCCACGAGTACATAAACGTGGCTGTATTAGACCACTCTTTCAGAGCGTAAAAACACCTACAACGACATCTTCGGGACTAACTGGCCAGAAATGGATACACGAACAGCTTCGTCAGCTATTGCCTCCGTACTTACCCACTGGGAACAAACGAAAGAGAGCCACCACCAACAGTGACAAGATGCAGTTGAGAAGCTGTCATGAAATTTATTGATATCAATAAATCCTGATCTGCTTTAAATACTAACACATTAATTAAAATTATAATATTAGATTAATAATCCGCCTTTTTTTAGGGACCCCTTCATATATCTCACTGCATGGAGGGCATGGGGAAAGTGTGGTTACAGAAACGAGTGTGTGCGTGCAAGCTACTGAGACTTGCCCTTGATGAAAATCTGGAACTCCTCCGGACGGATCTTGCGCTGTTGAAGGGCGATCTTCAGGGAGAGAAGGAGAGTCAGAGTGAACTTGTCGCGTTCATAAAGACCGCGTGCTGTGTACCGGAAGACATCCAGTGTGAGGTACTCAATGATGTTGTCGACGCGTTTCTGCGTCATCAGGGACTTCTCCGCGCGCGCCATGGAGATGTTGAATCGTCCGAGGAACTGACGCAGGGAGGTCTGGTACATGACATTAACCATGCTCATCTCCACGATAAGAAAGTAGAGTGTGGAACCGCGGCTGGCGATTGGTCGATACTCCTCACGAGCAGCGTTAATCTTCAGTTCTGTGTCGGCAGCAATAGTAAGCTTGCGGCGCACGTCCTCCGCTGTCGTCTTGGTGACACGCAGAACCTCAATCAGAGACTCGTCATCCACGAGACTACCCTGGGTGGAGGTTAGACGCTGCAGCAGGCTGTCCTCGAGTTCCTTAACTTTTCGTGTGTTTGCCATCACCTCTTCCAACAAATTTGTTCGCTCCGCTTCCAGTTCCTGTAATGGCAGTTTTGTTTAAATGTGAACTTTTAGGAGCACTGTTTCGGTTTCGTTTGAGCAAAGTGTTAGCGTGTCAGTGTGTAAACAGCTCATTTTTAAAAATTAGTGTCAAGGTGTGGCTCTGGTAATTAATTTGCAGATTTAACTCCTAGCCAACTCGGTGGAAAAACATAAGGGCGGTGCGATTATATGAGGGGAAGTCGCTCAAGGGCACAGCCAGCCAGCAGGCCATCGATTAGACGATGAGCGCAGTTCCGCAATTTGTGCAGTTCTTGCCTCCTATTCATCGTATTTTTCATCTTACTTATCGCGTGCTATTTTGTTGCCAAACATTAGGTTAGGTTAAATAATTGTTCCTATTATTTTCGGCTATTATGCGCTCTAGATTTTTATAGATTTTTCTTTCCCCTGACGTGCCCCACCCTATTACCACACTGACTAATATTTAAATCAGTTCTCTGGGCATTTTAACCCAGGTTCAGTTTTCCTGGAGGTCAGCGCAGAAGGTCGCCACCGGAGGTCATTAACTGAGGAAGTCAACCTGTAGATACCTTTATACGCTCATTCATCCTCCGATACCAGTAAAGTCTAACCTCAGAAATCAAGTAAAATAATTGAACCACCACCTTACATCCTACGTGTCTCCCTCCTGGGTTTACATGAAAAAGTGCTGCCGCTTACCTGTTTCTCAGTGACAATGACAACCCCAAGAAGTTGATCCTCCAGACCCTTCATGGTGACCGTGAAGTCGATGACAGAGGTGCGAGCGTAGATCTCTGGCGTGTAGGCAGGGTTCGACAACTTGGTGCTGATGTAGAGCTGGAAGGTCTTCATCACGTCCACCTCCTTATCGCCCACCCTCACCTTGAAGTTGCTGCCTGTCTTAATAAAGTTCTTTTCGAGGACATTATCCAAAGCAGGATCCAATTCCTCCCCAATCTCCTCGATCAACAGAGGAAGACCCAGGGACAGCGCGTCCTCCAGATGACTGCGGAAGTATTTGTGATTAAGCCTTGTAACCTGAATGAAACATCGGTTGGAAAAAGGCTTACTCAGATATTATCAGTAGGTTGTATTTACAAAGTTTTCGAGCGACAGTTTTTCTCCTAAAAACCACAAATGACATTCCATTTTGAATTATGAGCCAGCCTTAGGAGTTTTTTCACTGTCTGCTCTTCTTCCTCAGTTACACTGCCGGCTCGTGTAAACTGAGTGTGATTGTATTACTTGAAACAAGCAAGTAGTCGTCTGGAATTGTGTCAACGACTTCTTTGGAATGTTCGGCTATGCCGATGCATTTCTGAAATCCTATGTACCAAGAGGGAGTTCAAAGGCGTTTGCCTATATTTTCTTTCATAAATTTGACTTGACTTGACACCATTAACCAACTTACCTTGAGATCGTTTTCAGCTTCCTTTTTCTTGATCCAAGCCTTTCCCTGACCCTGAGGATCGATAAGGAGGGGAAAACGACTAGCACGGGTGACGATGAGACCGTTCTGAATCGAAAGATCATCGTTTGGAAGGCCTTGAAGATTCCAAGTGCCAATGGTTGCAGTGTCAACAAACATGTTGACAATAAGGAGGTCCTAAACAAGTAAAAGTAAGTAGGGAACTGATAGCAGTCTAGGAGGGAGCTCAATAACTCTGATTTATCTTAAGCTCAGGCGAGCGGACTTGAACCCATTTTCAATGTCAATATTTGCGATTATTTGTGAGAGAAAGGATTGTCTGAACATGCAAGAAGAAGAAGAAGAGGAAGAGAATATTTCCCTCATCAAGATTATTCACACCCTAAGGTGTTACCGAACATAGATAAATGTCAAAGTTAATGAGGAAGAATGAGATTTCGAAAGGGGAAAGTTAATTCGAATTTCTCTATTCAGGCGTTCGTCTTCGTTCGTATTAAGTATATACTACAAGCATACTTACATCTGAGAAAGGGATACTGGTTTTAATCATTTCCTTTCGCCAACACTGATAAAGATGATTTCTGAATTCCTGATTAAATGGACCGGCATAGGAAAGAAAGCCAGTGGCCAGCAAGATGTCACCAACAAGTCGATTGATTTGCTCTTGGTACATTTTGCTTGCTTCCGTCCATCGTACTCGTTCACCTACGTAAACCAAATAATAATTACTGAGTTAGTTTCAGTAGCGAAAATTGTTTGTGTATATTAAAGCAGGCTGAAAACAATGCAATGGAGATGGCAGGCTGGGCAGTCTGACCTGCAAGACCCTTGATCAGGGCCGTCGCATTTGACATCTTTCGTCGGCAGGAATCAGCATCATCCATGAGGGTCTGTTTCTCGCCCATGGCCTTGTCATATTCCGCCTGAACAATGTCCAACTCGCGTTGCTTCTCATCCAATTGTGCTTGCGCCTCGCCCAGTTCGGCCATAGCTGCGCCCAGACGGCCCTCCTGCACTGCTAGATTTACCTGAAATAGGAGAAGAGATTGGGCAGCATGAAGTTGAATGCTTAGAGCCTTGAGCATTTTGCCCGGCTGTCACCAATGTAGAATCAATGTTGGAAAACTCAGCCTGATCTATCGCCTACATCATTGTAATTTCTCCTGAGGCCGCCTATACTGGCACTACTAAGTATTTTTACCACTACTAGCATCAATATTACAATATTAATTCTATCAATAGCAACTTAGTACCACCTTTCAGGCAACACCAGCCCTCCTTGGTCCTCGTTGTCCTTCGTAGCACTATTGCCCCTATTGGCATTAGTGTTACTGGTACTATTACCAACAGCACTATTACAATAGTCACACTTCCAGCATATTCTTTGAGCGTTAACGTAAGATTCCTCATCGAAAACCTAGGTCTCCTTGAAAATCCTCCGCCGAAAGGAAAGCTGTGTTCTCGTTCTCCTTCTTGCTTCTCTCTCGTTTTGTCTTTCCTTTCTCTTTCATTCATTCATTCTCTCTCTCTCTCTCTCTCTCTCTCTCTCTCTCTCTCTTCCTCTTCCCTTGCACAACCTGCTCTCCGAGTTGTTTTCCTCTTCCGCACTGAGCCCATCCCACCTCAGGCAACCGATCAGTTAGGGGGTGGCCTGTTGTATATCGCGGTGCGCTAAATGCCATGGCTTGGAGGGCCGCCAACTAACGAGATAAATTGGACACCACAGTCGGCCCAGCGTGTCTTGTTGTGTAAAATGGCTGTTTACGGGCTGAGAGCCAGGCTCAATGGCTGCTTTTTTAGGGGGCTTTTATGGCGCTCCCAGTCAGGAGCCCACCTAGCGAGGCGTGCTGAATGTTGGTCGCGCCAGTCTTCTGCGCCTACCCCCCCCCCCCCCCATCTCTGGCCTTCTTGACTTTTGTCTTGACACTGGGTCCCGGTGTGGGAGTGGGGAGAAAGTGGGGTAGATTATCCGCGAGTCTACTTTCACTATAATCCCGCGGGAGTCACCGCGTTGTTTCAGCCTGATGTGGCTCGCGGTGGACATCGTCAAAGTCGACGGTCGAATTGTCGTGTTAGATTAGGTAACAATAAAGATGGTTTACCACCTGGTCAATTTCACTTTACTTATTTTTATTTTATTTCAGTTTTTAGTTTACGTAGATACCATCAGCGTAAGATAAATATACTTAAATTAGTACTATATACTAAAATAAACTAACTAAGCTAAGCTAAACTTTACAAACCTAACTAAACTACACTAATACCAGGTTAGCTTATATATATGCACAGAGATTTCACGTATCTAGACAACATTTTCTAACCCACTGAACCACCATTACTGCTCCTCTTTGCAGATATGAGAGGGTACACTTGCCTGAGATGCTTTCAAATTTCACTTACCCCATCACCTATCGCTGTAGACTGAAATTTTCGTCTAGCCAGTACTGTAGAGAGTCGGTTTTTAGCGGCCAGTGAGGCGCTTTAAGGCGGAAGATTAGGGAGTCTCTATAGCAAAATGCCATGGAACTGTGAGCTCAGGATAGTCAAAACTGCAAAACAAGGCCGGGTTTCTTGTTCGCATAGGCTTGCACGTCTACCATCTTTGCCTATACGCGTCGCATGGCAGATAAGGTCGGTGATCCGTTGCTGACCGTTCAGCAATCACTAGCGGAACTCGTTCGTCCAACTGTTCCTTGGAAGTCATTCTCGAACCCTACAAATGAGCCCCAAGGCAGAGTATCGGGACCTTGAGAAGAAGACGACTCGATCGCTGGGACAAAACGTTTATTCGCCTGACGTTTCGACATCCGTGGCCGATTCATCATCAAAGACATGAGCAGGAAACAGTATCAGAAACTAGTCTGGACCTACCCGCAGCCTACAAATGCCTGCGCCATTACATGAGTAAAGGACAGGACCAAGTCAAACCGAACTTAGGATGCGCATACGAAGATGGCCCTGTGAATAAACCATTGGAAGAGGGAGCCGGATTACCAGCGTCCTCTACGGTGGGGAAGAAACCCAACACTGACCGCCGTCAACTTATACCAAAATCCACATGGAGGCCCAAGCAGCAAACGTAGGAAAACCGATCAGCCTATGGCTAACATGCACAGCCAAAACTTTGAATTGCTGATCGATAAAGTAATTTCACACTTTGATGAAGGACTGCCGGCGCATTTGTCCGAAAGGTCAACAAATAAGCAAAACGCATTCCAGTGAGCACAGTATGTCCTAGGATACACACTTATACATTTCGCTCAAATAAACTAACGTTAACTGAAACGTTATAATGATAAAGCATGTGTTTGTGAGCATACCTTGAGGGGTAGAACCTCCTTATTAACGGCAAAGAAGGAGGCCATAGCCTTGGTCCAGGAACAGAGACCCGCAACATCGCCACATGTGCGCTTCGCCTGAGTGAAATTGAAGTCCTCCATGTTAAAGTACGGCTCCATCAGCTCGACTGTTTCAGCGTTGATAGTGTCCTGAAATTGAATTACAAAGGTTTTACTGCTCCAACGATCTTATGCATATGAATAACGAATCCGATTTCACTCCTCTCATTGTTTCAAATTAAAAATAAATAGTTAGGATCCTCCCGGAGCTTCGCAGTCTGTACGATAACAGTGATGTTGTCTCGCATTAAGGCAAATATGAATGTAAAAATCCATCAGGAGTGAACAGTTGGTCGCCAACTAGAAGAACACTGAAAAGGAGAAGGCCTGTGCACAGACACCAAGGTTTCTGTGGCCGAAGACCAACATGCGTCCAGATACACTTCCTACAACGTCGCGAGAGGACGACGAGACAGCTACAGCATGCATCCCACGCTGTTCACACCGTTGCGAGACCGTCCTGACATCTTGCGTCCTGATGCCTCCCAATATGATGCCAGACGGGGATGACGGGGTGACATGAACTAATTGCCGGACCCCCTTTCCCCTCCCCTCCCCCCTCTGGTCCCTAATTATGACTAGAATCTGACCCTCCTTTGATGCCTTAACTCCTGTCACCCTAGCTACTACTGATTGGTTGCTTAAACTTTTGTTAACTCTATCCTCCCTTTATAGTATAGTACTTGCCTGATGATGGATGATCAAAAACGTTCGCTCGCTTAACTTTCCTCCCTTAACGCTTACATGGGTATCCTCGCTGAATTAGCAAAGCTGTGCATTTGCCTTCATGCCACTACCACCATGGGCTGCGATGACAGTTGCCTTCATCAAGATTTGCCCGTCGCTTGGATACGGGGGGAGGGGCAACCGACAGTTCAATCGTCAATCGTACTGTTTTGTACGATTTCCATTCATCTGAAGACGACCTGGTGTGCCAGTGTCGAAAATTTACACAATAAACCACTGTTTCCCAAAGAACTCCTTCGACCGAATTGTACGTCTTCGGATGCCGATTTTCCATGTTTGCGACCCCACACTTAGAATTAGCAGCAGTACCTGGACCTGCCGAATGTTGAATAACTTGAAAACAGTTGAGCAAGCAGACTGTGCAGATTATACCCTATTTTGCACACTAAATATACTTTACGAAGTACTGGTGTTATCGCCATTCGGAGAGTGAACTGTTTGTGACAGCCTGTTAATTCAGGTGGGTCCCATGTCTACGTGGGTGTCACGAACGAACTACGCCGACGATGAAGTACATTGCCTAGTAGAACCCCTCCCCTTCCCCCAAAACGCCGCAATTCGTTCAAACAGGGCAAAAGAAGGTCATCTGTTAGCTGTTTACCACCCACACGCAGTCAGCATAGTTTCCTTGTAGAAGGTCCGATAAAATCACGCTCAGGTAGCGCGCATTCTGGCATGTACGCCCTATGACGGCCATGGTGGTAGAGGTGTGTGTGTATGACTCATCTCGCACTGCCACTGTCACGGCATCAGGCCTGTCATTGGTTTGCGATGGCGCGCGGAGGGGGGGGGGGGGGACACAATCACGACGAGGGGGGGAGGGAGGGGGAGAGATGGAGGCCCGACCACCAGGGCGGCGAATAGTCGTGGTGACAACGCGCGGTCAATCGCCCTGTCCTGACAAGAGGGTTGGTTGGTTGGTCGCCCTTGTTGGATCAAGAGTCCGCCTGACGAGAGGGTGACTAGTGGTGTGGTGAGAGCAGAGCAAGTCGGCGTAAGTGTGTGTAGTTGGCACGCTTTGACACCTTCCCCCAGCCCCCCCCTCTAAACAGACCGCGTAGTAGATACATTGGATCATCACAGGAGCCTGATCAGGCATTAGTTGGACTGCGCTGCCACAACAAGCGGGACTGTCCCTTAGCTTGGGGACTATTTCACTTCCCGCACTTGATTCGTTCAGTGCGGAAAACGAAAGTCCACGGTCTTTCCCAGAAAATTTGGAGTTCTCCAAGGGTCTGTATTATCCCCTCACCTCTTCTCCCTCCTCACTAACGAACTATGATCGCCAACTGAATGATTGTACGTTAAATATGCTGATGATATGCTTGTTGGTCATTCTCTCAAAAGTCACATACATCTCCAGGTGCTGAAAGATGGCCTGGACTACTTCTCAGCATGATCGACAGCAAATGGCCTTCGACTTAATGACCAAAAGTCAATCTAGTGTGTTTTTGATTGTGACCCTCTCCCAGTCCTGAATCCATTGATATTCTGACCAATTACGTGTCCTCTTTCCTTGGCACCTAACTTCTCATTTATTCTTCATATTGAAGGCCTTTTTATTAAAATCCGTAGACTTTTATACTATATCCACCAGTTGCGGTCATATCGCACACCGCAAGCCCTAATCTGGCGATTTATAGATGCCTGCATTCTCTCTCTCTCTCTCTCTCTCTCTCTCTCTCTCTCTCTCTCTCTCTCTCTCTCTCTCTCTCTCTCTCTCTCTCTCTCTCTCTCTCTCTCTCTCTCTCTCTCTCTCTCTCTCTCTCTCTCTCTCTCTCGTTCTTTACTGCTTTCCAGTTATTTTTCCAGCTTTACTTAAAAGAAAGACCTGGTTATTTTAGTCCGCTCCACGAGCAGGTGTCGGCAACAGGGAGCCAATCAGCTAGGGCGAAAAATCGATAGCCGCGGCGCGCTGTCATGACAGCGGCGTGGCGCCTTTCTGTAAGATGAGTAATCGTGGGAATCGGCACATTCCCCGAAAGTTTGCGTCTATCACGGGCCTGTACGGCAGTAATTATGAGCTTGCACGGACTTCGCGCAGCCCGATAAACGCCTACCGTGAGCTAGCTAGGACCCTCTTTGGGTTCAGCGTTTTGAGGGCCCTAGTCAATGGCTAACGCAGTGAGATTAGACACGAAAACATTTTTTCTCCCACTTTATTGTCCTTAATAGTCGACTAGTTAACAAACGAGAACAACTATTTATGGACGTCAGCTCGGTGGCTGAAGTTGATATTTTGGAATGCATGGCGCATACACAAGGGGAAGGGAGGCCCTGCTTAGCAAAAATGTGGTAAGCACCCTACACAAAACTAGATTATTTTTTAATCAATCGTTTTAAGCAGGAGCTCTCGGGTCTTGCGTCGTTCTCCTATAGGATGATTTTAGATGCCTTGCGTCCAGACTGGCTCTATGTTGCACCAAACGTCTTTTTACACACCTGCTTAAATGAAGTTAGTAGCAAGAAATGCAAATTTTACCCACCCGACTGCATACCACAGCGTCACCATTATTTTATCTGCAACAAAATGGCGCTACATACCTTGGGGAAATTCAAGAGGCCACTGAGGAAGCCGGTGTTGCCCATCAATTTCAACGCCTCTCCCCAAGATGGCTTCGGACAAGGCCAGTCAGGATCTGGTGTGACCGGATCCAGGGGTCTTTTGAAGAGGATGACGACACAGTCCATTATGCGCATAATGAGGTGAGGTGGTCTTCCAAGTTTTCGGACTGGGGGAAGATAATTTAAAACGTGGCGTATTAAAAAACGGAAAAGTTCAGTTTATTAGAGCTAACAGGGCTTGCCTTCCGTCGGCGGAATTTCGGTCATCGCAGTCAGTAGTCGTGTTCATGAGGCGTTAACCTTAGTCCTAAAACGCCTTTTCGGTGGGGCCTCCTTTTGAGGCCGAAAAAGGCGAAAAACTGGAGTAAACCCGAGCTACTGAAAATGTGGAAGTAGTCGTTTATTATTAATCTCAGACAGAAAATCGCTTCATAAGAAAGCCTTACCATCTTTTCAACCAGGAAGAATTTCCTACCTGAGATTACAACACTGACTATCGAGCAGTATATTCAACATATATTGGAGATAGGCTAAAATGCCAACTTTTAAATGCACTTAGTCTTGATCACCTGCAAAAAACCGCGTTGGACACAAATTTCGTCTTCAGTAATACGATGTGTTTCTTGGTTTTCGCTGCTCTTATAAACGTTTATGTACGGTATAGAAACCCCGAAAAATGATATTTTTGCCCGCCCTCATTTCGAACTAGATCACGTCATCAATAAATTGCATACTCGGTTTCAAAGGAGCTTTCTTGCTGACCAAATAAGGTTAAGCACGAGTTGTCGTAGAATTTGTATTTGGGGTCTACACTCAAGGAAAAGGCGCATTTCTCTATGCCATAAAGGAAATAGCACATATGGCTTTAAAAAAGAGTCAATAAACAGATAAATACAGTGTTTGCTGAATATACCTGGGACAATTTTAAAGAATCTTTTCATTGCAAGCCTTTTGTACAAGAAATAAACGATAGCCCCTCCTCGAGTAGTCTATGTAAATATGATTGGGTTTTCTAGCAGAGTAGTACAAGAAGAGCTATTTTGTGCACGTTTTCTATAAAATGTATCTGCTCTTATGAGGACATCGCATATCAGTAGAAGAATCATACTAATTAAGTTCTAAAATTGGTACTAGAGGCAACAGCCCAGCTAAATAGCAAAACCAAGACAAATAGTTTACAGAAGTTAGAATGAGGATTTATCGGGCAAGGACTATAATTAAGACCAGGAAAGGTAGGCGAGAACACCACCATTAAGAATGATAACCATAAAAGCGAACATGGCTATTTTTAAAATCTTTAGGCATATTTATTTTATGTATGCTTAAGTTAGTTGCCCCAAAAGAACTGGAACTGAAGAAGCAAGGCCTGCTGACAGTGTTTCTGTGCAGTTGTTCTGTGCCACGATGAAGAAAATGTTGAACCCCATGTTAGAGCAAGTGAAAGAAGCCCCAGTTACCAGTAGCAATGTGACTTGGCTTGATAGTCTCAAGGGCAGCCTCTGCCTCCTGTAGTGCAGGTTTGGCCGCCTCTAGCTTCTCCTCCGCATTGGCCTTCTCCCGACCAATAGCATCAACCAAAACCTGCGCCCTGTCCTTCACAGTCTGCACCTGCGCCTTGACCGTCTGAGCGGCATTAGCCTGTTTAGTAACCTGGAGGAGGACCTCCTCGGCATGAGCAGAGGCCACCACCAGTCCACGCTCCTTTACCACCAGCTCAGCGCTCAACTCGTTGACCGAGTCCGTTGCCTCCACCAATTTGGCAAGACCGGTGTTCATACGCTCACCCAGGTGGGAAAGCTCACCGCGCTTCGCTTGGTACGTCTCCTTGTAGGAGTTGATAAAGGAGAGGTAGGACTTGGGTGTGACATGGGTCTGACGGCGCATGCGCTGGAAGTACTCCACACAGGTTTCGGATACACGATCCTTTATGGGGGAGGGGTTAAAATATGGCGCGAGTTAAAATAGACAAAGTAGCCTACTGTTTATAATTAAGTAACCAGTTATGTTTGTTTGTATTACCTGAAAACTGCCCATCGTGTTTACGACAGCCTTTTTGACGAGGTCGGTGCATACAATATCGAAACTGGAGAGGAAGTAATCTGACACCGCCGTTAAGGCCTCCTTTGGCCAACGCTGGAACCAGTCAACTGTACAACCAGATATCAAACCCGGGAATTTGAGACTTCGATCCCGAAACTTTTGACCGACTGGCGAGAAGCAGAGCGCCACATGCATATTCTTCGCCACTCTACTCAAGTAGAAATCGTAGAGATTCTCGTTAGTCGGCGGTACACGAGGCATCTCCTTCTTCATTGGTATGACCAGCTCTTGAAGGATTTCATCAATCTCCTCACGGGCGAAAAGGTTAGCAATTTCGCCTGAACTCAGCATATTGTTCAGGAATTCAAGGAATGCCTCGTCCTTGATTTCATTGTCGGTGAAGATGAAGGTGATGCCCTGACCCTTTTGTCCGGCTGTTCTGTATATATATTTGAGGTCATCTGTGAGGTTCCCAACGTTATATGAACTAAAATGTTGACAGAACAAATAGAAAATTGAGAGGTGCTTGTCATAGAGTATACTGAACGCTACAAATGCTACGGACAATTAAAAGCCTTTATATTTTTCCCCATTTTCTCCGACTCCGTCATATATTTTACTTTCATAAATGTAAAATATAAATGTAACATGAAGGACATGTACTGTGAAAAACAAGATTTCCAATTTTTTACATGTTAAGCAAAATGAACCTAATTAGGGAGATGGTTTATGCTCAGACACAAACACATGACTAAATGCGTCAGGAAGAACCCTAGCATCACATGATTCAGTCTTATTAAGAAGAAGACGACTCGACCGCTGGGAAAATATGTTTATCCGCCTGACGTTTCGACATCCGTTGCGGATTCATCATCAGAGACATAATCACAGAACAGCAGCAGATGCAGGTAGTTTGTGCACAGGAGTCTGCCGTAAAATTTACACAATGACCGTCTGGTCGTGCGGTGATGGCATAGGATGATGCGGTGGCCTGTGTGTTCCCCGAGCGTTGACTTTCTTTGGCCAAATTTAGTCTCAGCACTGAATATGGATTGGGCAAATCGCTGCACTTGCTGATGGATTGGGGGCCCGTGAACCATGACTCAAGTAATTCTCGGCTGACTCCATTGTCACCTCGTGTGAGAATTTTGGCCTAATCAAATTTGAATGTGTGGCCGGGTCGCATCGAATGAGCCGCAACTTGAGAATTGGCATCATTTCGCCGCACTGTTACAGCGTGTTCGCCAGTTCGCGTGTAGAGAAGCCTGCCAGTTTCTCCGAAAAAGTTGCTTTGCCCGCAAGTGCACCAGCTCCTATAGACGACTCCAGATGTTTCTTGCCGTGGAAGTGGGTCTTTCGGTTTCATGAGCTGACGCCTTATGGTTGCTTCCGGCCTGTGTGTGACTGTGGGAGCCTACCTCGCTGACCCATGCCGGCTTTGTTGCCAAAAGCCGCGAAAGTGCAGTGGCTACGCGCGCCGGCTAAACTCCTACGCAGTATCTGCCTTTGTTTGCCGCACACTTGGCAACCATCGCGCAAGACAGGGACTCCCCCACTGGTGTCTGTCCTTGGCGTTCACCAATCACCAGCAAGACCATCAGACAGACAAAAGTCTTCGGCGACTGACGTTGGAGTTACTCGGCCTTCCGCCTCGGCTCGAGACGGACGCGACTCTGCAGTGGTCCCTCACGGTGCTGATGGTCGAACTCAACGCCAGGCCGAGTCAACCACTTTTCTACTGACTATTCTCCTACTTGTTTTGTACAGAATATAACCTTCTACTCTGGTTTTCCAAGACTTCTATATCATCTCCTACGGGACCGGGCCTGGAAGATCGCAGTAGTGAGGCGTTAACCGGCGTAGCCTTAACTCCTTTGCGATATGAATCCAACTCCAAGTGTCGTGAGAAGGCGGTCGACAGCCTCCGAGACGTCAAAAACGTACATGGCCATAGAAGCTGACTAAATTTGGCCAAAGCAAGTCACCGCTCGGGGAAAACACAGGCCACCGTATCATCCTATGCTAACACCGCAGGACCTGATGGTCATTACTGACGTAACGAATCAGCACAAACTCCAAGAATTTATCGATTTTTTTCTGCACGTTTAAATTTTGCGGAAGACTCCTGTGCAAAAACTACCTGTATCTGCTGCTGTTCTGTGATTATGTCTCTGATGGTGAATCCGCGACGGATATCGAAACGTCAAGCGAATAAAAATATTTTTGGCATTACCGGCAGAAACATTGGGACTTGTATGAAACGTATTTTGACCTTATTAGGTCTCATCAGATGCAGATACCCAACTCCAGTGTAGCCGCGGAAATTACTGCCACAGCCGAGATTTGAACCCATGTCACTCTGGTCAGGGGTTAACGCCCTAACCCCTGAGCTATCGGGCTCGATGTTTTGCCGGTTGTTGATTGGGATATAGATAAGAACATATGTATACACCGATCATATGCAGGGCACACCTGCTGAAACATAGTAAACAATATATACATAGTCATTTGGCAAACGGTTGTGTGACTCACATCCTCGCATGACAGCTGAAAGGCAGTAAATATCAGGGCAGGTGTGCCCTGCATATGATCGGTGTACACATATGTTCGAATAAACACATTGTTCCAGCGATCGAGTTGTCTTCTACTTCTCAATTACTTCCCGGGACTCGCATGTTTGCTTGCATTGACACTATAATGTTGTATACGCTCACCCGAAAGTCAACCTTCCCTGTCCAGTGCTACTGACCAACCAGTCTTGCCGATCCACTTAAACGCCGTTTTCAACGCATTCGCCAGGGGCGAATAAACACTGGTTAGTTAATGTCAACGGGAGGCCCAATCGATCGCTGAACTGTCTTAAGCTGATATGGCCAGCCACTCTCACCACCGCACAAATGACGCATCATAGCCTTGGCTCACTACCCCAGTGTGCATCCGCTACCCAAAGCCGCTATCATAACAATTTTTATCGATATCAAAGGTGTGCAGTATTTTGGGTCTCGGTTGGAGCCCACAATTGTAGTCAGTCAGGTCCGTCTCTTCACGCATCCACGAGCACCAATTGGCCGTGAAGAAACGTGACCACTGGTCCGAAAAGTCTATGCATTGCCTCGACACAGGACACACCTTTGCATGGGATAAAACACGCATCATCGGAGTTTGCCCCTCCAAAAATGGCCGAGAATTTCCTGAGGCCATGCACTCCAACGACTCATGCATCAACCGCCACACACAATTAGATGGTATTTATGAACACTTCAAATTTCACTTTTCCTGTGTGTGTGTGTGTGTGCGCGCTGTGATTTTACAACGATCCACCATAAAAGACTTAGGTCTAAACTACACAAATAAACTAGCATTTTCGCCTCATGCGGATCGAATATCTGCGAAAGCTGCACAGATCTGCGGTTTTATATCACATAATTTCTCCCTGCTGGAAATAAAATTAAAACTTTATCGTATGTATGTTCAACCCATCCTAGAATACTGCTGTCCCCTCTTTGGTCTAATGAATACCTCTGACCGCGGTAAGGTTATAAATGTACAGAAGGTGTTTACTCGAAAAATATTCGCTCTTCATCGATCCGCAATTTCTTATACGGAGAGATGTCCGTTAGCGAACATGACATTTCTTTGGGTTAGAAGACTCGAAGCGAGCCTCTGTTTCCTTTTTCGCGTTAACTCTAGCCCTAACCTCCCACGGATCAACGCTTTTATTCCCGCAGATAGACCTTATGCCATTCGTTATTCCGCCAGGATAATTGCACCCACTTTAGCTCCACATCGAACCATTCTTGCTTTTTTGCCTCCAAATATGCCTTCCTCTGGAATAATATTCCCCTCGAAAATAGACTGTCGTCTAGCTTAACAGTTTTTAAAGCCAAATTACGCAAACAATTAACTTCGGAAGATATAAAGTCCTTGTTATCCGTCTCCTTCCCAAACACACAACTCTCGGCCTTTGAAAAAGGTCCCCTCAGTATACGAGGTGGTTATATTTATACTAAATTGTTTTCCATCTATGTCTATTCCTTCCTCTATAGAGTGATATTTGCAGCAGTATTTCCTCCCCTTCTCTGTCCAATCAATATTGCCGTTCTCTGTTCCCCGTTTTACAACCCTGACGATGGGCTTCGTGGTCTTCAGTCATGCTCATGGTGGTTCTACTATTTTCGGCAGCTCGTAGCTGGACTCCGCAGTCCTCAAGGTCGCATCTCCTGCGTTTCGGTGATGATCACGTGACCTCTACCGTTCCCTCATCTTTTCGACCCTGTTGTCCGCGATGGCTTCCTCCGGCCTCACCTCCCTGATGGTTGATCATGAAGCCAGTCGGGCGGTGTTACAGTGGTGAACGACAGCCTCTGCTGTTATATGATTTCCCCAACGAAAAGAAGCGTTTCCAATCCTCATACGTTCTCATCAACAGTTCTGTCTCATTGCACTACAATCAATCATATAAACCAACCTCGTTAATTCTGTAGAAGCAGTTTTTCCTCCAACGTTTTGTTTTCTTTTTAAGCGGGGCCCGCTGAATTCTGCCCCCACTTTTATGGTAGGATTTTTTTCACTGCTTCCTACTTAGTTCACCATGCGTTTCAGAGAGTGCTGAGTATTATTTTAAAATAACGAAATGTTAGTGAATACGAATTTATCTGCCTACATTACTAAACGCTCCCGTTGCCTATGTGGTTGCTCACGGAGAGCAGCATTAATCAACTTTGTATTTATTTTTCCACAGCACTAAGTTTGCAATGACTAAGGCCCTCCGGGCCTTAAATATAAAATTTATTTATTTATAAAGAACGGTAGAAGACAGGGAGGTGGCACGACACAGACTGACTGAGGCCATACCTGCCAGTCAGGTCTCATTCCGTATAACTATAGCTTATTTCCGTAGGTTTGAAATTTAAGTTGTTCATTGCATATTTTTTTGTTAGTCCGAAGACGAGCTGGGGCACAAAACTCACTTATTAAATTTAGCTTATATCCCAAAAGAAATCTTCTTGTTCAAAGTGAAATTTCTTGGGATGCGTTTTTACCAGTTTATACGAATTACTGACACCTCGCCACACATTTAGCGCTTACGGAATCATTCTATTTATCTCCAGCGTCAAAGTGGAGAAAAAACTCAGATCAACTTGATAGAAGCGAAGGAAACGCACCGGGAAAGACTTATTTTAAAGGTCTGATAGCCGGCAATAAAGGAAGCCAGCCGGGTAAGTGACTGTTTCCCCGATCCTCCAACACCCACGAGGAGAGCATGACCCTTTGGTAGGCGTATGATGCGGGAAATCTTAACCAAGTGTGTCATGGCGTCCGTGAAGAAGACCAGATCCAGTCGACTGCCACGAACAACTTCATTGTACTGCTGCTGGAAGAATTTCAGGCGTTCATTTAGGCTCTCCAGGCTCTTGATTGGTTCGTAAATTTTGGGAGCTTCAAAAGTAGCATCATCATCCTCCTCACCTGTGGGTTCAGGGGCATCTCGAAGGAAATCTACAAAGTAGGCAGGCTCGTGCAATTCCGCAGCTGCGTCAGCTCCGCATACCTCTTCAGCTACAATAAGAAAGCATGGGTAGTGCAATATACTAATGAGTAACAATAAGGAAGCAGGGTTATTTATACTTAATTGGGACCATATTAGCATGAAGCTATTTTCTTTTACGAAAGAAGTCGAAGATTAGCAACATAAGGCCACTCAACAAAGACTGTACAATATCGAAGGCCTTGAGAGGGTTCGATTAGTGACAATTAGCCGACACAAGCAAAAAAATGCGAGTGTCAGGAAGTAGTTGAGTAAACGTAGAGGTGATCGCTGCGGTAAGAACTGCTGGCGTTTCGAATTCTAGACCGAACTGATCAGCAGGAATAGTAGCAACTACGGGTAGTCCGTACACAGGGAGTTGCAGTCGATGTGCTACTGTGTATTTAGGAAAACTAAGGACACCTCCATACGTTGAGGAGCGTTGCGCTCTTATGTGCTACTTGCTTCACGGCTGGCAAAAGGGTCGTTACCTGATGAAATTTCAACCTCTGAGCTGTATATTGGCGAAGTTGAAAGATGTATTTGCTTGTGCGCTCCCGAGTGGCGAATTGGTTTGGCGAAGCCGGATCTACGCTGAGAATAGGAACTGAGAAGGCCCTTGCGCTTGTTTATAGACGGTAAGATTAAACCACGAGTCAAACAACTTGTGGTTCATGCAACTGGCAACGCTTGTGAAAATTACATCGTAATTAAACCTGAAGGTGTAATTGAGTCCCGTCGAAGGAGCCACAATTTGACAGCCAACATCATTCCGCATCTCTACTGCTACTACGTGCTCAGCCATTCACGTCAGAAGATATCTCCCAGTTGCATTGGATGTGGATTGCCAAGAATTCGATTATGAGGTTGTTAGGTTCTTCTCTGTCTCACACGCCAGACTCATCCAACGAGCAGGTTCTAATGCAAGTAGGAGGAGACAAGTAATATCAGCATTGCTTAGGCATTAGAAGGATGAATGGCTCCGTCCTCGCGCATCTAGGAGATGGGAACCACCAGTAGAACTTCCGGCAGCCTGTCGCGGCTTTAGCAAGCGGGAGAGGTAGGGGCGGTGGGAGTGTACCAGAATTCATTGCGAAAACTAGTTCCCTTTGTAGGGAAACTGGAGTTTCAATCGTTCACGGAACAGGCAGCCTGACGCTGGTGTATAAATTAGACTGAGCTAACTGTGCAAGTTTCTGTGACCTAAAAGACGTACGAGACTCTAAGTTAACATCCTTTGTGCAACATGATATTTGCCAGCAATCGAACTGTATCATAAAGTTGTAGTTGACCCATTTGTGAAACATTCAAGGCCTCGGCGGAAGACGAACTCACACAGCAGGGAAGGCTTTTGCGCAGCCAACACTTTACAACAGCCAACACGAGGCTAACCGTGAGCCGTGAATTTAATCACACTTGGGTCGATTTAACTGTCCAGCCTACTGCTCGTATGAAATCCACCAGTACGGATACAACAAACTGACTGCCCAGTTAGGGGTACCTAACCAATAATATAGACTCAATCAGAAGGACTACTAGGCTCATTCAATTATTAGGAGACTTTGACAGATTTAAATAATTCAGTTGACCCAATTGTATAAAATTCGCGACCAGAAGCGTGCCATAAATAAACAGAGAAATAACATCAACAGGAGCCAAGAATCAGGCAAAATGTGCAACTACGTAACTATCTGGAACTGCCAAAATTTGCGGAAGAATCCAAAAAATGCAAATTTCGTGGTTAAAGTAAAGTAAGAAACAAAGGAAAGACCGCATATAATTGATAAATCTAAAATTAATCAAAAACTAAAGTCAAATAAAGTAAGCTTAACTAAATATACTAAAGAATAATCTAAAACTAGAATAAATTTATAAAGCATAATATTAAAATAAACGAATCTAAAAACTAAACTAAAACATACAATAAAGTTAAATAAAACCAACTAACTTAACTACGATAAACTAAACAAGTAGACAGTTAAACCAGAACAGCAACCGGATGTCGATACTTAATCTAAAACTTAACTAAAACTAAAATAAAGTAATCAAACAAAGTTAAACTAAAATAAACTAAATGGGACCCTAAAACTGATAAAACTTCAAGTCAATTAATTAAACTAAACTTAATTAAGTTAGCTAACCTAAACTGTTAAGATTATATGTGGATGAAAACAAAAGAACACGTCTTTTGCTGTGACATTAATAGACAGGTATGCGAAATAAGCCTTCTGATTCGTAAACGCGACTGTTACCAGGTACTTTGGTGCAAACCTGTCTCACCTGTTTTAATCAGGGCCCTTGTGAACCACTGCAGGTCTTGCGCTTCGGTGAAACGGTCGGCAATGACCCGCGTGCACTCATGTTGCCACAACAAAAGCAGAGCCTTCGAGTTGGAAATGACGTCACTTCCAGCACAGAGCATGCCCTGCCAAATTCTGCTCACATCCCGCAAGTTAAAGATGTAATGGAATTTGGCCGGCGTCGGCAACATCTTCACCTTGATTGCATGCCAGAGAATTCGAGTCGCAACAACCAGCTGACTGGTAAGTTCACCGACCTCTGGCGAGAACCCACGTTCCGGACAGAAATGGCCCATGCCAAGACATCCGAACACTTTGTCCGTGGAGGCGTTGCTGGGTAGAGTGCAATTAAACACAGCAAACTGCCGTTTCAAACGTTGTGGTATGTCATTTCGCCCACCACCAGGGTGAATCATTGCGCCGATCATCTGCAAAGGAGAGATGGATCCTTTTTTGAGCCATCGTTCAAGTAAATTACCTCCCTTGACAGAGGGGGGAGAGTTTAAATGGTAATCATTGATAGAAAATGCGCCATTTGTGTGTATAGTATGCCGTTTGCTAATTTCTCACACGATTCCTCAGTCACGAGTTGAGCCTCAGAACGGTGAATTTGACTGGGCATTTTTTAAAGGTGGGAAAATATTCCGATGGAAGCCAGGGGAAGATAGACGCATAGAAGATTCAATAGAATAGCGTAAACTTCCTTAATGTCCTAAAACTTATTGGGAAAGTAATGAATACTTACTTGCCTCGCTACTTATTTAAATTGAGTAGTCTGGATTGTTAGATCATAATTTATGGTCTGCCAAATTAGGTTACTTGACGATGTGCAGCACGGGAGCGCACAAGTCAAATTAATCAGGGGGTTTTCTCAGGCTCACGCTACCGCTAGGCTCTCGAAACTCGATGGCATGACTTGGCATATCGGTCAGACTTGAAAAAAGGCTCACTAATTTCTGCTACATACCTTTTGATCAGAAAATATTTTGTGAACGCTGGACGATAAAAATAAGTAGCCAACGCTGGTTAGCCAAAGTATCGGTCGGTTAGGATGGCATAACTGCGATCTGCAAGGGACTTAGTGCAGTCCAATGGTGGACGACAACACGGCAAGCTTAAGTCCCGCTTTGTAACTAGAGACTGTTGGTTTGTTATGCGCGTGATTTTGCGGCGTTGCATTAGGCTTACGAATCAAAAAATAATGTTACTTCTCAAGAAAAACTGGGACTGGATAGGTTAACAAAAGTTAAAAGATCTCGATTGACTAACTGAAACAAGTTCGGGCAAAGAAATTTTAAGTAGTGCGCCTCATATACCTCAAACCCCAGTATTCTATCGTAGGGAAACGATGTTATTAGGGGTTTTGCGGATGGGAAAATAGGATAGGCAGTAAAGGAAACTCATAGAATTAAGTATAAAGTGGTAACTGTGGTTAATTTTTTTACAGCGGCCGCTATAAAGCCACGTATAAGAGGGCGTAAATCGAAAAAATAAGTATTTAATAAATAATAGCTATTTGAACAAATAGCCAAGCATAAATTTGTTACAGGTCAGCGGAATTAATAGCTTAGTTGCATACATTAATTATTAAAGACTATTCCAGCATTCCAGTAGTCCAGCTTAATTATGCACCGCGTCGTCGACGCTGCCACAGATTAAAGTCACAAAACGAATTTGGTTTACTAGTAAACCATTACTTCCACAAATTTCCTTTACTGCTTTTAGTAATTCACCACCCCTAATATCCCTATGACCACCGGTCCCATAAGATGGAATTCTGGGGCAAGGGGTGTATGAGACCCACTACTCACATTTATTTTGCCGAAGTTCATTACGATTATTATATCAACTAACGAACCTACCCAATTAGATGAACTATAGTGGGTAGCCAGGGGCTTGGGAGTATGCTAATAATTTTTGGTGACCATTTACTTCCAGTAAGGTCACATTCTGCTCTTTAAACTTTGTTTGAATCAAGGTTCTGAACGTTCGGAGACATATGTTAAGTCTTGCCATAAAAATGTTTCTGCGTACCGTTTAGTCCTACTTCCCCCTGCAGGGATTAGAGCTCTTGAATCGGCGTCAACCGAATAAACCTTCAGTCAAGTAGAACGTTGGAAGTATTTTTCTGACGTGGTTATCCCGCAATATTCAAAACATTTACAAAAAGTGTCGGATTCCTGTCCAGAACTTCACGAGCATCTAGTTACAAGCATATATTTTTACTACTGTACTAATTTGTGGAAATTAATCTACCTGAATGTCCACAATGGTTGTAAAGTCGCCCGGTTTGTCCAGATTATAGAAGCCGGACATCTCCATCATCTGTCGTGTGATTTCGTTGGTGATTTGATCGCCCCATTCGTTGATGACCGGCATGTTGATATCGTCAATGAAGACAGTCATTTTTTTCCCGGCTGGTGGGCCATACGTAGAGCCCACACGCTTGTCAATGTAACTCTCCATGGTGCGTTGGAACATGTTTGGCGTTGTGGCGCTGGAGAAGTTTACGGCCTTGAACAGATGTTCCTCGGGATTGTACTTTCGGCAGTAGCCTTTAACCATCACAGTTTTCGCTGTACCCTACAAAACCATAACATTACGTTAGAGTGCTTACTTACATATAGTAAGTAGACAAAACTATGGAAAATACCGGAGACTTGCCTGTTCGCCTATGAGAAGTACGGGCTTTGTCTGTCGCGCAATCGCGTGGATAAGGAAGTCGGTTCGCGTGTTGTCCACGTTGGGCACAAGGATTTGAGTGTAATCCGGTGTGCGATCCTTGGGATAAATGTACTCGGGGACACGTGTTGACCAATGTTCCCAAACGCCTTTGGGGCCAACGACATACTCAAACATAGTTTCTTCTCCGCTGCACGGTGGCAACGGTAGTTCCCCAAGTTCTCGCATAGCAGCCTCCACTTTCTGACGATCTGCAATTTCAAGGGCTGCACCCAGTGACCACATGCCCGAAAACACTATCAGTTTCTCTAGATAGTCTCGAGTAAGTTCTTTTTCATCAACGTCCAGCATGAGTCCGTCCAGGAGATCGGTCAGTTGCTTGATATAATTACACGCCAACAGCTGAAATAACCACAATAGGAGAGTCATTATGAGCCAGCTGTGGAAGCCAGTGATTATTTTCCATTCATTTAGTTCAGTGGGGACTGGAAAAAACGGCGGCACTTTATCATTTCTTTTTGGAATTTCTACTAAAATTATTTTCAGTAGGCGTGGTGGTATTTGGGAAAGAAACCAATTAACATTAAAAATGCACGACGGTGTGATTTTTGCACAGAGACAATGCTTTTTCAGGGCTGCAGACTTGGGTTTGGTATTTCGTTTCTCAGAGGTCTCACTCCTAAGACCCTTCTCTCTCTCACGGGGCCCATACCATACGAACTACTAGCTTCGGATTTTGGCAGTGTGTCAATTTGGTCCTTAATAGGCAGATAACGTGCTGTCTGGGTTTATTCGTTCAAGCTTCATGAGTAAAAGGAGTGCGTGCGTATGATGTTAAAAGTGCCCCAAAGTACGAAATGATTGTTGCGAAACCCAGATAAGAACTCCGTTAAAATAGAGCCGTAACTAGAAAAAACAAATTTCTCAAGTCTTTTGATGTAAGTTTTAGCATTTTTCTTTGAAGATTGGCGATTTAATTCGTTCGGAGATTCAAGCAAACACCACTTATGAATGCGGACAATTCGGACCGACAAAGACGATGGAAACCACCACCGGCCTATAAGTCGTTTGACTCACTGCTTCAAATGCGCGTACGCTCGATACCAATCGATAAGCCCCGCTTCATCCGATTGGCTGTGCATACGAGGGAGTGAGAGTACAAAGTCACGCAGACAAAGCTTCACAACAACACACACGTTCACTTACACACCCGACAGATGGCTCGTAGCGCAGCCTTGGTGCAGTTCATTGTTCTCCCAGTAAAAGCTGTTCCAGTCTACTGTGTCTTTGTTAGGACGGCCGAGTCATAACTCGGGCCATCCTGAGGACACGAAAACAAAGGCCAGAGTCTGCCATCCGTGAGATCACGCAAGGACGCAAGGTTATGCGTACGCATGAACAGCCACCAGGCTGTTACGTGGAGGGCACCACCATGGCTGCCTGCATGGGCCGCTGGTGGAGAGGCAAATAGGGAACAACGACTGTTGGTCCTTAAATACGATGCCGCGGACAGGAGGCGCATTTTGTTGCCGAGACACACTACCGATGACCTGCCACTCTGTTGCCAAGATGCGCTACCAACGACCCGACATTCTGCTGCTGGGTACACAGGACAAGCTGCCAAGACGAACTACCCATGACAGAGGACACGCTGCTGATGGGCACACAGAAGACAATACTGATGTACAAGCAGAACTAGGGACATTAAACGATTATCTGCTTTCCTGTTCTGCCTTCTCTTCCGAACACTAAACTGGGGGACATACCCAGTTTTGACACGGGACCACACAAATTTATGACTGACTTCCTGACTTTTGGTTTGAGGAACCTTCTTTTGTCAAAACAACTACTACGACAAGCCGCCTACCAGCTTAAAGTCCAGGCACGTGTTTTTTCTGCAACACGATGCAGTGGGGAGTGATTCGGTTCCTCGGTGTTTCTGCCAGTGCTCTCTGTGTGGTTCCTGGTATATGAACTGCAGAGCGTAATTAAGGTATTAATTTCCGAACTTATTAAGGGCATGATATGGACATTATGTGGTTATTCCACGGTAGTTTATTGCCTTCGACTCAAATGATCATTGTATTGTTGGGTTTGACCCCACAATTTAATGTCCCAGTCAGTTTACCCTATGCCAAACACTAAATAATTTCTGAAATTATTCAGTTGAAACATATTTACATGAGCATTTGTGGTATAGTGAGTGGTTACTTTGGTAGCGCTGAAGACCGCTGCTGACCTACGCCCTCCTAAGTCTTGACGCCACAGTCGAAGTCACTCAGAGTATAGGACCTCGCGCGCAAGCAGTTTTCGAGCGTGCCTTGAGGCATGCACAAACGGACGCGCGACCGTCACTGCTAGCGAGCGCACGCACAGTGTCTCCCCTATTCTAACCTCAACTCACAGTGGCTTGACTTCAATCCGTCCAAGGAGATTCCTGCTTTAGTAGACTGACCTTATTTAGTAGGTTGACCTCAATCCGTGGGACTCAGATGACAATGCGGTGTCTGCCTCCAGGCATCACTCCGGGTCCGACCCGATTAGGGAACGGATGCACTAGTCCGCGAAACAAACATCCTCCTAACTCTCGTGTACACAGCGAGGTCCTATGCTCTGAGTGACTTCGTCTGTTGCGTCAAGAGTTAGGAGGGCGTTAGTCAGCAGCGACCACTAAAAGTGACTGGGGATTCCGCCCGTCAGAGGGGCAGACGCAGGCAGCGTCGTCAACCGGTGTGACGACCCAACGCTCTCACATGGCCCTCACAGTCAAACGCAGTGCCGGACCGATTGGCAACTTCCTCATAAATCTTCTCTACACAATATAGTGTTCCTAACCGTTTGGATTTCCCAAAACTTCTCTCGTCTTCTAAGAAACTGGGCCTGTAAGATCGCAGCCATTAGGGTTAAACCTTCCTAGTCTTACCACCTCCACGATAGCGCTTCAGTTAGCAATATAAATATTTATCCTGCTATGCCTAAAGATTCGGGGTCCAGATATGTTATCACTTTCATCGTCTTCGAAAGAAGAGGGGGCGGGTTCGTGAACCAAATTATATTTGAACTGACGTTTCGGAACCCTTTTCGCTTCCATCGTCAGCGTATTGTAGTTGCTGCGTCTGGTGATCTTGAGTTACCCAGCCTTGCCGTCTGCCTCGTATTATATCCGAGCTGGATGCGCGACCTTTGACCTGCCCGTTGGTTGCCGACTAGATTTAGTTTCCTGGAGGTTGGCTGCTGGCGGGCTTGCGTAACCCTCGTCCCCTCTGCGATCAGCGTAGTTGTAGGCGAGTCAATATGCTTGTTGGCCTCCCCTATGTCAACCGACCGACTGAGCACTCATTGGTGTTTGCTTGAGTTGTTCTTCACTTCGCGGGTGCGAAGACGAGACCTTGTTTGGTGTTGGCCGCGTGACCTTCGACTGCCATCCCTATTTTCCCTGAGAATAGGCTCTCGGTTCTGCGTGCTCGTTTGCCCTACTGACTCTGGCCGAGTTGATCAGAGCCTTGTGCCAAGCACCTGATAGGCAAAGTTCAAGTCTATTGGTCTGTTGATTGTACCAGTAGATGACCAACTTTCGAGCCTTAGTGTGGCCATCTTCTCATCGGCCCTGCCGATCAACTTCGCTTTCTCAAAGGCGAATCCATGGTTCAGCTGTAGCACGTGACCATGGACCACAGACAGCTTGTCCTTGCGACTGATTGCAAGTGGATGTCCATGCAGTCTTGTGCCCAGGCATTTGTCCGTTTCAGCAACATACCTCGCAGCGCAATGTTTGCACGCTATGCTGTAGACCACAGCTAATTAATCGGTGACTGGCAGCTGGTATATTTATCTATATCTCGGTATATTCAAGCTCTATGGGTATCGGAAATTTGATGTATATATTTGGACTGAACTACATCAGCCAGCAAAACACGTGACGGCACTTTTAGCTAGTACCTGTGTTGCCAGTATGGTAAATTACAAAATGAATAGATATCTATATGATCTTCAAAGAAAAGTGTTCCTAGTGCTCGCGATTTTCCTCCGAAAAGTGCGGAAATTTTCCGTTTTTTCGGCCTTCAAACACTAATGGTCAACCAGCAGTGATGGTTGTTACCTAATATACGTGTAAGTATTATCTCAAATTGGCACACTTTGGTGGGCACTCACCTCCATTTTCGTTTCAAGGTTCATTGTTATAAAACGATGTATTTGAGCGAAAAACTTCTCGCATGTGGGCATAACTGCCTTGGAGATGGCTGCAGATTTTGTCAGCAACCAACCTGAAAGTAGACAAAAGAGCTTTTGCGTCAAACTGAAACTTCTTTTGATCGGTGTCTACTGTTCATTGACCCTGGTTGCGGCACACAGGTAAACGTCTGTTGGGGAGTAGAAGAGCTGATAAGCTTCGAGTGACCCAACTGTTAAGAGGGTCTTGCATACTAACTTAAATGTGCAGGGTAGCATGTAGTGCCAAAACTGAATCATGGAAAAAGTTCAATTACACAGTCAAAGAGCTCCTCAGACTACCTAAACTATGTTTCTCACTAAACAGGCGGTAAAAAATGGGTAACAAAAGCAATGTATTCAAACAAAAAAAAACGGAATGGAGGGGATCAGTCCACACCTTGCAGTATCGGCTTCCAGTCAAGGATAGAGCTGGACATGAAGATCATGCCGTTGCGAGACACGGTAGCCGGCGAGGCATTGTCAATGTTGTGCACCTCGAAGACGATTTTGCAGTTGGGTGCCATGGGAATGCGGTCTCCGTTGGCCAACGTGAGAGTCTTGTTGTCGTCGAGGACAGAGTTAAGGTTCTCAATCCAGATGGCATCCACGGGCCCGTCCAGAATGAGCCACACGTGCTCGCCCTTCTTGGTCTTGTAGGTGCGTCGCCAGAGGGTGGAGAAGATGCCATCCGTCCAGTCATTGGTGGCCACATCCAGACGACCAAACATCTGTGGCGCCGTGATGGCCTTTGGATTCATGCGCACTTCCTTGTGCGGTTCCTCCGCCTCAGTCATAGCCGCGAGCAGGACGTTGATACAACGCGTCTTGCCGGCGCCGGAGGGACCCAGTGCCATGAAACCGTGACGCACGCGCTGCGTCTCGTACATCTGGATGAGTTTTAGCACCCAGGGCGGATGGTGTATGAGTTTCTGCTGTTTTACCTAAAAAGTACCGTTGAAAATGCGTGTGTGTGCGCGGGTAACAATAGTGGTGAGTAATGCAATGGTTGCTCAAGAAAAAATCGAAACAAACTCTTTTTACTATTATGAAATCAGTAGGTAGTCATTTAAAATAAACGCGGATATGAGGTTACATATAAGCTATTTGGCGTATACTGTCCTCCTCGAGGAAAAGAGGTTGTCAGAGCAAATTTCAAATAATTCAGAGTATCGTTGTGGCCACTGGGGTAATTTGTAATCTGCCCAAGGTTTTAAAAAAGTCATTTAGAGGGGAGTAGTGGAATTTATTCTAGCTGCAAATAATATAAGTTGTTTTAATTTGGCAATCTAAAAGAAATGCTATATTTATTTAATGAGGCGTTAGCAAGCGATACTTAGTCTCAAGGTATTTGCCCACAACACCGCTTGAATTTCAGAAGAAAACACGACCACACAAATGTTCAAGAGTGGGATTTGTGTCACTGCAGCCAAAAGTATCCAGCAGTTTGCTATCAACCCAAAACACACTTAATTAGTAAGGAGTGTTGGCAGATCTGAATACTACATTTAATATTGCTGGCGTGAGTTCGTATTCTACTGACACAGCCAAGTTTTTTCACACGTGAGTCAAATAAATTATGCAAATGTGCGAAAACTACTAACTAATTAATTTTGCCCGGTAGTCATTTGGTGGATTCTGGATTGATTGCGTAGGAAGTCCTCTGTGAACACTTATGGTAGATTTCATACGTTGCAGAAGGCTGGGCGTGTATATCGACTCAAAGCTCCCTATGAGGTTCTCATAGCTAAGTTGGCTAGAGCGTTGGCTCTACTGAAGCCTTTTTCTTGCTGGTATGGGTTCGAATTCCACCCAGTCTACAAGTTTATCACAATTAGATTGGCAACAGTAGCTTATGTAGTTCCCCTCATTCATCCCTAATCCCAGCATGTTGTCCTATGAAAATGGTGCTTATACGGTTTTGTGGGGCGGAGAATTAGGATAAGCAGCAAAATATACTATAAAAACTGCTATATGCATTATTATTTTTTGTACTTAGAAGTGTTATTGATTTATATCTGTAGATTTATATCAAATTGCAGGTTTCTTGAAATCCCGAAAAATATAAATGGTGGTAAGGAGGTCCTCTTATTTAACTTACCGTTCTGGATTTAGACTAGTATAGCCCGCGGCGCTAATCGCCGCACACAGCTTGAAATTTCATGCAGAAAAAATTACTCCCAGCGGCTGCAGGGAACAACTTCGGCTACATTTTTTTCACTCTCCACTTACTTCTAAAAATTTCCTTCTCTACCTATGCTATTTTCCCGACCCCCCCTCCCGAAAAAAACCCTATAGCCACCGTTTTTGTAGGACAAAATGCTGGGACTAGGGGTATATGAGGGGGAGATAAAATAAATTATGAGTCGTTAGTGACCAATCGTAGTCGACCCAAGACTTGGACAGCTCGACTGGCAAGGCACTCGTTTCAATGACAAATTGGATCATCTCTTCAAGCAGTCTTAGTTTACACGTCTGTGATGACATTTTGACCTCTGCCAGCCCACTTCGTCGGCATGAACTGGGAAAAGAACTGATGCTCTACATAATCTCAGTACGGTTGACGTTTACACTTGGCAGAAAGAGGCACCTAAAACTTACCTGATTCTGAATGGCTGCTTCAATTTCAGGATAGCCCTTCTTATCCAGCCGCATACCCGGAAAGAGATCGTCAATGAGCGACATAAAGAGGGGCTCGTCTTCATCCACTAGTTTGCTGACATTCATGTCTCGAAGGACGCGCATGACAATCATGGGTTCCGACTGCTCTGGATTTGCCCTCTTAGAGGCTCCCAAGGTGCGCAACACGGAGAGGATGTTTCGTAGACCAAAGTCGTAATGGACCTAGGGTTGGAATTGCCAGAGCAACATGATAAAGATTAAAAATAAAACATTTTTACTTTAAAAAACAATGTAGTTCACGCTTTTACATATCGAAAAATAATGCGTGGTTCATGAATTGGTGTCATACGCCCGAAGGCTGTGCAAAAAAGAACAAACCTTGTTTCATAAGAAAATGAACTTGCACCGATCTGGTTGCGAGTTAGAACATGTCTCGCAATTCTCCAAATGCTCTTATGGGTGTGACTGGATGACGACAACTGATAACATACAAATAGCCATTCAAGTCTATGTCGTAATTTGAGATATTTACTCTACCTGTATTTTGGGTTCATCATCATCGAGGTCACAGTACTGAACTCAAATAAAAAGTTTATGTAGTAGGAGGGAGAAGAATTGTCGGGCACCGGATCAATTTGTTCATTATCCTGAGTAACGACGCCCTGACGAATTTCGACATCACTGAACATTAATTAATGTATACCTCTATAATTGCTCCCCTCCCAGACCGTTCAGGCTTCTTTTGGCTGTCGACGACTTGTCAGTTAGAAAGATGGGACTGACTTCAGAGGTATTTTTGCCTTTGACTTATAACAATAACCTATTTTTACATTTTCAGTAACCCGACTTTCCCTTTTTTTCGTTAAATGCCACTAATAGGAGGTTGAATTTCCATTTTCGGTCAATTCCACAAATATACGGAAGTTTATTCGATTAAGTATATTGAAACAAGTAAAATCTTATTTAATTTAAGATTTTTTGATCACTACCGCCACACTTAAATATTCACTTACGTTCAATAGCCAAGAGTCAAATGTTTGATCACAAAGCACGTTAGGCATTTAAGCGGGGAAAAGATATTTAGGGAACCCAACAAGTCAGTTTTGTAGTTAAAAATAACAATTCTGGTCTACCTCATGTCTAGCAGTGTTCATTCTAGTACGAATTCGCTTGTTTTAACTAACCTGCTTCGAGAGCTGCTCCTCACATAGCTTGTATAGGGTGAAAAACTTCTTGGCCAGTTCAATGTTCTTCACAAATCCGCAGGCGGCTAGTTTTACGCGAATGATGATTTGGCGATCGGGCACCATCATGGACACCGTGCGGAAGTTTATTTTCAAGTTCTCGGGCAGCTCCTGGCGTCCAGCGTAGCCAGGGTTCTAGTATATATAAATGTACAATTTATAGCTACTGACGTTTATTTAGTAGCAATTGCAAATGAAATTGCGTGTGTTATTTACCATTGTCAAAAAGATGCCAAACTCGGGGTCCATGTCGACGGAATCGCCATCAGTGAAAATGAACTGCGATCGCCGTTCCTTCTTACAGGTAAGTACAACAGCAATCTGCTGAGCAGCAACAGAGAGCACTGGCAGTTCTATGCGGTTGAACTCGTCGAAACAGCCCCATGCGCCGGACTGAGCCAGTCCTTTGAAAATGCGACCCAGGCCTCGGTAGTCCATCTGATCTGAACAGTTGAACACGACTACGTACTTGCCCAGACAACGTCCCATATCCTTAACGGTCTCCGTCTTCCCGGTGCCCGCAGGACCCGCGGGCGCGCCACCCAGAGACATACCTAGGGCTTGTGCCAGTGTGATATAGCACCTGTAGAAAAAATAAAATTGAAAAGGTGTCTGTTACAGAATATGCGGTAGGTGGCGTAGTTCCTGAAATGTGACGATAGAAAGCTACCTCATCCTGTGGATTTTTTTTGATTAGCCCAATGAGTTGTGTAAAAATTCATTTTCCTACACAGACTACGTTTCTAAGTGGTAAGGAAACTGCTAGAAAATTGAGCAAACATCGACCTTACCCGAAGTTTAGGCAACTGTACATACGTGCAGTGTCTATTTGAATAACAAAAAACAAGCTCAGCTCTGTATGTGCAGCTATCGTTCGTCCACTTAAGTTGTTTGATCTTGAGCGCAGGACTTACCGATCAGTTAATGGAGTGATCACCAACCGGTCTGTACAGCCAAGAAACTCGTTCTGATAAACGAAATCGACATCCGTGATTTTCACCGCACAGACGTCCAGTTCCTCGAGATAGTAGAAGCGCGACTGTTTCAACCACTCAAAGTCATTCGGCGACCGAATGTGCATTTTTACCTATAAAAATATATAAATGCCTCTTTAAAGGATATTGCATTAGGCGGCCTCATTACTCAGGCAAATTCGTGATTTAAAATTGAGCTGAGTCTACATTTAGACTTGCTATTTTGATCAGTTGAGTGGATTTGATACTCCCGGAAAGTATTTTAGTAAAACAAAAGACATGTTCGGTATTTATTTATTTAAAGAAAACAGACAGGATTCTGGCGAAATTGGAGGTTGCCGAATTTCCATGCTATGATAGAACAATACCTCTTGTTTTTGTACGAACTGCTATAAAATGACACCAACATAAGCAATAATGTTTTCAAATAATACTTTCTGGAATGGCAAAATCTGATCTTAAGAAAACGAAATTCAGTTGAAAGCCAAAGTGAATTTGGCAAGCATATGGTTTTAGTAACTCTCCATCAGGCCAGTATATTTGCGGGGATAATAAAAATTGCAAAGTTGGGCAAGGTTACTGCGCGTATTTTGATTACAACTGGAAACGAGGGTACGTGAGCATATATCGGCCTGGTTAAGTAAAGGTAAAACTAGATCGACCTCGAGTTCTATTCTCGCACACCTTGTCAATAGGAATCATCGAGTTGACACTTATGAAGCCTTTCAGGTTTTCTACTGGAAACCAGCTAACTTTTCTAAGGGCCTACGCGAACGCGTGCTTGCAGCAGCCGAAGCAGTGGCTATACAACTAACGAATCCAGTGTTGTGTTGTCAGAAGTCGCTAGCACAAGCACTTTCACTTCCGTGGCCGATTCCCGATGCCGGGTGGCAATCGCACATCGTCCCCATTCCTAAGTGATAGTCATTCGCTACGTGCAAAAACAGTAATTATCATGTCATGTACCTGACCCCTGATCAATGCCCACAACCTTACTTAATTTCCTCCCCTCTCCCCCTCTCTCAGCACAAGAATCTCTACGCGACAATCTCGCCATCCCGGTGGTGTCAAAACGATGAGGTGTAAACAAAGAACACTTGTTAACCCTGTCCAAATGTACATTTTCCATTATCACTGCAAATGTACTGGTCTGATGAAGAGTTGAAACCTTGTTTTCCCGGAAGAAATTTGAACAAGGCTAAGATCAAAAGTTGAGCAGAATTGAATGACGTCCTAAATTTCGTCACTACTCATTCAGCTGCAGACGGTCATTGCCTATTAATAAGAGAATTAACTGTCCAATTAAGTGTCAGCCTCGAAGGGTGAAACTTGATTATTATTTTAAATTATAATTATAATGTATTAATAATTCATTACAAAATTTCAAGAACATACAAAATTTGTCGATGACCGCTTTTTTACATCAGCGTTACCTTGACAAGAGACAATTTGCGCAGATATTCGTCAGCTGAATATAGAATTATAGGACTCTTAAAGGCATCATTTTTATAGCAAAGTTTTTAATTGATCTTATATCGGACTATTGTTATAGGCTTTATTTTTCCCCACAATGAGATTGAATGCTTGGTTGAGTCTACGAATATAACCCAAACGACCATTTGCTTAAGAAATAATATCGAAACATTTGTTTTTTCAGTAAACGATATCAAGAAATACATTTTTCAAGTTTAAATAAACAATAATCGAACAGATTTTAATTAATGAAAAAACTTTCAAGGACGGAATATCATAAAATATTCGTCGGACTTCTATGGATCACCTGAAACTAATTGTAGTTCAATATCAGAAATATCTATGATGAAATTTGACAAAGGAAAGCTTCTCCTAAGATACACAAAAAAGGGTGTGTTTAGGATTTCACCGGACAATTATATTTACGTTTCGTGTTCACAGTTACAGCGATTCTTGCCCATTTCGGATAGTAATTTTATATTCCTTTAAGTTTTAAATTAGTTTGAAGTTCTACTTACTATTATTTCTGAGTTTTCATACATGCGTTAATGCCATCTGCCAAGTGATTATCAGTCTTTCGTAAATTTTAGGATCAGACTGGTGTCACACTAGTTCACTTTGGAATGCTGTTGTTGGCAACAGTCTGAGGTCGACTTGACAGTATGAATGAGGAAGAAGGGTTATCAAGCACCGGATAAATTTGTTTATTGCTCTGAACTTTCGGGCTCTTGTGGGAGTCCATCGTCAGAGAGTTAAAAGCGTCTACGATAAACAAGCAACAGATCTAGGGACAAGAACCAATCAAACCTTATACGGGGGAAGGGAAGGAGATGACTCACTAAATACCAATGTCCGCCGTGCAAATATGCCTACGAAGAGCGATGTATGCCAGCACCAGATCAATAAATCGATAGACTGAATTTTCATTTGAGCCCCAGGCTCCAATCAATTCTCGCCCTGTCTTGCTGCCGGCGTGGGCAATTATCTTCCTGGCTGCGGGGTCGAATTCGTGACCCGTCTCGAAAGGTATGGACCGCCACTTGTGACTGCTTCATCCCGTCTGACAGCCAGCTTATGTTCGTGCATGCGCGAACCGAGCATGCGTTCAGTTTGCCCTGCATAGTTACAAGAACAGCTTAAGCATGGGATACAATACATTACCCCGTATTGCTCATTGGGATTCAGTGGGTCTGGCGCCAGCATACATTGCTCTCTGTAGGCATATTCGCACGGTGGACACTGGTGTTTAATGAGTTCCCTCCTCCCCTCCCCCGTATAACCTTTGATTGGTACTTGCCCTCATATCTGTTGCGCGTCTTTCGTGGACGCTTTTATCCATGACGATGGACTCACGCAAGAGCCCAAAAGCTCAGAACAATCAAAAAATTAATCCGGTTCTCAACAAAACTTCTTCCTCTTCGATGCAAGTACCTGGAACGCGAACGTTTTCATTCACTTGACAGTATTGCTAATTACGGAAAAGAGCATGCTCACCATATCATCAAATATATCCTTTTGATGCACGTGGATGGTGATAAGGGTTTCATATTTGGTTCGCTCGTTTTTCGTGAGCTCTTGCGTGGTCACACCAATGAGTTTGTTGAGAATATCGAGGAAACGACGATTCGTCTCCTGCATAATGGCCTTATCGTATCGGGCTTGAACGAGGGCGGCTTCAGCGTCCCTGGTCCAAAGAAGCTGGATACCCAGCAGGCCTACTTGCGCGATGTAGGAGTTCTCGAAGTCTAGCAGTTGGAATTGGCTACCGTTGATGAGATAGTAAGCGTCTTTTATTATTTGATGAAGCGATTGCCTGGAAGCCTTCAGAAGATCTCCTAACCAAACCTCCACATTGCCCTGTAAGAAACAAAAAAAGCATCTAGAAAACTCCTGTTACCGCAAACTAGCCCATGTGTTGTAGTAGGCCACTGTTGGTATTAGGTAATAGGCAAAGATAAGTAGATGATCGAAAACTGTTTGGCTTTTTCTGCTATCAGTTGACACCGGATGCCCTCTATAAAAGCTAGTAACTGTTTGCTACAGTAAAGTTTGAATTCAGATTCTTCCCTCAAAATTCATGATCTGGCTTCCTTCGTCTTCATCGATCCCTCAGTCTTAGGCCATGCTATTCCCTCCTTCAATCGTCACTTCCAGCTCTTCCATTGCAAATGATCTTGAATAGATCCAGCTGCGGTTGAGCGAGTGTGTATGTAGTTCCAGCAATCAAACTTAAAGCGTGAGGAAAAACAGGATGCTGGTTCGAATCACACCCTCTTTTGATGTGAGGGTTGGCGTATGACTAGCCGCGGGCCCAAAGACCATTGCATAAATGGCAGTTTCCATCCAACAGATTCTAATATGCAATATTTATTGGTTTACGATTGTTCTGCAACATGCTGCCGCATAGGTGGACCGTAAGCTTGAGCTCCGATGCCCCTACACTGCCCCGAGATAAAGTCCGGTAGGTGGAATTTATTGTCGTCTGACTTATACTAGAAGAAAACCTGAGCTGTTGCTATGACTTAATCCGTCCTTAGGGCTGTCATTTCACCTTGGCATTGCTTAGTGCGCCTGTAGAGGATCCATTATGGTGGTGCAGCCGCAATTATGGTGATCTCACACGGGCTTTGACTGGCTCTTTCTGTACAATGTTGCTTCCGGGGTTTTGTTTTTGGATGTACTAAAACACCTACTGATGTCATTTGAGTAAGCTTAGTATAACACCCTTCGCCTTCAGCTTGGTGCCCGTCACGCCGGTACAATTACCATTAACGTTCGGAGAGTCGGATTTAAAGATATAAGCTGCATATTGCCTCCTGTGGTGTGATAGCTACCACAGGTTGGTATAAATTCGTGTGCCTTTGCTTCCCATTCAAAAATTATATTTCCCGGTATTTCTCATGGTGTGCTTACGTTTTCAAACTTTATAGGTACATTTAAAAACTTAATGAAGTTCTTTTTTCTCGCAAATAGCCATTCAACAACTTCATTTATCTCACCTATAAACTCCATAAAATATTCTCGTAGTAAAAACGTCGCCATCTCGCGTTTTCTGAATCAGACAACACATTCTATCGTCAATCGAATACCCTTATTAGTATGGGGCTGGTAGATTTGGATAATTCAGTCGACACAATTGAGGAAAATCTGGCGCATTGGTGGGATTCGAACCGAAATCAACAAGGGAAGACTTCAGTGCAGCCAATGATCTAGCTGATTGAGCTATGAAAGCACACCGGGAGCAGTGAATTTAATCGATCGCTGAACGATTTACCCACCCAGCCTACAGCAAGTATGAAATCCACCAATACTAACACAAGTGGGAGTAAATTTGCGGCTCCCGTAGTACCTCATAGCCCAATCGGCTAGAGCGTTTGGTTGTGCTAAAGCTCTCCCTTATTGATGTGGGTTCGAACCCTACCGAGGCCGCAAGGCTATTACAGTTGAGTAAGTTGAAAGTCTAAGTTAAAATTTGAATTTTCGAGCAAAACCAAGGCGATTATATTTCAAGTTCTATACAGAAAGATACCGTCTTTGGACAAAAATTGAATAAAAAACCTATTATTCGAAACAATCTTCCGTTCAATTTCCTTCGATACCCTCACTGCTCGACGGGGAACTCTTCTCCAAATCGGGCATCTCGCTGGAAATATTGGCTCGGCCTACATAGTCTACTTGTCCCAATCAGTCTCATCAGGGCTCTGAGGAGTATCCACGGACAGGCTGAGTCGTTATATTTATATACTGCTGTGTATGATTACTAGAAGACTAGAATTATCTAAGTAAAGGCCACCTTATCATTTTATATCTTGCTTTTTTCAACCCAAATTAGTACCAGTTGGCAACTATTAGACTACATTATCTCGGTGTATAATTGCTAGACGACTTTATTTATATAATTAAAGGCCACCCTATCGTTTGTATGTTTCTTACGCCAATATACTTCCTGGTAGTAACTATTAGACTTCACTATCTCGGTTGCTGCTACGTCTAGTCTGACCAACGCCGCAATAGTTTATAAGTATAACCTTTAAGCTTTAAGTTATAGCACGCAGAACGTAGAAGTCCACGACCAAACTGTGGGTGGAAAAAAGCCCTTTCTGGAGCCGGCGTCGATCCCCGAACCTGCGATTTAGGAGGCGAGCGTCTTAGCCGCCCGGCCACTGCAACCCAGCTCTGCGAGTCACAGAAAGTTAAGTGCATTGACAGGGTTGACACGATAAATTTTGCCAACGAACTCCACGACCAAACTGTCCCAGCCACTGCAACCCAGCTACGCGGCTCACAGAAAGTTAAGTGCATTGACAGGGTTGACACGATAAATTCTGCAAACGAACACCACGACCAAACTGTCCCGTGTGACAAACAGTACGACATAAGAGACAAGGGTATAAACCCTACGGCCACCATGACCACCTCACAGAATTCAAATAAAGGTAAGAACAGTGACACTGATGACACGCATTGCCCGACGGCATGCGAACATTGCAAACATTGCCCGAAAATATCAAAGTTGGAGTCACGTATAGAATTACTAGGGGATGTTATCACATGGTTTCTCAAGCATGGCACATTAAAGCCGCTAGATGCAACCAGTGGAAATCAGCAGCTAGAATCCGCCTTGATGGAAGTCGCTACCAGGCACTAGCCAATCGGTCCAAGCGCGACTAAAACTGAAGAGAAGCAAACACAAACAAGCCCTAAT
>JAYGXS010000005.1:26268380-26331707 GCA_036362985.1 Ligula intestinalis
ATGAAGGCTAATAAGCCCGAAACAGTTCTGTATCAAGTTACCCCCAGACACTGTCATACCCCCTTACTGCTATATATATATATATTCATATATATACAGACGGAAATATCTATTTGAAAAGTTAAATGGAGACTGACGCATTAGCAGTCAACTGCCGGCCATACACAGCCCAAGAGTTGCAGCAACCGTGGACTGAACCCATGACCTGTTGATCAGAAGTTCGACTCCTTAACAACTGAGCCACGGGTTTGTTGTCATGCAGAGTGCGATCGGCTCTATTAAGACTGAAGTTCGGACTCTAACGATCGCACTACGAGAGGCACCCAATCTGGGGGTATAATCTCAAGGCACGACAATAGCGACTCAGTGGCTAGTGTATTATAGGTTAAACTATTTCAAGGAAAGACGTTCTTTGGGAAAATAAGGTAACCTGATTCAGTACATTTTCAACACGGGTTCCGCAGGTCGTTGTCTCACTCGGTTCACCGATGCATGAAACTACAACGACCCAAAAAGAGGAACCAGACAGTTTCACTTAGGCGCCCAGAAAAAATACACGGCGAATCCTTCCTTATATAGGGAATGTGACTTAACTCGTTGAAAGGCGCTTGCGGAAGTACCAAATGAAAGTGGTGCACAAACCGACGGCCACTATACGCATCCGGCTTTTACATCCTGAGGATAGGGTTGGCTACCTCGATAGGAAATAAGTCATCTGCAAGATCCTATGCGAAGCCTGTAATCCCGTAGCTTGCGGCCAAACAGGAAGACCCGTCTCCACACGCATCCACGAGCACTAATTGGCAGTGAAGACGCGTGATCATTTGTCCGAAGTGGTTATGCATCGCCTTGATACAAGACACACCTTTGAATGGGACAAAACACGCATCATCAGAGTTCGCCCCTCCAAAATAAGGCCGATAAATTCTTGAGGCCATGAATTCCGGGTTGAGTAGGGTGTTGGATAGAGTTGGGAAGAGTGTACAAAGATTTTGGTAGATTGTTCAAAGATTTCGAAGATAAATGGAAGAGACCACAGCCGATCACTACGGACTAACATGAACTGCAGCTAATAATTAGCGCCCACACCGGATGACCCGGACCGTGGCAAATATCAGTTGCCAATCAGCCATTACGCCATTGCGAATATTTATTTTGTCCACCACAGAGTGAGGCAAACTTCAGCTGCCAAGTAGCACCCACACTAGATGAGTATATAACTGTACCAGCACTTTTGAAATTTCATTCGTTCATTGCAAATTTTCTGAAGTCTGATGACGACGACCTGGGAATCCAGTGTCGAACATTTATCGAATAAAGTAACGTTATTTGCTCAAAGAACGCCTTTCCTTGAAATTACATTTTTTGGGATGTCTGCTCCCCAATTCATACAAAAGACAATATTATATTACTGGAATAAACAAGGGAGATGGAGGTGCCTTTTTCTAGCTTATAAGCTGCCATCCACCAGCCAAATCTAAACCCGTGTGTTGCAACCTCTAAGACCTGAATCAGCGTCCTTTTGGTTACATGTCCATAAATATATCTAAGAGGGAGACGTCAGTTTAGGAATGACTTTGTACAGAACTGTTTAGGGCTTAGTTGACTTCGTTCAGTGGATCATAAGCCTGACTACCAGCTGACTACCGAAACATAAAACATATATACATATGTATATGACACAGATGTTCCATCAGCGGAGTTTACCAGACCGGTCTTAAGCACTTTGTTGAACCAAAGTTAATCCGTGCCTCCTCAACTGCCATTCTCGCTCACTGCAAATTGAGTATTGATTAAAAAATGAATGAGTGCGCACCGTTCCATTAGCTTCCGGAAGCAAACACGTTTGGCATGAATGGTAGGCCCCACGAGGAGGCAACTACTTGCCCAGCCGGAGTCCAGAACAGGCAGACGAAAAAAACTTACGTTAGGAGTGGAGTCTGACCAAAGGCAAGCAGCCCTGCGGGCTCGCCTGAGGCGTCGCGCCTGTTGTCGACTGCAACAATGATCCCTTTGTCAACATAAGGGCTGCCTTCAAGGTCATATGCCTTCGCGGGGTAGCGCCCACGCGACGACTTCCATGCGCGATGACCTAAGCCTCTGGAGAGGACACAGACGCCCGCAAGCCTGCACGCCTGCCAACTGGTCGCCTGACCTTATCCCAAGCACCCGATGATGCCACAAGCGACCGTGCATGGCAATTCCTTAATGGCCACTGTCACTTCTCAGACAGGGAGTTGCAACACGGACTGTGAGGACACCGCTCCTGATTGCCGGGCTAGCCCTGAACTGGGGACATTCAGCGCGCTGGAGATCAACCAGCGGTAAGAGCCACCCGACACAGCAACTCCGGGTTTTGTACACAATAAACTCTCGTCCGGGTGGATTCCAAAGTTACGCCCTACTTATTGTGTTCATCCTTGGGGATTCCAGAGGACGTAATTGGACAGTGAGACACGTCAGATGTCACCGTTACAACAAATTAGACCACTGGTTATCCTTCTCTGATGGAAAAGGTACCAGCAAAATTAACACACTGAAAGTTCTTCTGTTCCAAAAGAACTTCCCCGCTTTAGAATTATATTTCCTGGGATGCTGATATTTCAATGTCAGCATTTGCTCGCTTGACGCGCTGGCCTCGTTTTGCAGTGGGACTCAATTTTAAGTCCTTGTGGGCAGTCGTACGGTCACAAGTAGCTCTATAAAATACATGGATACAGACGGAAACAAGAGACACCACCGAGGTGAATATTTCCGACTTTTTTCACCGTTGTTAATCAGCCTTGTCGGAAAAAAGTGTTTTCGGTTTGCGGCCCTTAGCACCACCAGAATACAGAGCAAGTTTTGGAGAAGAAAAAAAGGAGGATGACATATTGCAGATGGTCTTACCTGGGGAAGCTGCTTTGCAATATCGCCTCCAACGAAGACGGCTTCAAGATACACCCAGAGATTCTGCACCTGCAGGATGTTCTCAATTATCTCTGTGCTGGTGCTCAACTTCTGCACCCAGTCTTGTATCTCCTGTCTGAAAGGAGCATTATACCGGTTGGATAGAAGTCCTGCCAACACCATGAGCGAGTCCTCGAGTAGACCGACGAGCTCAGTGGTCTGGTCTCCCTTGAGTAAGAGCTCACCTCGATTTCTGAAGGTGGAGAAGGAAAAGACGTGGGCTGACCAGTCGTTGATCACACCTTTCAGCTTGGCTTCGATATCTCGTTCCTTCACCGCGGAGATACAGATGTCCTGAAAACGGAAACATAAATTGGTAGTGAAACAGACTAGTCTGGAAGTAGTTCGGTTCAAGCATTGTCTCTACTGTTAATTAAACCCAAGCAATCCCAAATTGTCTTTTGCATGTTACAAAGGTGAAAATTACAGCAAACGCCACACCCGGAGAGGAAAGAAACGGTCTCCTCTAGTTGAAATCTGCAAAATGCATGCTTGGTATGTATGATTAACACTGCGAGCATTTAGCCCGATGTTGGGATTGCGCTGATTCCCACGTTTGCTCATCTTATAGAAAGGCTGCCAAGTGCACCTCCACGCAGCTGCCGTGAGAACGCGCACCGTTGCTATCGATTTTTTCTCAGAGCTGATGGGTTCCCAGTCGCTGACGCCTGCTCATGGAGCGGACTGAATAAATACTCCGCAGCCTTTTGTGGGAGTGACTTGCTTGACTTGTACTGTGTGAATAAACTCTTCCTCCTGGCTAACTGACTTCTCTTCTTCCCTCGTGCTGTCGTTCGAGGCAGTAGTCGGACTAGCTCAGAGTTCGTGCTAATTACGAGTACCAGGCGCGGGCCGTAACAGAAACTACAGTAGTCGCCGGTTATTAAACCCACGGTTAATAGGCGCAGCTGCGTATTAAGCCCAAATCAGCTTGGGACGGAATTTAACATAGCGAAATCTGCCGGCTAATAAGCCCAGTTGCCGGCTACAAAGCCCAGTTTGCCAACAAGACAGAGTGAGATTCTCATCTGACTGTGTGAGCAGAACTCGGTCAATAAAATCATTCAGAAGGAAGAAGTGAAGAATGGAGGAGAAGCAAATGAGCAAGTTGTTGGTGATGATGCTCAGGACGAAGAGCCAGTTCCTATTGCTGCACAGATGAGAGCTGCACTCTTCACTCCGCAACGCGGTCTACAGGCATCAACTTTTACAAAATTCGACGATTTCTGGTGCCTGGAGGAGGACATCAAAGAGCACTTGCGAGTGAAGTTTACTCCAAAACAACTGACACTAGACCGCTTTTTTTAAACGTGTCGCATATCATTTTTCGCTTTGGTATTACGTAAAATACAGACAAACAGCATTCTTTCCTTGGACATAACCAAGCTCTACACATAATACATTGCGTATGTAATGTATCGTGCCTATCCTGCGTTTGCTAATCAAGAACTAGGACTTTCCGGTTAGTGCGCTCGCCGCTTATTAAGCCCAATTTGCTCTGGGCCCGAGGTGGGCTTCATAACCGGCGACTACTGTATTAGAAAATAGCGTTATATTTTCGGGAAGTTTATCCTTTCACTGCATGTAGATTTGAAAGTGTCTCGCAATCGATCCTTTAAAATGTTTGCACTAGCTGGGAATGACAAGCGGCTTACATTTAGTCGCCAGTGGTCACAAAATGTCCCTAATGAACGAAAATGACATACAGTACGGCCTGGAATTCGTGCACCATGTCGAAATATGCAAGACATTGATACTCTCTCGCTAATCGGCACTGAGTAAAGGTTTAACACTGATTATCATGCAGTCTATTCTGAAGTCATTTTAGTCATGATAGGATGCCGGCATTATAAAAAGCTTCTTTCTAATCGCTAACGAAACGCATGTACTCAATGTGTGGCCACTTAAGTAGTAGGCATTTTATCATTGATTTCGACTGCCTTTACAAAGTCAAATATATTTGATGGAAAACGTAAACGAAAAAACTATTCCTTGTACTCGCTTGGTAGGAAATTACGCCTTCTTTAAATTTTATAATTGAAGAAAGGGTATCTTTCGGTTTTAAAACAGTTTCTAATTATGAGTGCTTTTACAATTGTGAGCTGTTCATTCATTATACATTGTATTCGTCAATTTATTAATGCTGCCTTTAATGTATACAGCACGTTCCACATCTGTATCAATATTTTATGAGAACTATGTGACTTCTTCCCCAAGCTGTAGGTGAAAACGTACTTTCCTTATACAGGATGTACACTGCACGCAGTTTGTAAACCTTGAATTCTAGTGTAACAGTCAATAGGTTTAAAATTGTTCGACAATTTGTAAATTTTTTAAAACCGAAAGACACCCTTTCTTTAAGTATAAAATTTAAAGAAGGCATAATTTCCGAGCAAAGGAGTACAAGAAATAATTTTTTCGTTGGCATTTCCCATAAAATATAGTAGATTTTATAAAGGCAGTCAAAATCAATGATACATATGTCTACTACTTAAGTAGCCACTTTTTGAGTACATACATTTTGTTAGTGGTTAGAAAGACGTTTGTTATAAAGCCGGCATCCTATCGTGACTGAAATGACTTCAGAGTAGACTACATGATAATCAGAGTTAAACCTTAACTCAATGCCGATTAGCGAAAGAGTATCAATCTTTTGCATATATTGGAATATTACGTGAATTCTAGGCCGTACTATATTTTAGACGGCGTAAAACGAAGCATGTATACCACTACTATGAAATAGGTAGGCGGTCAAGCAAAGTAAACGAGGGCATGGTGTTACCCAACCGTCTAAGCCCACTAAATATTGCCCGACATTGAATGGAAAGGGGTGTTAAATTAAACTTGTCTGACTACTTCTCATGGACCATCAATGTGAGGTGTTCTGTACAAGTTGTTTACAGTTGAGTTTAAACGAATGCGGAAACTTGAAACGGCACAGGCAGAAGATAACCATTTTTCACACAAACTCATTCTGTATTTTGTTATTCTGTTGTGCATTTTAAATCTTATAATAAGGGCCTTAAATTAAATAAAGATACCGAAAATTGCTCCGGTATACACGGAAAAGTGGTCGCTTTCATGTTCAGCAGAAAATTCATCCCTTATTATCACAGAATCGAAAAAACGGTCAAAATTTCCGATTTTTACTTCGGCTTTATCTCTGAAGGGGTAAAACACGTAGATATTCGACGTCTACACATATAGCTAAGGTGCATTTGAGGAGGTTAATTATTATCGAAGCCTACGCTTGAACTTAGTTCATGGATCTCCAAACGCAGAAAAACTTGATGTATCTCATCATGTCCCAGCGAGGAGAACTTATAATGGCCATGAACTATCACACTGAACCAGTGAATCACGCTGCTTGCTTTGCAAGTATGATCAGTAAACGCGCAGGTCTTGGGATTGATGAATAATTACGCAAGCCCCTCAAAGCCTATCGAGTGTGTTTCCCACGTCTGTTTAGGAATGCTCATAACAGGAATCACAAAGTTCCATGGTGAAAGACGACTTAGAGAGGCTGGTGCTGGTTCCACTTTACATTCCATGCATAAGAGGCGTCTCCGAAGCAGTCTGTAGACTGTTACAACCCGCTGGAGTAGACATAGCCCATCGATCAGAGGTGACAATACGTTGCCGAGTGATGCAACCAAAAGACAGACTGCCCCCTATTTTAACCTCCGCAGTTGTGTACAACATACGTTGTAACGATGAAGACTGCAACTAGGTTGGAGAAACAGGGCACAAATTGCAGACCCACCTACACGAAAGCGGTGGCTGGGAGACTTGACCCAAACTCACAGCTTGCAACACATTTCAGAGAGACTGGCTACAACGTCGATATTCAAGGAGCGACCACCGTAGGCCAAGGAACCCAAAAAGCGGAAAGACTGAAGCTTGAGGCATGATTCTCAGACTCTAACTCCGTCAGCAGGCAACGCTGTACCGGTCGCTAATTTGCGCATGAAGCATTAACCGGTGTCCCATGTACCTCGACTCAAAACGTGGTTCACTCACAATTCAACTTTCCGCTGAACAGCAAAATAATTTGGCGTGCAATCTTCAGGTATTGGAGAGCCTGAAATAGTTCGAGGGTATTTTTCATCTAACTGAATTTAATTAACGAAATAAATCCGGTGATTTAAAGTGATCAATGCTTGGAGATATAAGTAGTAGTGGGCAGCCGTCAGATTCACTTAGTTTGCTCCATAGTTTTTGCGTAAATTATGTCATCATTTACTAAGCCAGAGTGGCTTTCTTACACTGAATATGGAGAGGGAGTGCGGACCTAAACATTAATTTAGTGTTTTTAATTTGTGCGCACAGAAACAACATATTTTTTGTACAGTTTTCCTGCATATTCGTGTGGGCAGCATTCTCAGATAATAATTTAGTAAGAATCCAAATTTTATGAATGTAATAAAATTAATCTTTAAAATTCGGATGTTCAGGAAAACAAGATATCATTTCCTGTCCACCAACATGAATCCTTCTTCTTAGGCTTTGACGGAAATTTCATTTGTTTTATTTGAATAGAAAGTAGTACAACGGCCATTTTGTATCTACGATTTCACATTAATCAAAAACACCTGGATGGCAGTTGCTAGCACAATTATCCCGTCGAAAACTTAACAGCAAAATACAGCCAGGGGGAGTGTCCGTACCTCAACTTTACGGCTCAATCATGCCAATTACATACCTCATATGGTCCAGATGATGAGGATAGGACTTCTTTAACGCGGACTTACACATTAGATCAGGAAGGTGATTTGGTATTGGGCGAACGTACTTTCATCTTAGTTAATGTTTGCTTCCCGGACTGTGTATTTTTGTCCGCTGAGGTTTCGAAAAGCTGGGCCCATCAACCTCAGGCGACTATACGCTATGCAACCTTAAGACAGATTGTGCCTACTGAAATCTCCCCGACTGTCTAAAAACTACACTGAAACAATAATAAAGACCGCAATTACGTTGGATAAACAGGACTAAAATTTTAAACCCGCCTACACGAACAATAAGCGACGGCCCGGAGACTTGACCAAAACACGCAGCTTGCAACCAATATCGGAGAGTCTGGCCACAACTTAGACATCCAAGGAGCAACCATTGTAGGCCGGGGAACCGCAAGAACGGAACAACTAGCATTTGAGCCATGGGACTCAGGCGCCAAATCCGTCAACGGCCATCTAGACCTCCCTGTGACCTACAAAGTCCTACGCCATTACGTGAATAAACGACAGGACCAGGCCAAACCGAACTTATGATTTGCAAACAAAGATGGCTCTGTGACGAAAAGACTGGAAGAGGGAGCTGGAGTACGAGCATGGAGTACGAGCCATGGAGACGAAACAAAACACCAACTGCCATCAGGTTATGCCAAACTCCGTACGAACTGCCAAGAAGCGAACGTATAAAAATCGATCAGCCCATGGCCAACATATACAGCCACAACTTTGAATTGCTGATCGATAAAGTCGGCTTACGCTTTGACAAAGTCCACCCGGCCCAGGTGTCCGAAGCGTCAGCGAACAAAGAAACACATTCCGGTGAGCACAACATGATCTCTGATTACAGGTTTGCATTTCGACAGCGAAAGAGGGCATCTTCATGATCTATTTTGCATCGGTTTTAGAGCCGCTTGTGCAGCCATGAGAAATACAACTAAAAGCAACCATTGCCCTTAAAGGTTATGGCCGCAGGCAAAGGTCAAATCAACCCACCTCAATATCTTCCTTTTTCTGCAGCAACGGAGCCTCCATAAGATTTCGAAGAAGGAAGTTTTCAGAGTCCACTTCCAGTTTGTGTTTGGTCAGGTTCTCGATACGTTCCCAGTGTCGGGCCATCATGGCCTTGTTTGCCATCATCTCCAGCAGAGGACAGGTCTCATTGAAGTCATCGATGGTCTTTTGGAGGGTTTCGTAAGCTGGCCACTCCTTCAAGGCTTTGGGCAGCCTCTGACATCTGACGCAAGGAAAAAGATGTGCATAGAAGCTGAACCGTGAAGCACCGATCCCGTCGGCAAAGGCCATATCCAAAAGGACAATACAAACCGCAAAAGGCTATTTGGAAATTGTGAGCTTGCAAGAATTGGCCGCACACACTCTGGCCGTATGCGAATAATTCAACTTCACACACACATACACACACACACACACAAACACATATAGGACAACTCGAACGTCGATTCCGACGACTTCCGCCACAAAATTCAATGAGTTAAAGCAACGCAGTGGCTCCCGTAAGATATACAGCGAAAGTAGATTCGCGGAGAAGCCACCCCACTCTCTCAGCATTTCCATACCGGAACCCGGTTGTCAAGACAGAGTCAAGAAGGCCCAAAATGGGTGAGGGCGCAGACGGCTGGTGCGACCAACACTCAAAATGCGCACCAACAGCACACCTCGCTAGATAGACTCCCGACAAGGAGCACCATAAAAGCCAGACTGAGAAGGAGCCATTGCAGCCCGACTCTTAGCCCGTGACAGCCATACCACACAACAAAACACACTGGACCGACTGCGGTGTCCGAGTTATCCAGTCAGCTGGCCAGCCTCCTAGCCACGGCATTTATCACATGGCGATAGTTTCAAGCGCATCAGGTTGATTATAGTGAAGAAAGAAGCGCGCCGAAGGTCGACCTCACTCTCTCCCCCACTGACAGCAGCAGGCCACCACCTAGCTGATCGGTCGCCTGAAGTGCGATGGGCACATATACAGGGATTTTGAGGCGAATCTACACGAAGATTGCCAATTGTTTGCGAGATGAACCCCCGGAAAGCAACAGCATAGATCGAAGCATAGATCTGAGTTCATGTGATCAAGCCTCGCGATCTCATTAGCAGGTGACACAACAGCGTGCGTGATTATCAATGAACGTGACCAACAGATCATAATAGAAAGGTGTTAACCAATCGCATTGGGGAAACCGGTTATCTTCTTGCGTCACGCAGAAAACGGAGATCCGAACAGGCTAGGGCAGACTAGGATAACCATTTGTGGATTATTAGTCCTCGTCCACCAGCCATTTTCAATCCCAACTTTGCTGGAAGTAGGATTTGAACTCTTAGTCACGGATCCTTATCTCATCGGTTGTGTTAGAGAATAATAATCATGGTGGGTTTGCACGTTCTCCAATTGTTCATAATTACTGCATTTTCTGCTTGACTCTGCCGGTGGCCTCTTAAGATGCTCCGAACAGTATGCCAACAGTTACAGAATTGCCTTAGTTCTGCAACTATTCCCATGTTTAATTTGAAAAGTGGATTTGGCAAAAACGTGTTTTCGGCAATTCTTCCTCAGGCCAAAACAGTTGCAGGGACTGAAATGGCCAGTTATTTGTAGAGTTTAAATGGTTATCAGGGTAGGCGAGGGGGGAGGTACAATTAGCCAGCGTGGTGCCCCCTCGTCTCACGCGTGCTGGCGCCAGCCCGTTGAGAACGTTGGGTCTGGGAAGCACGGAAGAGGGATTGTTACTCCTTCGTCTGTGGTGAACACCCGTTTGCGCAGGCCTTAAGAGTAGTGTGGTGGTGCCTGATATATAACTTGAAAGGCCTCTCTTGCGCCAACTTGGTGGTTCTTATCCATCAACTATACGAGGATAAAGCTTGAAATCGATTGATTTTCTCGTTTGCCGAGCCAGCCTGGTATGTGTTCGTGGACCCTCTTCACCTGCTTCTGTGGAGCGGGATACATTGGACGAACAACGCGACGTCTGGAGATTGTATATTGTGCTGAATATCCACGCTTGAGTAACGTTTCTTTGGGGCTGGCTGTTTTTGCTTCCAATATATCAATAAAGCAGATTGTTCTCGTCCTCTGGAAGAGAGTATACACTAATGTTTGTTTCCATTGAATGGAAACAAAACTCAAATAATGCAAGTCTTGTCCTTTCCATGTATTCATATGGAAAGCTGTCCATGGAGTAGAGCTATATTCCTTTCTGGATACGTGAACGTCTAGGAAGGAAAGCTGTTTCTCCCATTCCTGTTCCATAAGTACAGAGTTAGGGAACACCTCAAATAAAAGGCGGATACAGCGTTAAGCTATTTTTATTTTGCGAGCTTTTGTCAACAAATTGTCCCCTACTTTGATCAAAAAGCCCTGAGTCCTCCCCGGACCGCCCTATGGCGAGGTTGCTTCACATAAAAACCTCTTCTGATTCCCAGGTTCTCAAAATCGGATTAGGGTTGGGGGGAGGGTTAAAACAACTTTTGGAAGTTTAGTTTATAGGATAATCCATGCCACTTGCGCCTTGGTCGCAACTGCTACACGCATATCGTAGGACTGACTGACTGACAGACTGCGACCGATCGATCGATAATTTCTCTCTTCGTGATAGGCTCCTTTCCTTATAACTGCCAAGGTTTATCTTTCAGCCAAAGAAGGTATTTGTTCAAGTATAAAAAATGCACAGTTTTCTGACGGTTCTGACACCACTGACTCTATCAATTTAGCAATTAAAGCGCTAGAATACACCACTTTGATTCAGATTCAAAAAATTGGGGGACAGAGAGTAATAAAGAGGATGGCATCTGGGTCTTACCTGGCCTGGAAGTCGACAAGCTGTTGTTTGATGGTCTCAATATCTATCTCATTCCACGGGATGTCGTAGTAACCGTTAACCGTATCCAGCACCGCATTGTAGAGCTGGTAGAGTTTCTGCAGCAGACCCAGTTCCTTGCGAATCTGTTGTAGTTCCGCATATTCACCAACAGGCATGCCGAAAAGCTTCTGGCCACCAGAGTAGGTTTCGTACTTGCGCCATAACTCGTCAAAGCGTGACTGGAATATGGTTAGTCGATCCGATGCCTCGGAGGGAGAACATTTGGGATCCATTGGGCCGCTGTGATAAGAAAAAAGTCGAAGTTATGAGGATATCCGTCATTGCTATCATCATCCCCGGAAGATAAGAAGAAGAAGACGGGCATATTTGTCGCAAAAATCGCCCTGACTTCTTCTTCCTCTTCCAACGGATGATAAAAGCAATACTATAAGTGGACCTCACTATATTTTCGCATGTATCAGTTATTTCAACTTATGACTATTCAACTACACTACGGCCTAGAATTTGTGTAGCATACCGACATATGCGAAAGGTTACTGCTCATGTTGTCTATTCTGAGGTCATTTCAGTCACGAGAGGATGCCGGCTTTTTAATGAGCTTCTTTCTCGCCGATAGAAAAAAGCATGTTAGGCAAAAATTGGCTACTTAAGTAGCATGCATTTTTATCATTGATTTTGACTACCCATATAAATTCAAATATATTTTATGAAAAACGCACATAAACAAATTATTTCTTGCACTCGTTTGGTAGAAAATAATGCCTTCTATACATTTAATATTTAAAAAATGTACCTTTCAGTTTTAAAAGTTTATAAATTGCCAAATAATTATGAAACCTCCAGACTGCTTCACATGAATTGAAGGTTTACAAGCTGCGCGCTGTTTACGTCCTGTTCAAGGAAAAGTACGTTTTCTCCTACGGTATGGGGAAGAAGTCAAAAAGTTATCATAAAATTTTGCAATAGATATGGATCATGCTGTATGCATTAAAAGTGGCATAAATAAATAGATGGATACGATGTATTATGAATAAAGACCTCACAATCGTAAAAAAGCTTAAAATTGTAAACTTCTTAAAACCGAAAGATGGCCTTTCTTTAAATATAAAATTTAAAGAAGGCGTAATTTCCTACCAAAGGAGTACATGAAATACTTTTTAGTGTATGTTTTCCATAAAAAAATATTTGAATTCATAAAAGCGTTCAAAATCAATGATAAAAATGCAGACTACTTAAGTGTACACTTTTCATAGTGCATACTTTTTGTTAGCCATAAGAAGGAAGCTCGTTAAAAATTCGGCATTCTATCGTGTCGGGAATGACTTCAGAATAGACTACACGATAATTAATGTTGTAATAATACTCTGCCGTGTTTAAAGTCTTTGCGTCTAGCCAATTCCGTATGAACCAAAGGAAAATCTCCCATTGCAATATTTCCCAATGGCAATTAGCGAAAGAGTATCAATCTTTCGCATATGTCAGCATGCTACATGAACTCTAGGCCGTACTGTAGACTGTGCAGAGGTGCAAAACCTACCACTTCATGTAGTCATCAACAAAAGAGGCGTTGAGAACGTCAAACTCCTCCACACCGGCTACCAAGGCATTGCGGAATTCGGGCTGGACACGAAGGAGTTCTTCGTTTGTTACTGAGGCCTGGGCACGAAGCTTTGATAGACTGTAAGCCAGTGCGTCAACGCGTTCCGCGTTCCCATCGTTGAAGTAGATCTCATGTCGGTTTAGTAGGGCGTAGGCCTCTTCAATGGGCTGAATAGACCTCTCAATATTCAGCTCGTTTTCACGCAGTTCAACTAGGGTGGCCATCTGTGACCTGACATCATCCAGGTCCTTCACCGGTCGAAGAAGACGTTTCATCAGACCGTCCATTCGCGTGCCAAGTTCTTGCATCTCGATAGCGCATTTCTTATTCACTGCCCTTCCAATGGCCTGTCTCCAGTTCTGACATTCAGCAGTCAGAGCTCCTCTTAGCTTCTGGCTCTTGAGTAGCAGGGGACCGACTTGGTACTGTGATGGCAGACTGCTAATCGCGGTTTCTATATCCTAAATAAACACGACATGTATGTGAATTGTATTAAAACATGAGAATACCGGCAAAACTGTCTTGAAGGACTGCCTAAATATCTATTCTCGCCACCCAGCTACTGTCCAACGGAATAGGTGGTTAAACATTTACTGCTTGATTAAATGGATCCGACAAAGCAAAGGTAGACCGGAATGGCCATTTTCGACATGCAAGCCGTCATCAGCCAGTCATACCCAATCTCAGGGGTTAAAAACCCCGCGATTTGAACCCGGGACCTTTGGTCATTGGGTTCAATTGTCTACCACGGCACCACAGGCTCTTTGCTTTGGCGGTTGTGATCGGAAATATGATGAATATATGTGTTTCGCCAAACTAGTAGAGAAACAATTAATTTCCGCTTGGCCCAGGAGCTCACAACGTGAATTCACCAGACCGTCATCATATGCCCGATGTCAACCAACAAAGCAAGGAGCCCGTGTTGCCGTGGTAGGGTATTGAACTCAATCGCCAAAGGTCGCGGGTTCAATTCTCGGGGGTTCCAACCCTTGGGACTGGGTATGACTGGCCGATGACGGCTGGCAAGCCAGAAATGGCCATTCCGATCTCCCTTTGCGTTGCCGGATCGAGTTCATCATAGCATCATAGTCACTATGTGAAGATCTGGCGGGTTCACGTTATGAGCTCCCCCCGTAAGAACCCCGGACAGCTCGTGTAGTCCAGCGCACTCTAACTGTACCTGCTGATCTCCAAACCCTAACAAAGAGACCACTTGTTTGCAGAAAATCCAAAGTTTCCTACGGAATCACCACGTGAAGCTGAGAAATTTGGCAATCTCATATTCCAATCTGTTATTTCTATTGCTTATTACTCAGCTACAGACACATTTATAGCATGTAGCAATAGTAGTTGATTATGGACCAGATTGCTCCCCTCTGACACAGGAGACCTCTCCTGAAACCTAAAGATGGAGTTAAGATACTGCAAAAAGTTAGCCTGCTAACAGTAAATGGCACCATGCGACATTAAAACATGGTGAAACTTGAGCTATTTCTTAATAACTTTTAGTCAATCAATAAGATGTCACAGCCTGGTGGATAGAGTTGAGATGGCAGAAAGAAAAGAGAGCCTTGATGTGCTAGTATCACCATTATCACTAATACTGTATTTGGCCTGAATGTAATTTATTGACGGCAAAATTCTCGAAAAAGGACATGCAAGGACTTGCGAACTACTCTACAAACGCTCTATTATTATCAACATGCTAATCATTATTACCTCACACAGATTGGAAGTGCATACTGAGTGCGACTCCTTAAAAAGCATAAACAGTCAATACTTATAGTATACTAAGTACTGGCCTTAGTAAGCATGATAACAAGAATTAGCACTTCTTGCATAGACACGTAGCTATATCACAATCATCTTAGTCCGTGCAGCTCGATGGATTGAATTCACAGAGGGGAAACCAAGGCAAACGAAGCTTTGCTCACGACCCCAAACATGTACTTACCCGAAAGAGTTAAACCCAGATTCACATTCCTTGTTAAGACCAAGGAAATATGAGCCCTAGCTTTGGCCTAGTCAGTGTTGCCTCTGACAAATGGCGACGTCAGTGCTAGCATCAGTACTACTTTACTTCTTGTAGAGATTGAAGGGATATGAGCCCAGTGCTGACTTTAATCAGCGTCACTTCTGACTAAAAAACAGCCAGTAAAAGTAACAACACACACTATTACCCAGCTACACCCTAGTTAGTAGTATTAGAAATAGCAGAAGTGGTAGTAGCAGTACAATTTCTGGCTGACTAAAGTCTGGCTAGACACCTACTATAGGTGAGTAAGGGTAGACAGCACAAAGTCTACTGTCACTAAATACTAAGTTAGACGGTGTTTCTGGCCGCGGCCTACGCCTTCTCCCTACTCGGTCATCTCGACTTTGTCTTGTCACTGCTTGATGCAGTTGAGAGGCTTTAGAGTGGGGTAGATGGCGGGGCGTCTACTTTCACTAGACCTGACAACAGTCACCGTCTCTGCTCTCGGGCAAATGGTAGACATCTTCGCTTGCGATGGTCGAACTAACACACAGAGGAACAATTAAGTTTCACTTTGCCCAGGAGCTCAAAACATGAACCCGCCAGACCGTCATAATATGACCGATATCAGCCGACAAAGCAAGGAGCCCGTGTTGCCGTGGTAGAGTATCAAACTCAATCACCAAAGGTCCTGGGTTCAAATCTCGGGGGTTCCTACATTTGCGATAGGGTATGACTGGCCGATGACGGCTAGTAAGCCAGAAATGGCCATTCCGGTCTACCTTTGCTTTGTTGGATCCGTTTCATCGTATCATCATATTCACTATATGACGGTATGGCGGGTTCACTTTGTGAGCTCCTGGGCAAAGCGGAACTTAATTGTTCCTCTACTAGATCGGCGAAGCGCATATATTCATTTACTTCTTGGTTAATGCGCGTCAGTGAATATTTGATTGTGTTGAGTGTTGGCAAATAATATTAAATTAAAGTCACTTATAATTGTTCTAATGAGCCAAATATAATTAAATCCATAAATCTAAATTCCTGTTGTCTTCGGGCAACTGATGCTGATTGATGGACATTCGACCTTATATAGTCGGAATTTCACAAAAAAGGGAAATTCAGGCTGCTGAAACTTAAAAGACGTTTATTATTATAATGCAAAGCCAAAAGGACCTCTTATAGGACCTATTCCTGCTAGTGGGACTCGCACAAAATACGACTTATCCACGATGCAAACGCCATAGACCGGAATGTTGTACAACGCTCACAACCCTATATCAATAATGCGACATTTTAGGAATTTCAAACCATGTTCGCAGACTAAGGACATAGCGGATGCTCCCAAATCCCGTTTATTTTCCCTTCCATCTGCCCGTTGACCTGTAACGTTTAGTTTCTGTATCAAAAAGTGTACATTGATGGTTATATTTTGCGTTAATCGCGAAGAGATTGCGAAACTTACGCTGAAGTGTTTTATCTTATCACTGATGTCCGAGACTATAGGGTTTCCAGCCATGAACTCTTCCGCTGCCTTGGCTGGCTCCTGTTGTAATGCAGAAATGAATGTGTTTAAAAATTATTCTAATAAACTATCAAAAAACTTAAGGGAAGGCTTTATTATTTTTGACTCTCTTGCATATGTGCACTTTTGAAGCCACAAGCATTTAATGTAACGTTTATTTTTTACTGAAGTTGTAACTATTTCGTAACTTTTGTGCAATAATTTCACTCGGTGGACATAGAACAAGCCTTCCAATACCCAAGTCCTCTTTATTTATGATAGTTCAGTCGTACCGAGTAAAGACCGTCCCAGCGTTCCTGCGAGCTGGACTTAACTGCCACTCGCATGTAACTTTTTTACAGTGGCACAGACCTGTACAGCAGCTAGTTCACTCACAGTTCCAGCAATGGCGAAATAACGTCGACATATAGTGAATGTAAGAAAATAGAGTCCGCAATAGCTCCATTAAATTTATTTACTAAGATTGTTTTCCGTCCACTGACTGAAAAAGCCCAACATCCTGCCAAAATGAGACATGCACAATCTGATTTCTAGGCTTGTACGTTCTAGGCTTTATTTAAGGAGAATTTCTGAATGAAACGACCAGCGAGTCCCAGGAAGCAGTTCAGAAGTAGAACGAAAAGTGTCGGCAACAGTGGCTTATGTAGGTACACTCATTAATCCCTAATGCTTGCATGTTTTTCCTCGAAAACGGTAGTTACATGGTTTTATGGGTGGGAAATTAAGAGACGCAGTGGAATATACTTTAATAAATGCTAAATGCATTCATATTTTACTGTATTTAGAAGTGTTGTTAATTTATATCTGTAGATTTTGCTAATCTGTATTATCGTTTAGCATATTGCGGAAAACCCGATTATCGAATTGCAGGTTTCTTGAAATCCCGAAAAATATAAATGGTGGTTAGGAGGTCGTCTACTTCAACTTACCTGAGGTTCAAATTATCGTTCTGGAGTTAGATTAGTATAGTCCGCGGCGCGAAGCGCCGTGCACACCTTCAATTTACATGCGGAACAAGTCACTCCAAGCGTCCGCGGGAAGCAACTTCGACTACGTTTCTTCACTTTAAACTTACTTCGAAGAATTTCCTTCTATGCCTATTCTATTTCCCCATCCCCAAAACTCTATGATCACTGTTTTTGCAGGACAAAAGGCTGGGATTAGGAGTATATGAGTGGGCCTACATAAGCTACTTTTTCTCGAAGTCTCTTTGCCAGACGTTTCGCATTCTGGCTTGAACTCTTCTTCAGAGATAACCGCAGAAAAGGGTAATGCATGTACACATAAGCAGTTGTGGACGAAGCAACTACGTTGGAGGAACCGGGAAATTACTTCGGACGCGGATGGCTAAGCACGCAGCAGCGGTGAGGAGGAGAGACGCTAACTCTGAGGTTGCAGCTCATTTAACCGGACCTGGCCATATTTTCAAGTTTAACTAGGCTGAAATCCTCGCGAGCCACGAGCTGCTCGAGTCATGATCCTCAGGCCCATTATCAATCAACAGGCGCAAAGACTTCCCGTTCCCATACTCTATACTGAGACATTGTCTAAGAAGGAGAATCAGTCACGTGGGAGGGGCCGGGCCCAACAATAACTCCGACGACAGTGAGGGTAATTTTCGCGCAATTACCAAGCTCGCATCCGACAGCGGTGACGAAATCGCAGTAATTAATGACTCGAAAGCGGACTGCCAAGCCATCACCGCACCAATTACGACACCAAGCGGTGGCTACAGGAACTGACACTTATAGCACGCATCCGGGTGACCACTGTGAACTATAAATACTGCTTAATATTTGCATAAATCACCCCAATTTGTGCATGCATTTCCCTATTCTACGTTTACCTCTGACGAAATTTTCTGAACACAATCCGAAGCGTCGGGCAAATAAGCTTCTGGTTTCAGCGATCGTGTGGCGGACAGCCACATTGCCTGTTTTCCCTTTCGTTCTCCAAGGCTTGTAGTGGTTGCCGCCTGTCCGATGTCTGCATTTCCGGTCGTGGCCTCAATCTATCTGGAGCTCAAGGTCGTTGCGGTTGCCAGACCTTCTAGCGCGCGTGACGTGGACCACCTAACATGCCGTCCAACCAACCACAGGCTTACCTAGATAACTAACCCGCTCACTCTCTCGCTCTCTCGCTCTACTGTCCTGATGGCTACATAAACCGCCCTTGGGACCCGGTCAATCTTCTGAGCGTTCGTGTCTCCCAATTCAGACTTCTTACGTCTATTATCATACCCTTTGTGTACACAATACATTCTTCCAACTACTTTGGCCTTTAACGACTTCTCTCCTGCAATAAGTAGGCATGATCTGAAGATCGCAGTTGCTGGGTTATACTCACTTTACCCCTGCGATAAGCTCGCTGCCCCATAGTCGTGCCGTCATAAACGACTGTTACAATGCTTTCTTTCCCTGGCGCCCCCGTCCCCCAAGGCTTGACCTCGCAGCTGCTTCTGGCTTACCGATAACAGCTGCGTCCCCGTACTCTGTCCTTAGGCGTTCCTGCGGTCCCGACAGTTGACCTCAACGTATTCACCTACGCACATACGTGCGCACACTACCGCGTTTACACGTGCGTGCAAATAAGCGTGCCTGCCTAAGGGCCACTTGACTAAGACGCCCCTCGGCCGATGCAGCAGAGACCTTTTAAAGTTAAATCCGCTCGGGCAATTGCAATACACCAATAACCGAACACTTGAACTCACTTCATAGTCATGTAAAAGCAGCTGTCATCAACCCACACAACACACAGTAAATTCTCTCAGGCCTGGCTGGACGCAGTCAGGACCAGCCCTGGCTTCGCCAGTGGCCACTGCCACCAGAGACAGCAACTCGGGGTTCTGTACACAATAAAACTCTTATTCTGGTAAATCTTGCCTTTTCCTTCCAGCCTGGGATTCGACCTGATGATTGTAGTGCTCCGGATAAACCACGACTTAGACTGCTAAAATCGCATCTCCAACTTCTGAACTGTTTCCTGTAACTCGTTTATTCGCTTCTGTCGGCATTATCGCACCAATTACTACCACAAGTGATGATACTGCGAGCTGCTTCTTGTAATGCAGTCGCGTGGCCGCTGTGGAACATAAGTAGTGCGTAATCTGTCCAATTCGCTCAAATCCCGCCTGTTTTCCTTCAATATATCAGGATGAGCAGGTCGTTTTTTAGTCCTGGGTCTTGTGAGACTCAAATGCAGTTAAAAAATTCAAAATAACAAGACCAAATATTCCTTTCATCATCCCCGTAAGAGGAAGAAGAAGGGGCGATTTCTGGGACCAGGTTGTATTTAAGCTGACGAAGTCAACATTCAAACAGCAGATCATGAGGCCCAAAGACCTGCTACCGTTGACAAAACAATCAGCTGTGGTCTACAGCATACCATGCCAAGACTGCAATGCAATGCATTTTGGTGAAATGGGCAGGCACCTTGACACAAGGTTGCATGAGCATCAGCTCGCAATCAACCGCAAGGATAAGCTTTCTATGACCACGTACAGCAGAAGAACCACACGTCTGCCTTTGAGAGGGCAAGGGTAATAGGCCGAGCCAAGGAGAAGATGACCAGATTGCTGCTAGACAGTTGGTCCTCGACTAGCACACTAAACAGAGCCATAGAGCTTCATCCCGCTTACCAAGCGCTCCGCAAAAGACTAACATCTGCTAAGAACAGATCAACAGGTCGGGCGGAGGAAGATACGCAGGGCCGACAGCCGGCAGCCACAAGCGAAGAAGATGAAACACTCAAGATGCACACAAATGGCTTAACGCACGTCATGGAAGCGCCCGCGAAAGCGCAAGCAATTAAAACAGCCACAAAAATCGATCGGTGCACTCGATTGGCCCACGGGCTTCAGGCTCACGTTCGGACACACTTACGGACGCCAGTGGGAGAACGGTTAGCACGCTCTGACGATGGAAGCGAGAAAACTTTTTAAACGTCAGCTTAAATACAACCTGGTCCCAGAAATCGCCCCCCTCTCCCTTATGGGGATAATGAAAGAAATATTATGTCTGGACCTCAAATTTTTGCGCATATCAAGACCCAATGAAGCTAAACTACTCAAAAATATTTTGATCACTAAATTGCATCTGCTGGAATTCCATGAGTGAGGCTAGCAGTTAAATTCAATCTACTTTTAGTACAAAAAAGTAAGTGATTGCCTTTGACCTCCCTTTTGGTTAGGATAGAGTCGTAAGTGGGAAACACCGATCGATAATAAAGTTTGGACAGATGATTGATATAATGAAAGTAGACATACCGATATCCAGAGTTCAGAAAACTGTGAAAAACTGTTCTGCAGTGCCTTAACGTCTGTCTGGAAGGCCGAGATGGCACTGTTTAAACTGACGACCTGTTTCAGCACGGCCTTGTGCTCCATGATCACCTTTTGAAGTGACTTAACCTGACTTGAAGGGACATGACTTGCAGACGGGATCCGTTCTTGTTCACGTGCAGGCAGTGCTGGGCTAGCCTGTTCTTGCATCTAGTAGACATAGGAGGTGTATTACAGAAGAGGAAGCTGTACACAGTTTATACAAGCAGGCGGCTTATTTTATGAAGAAATCTATGGGTACTGGAAGTCAACTACAAAAGATTTCGTTGAACATCCATTTGCCCAATCTTCCGCCTAAAGCCTACTTGGACTTTTAGCTGTTGCTGACGGACATAACGCCAGGTCTGGATACCGTCACCCATCATAAGTATCACTTGAGTGGCCTTGGAGACGGCAGATTGGATGTCTTCCAAGCTGGGGCGTACAACAACATTGGGAATCTCCAGAACGAGATCAAGTGAGAAGAAAGCTGCCATATTTCCTGTTTCCTTGCCAGATGCAAAAACGGACATGGAGGACTGTGTCCGGTTTCTCAGCCTCTGCAGTGTGAGCCGAGTGCCTGGGTGGAAGAATTGCGGGGAGGAAGTCAGACGAAATAAAATTTACCTACTGTAAACATTTCAGTAGGTAAGATTTACGAAATAATTTGAGGAGACAGACAATGGCTGTTGTGGTACGATACTCATTTACGTACATATGTCGATCTGAGGGTCTAATGACAAAGACTGCAATGAGGACAACTTACACGTAATAAGTGTGTCAGTATTGCGTTGGGATGTCCGCTGGATCATGGCGTTGTATGCGCAAGGCAAACACTCATGGCAACGCTGTTTCCTACCGGCTGTACAGGCAAAGCCCAGCCTTGGCGATAAGGTAGCTTTTTCCGCCTCCGAAAGGCTTTCAGTTAGGATATCAATAATATCATTGACGGCGACCTCTACTGAATTGCTTTGCCTGCAAACGAAAAAAACTATATTTATGGGCCATTTAGAAGAAAAATTATCCACGAAGTTGAGCACGAAAACTCTGCAGAAGATATGTAGATGACGTCTTCGCGATCGTTATAAACATCAAGGAAGCTGAAGGATTATTGTTTACAATGAAAATTTTGCATCCCAAGATTAAATTTACTATGGAACAGGAACGAGAGAACAAGCTTTCAATCCTAGACATTCAAATGTCCAGCAAAAAGGATGGCTCCATTACACGAACTGTTTTCCATAAGAATAGGTGCAAAGGACAGTACCTGTATTATTTTAGTTTTATTCCTATTTAAGGGAAACACAACTTGGTATGTGCCATCTTCTAGAGGACGGAAAAATCTGCTCTGTGGATACATTGCAAGCATAAATAGCCAGTCGCAAAGGAACTTTACACAAGCGTGGATATCCAGCACAGTTTATAGATAAGTACAGTAAACCCTTGTGGCCTCAAATGACGGAACAGTAAGTTTCGAAAAAGACTGTCTTCATATCCTTGCCCAAAATTTTAAAAACCATCAAGAGACGCCATATTTTACGCCATTGAAAGGACATAATATGCTGCTGAACTCATATTTTGCAGTCCAACTTAACCCTTACCGATTGCATGTGCGAAGGTTGCCTTGCCACTGCACGCCACTTCTAATTGTGTTGAAGAATTCATATGCACTTGCGGATGGAAGTACATAGAGCGAACGCAACGGCAATTTGCAGCCAGATCCACGGAGCACTTACCTAGTTGGTTATTGAAACAAGAAAGCAGAACTCTTCGTTCATAGATACAGGCCATTCTGTGGATCCCAAAAATTTCTTTCCAAATACTTGTCATGGCTCGAACAGCACGTACCTTACGCTATCTGAAAGTAAAGCGATTTAAATCCGACCTATGTAAACAGTTGGAGCATGCGTTGAACCTAACACTTCCGTGATAACCAAGAAGGTTTCGGATCTCCCTGATATTTCTCTCTTTCCCAACTTTTTGCCTAAGATGGTTTTTCGCACTTTTGCTGCCTACAATGCTTTAACTTTCTTAAGTTATTGGTGAGCCTTCTTGGCCATTTCCTATGCCCTATATATTTGCATCAATTTTTCTGTATGAATTCAATTTTGGAATTTATCGTACGTTATCCACCTTATGCAACGAGAGTAAGCAGCTGATAAGCACTCGAATTTAGTGGATCAAATCTTAAAAATCGTACCAGGGCAAAATTGCTTTAAATTCAAGTAAATCCAATCATAACTGACCTGTTTAATTGAATTTTGGCCTTGGCCACTGTCGCTTGGGTTATTTCAACAAACTCATCCACAGATACAGTGCCTTCCTCAGGCACTTCACAAAGCGATGTGTTACTCATCTGATCGAATACATCTTCAATGCGACACTCGAGGATATCCGAAACCTTCTTCGTTTTTTGGCTGAACTGTTCCAACGCTTCGGTAGCCGACTTAAGAACTAAAAAGTAGACTCACGGTAAGCAAGTACAATAGTTTATTGACAGTTTATACAGTATGGTAAATGCTGCAGGCAAAATTCATGATAAAAGTTAACTTGAAAGTTTAGCATATATTTGGTCACATTATTCTCATTCTCTAAGTAGATTTAATTCTCCGAAGCCTTTTATTTTGGAAAATCGCCCTTTTAGTTAAGTTTTCTCAGAGCAATGTGCATTAATTTTGGTGAAATTTGGAGTCGTCATATGCTATAAAGTACGACAGAACCAAACTTTTTGGTAATACGTATTACATTCTAGGAGAATTCCAAAATATGTTAAAAAATGGTAAAACATATCCCTTTCAGAAACGGAAAATTTAGGCCGAAATTTTTTAGATGCAAATGAGGTCAAGTTCAGAAAGAAGGAACGTTTTATGTTTTACAAATTATGGTTAGCTAAGCTGTCAATGTTTTCGCACAAAATGCAGTAACAAAAATTTTTGAGGAATTTCTAAGTATGGTCCACAAGGCCAGCTTCATAAGAACTTACATCCAAAAACTCATTTTTCGGTAAATTTTCTTGATGTTTTTCGTATTTTTAATGTTTTAATGTTAACGTCGAACGGAACCTCAGTTGATAGATGAACATATGAGGACACTACATACGCCGGAAATTACACCCAAATTTAGAGGAATATATTAAACAAATAGTTAGATAGTTATAATGAAAGTTGTTACTTAAGGTTTTTAGCTTAAGAAAATATTTAAATTTATTCTTCTAAGTTACAGCAATTCTTCTGTCTCCGGAACTAGGGGAGTATCAGGAAAGTTTAATTTTTCTTAAAAAAACACTTAATACTTCTTGTACTTCTTTCAAGTACTAAATCTGCCTAATGCTTTTTATTATTATTTCTGACTTTCTCTTAATGCATTCACACCGGTTTGCGAGTTTTGCTCAAACTTTTCCAAAATTAGACAGTTTGCATGCATCAATCGCGATACAGTTAGTAGTAAGTGACATTTTCTTAAACTCACATTGATTTAGAAGTAGGGAATTCCAGTTATGCATTAACAGTCCGGGATAGAGGGTCTTTTCGAATTTCTCCCGGCTCGGTTGCAAAACTCGCTGAAGGATGACTGGGATCTGAGCCTTAACCTTTTCATAATCCACCAGTATTTCGTGCAAACTTAAAGAAAAAAGCAAAAATGGGTGCAATTGGAGAGCAAATAAATATCATGGGTAAATTATATTCAAATCTCAAGTTGACCGCAGAAAAAAAAGAAAAGCGCCCTACTTTGTACTCCACTCTTTGTAGTACGGCCGATGTAGGAAGACACTAAGTTGAAAACCTCTATTCCTAATACTATCTAGTTTATCATTTGACTTGGAATGTTTAACCGTCGAGTTTGACGAGATCCACAGTATGCCCACAGGAAACGCTAGCGCAAGGACGGGGACACTCAAGTGTTGTAGACTACAGGGGATGTAGACTTGCCTTACACCTTAAAGGCTAAACCGGACACACGTACGCGCCTCAAAGTGCGCGCCCAAATGGTCACAGTCCCTCAAGGGCCTACTAATCGCGTGACCTTATCCCAATGCGGCCAATGATGCCACCAGCGAACGCACTTGAAAATCTCTTAAAAGCCACTGTCACCTCTCAGACAGTGAGTTGAAACACGGACTGCGACGCGGACACCGCTTGTCCGCTGCCCACTGCCGGGGCTTAGCCTCGAGGCGGGAAAAAACCAACGCACTGGCTGCAACTCCGGGTTTTTTACACAATAAACCCTCTCCCGGGTGGATTCCAAAATATCGCCCCTCTTATTGTGTTCTTGCTTGGGGATTAAAACGGGCCTATCTAGACGGTGACACCACAAAGTGCCACCGTTACAACAATTACAATCTAACTCTCAGTCGCCACACAAACACACACTGAGCTTATTGCTAGGTCCGGCTTATCTCGTCAGCTAGTAACCTTCCAAACCACAACTTTTAACACACTATGAAAGCTTCAAGTCCATCAGATTGTTTATCTTGAGAGAAGTAGGTCGGTCTCATTAACTATTTCCATCACGCGGCCCCAGCACACTTTTCTAGCTGGTCAGTTGCCTGGTATGACGCATGAGCGCAGTGACCGAAAGAGCTGGAGACTACATGGGCCACCTATATGATCTGACCCCGCACAAACACATCACGCCGGTACTTCAATCTAAATGTGATCAGTGGCTCGGACAGTGGAAAATTGTCGCGGCGGCCACATTAAAAAGGAGCCATGGCAGCTCGGCCCTCAGTCCACGCAAATGCACAAAACACTGGTCTGACTGAAGTTTAATTTGGGTTCCAAAATTGTTTCAATAATGTAATATTTGGCAACAAGAAAGCGCGCCAAAAGTAGTTTCTTTATAGGTTATAGTTCGATTGACGCAACTTAAAAAAAAATTCACGGCCTCGGTGAAAGTCGAACCAACACAGCCAAAGCTTTCCCACTGAGCGACGAGGCTCACCGCGTGCCTTAAATATAATCACACATGGGTCGATTAGATTGCCAAGCTTAATGCACGTATAGTTTACAGTTTATATATAGCGATAGGTTATTTCATTTTTAGTTATATTGTTAGTTTATAATTGAGTTTTTAGCTTTAGATTTCTTTTTAGTCTAGTTAGTTTAGTTTAGTCAGCTTTTACATTATTTTAGTTCAGTTTTAAATTTTTTAAGCCACATGCGGCTGCTTTTTGAATTCAAACCTTTAAAAGTTTTCTTTATCTTAGCTTAGTTAGTTTAATTTATTTAATACATTTATTTCAAGGTTCCGTTTTTAGGCTATTTTTTACTTTTCACTTATGTTTTATTAGTTTTCTTTTTGGTTTAGATTAGTTTTTGTTTGGTTAGTTTAACTTAGGTTAGTTAACCTTTCTTCAGTTTTTTGTTTCTTGGTTTAGTAATTTTAGTTTATGTTAATATAGCTTTCTTTGTTTAGTTGACTTTATTTTGTAGTTTACTTTTAGATTCATTAGTGACATTCGGTTTTTATTTTTTGTTTCACTTTGCTTTACTCTTGGAAATTCGTAGTTCTCTTCGGTGTTCCGCAAATAGAATAACTTTCCGATATTTTTGTAAGTGAGCATTTACCGAATGGCATGTTTTTGTGTAAAACATCAGATTATCTCAATAATTATTCCTATTATTTTTACTTTTATATGCTCTGCTTTTTAAAATGATTTTTTTCCTCGATATGTCCCACCCATTTTACCCTTATTACCACCTTCCCATATTAAAGAAGGATGGGGTTTTCGCGTGCTGTACTGGAACCTAAATTAAACTTCTACCCTGAAACGCCGCTTGGTAACCTTTCAAGCCGCGATGGCATAGTCCCAGGCGCCACCTTGAAAAGCATGATAGGGTTCCTGCGAATATGCAAAAGCTCTCTTTATTGATCTGAATTAACTGATTTTCAGGGTGGATTTTTGTTTCGCTTTTTGCATTGCGTAATGCCCCACGGTCCTGCGCCGCCATTGTTTGTAGCCCAACCACTCACCTGCCAACAAAGAGTTTCATTTCTCGTTCCAGGATGATGAGCCGCATCGTGGAGTCCGGAATTGGCAGACCAAGGGCATGGATGTGCTTTGCATCTTGAATCACTGTAATGACGCCAAAGTCGAGGTTCACGTGGAAACGTCCCGTCTCGGGGTTGCGTGTCAACAGGGGCACGCTCATGCCACCCTCTTGTTTCTGCACCCGGTCATACCAATTGTGGTAGTAGAGAGCCTCAAATTCTGCCAACACACGTGCCAGCTGGTTGTATGATCTCACCTGCCGTTGGCCCTCGTGTGTCTGAAATAAAGAGGATGCTCAAGAAACTCTAGAAAAGTGCTTGGAATGCCGCTATTCCCGTGATGAGACAACACACGGAAAGTCGTCGCAAGCTACCTCGCTGCAGCCAGTCATGTCTCCTCAATTCTGGCTGGTCCATTGATTTGGACTAAGTCCCTTCCGCGCCCTTTTAAATGCAGTAAGCCCTTGCGTGAAAACGAATTGCCTTAACTTGCTTTGTATGAATGCACACTGCTCGTGGTCGCTCGTATTCTCTTGCTTCGCTAGTGCTGCGCTTTGTGTATAATGGTCAGCTAGTCTGCCATGTGTACTAATTACAAGTACTAGGCGCGGGTCGTAACAAAAAGGGACATTTTTGTGTGCAATTCCAGCTGCAAAAGTGGCTTATTGGAAGTCCCTATATCTTGTAAAAACTAAAAGGTAGACGGATAAAGTCCTTTAATGGTCATGTGTAATTTCTGAAAATATTCCTATATCGCGCTTGAAAATGTAGATTGGTACTCATTTACCAGGCCAGTGCATTTGCATGGAGAATCAATATATGACTTGTTTTCAGCGGATGTATGTCTCTGTAGGTAAAGCACGTGGAATAAACATGAGAACCTATACTATATGGCTATACAGGAAACTAAAGCACCTAGGTGATCGATCGCAATAGAGCGTCAAAAATTCACAGACATTTTTGCATAGAATCCAAGGACTTCAGGTAAGTTCTGACGAATGTATTATGTCATTCGACGTTGTTTCCCTGGTTTCTTCTATACCGCAAGTACAATCAGCAAGAAAAGAGCATCCCAATCGGCTCACCAATATCGGGGTCACTTGCCGAACTAAGCCTAGAGAGACTAGAAGAGAAGGTTTTTCAAGCTGTCAAACCAAAACTGTGGCTCCGCTACGTAGAAGAAACATTCCTCAACATAAAGACTTGTGAGGTCAAATGGCTACATCAGAGTCTAAATGGGGTATTCTCAGAAGTAAAATTTACCAGCGAAGAGGCAACAGGAGATACCCTCCCATTCCTGGACGTAAGGGTACAAAGACTCACGAATGGCGAACAAGCGTCTACCGAAAGGACTCCACTACAGAAACCATCCTTAACTATAGGAGTAACCACCCTGCGGCCTATAAAAGAAGCTGTTTTCGTACTGTTTTCCAATGGACCTCCTAAGGTCCGGGCCAACGGATATTTGACATGCTTTATCCAAATTGCCTTAGTCGTCGGGGTCAAGCACAAAACCTCCCTCCCAATGGAGATGTAATGCCGCAGATATTTTATTCTCCACCCTACATGAATGGAATATCTGAAACTAGCTCTCGGCAACTAAGTCGTTTTGGCATCTCCGTCACCCACAAGGTCACATCCTCACTGTGCGCAAGTCAATGTCGAGTAAAGGACCCCCTACCCGTAGAACAAGTAAGTAACGTCAGTTACCACATACCGTGCGCCGGTTGCCCTTGTGTTTATATTGGCCAAACAGGCCGACGCCTTGAGACTCGCATCAACGAACACAAGTCAGCTGTTCGCCTACGGAACCATTTATCACTCGTATTTGCACACTCCATTGAGTGCGATCACCGCTTCAATTGGGATGGCACCGAGGTGATCGCCATGGCTAACACGAGACAAGCGAGAGAATTCATCGAAGTTTGGCACTCAAATGCGACATTCTACGACCTTACTTTTCATTTAGTCTGACGACGAACAAGTGATACCTGTTCGAAAATTTACGAGTACAACTCGATTTTCCAAAGATCTTTCGTTTCATCATATGTATCTATGTGTATATCAGACGGGGTATGCATTGCGAGCGATAAAATGAAAAAAAGAAGTGGTTTTTTTCGAAAAGTCAATGTATACTTGTGAATTTTCGAGCTTCTGACACCTGCTCTTCATCAGACGAAAGGAGAGAAAGTGAGCGAGTAAGGTTACTCTAGATAATATAAGCAAACACAACAGCTTGACCAGTGGCACGTGAGGTAAATCATCGTTCGTTTTTGTGCGGCGTGCGGTTGGAAGGGGGAGGTCGGTAGACGCTGAGGTGACTGAGTTAGCGATCGTTGATGTATGAGTAGGACGGGGCCTGGTAAGTCTTCATCTTAAGCTACCGTATTTTTCGTTAAAATAAACATGATGGTTGATGCTGCCCGCCTTAGAGTGCCAAGCCTCGAGAAATTCTCGCGCTTGCTTTGTTTTGGCCAAAGTGATGATTTCCGTATCATCTCAAGTAAATATATGATCGCACACGATTATGTGTGCGAAGACGGGGGACTGGGGGTCCTTGCTACGGACAGCTAATTGATGTTCCTTTATACGGGTACCCAGGAGTCGGATTCGCTCCATCATATATCTGAGGTCGCTAAGCAACAGTCTGCTATTACTCAAGTACGAGCCTCAAGGCATTTACGGGTCAAGTATACGCCCTAATAATATAGATCGGATGAACATCCCATTTCCATCATATTCACGATCACAACCGACAAAGCAGCAAGGCCATGAGTGATAAAGTCAATGACCAAAGGTCCCAGATTTGAATCTCGGGGGTTCCGCTACTTGAAATTTGTCAAGTCAAGTCAAGTATATTCAAAGAAATATAAGCAAACGCCTTTGAACGCCCTATTGGTACACAGTATTTAAAAAATGCATTGGCCCAGCCGAACATTTCAAAGAAGTCGTTGACACAATTGTAGGTGGCTACTCACTTGTTTCAAGTAATACACTCACGTGTGGGGATGTCAGTTAACACTTGTCAGCAGTGTAACTGAGCAAGAAGAGCAGACAGTGAAAGAACTCCAAAGGCATGGCTCATAATTCAAAACAAAATGTCATTTGTGGTTTTTAGGAGAAAACTATCGATTCGATATGACTGGCTGATGACGGCTTACAAGCCAGAAATGGCCATTCCCGTCTCCCTTTGCTTTGTCGGAGCCATTTTATATAAAAAGATATACAGGTAGAGAGGCGCACATCGGTCGGTTGAAGGGCCCACTCGTCCGTGTTGTTCATTTTAGGCTCACACTCGAGCTGCACCGCAAGGAAGCAGAAAGACATTACCGATAGAGAAAAGGGCGACTAGGATGACCATTTCTGGCTTATTAGCCGTCGTCAGCCAGCCAAGGGGTTACCCATTAAACCATGCGGGCTAAGAGGTGGGCCGCTGTGTAACCAAGGTTTTTTGCATAGTTCGTGATCTTTCGTCTGTTGGGTCAGGAACGGCAGTTAAAATTTTTGATTGCAGCCATCAGACCAATGGGCCTGTAGCTCACTGTTGAACACAGAACGTGAAATCCACCCCCCAAAAATCAGGAACTTAGCTCAGCTGCAAAGTGACGGTCACAAAGCCAGGCAGGGCCAGCACGCAATGGCTGACGCCGTGCGGAGTTCTACATCTAGACAGCCCAGAACAGTTCTCTACTATGCACTGCAATAGTTTTCGCGATCGGGCAGACTATTTAAGGCCTTGTTAACGCGTGTCATGAATCAACTGCCTTTCCAAGCCAGCTACGTCTTGGTCGGCATGGCAAGTTTCGTGGTTCTTATGTAAACATCATTGGTTTATTAGACCCACTAGGAAATACACCGGGCGGCCTCGGCATGATTCGAACCCCCACACCGGAAAGGGAAAGACTTAGGTACAGCCAATTGAGCTACGAGCCTGCTCCTCCCTTTCTCCCCGCTCCACTAAGTATTCGTCTGGTCGCACGAGCTGGCATTTGTCCAAAAGAGTACGAGAACACATTCCAGTATGGTTAGGGATGTTCATATATTTATTAACCTGCTCCGGTAGGGAAGGATATATTGGTCGCACGAGTCGGTGTTTGTCCAAAAGTGGACAAGAACACATTCCAGCATGGTTAGGAGAAGGGCCAACTAAAGGGTATGAACAGTTCAATTTTAGCGCATTCGCTAGACTCAGACCATCGCGTGGATGCCAAAAAGGCCTGTCGAGTGATCTACAAGGTGCCTTCAAGCTATTTAAATTTCTTGGACAGCGTCCTTTAGCTACGGTAGAAGCGGACGCTATCAGGCTAGGCTGACCGGTCCTATGCGGCGCCACAGTTACCATTACGGGAATCCGCTACTCCACCACTACTAGTTTATCCCCTCGCTCGGCTACCGGTCCGCCCTAACGCTAATCAGAATTTTGACCACAATCCTCCTCTCCCCCACCTCCCTTGACAACCGCCTTATTTTTTAGATGAACCCGCATAGTTTATTTACTCAATTACCATAAAAATATAAAGGTCTGACGAGAATCTACCGAAGCCAAACGTGTGTTTGCCAAATTATCGTCTAAACTTGTCAATGGGAATTTTCACAAAGTCATTGTTATAACTATTTCACGGCTTAGTAATTAACATGGACACTAACTAGCAACTTATAAAATGAATAAAAATCTACAGTTTATTGGATGGTTTAATAATAACGATACAGCAAAACCTACACGTAAAATTTCTGGGTATCGCTTATTAAGCTCTTCTATGGGCTCCTGGACACGTTGAAGCAGATGGCGCGCCCAGTGAATTTTTCCAGCGACCGGCGTCAAATTTCGCTCGATTGGGGGGTCGTCCTTTTGTCGTTCGTACACATTTCGAGTGTGCTCGAGTTCACGTGAAATAGTTTTGAGGACTAAGGTGTACATTCCCACCAAGTCAATCCGGGTGCTTTTCAAACCGTCAAAATAGCTCAAGAGGTGCAACTGCTTGCAGGCCTACAAAGTAGCAAAAAACAACTAAATAACCACCTCTATTTACATAATTTAGGTAGCCCAATTTAATGACAACGTAGTAACGTACCGAGGATGGTCGAGATAACGATTTATGCAGAAACTCGGATAACTGAATTTCCATTCCATCGCGCTGATTCATAAACTCTTCGTAATCGACATTGAACTAAGCGGAGAGTGGATGAAAATTGCATTTTTACTTAAGAGAAAAATAATTACTTGGCTGCAGTTTCCATACCATGGACAGCTGAGAAAGTTGACATTAATCGAAATCAAAGATCTTCCTCTGGGTAGATTTTCTTTTCACAAAAAAGGATAACGCTTATATGACATGTAGGACAATGGATATCATATAAGATGTTCGATAGTATTTATCATAGCTTGAAAAAGATATAAATACATCACAAAATTGAATAGAGCCGACGTAGCACCTCTTTTCTTCATCAGTGACCTCCTTTTTAAAGACGACTTTTCAAATAAGAGTTTTTGGATGCTCCCGCATTTCCATATAACGAAAACAGTTCACCCCAGCCTAATAGTCCATAAATTGCTGGATGAATTAATGCGTTCACGAAAGTGAAAGGACTTATAAGGCAATTCAACCTGACGGAAGATGTAGTCAACGTCAGGTTTTGGTCGAAATGTGACATACCTTCAAAATCTAGTTCTTTTTATCCTTCGAATAGTTCCTGACGAAATTTGACTTAATAGTTTAGCATAAATATATATATGGTCACATTATTTTGATCCACTGAGTGGATTAAACCCTGGGAAAGACCTTCAGTTGCAAAAATCGCCCTTCTTTAGGTCTATTAAGAGTAATGAGAATTTATTTTGGCGAAATTGAAAGCAGTCCCATATAGAAAGAATTTACTATATTATTAAGCATGGCAGGACCATACCTTTCCTTAATGTGCATTGTGCTATGGAAGAACTCTAAATTAATAAAGGGAAGTTTAAAACATATCCCCTCCAGAACCGAAAAACGTAGTTCAAAGTTGCTCAAATGTAAGTGGAACAATTTCAGGGAATCACATTTAGTCCCAGAAACAAGGAACTATTTCTGTTTTAGAAATTATTTTTTGCTTAAACTGTGAAGTTTTTGACACAAAAGGCAGTAAAAATGTTTTGAGTGCATTTTCTTTCACCGTATCAAGTTTTCAAAGGACGTTAGCAAAGCTGGTCAGATATTACCGCGAACATTTAGATTTTGTACATACAACGGCGTACAACTATTTGATAGTCATATCTGCTTACCGCTTTTTTGCTCTGATCAGTGGGATCATAGGATCGCTTCTTCATTTTATCCTGCATCCCCTTGTAGGTGGACACAACTGACTCCAAGTTCTCGCTCCTTATCTTCAGCAATGGCGCATACTCCTCCACAATGGTAACCAGGTCTTCAATTTTTTTCAGGCGATTACAGAACGTGTCGAATTTTCCAAAAATGTAATTCTCACTAATTAAAAACAAATAAGTAGCAAAGTTGCATAAGCTGAAAAAAGAATATGCAGACAGTCAAATAGCTAGGATGGGACGTGGGCTCACCTAAAATCGAAATGCGGATGCTCAGGATCCTCCTTTAACTTTGCCTTTACCTTCCGAAAGCAGGATTGGTAGGTGGCGTTCACTTGGATGCATGCCTCAATGCGCTGGCTTAATTCTGGCCTGAAGATAGGGCGTTAAGGAATACTGAAAATGTCTTCTATAAGTGACCATATGTACGCAAATTGCCTCGAAGTGTCATTTTGTGCAAGCATGGAAAACGTACTGCATGAAATTGGGCTAATTTTTAATAATTTAGCTTTTTTTATTTCACCAGGATGCATACAAAAGCAACGAGGTATTCAACTAACACCTGACGAAGTGATGGTATCGTTTGAGGTGACCTCACCTTTCACCTCGATACCGCAGAATCTTGCGGTTGAAACCATCCAAGCCCTGTTAGAAGAGAAGTACAACGAGACGGGCACGAAGCACCAAATAAGGCATCTCATCGGACTCCTTAAACGCTGCTTGAGCACCTTTTTCACCTTCAATGGAACGGTGTCTGAACAAGTAAAAGGTACACCAATGGGATCGCCGTTATCTGGCCTGATTGCCGAAGCAGTAGTACAACGTCTGGAGGCACTGGCCTTTGAACACTATCGACCACGATTGTGGGTTCGATATGTTGATGGCATGTTTTTCATCATTCGTCGAGACAAGATTGGGAATTTCACAGCGAATCTGAACTCGATCTTCCCCGACATCCAGTTCACGATGAAAGAAGAAAAAGATCGCCAGTTGCCGTTCCTCGACATGCTGGTGTGCAGAAAAGACGGTGGGGAACTCAAAACAACAGTTTACAGGAAGGTGACGAATACCTCTTGCATCCTGAGTTACCTCAGCAACCATCCCGTCTCGCACAAACGTTGTTGTGTGCGAACGCGCTATCATCGTGTAGAAACTCACTGCAGCGAACCAGCCGACAAGAAGGCCGAGGTCCAGTATTTGAGGAAACTTTTCACAATAAATAGCTATCCGGGCACCTTCACCGAAAAATGCAGGTGAGGAGGCAAACAAAGAAAACCAACAGGACAGCCAGAACCAACACGCTGGCGAGCAATACCCTATATTGCTGGTGTTTCTAAATACTTCGCTCGACTGGTCAGCAAATTTGGGATTGGCGTTGCTCACAGACCGAAAGCAACAACCTGCAGGCAACTTATGCGGCCCAAGGACCCAGTACCCGTTAATTAAAAGTTCGGGGTCATTTACCGTATTGACGGTCTTTGTGGTCAAGCCAATTATGTTGGTGAAACCGGCAAACGGGTCCTCACGAGAATGCACCAGCATGACCTCGCCGTGCGATGGAACGACAAGAATTCCCTGGTGGCCGCCCACGCATCCATGCCAGGGCACAGCTTTGAATTCGAACGCGTGCGAATACTGGGTTGGTCAGACGACCGACTGTTACTAAGTTGAAAATTAGGCTCATCGAAACGTGAATCATGCCGGAGTGTGTGCGCAAAAGAACTTCGGGCAACAGAAGCTTATGTAGCCCCACTCATTAATCCCTAAAACCTGCATGGTTTCCTATGAAAACGGTATTTATCGGGTTTTATGGGCGAAAAATTAGGATACGCGGTGGAATATACTTAATAAATGCTAAATGCATTTTTATTATACTTTATTTAGAAGTGTTGTTGATTTTTATCTGAAGATTTTCCTAATCTATATTATGATTTTACTTATTGCGGAAAAGCCCGATTATCAAATTTCAGGTTTCTTGAATTTCCCGAAAAATTGAAATGGTGGTTAGGAGGTCATCTACTTCAACTTACCATTCTAGAGTTAGATTAGTGTAGTCCGCGGCGCAAAGCATCTCGCACACCTTCACTTTGCATGCGGAACAACCTGCTCCCAGCGGCCGTGGGAAGCAAATTCGACTAAATTTACTGACATTTACTGCTAAAAATTTCCCCTATTTCCCCATCCCCCAAAACTCTACAACCACCTTTTTGTAGGACAAAATGCTGGAATTAGGGGTATATGAGTGGGGCTACATAAGGTTCTTTTGCCATGAAGTCAAAAGTGGCAGATCTATTCTGCTATATATATTACCGCATAAAAGACAGAAAAGTTGAACTATGAAACATTTTTTGACCAGTTTGAATTTAAAAACAAGCATGGACAGCAGAATAAGATAAACTTAGTAACGGCTTCTCAATTGCATTCTGTAGTTGCATCAGTCAGAAAAATGAATAGAAGCATAGAGAAGTGCGTCGATAAATTAAATGTTACTGCTATGTAATAATTTAGGAGATCATCGAGCAGCTCATATTCTCACTTTTATGCTGACTCTAGATTATGTCAACCCATTTATGTAAAAGAGGAAGGACCCAAAAAAGCTCAAGAACAAGAGTAAGAGATGAGATTCTTAATGGTAGGTTTGACAAAATTTGACGAGTGTATATATGTGGGCCACAGACTGTGTTCCACCAGAACTAATACAGATTGTTGAGGTTTCCTGATTTCCTGATTTATGAACCCCAGCACTTTCAGTAAAAGAGTTTCAACTCTTGCATATTCTGACCGAAACCATTTGAATACTTGTTACCAAAGGATAAGTGCTTACCTAGGCAGATCCCAGATTCGGCTGACACCTTGGTATATGTATTTGCGACAAGATGTGATCATTTGGTTGGTTACCTTCACCATCAGCGAGGTCATTCGCTCGGGGGTGTTATAGTAATGTGAAATTTCATAGATCATACGGATAGCATTGAGTAGACCGGGAATTTGTTCTGTCAGCTGGATCTTGAGGTAAAATCAGCAAAATATAAATTGCAGCACGAGCAATTCACACACAAATTCAAGTTTTTGAAAACTAGCGGGAGAGCTTACTGGACCATTTTTCGCCAAAGGACCAAGGAATTTGTCCAGATTTGTGAGAAAACGAACATTTGTTTTTGCCTCGTTGGCTGCATCGGTTATCTTGTTGTTCTGAATGTTGGGAAAAGTACTCATTTAATTCTCGTCAATTTGAGCAAAAACATGGGCATATGTCATACAAATACGATTCTTAGACTATAGCTACCCACACGCACAAATATATGCATGTAGCATACATATAAAAACACGCGAATATGACACAAATGTGAAAATCAGTTAATATTATAAAGGAAGTACTGTGAGCCTGAGGTCCGATATTGTATTTATTCGACGTCAGGACGTGCAATCTTTTTGACAGAAGAGGCAAATGAATAAATTAACGTCCAATGACCACAGTGTTTGTACATATCTGTATATACGTCCTGTTATGCCCTGGAGCTCTGTCTGGAGTCCTCGCAGGTAGTCGCATAGCGACATGTGAAATGTGGTGGAAAGACAACCACCTGAACTGAAGTGAACTCAGTCGAGGCAGACGGAATGTCGAATGAGTCACGAAAAGTAACTCGCTTTTGGGTTCTTTTTCTCCTATTTCGGCCACTGCTTATCAGGACACTACCAGGGATCAGAAACTCAAACAGTTCTGAAGGTCCACAGGATGCAAATGAGACTCCCTTAACGTATGCATGAAACGTACCAGTATGTGCGAAGAAAAGTAAAGTATGATTGCAGTGAGAAATAAGAAGAAGCATGCACAAATTTTCTAGAAACGGACGAAGGCAACCTACAAGTTCACTCCAGAGCTTCATGCCACGAGACTTGGCAAAGCTCAAGGCGACCGTCACCGTACGAACTTCAGGGCTCACCAACTGCTCTAGAAGTCTATGAGAAAAAATAAGGTAGATTCAGAAGCACAGTAGAAGAATTTAAGCGCAAATTAAACACTGACAATCATCATCACTGTTTGCATAAGAGCGGAAACATTCACCGGAGCGCGAGATACTGTCGGGGTGACGTACCACAGTGTATATATGGAGCCTTTATTTCAAAAAAGGATGTTATATCTACTATCGTAACATTAGTCACCCTGTTTTTATTAGTACGTTTTATGTCTGTAGGTTGGCTATTTTTCCACCTAGTGCTCGTGAATCTTGGCGTTAGACCAGACTGGAACAGTCTTCTTATCTTTATCGAGGGGTACTTAATTTAATAACTCAGCTGAATATGAGCTTCTTTCATTAGAAGTTAAACACTCTCCCTTCCTCACGGGTGCATTCTCATAGAGACCAGTTTTTTGAGGCCTCAGTGTCCATTTCTTTTATTTCCTTCAAAGCGGCCATTGGGTATTGTGAGCACCGACCCTCATTCTCCAAGCATGTAAAGATCTAGTTTGAACACTCCTGAGTTACCATAGAAATTTCAGAAAAATGCTTGAAGTTGCTGCAAAAGATAAATCTATGAGCGTATTGGTGAGCTCACAAGTGGCCTGTTTCCGAAAGATTTTTAAGTGTTTCTCCCTTTTTAAATTCATAATAACGTTTACTTACGTGTTTATAAGTAGACAGTCCGTGTTATTTTAAAAAACTTTGAATTTAAGGACTGGGCAGTCCAGTGGACAGTACCTATTAAATTTCGCCATCCGCATTCGCCAGTAAGCTAGTTCTGCAGCAGGCCCCACATCATCCGCCTCCCGACGAATTTGCTCGGCCTCGTTGAGCACCAGCTGGATCTGGACTGTCCAGTTGTGGAGAATATTCTCCAGTTTAGCTAGCCTTTCGCCGGACCCAACTAGTCGAGACAAAGAAGTGCCCAGTGTGAACGGGAGAGAGGAAGTGGGTGAGTGCAAACGCTTATAGCAGAAGGCTTTCAAAAAACTGCCTACCGATTCTTTTGATATCGGGACTGGCAACTGCCTGCTCGAGCAACTGTTTATCCTCCTCGTTATTCTCCAGCAGGTTGTAGGTTGTGTTTTCGAGGGCGTTGTGGAGAGTGCCCAGGAAGCCATGATAGCTCTCAATGAAGTCGCTTGCTGCCGACGTCGTTGGCTCTGCCTTTCCCAAACCACCTCCTTCCTGACGGACCGAATAGACGAAAAAGAGAAAGACTAAGCCCAGTCCAGCCGAAAAGGAACCACGTGTCGCTAATAAAACTAAACTAGACTAACACTAAAAGTAAACTAATAAAACTAAATAATAAATTGAAATCTAAAGCTAAACTACACTGAAAACTAAATTCAACCTAACTAAAGATAAACTGAACACAAGTGTAGTTGGCGAGCATACGGAGGCCCTCGATAAATTCCCATCGGGCCAATACATGCATATGGGAACGGGATGCAAGTTAAAACACGGTCGTCTATTCGTACACGTGAATCATGGGCGTATGGGGTGGGTTATAGAAGGTTGGTTATACAGGGAAGGTTTAATGGAGTCAGTCCATGGTAGGGAGGAGGGTGTAGGGGTCTGAGTAATGGGTGAACTCGGATCACTATAAGCATCAGGCCAAATCCCAGGTTGGAAGTTAGAAGGCGGAAGGCACCTGTGAGAGAAGCGTATTGTGTACCGAACTCCCTGTCGCCGTCCCAGGCGGCAGTGGCCACTGGCAAAGTCAGGGCTAATGTTGATTGCGTTCAGCCAAACCTGAGAGTGTATGAGACAGTGGTGGCAGCTGCTTACGTAGGATTGCGTAGAAGGTTCAAGTATCCTGTTATTGGTGTGTTGCAATTGCCCGAGGGGATGTCGCCTGCAAAGGCCTCCTGCTGCATGGCCACGGCTTGGCGTGTTCGAGTAACATTTGAGAAACCGCGACTAGCTCGGCACGCGTGTAGGTGCATGTGTGTTCGGGTCTAGAGCACGTGTGAGTAAGTGAATATCGGTCAAGTGGTCTTCAGGTCAGCAAGTGGGAACAGCCGCCCGCGGAGCCACATGACGTTGAGGGCAGTGAGCATTGAAGAACGTAGGGGAGTGGACAGGCATTATGGCCATCTGCCAAAAGGGTGAAAAAGGGAGCGTGGGTGAGTGTGGGCCATGCGAGGCGCGAAGCTTGCACGAGGTTCTTTTCTGCATATAAGACAGGGATCCTCAACCTGATAGCGGTCACTCCTGTTGTTGCCATTAGGCGCTGACCCAGGGGCATCTGATAGTTTCGTGGGACCTTATAAAATACTTGGTAGGCTTCGTTGGGGTCCACACGATGTCCGGAATCAACCATGTGGACGAGAGTGGCGCTATTGATGCTCCTGAGTTCACATTTTTGTAGCCATGCCATTCCTTTTTTCTGTGCGATAAGCAACGACTCGCCTCGATTGGCGCGGATTCCTGCAACCTTCGCCCCTGGCATGGCCAACGGTCGCTTAATCCCATCTTTTTGCACCACCTTTTCCTTTTTTTTCCCCCCCCCCCCCCCCCCCTGCGGCGCAACCAGACTTCTCTTATCGACCCTTTACTCCTCTTCCCACGAATTACTTGTTTGAAAAGGCGAAGATGTTCGAATTTGCATCCCCTTCCCGTATAAATATAATGGCCCAAGGTGAACTCATCGAGAGCTTGCATACTCACGACGTAGATACGTAGATTTTTGCATATAAAATGCTCGGCAAAAGTAGCTTATGTAGCTCCACTCATATACCCCTAATCCTAGCATTTTGTCCTGCGAAAACGGTGGTTTTAGAGTTTTGGTGGTGAGGAAATAGGCTAGGTAGAGTAGGAAATATTCTCAAAACAGTGTAAAGTGAAAAAAAGAAGAAGTCGAAGTTGCTTCCTGCGGCCACTGGGAGTGAGATGTTCCGCATGTGAATTTAAGTAGACGACCTCCTTACTACCATTTCACTTTTTCGCGAAATTCAAGAGACCTGCGATTTGCTAATTGGGTTTTCCGCAATAGGCTAAACGATCATACAGATTAGGAAAATCCACAGATATAAATCAACAGCACTTCTAAATACAGTAAAGCAAAAAGGCATTTAGCATTTATTAATTATATTCCACTGCGTGGCCTAATTCCCCGCCCATAAAACCCTATAACTACCGTTTTCGTAGTAAGCCATGCAGGGAGTAGGGATTACTGGGTGGGACTACATAAGCTACTGTTGCCAAATGCTTTCATTTTCCTGTTCTATGAATTTATGACACGCTGTTCCCAAACGAATAGCGAATGCGAACAAAAAGTTACATCCTCTTCAGAGTAGGTACCTATGCTTTGTCGGTTGGGGTATAGTGGTGACATTATAATTTGGGAAGTCGATAATCTACTAAAATGAAAGGCAGGCAGCTTCGAGGGGACCTAATACTAGCACTCAGCGTATTACGTCTTCAAGACTGCTGTCTTATATCAGGGGATTTTTTCGAATTAGCAACGACCACGAATCTGAGGGGTCATCCTCTCAAATTAAAAGGTGACAGGGGCCAGGCTAGACGCTCGGAAACACTTCTTTTCAAAAAGGGTGCTCGGAGCGTGGAATGCGCTCCCTCAGGACGTCATTATGTCGGAATCGCTATAGGGTTTTACGCGAAAACTGGATCGATATAGCAGTGCACGATGGATCGTAGCAGACAATTTGCAATAATAATAATAATACAACTTCCAATTTTTCAGGCGTTTTAGTTTTTAAATCCATTCACGTTTGCTAGTTATAACGCCTCCCACGCATAGCCTCATGCGAAGATATCCGCGGTCTACCCTACTTGGCTATTTGCGTACCATGATTACCCCGCTAGCGGTCTTATCAGCCAGACCTCACGGCCTAAGCATTCACCCTTGGTTCGACCCAAAGCGGACTGTCGACGATCTGGACGGATGCCTCTGTTTTTCCAGTTCCGTTGGCGGACTCTGCAATCAGCAATGAAGAATCAGGACGTGGCTTCCACACGGTGTTGATCCTGGGAACCTTTGCAATGCCCTTCCCCCCCCCCAGTTGGAACCCCCTTTTTTCTCCTAAATCCCACGCATTACCCTCACAAGAGGGACAGTTTTTCTCCTTAAAATCCCTGAGGAGTTTTTTCACTGTCTGCTCCGATTTTCATCCTATGACACAGGACAACTGGCCTCGCCAACAGTCTGAGAAGCAAATTTTCTGCTACCAATGCACATATGTACAAATAGGGCACTCAAAGGAATTTTTCCAACATATCCCTCAATATAGTGATACTGATACTGTATTTGTAAGGACGGCACATCATGCCTTCATGAGGGCGCAAGAACAAAGGAATCAAACAGGCCACCGGTGCATGCAGAGCGGGCGAAGATAGCGACCTATAAAGGTCGTTACCCGAGGACGCAAGAAAAGTCGCCAGCCAGGTTCTGAGGTCAGGCATGACAAGGGCCGTGAGAGGACGCATGCACGTGCGCGCGTCACTGAGGACGCGACTTTTCATCCTGCGGACACCCCATGATGGCCACATGCAGATAGGTTAATAGGGAACAAAGGTTGTTAGTCGTTAACTACGGCGCCGCGAATAGAAGGCGCACTCTGTTGCCGAGACGCGCTACCGACGACCTGGGATAACTGCTACTGGAGATACGCTGCTGCCGGACACGCAGAAGACAGAGCTTATGCTTAAGCAGCAATAGTGACATTAAACTATTATCTGCTATCCTGTTCTGACTTCTTTTCCTAACACTTAACTGGGTGGATATAACCAGTGTTGAAGCAGGCACACCTAAGATTATAACAGTGTTTTTATTATTCATTATTCAGTCGTCAAGTGGAAGAGAGTGGCATACCTGCATTGACAGGAACAGTGGAAGGTAAATGTCCTGCATCAAGAAGCCAACTTCGTCGAATAGTTGACCGGCTGTCGGGTTCAGTTGCTGGAAGATGACATCAGTTGCAATGGTGTCCGGCGTAATAGCCTTTGTGGTTGCTCGGATGAAAAGGAAACAATCTCCGGAGAGCGGCTGCATTTTGGAAGAAAGGTGAATTTTGTTACCAGTAACTATTTGCAACGTAAAGCATTAAGCTTTATCGGTGGCTAAAAAGGAACTGAATGTTTCGCCGCTTACGCTTGCGGTTATGGAAAGCGAGGTCGTTTATCGATCAACCTGCAGAGGATTCCAGTCTCGGAGCTCAGTCGAAAGTAAATCGGACAAACGCAAGTAGCACCCTCGTCTCCCGTGAACGCGTCATGTGACAGTCCGTTTCCGCCCTGTCACGTGCCTTCCGGTCTGCCTCGCGCGCCTGGTCGATTCGCTGCTGGCGCCACCCACGCCTTGGAATCAGCCAATCAACGTCGCCATGCTCTGATTGGCTGCAGTTGACAAGGGTTCTTATGACCACGTAGGGCTAATACGCGCACGAGCGGACACTGACTGACTGATACAAGCGACCATCCGTGTCCCAGGAAGCAATTGAGACTAAGAAGACGAAGAAGAAGAAGAAGAAGAAGAAGACTCGATCGCTTTCTGCTACTCATGTCTCTGATGACGAATCCGCGACGGATATCGAAACGTCAGGCGAATAAACATATTGTCCCAGCGATCGAGTCTTCTTCTTTTCACTGACTGACTGACTCAACTTACCCAAAGTCACAGCTAGTGCTTGGCAGAGTCCTTTGTAAGCTCCTGTCTCACAGTAAGAAACTGGTTCAAAGTACTCCGTCTTCCCTGACTTCTGGTCTCTTGACCCTACTAATTCGACAACTTTGTGACCCCAACCTGATATGCACACGCAACCTTCAAGATACGCTTCGGCGTCCTCACGATGGCTTGTTTATCAGAACGAGGACAACTGAAGGAAGGACTAATAGGCTTCCCCCTCCTCATCTTCTTCCTTTTTCTTTTTTTCTTCTTCTTCTACTACTAATCCCACTACTATTAATCTTTCACCTTCTACTGGAATGATCGTTTTGATAATTCACAAAGAGATCATGGAGCCTCCTCCGCCCTCAGTTATGAGAGGGTTGAACAGTGGTCGAATCATCAAACTGTTTGAGAAATGCACCCCACTCGCAAATGCATGCACTCCAACAGTTAAAAGTTTCGATAATGCGACCAACAGCCTTCTTCCACAGAGCTTCTACACCAAACGCAGTCATCATTAGAATGTTCGCTTATCAATCGACTTCAAAAAATATTCTGAGCATGCGCCCTCACTAGAGTGCTTGGGAGCTGTTGGGCAGTATAATCGTCAGGAAACGAGATCAGCACTATTTGTTGAAGGCAGCAAAGATGTGAGAAATTAGATGTTGTACCAACAACTGCTGCCATTTGGACTAATTTTGTTGTGGTTGTGCAAATAAATACGAGTGCGGCTACCCCGTTTGTGATGCAGTTCGAAGACCAAATGCCTGGGCGCATCCTTCAACCCCTCGGGTCACGTCGGAGTCTTGATACACAGACCAGATGGGTAAAAGCTGTAAGACTATTTGCTGATTCGCCTTTGCTTGCCCGGATAGGCTTGCTGTCCAGGCGTTGTAGTCTGCGTACACAAGCACCAATTGGCTTTGAGGTAGTGCGAACCCCAAACAATTGTTTTCGTGATAGCATTCTTATTGGTTCCCGCGTTGCTGACTGTTTGTGTCCACGGCGCGTGCTCGATGACTCAAGTCGTGCGAGCTTCACGCATGTTATCTGAGAGTCTGCTCCCGTTAATACTTCCTTCTTTAGAAGTAGAAGGTGCGACCGCTGGAACCAGAAGTTTATTTGCCTGACGTTTTTGGATTTTGTCTTGAACACTTCCTCAGAGATAACTCCAGAATAGGAGATAAATACACAGATTACGCAGTATTTAGAATTCATAGGGGCCGCATGACCGCAAGCACGCTATAATACGCAGCTCCCGTAACCACCACTGGGAGTCCTAATTTGTGCAATGATGGCCTGGTAGTTCGTTTGTCACGATTTCATTAGCCATTTTGAATGTGTACCTGCTAATTATGCGATGGTTATGTGTGCTGTCGTCAGAGTTGTTGCTGGGCCCGGTGCTTTCCATGTGACTGACTCTCCTGCTCAACCAAACTCTCAGTACGGAATATGGGAACGGCAGTTCATTGCACTTGTTGATTGAATAACTCGAGCAGATCGTGGCTCACGCGGTTGACACTTCTTGCGAGGATTTCGGCCTCCTTAAACTTGCAAATATGGCCGGCTCCCGCCGAGAGAGCTGCAACATGGGAGTTAGCGTCCCTCCTCCTCACTACTGCTGCGTGCTCAGCCATTCGCGTCCGGAGTAATTTCCCGGTTTTTTTGACGTGACTGCTTTGTCCAGAGCTGCCTAAGACGTGCATCCATTACCCCATCCTGCGGTTATCTCTGATGAAGGGTTCAAGGCAGAATCCGAAACGTTAAACAAAGCGATTTCTTACTCGAGCGATCGCATCTTCTATCTCTGAACTGCTTCCTGGTGCTCGTGGGTCGTTTCTATCAGAAATTCTACTTTAATGAAGTCTACAACGTAGAAACTGTAATTGCTTTGTCTAAAATTGTACTGTCTCAGCGGGAGAATCCATTACGTGGGACGAGCCGGGCCCAACAACACCTACGAAGACAGCGAACATAATTGTCACGTCATTATCAAGCCCGCATCCAACAGGGATGATGAAATTACGGCCACTTATCACGTGGAAGCGGACTACCGAGCCATCAGTGCACCCATTACGACATCCGGCGGTGGTTACGGAAACTGTAAACTGTAACACGCATGCGGTCACCTGACCACTACGCACTATAAATACTGCGTAATCCATCATGCATATATCACCCCAATCTATGCATGTGTCACCCTATTCTGTGGTTATCTCTGATAAAATTTTCAATACAAACTCCGAAACGTCAGACAACTCAACTCCTTTTTCCGACGATCGCAACTTCTACGTCTGAATCTCATCCTGGAACGCGCCTGTTCGCTTAAATCGTCTACCTTAACCTTCAATGGGTAAACATGCTATTATCTAACATCCTACTCGGCAGACGCAGCAAAAAGGTGAATTGTGGAGAGGAAGAGAGAGTTAGTGGAGCATATTTTTGACAAAGGGCTAGCGGAAGTCGGAGATTGATGTTTGCGGGGGCGGATTCTGCTCACCTCGTCTGAATTGTTTCCAATGAAACATATCGGTCCCGGCGGCTTGCCCTTTCCTTTGCGCTAAAATTTAAGAAAATAAAAACATCTAACTACACAGGTATCTAACTTATGAGTTATTATTCCAATGAATTACCGCAGTAGAGTGTGGCATTTGAAAGATGCCAGTTAGAGGGCATTTAAATGGGCGTCAAAAAGACAGTCCAAGGTTATGGGTTAAAGAAGACAGTTTGCATGGCTAGGAAAGTTAACCCTTATCACAATCCTAATATTTGACTGGAAAACCAACTTAAAATTATCTGTAAACATAAATCAAGTTCTAATCCTTAATCCAAACGTAACCCTCATGCTAATTCAAAATTGTGGGAATCTGTGGCCCAGGGAAACTGTGCTGACTCATGCTGCTTTTGTTTGCCAAGACTCGCTCGCTCGCTGCATGCTATTGCTCATTCGCACGCTCGATATCAATTCACCGCACGCACGCTCGAAAGTAATCGATACTACGACTTTAGTTGATTGGCGGCAGCCGATAGGGCATTAATCCCGCAGTAATACCTTGACACAACCTCCCGTATTGCACCTACGCGGCTGGCTTCTGTACGCGACGCTTGCAGAAGCTACTGTCAAGATACTTGAGCTCTGACTTTCTTACCTGGGCGGACTGAATCAGTCTTATTCGCGGCGCCTGCCATTATCCGTGTGCCCGAAAAGTCGAATTTGTGGCTTTCTTCCAGAGTGTGGGTAGCGATCTGGGACAGTGGGTCACCTCTCCACACTGCCCGTTCGTGTTTATTCGTCGCCCGGTCTGCCTTGTATAATGGCAAGAACAGTCGCAACATGGCACATGATAAACAACGCCAGACTGCTCAGGTACAGTGAAAGTAGCCGAGAAGCCACTTCCTCACTTTAAACTCCCTCCCAGTTTGAACCGGTGACAAGACAAGGTCGAGATGACCGAGCAGGAATCAGGCGTAAGCCGCTTTTGCCAATGCAGCCAGATACACCGCCTAACTTAGTCTTCAGTGGCAGAAGCCTTTTGCGCTGGTACAACTGCACTATCTACCCTCACTCACCTATAGTAGGTGCCCAGAAAGAATCGAGGAGTCCAAGTCTCGTATTTATACTACTGCAATTACTGTTTATATTGCTGCTTCTAGCGGTGCACCTGAGTGATCGTAGTGCTGGTACTATTATTGACGCTAGTATTTGGTCAGGATGGACACTGGTTAGAGTAAGATTTGGGTCCGTGTTCACTCGATCTCAACTAGTAGTGGAGAACTGGATTTTTTCTATTCCAAATACGGTAGACGTTTGAGGCTCAGAGCACATCAGTGCTAGCCCTGGTTGTTTCCTTAAGTTTAAACTACTAGGGCTAGGCTACTACTGTTAGAAGTGCTATGCGTATGCTAGGAGTGCTAGTTTTGGTAATCATACTTGCTAAAGCCAGTAAGGGGCGAGCTACAGTGTGGTCTGTACGTGCACACAGGAAATTTCAACCTAGTATGCAGTCGTAACCTATATAGGGATTTTAGTAGACTGAAGGGTTAAAGAACGTGTATTTAATAGAATCTGAAGATCTACCAAGTATTTAGGTTGTAACAAAGTGGCAGTTATTTCCGGCTGAACAAGTTTGAAATTCTCCACATCTCTTCTCCTATGAGACTCCTGTCCGACCTACAAAATGATTGTTTACACTTCCGAAGGCTGTCCTCCTTCCCCCCGGAGTGCTGACCGCCCATGACTCACTCTAATGCACATGACTGAATACTGCCCTCCCCCGGTCTTGCCCCCTTCTTTCGATTTGCACAGTTCAATTTCGCATGGCGACCACCCTGGAGGCGGTGGCGATCCAGCTGTCCGTTCTCCCCTCCCCCCTTTTTTGACCCAGCGCCCGCGGCTACTCCGAGACCCACTCATCGAGCCACCCCACCACCATTGACTTCAAACGCTTGCAACCCGCCTCTTGCCAGTACAGTATTGTCTCTGTTCAAGTCCGCCCCCATTTGACGTAGGTGTTTTCAGACCAATGGGAGCCCACAGGAACTGCCTCCTGGAATCCTATAAAACCAGATCCACGCCCCTTTGACCGACTCCCTTTGCTCTTGACTTGGAATATCCATTGTTTAGGTTTGTGTATTTATTGTGTACTATTTCTCTTAATAGTACCGTACCACCTTGATAGTTGTTATTACTGGTTTGGCGTACGCGTGACTACTGGGTACAGTCGAAGAAAGCAAAGGACGAAACAGTGGCATTTGCTTTTTTTCCAGGATTCTACTGTTAGAGTGCTGTGTCAATGTCAGGAGTGCACATTCTAGCATCATACATACTTGCTAAAACCAGTAAATTGTATGTTACAGTGCGTCCTGTACGTGAATGTAGCAACTTTTGACCTATTATGCTGTCGTTACCTATATGGGAATTTGTAGCAAGCTGAATGGTTGAAGAAATGTGAGTTTAATACCAGCGGAGGATCTGCTATGCATTTAAGGCGTAACAAAGTGGCACCTACCATTTTTCCAGGATACTACTGTTAGAAGTACTATGTGTATGCTAGGAGTACTAGTGTTAGTAATCATAGTAGCTAAAACCAGTAGACAACTCAGTTCTGAAATGCCTTAGGCAGTCTTGGTTGTGTAAACAGTGAAAAGCAGAAGATATGGGGGTTACTACTTACCTCCTGGTAGTAGATCAGCAAACTGGCGAGTCCACCTGCTTGAAAGAAGGCTTCAAATAGGTCCCACTGCACGGGATAAGGCACGGAGCGGGGGAGAGAGGGAGGGAGGGGAGAGAGACGGCAAACAGACGAGTTAGACACTTCCAGCCGGAGAGTGAATATACGCCTACACCTTCACAGAAAGAGCCAATCAGCAGTGCTCTAGGTATGAAGTTGGGGTAAGTGCGCGGGGAGGGGGATTGACTTAGGCCTACCAATCCGATCACTGATAGCCTGTTGGGCTTCCAGTTGACGCTCTGTCTCTTTAGGCCAGAGGTCGAGAACCATTTTGACTCAGAGAGTCAAGAAAGCAAATACTTGGGTATATATTTCAGTGGGATCCATATAATAATGATATGATCAATTTCGTTACGCGTCTCGGCGGTAGCACGTCATCGGAGGAACCGAAATCACAAAGTCTAAAGTTTCTCATTCCAATTTTATCTGAGACAACCAGATGCAATCATCAAAAGAGTCACACCTGACTGGCGAGCCGTACGTTCCCGACCCCTTCTTTAGGCTGTGGGATTGGCTAGGTCAATGCTAGGAGCAGGCCTCAACGACCTATTATCACGCTGTGCTGATGACTCGTCCAACGGTGCACTATCGATCGATATAGACCACGCGCATGATATGATCGCACAGGCCACTCGCCGGCCTTAGTACTCTTTCCTATCACTCGTATGGGTCGGAAAGCCAGTCGACATGTTGCTCCTTAAGGACACAAGCTTATTGGACCAACTGCACCTTCTTACAGATGCTCTGCTTGCCTTAAATACCCTGTACTAAAGACGTGAATAGACTTTAATTCTTGCGACCTTGCTGTTGTATCCTCGTTTTGGGATTCAAACCAGGCGTACTTAGACGATGGCAGCTAGGCTTGTGGCTACAGTCAGTAGATGTGAACAATATGATATAACAGCGACTGCGCATAGTCTTGGGGTAGTTTTCCTATGCCTACTTGGCCAGGCGTCCATCAAAAACAATCCTCACAGCCAAAGGGCTTCCTCAGCAGGGAAGACTTGGAAAATTCAGAAGAGCAGTTGGCGAGCATATGTAAGCTTTCCATAAATTCTCATCAGGCCATTACATTTATATGGGAAGGGCGTCAAAAGGAAAGCATGCGGTCAGTTGCGTTCGTTTTTACATGAAAATTTCCCAAGGGAATGGGAGAGGAGGGGCTTGGGGGGTCGATAATTGGCGGATGGCTACGCGGCAGTGAGGGTTTGTTAAATCCCGACCAGGGGGAGGGGGGAGTAGAGAAAGAAAACGGGGGAAAATGCTGACAGTTAACCAACCATTGTCCATGCCAAGCTGGGAGCTTGTAGAAGGTTCTTTTGCGCGCAAAAGAAAGCTTACGTATGCTCGCTAACTGCTTTTCTGGATTCCCTGATGGGAATACCCTGCAACTTAGAAAACAAGCAGAAACACAAAAGCGAACCTCTGAGTATATACTTGTAATTCAGGAGGAATAAGTTGTTGCTTTTTAAAACGGTCTTACCTTTTCATCCATCAACATCTGATCCTCAATGTGGTTTTTGTCGATTGACAGAACAGTTGATATCTGTTGGAGTTGAAAGCAAAACCTGTGTTATTGAAGGTAAGACATGTCATTTTACCGTGAACTGCTACTCTGATACTGATCTGAGGTCGGAAAAACGTTATGATACAATGTATCAGTAGGCGCTGGCATTGCTGATCCGACGGTCAAAATCTCCGACTAATCTCAGTACGTCCTGATATAGAACAAAGACCCATTCCCGTACCACATTGCCTTGAAAGGCCCAATCGTACCATAGTTGGGGTGAGTGGGGGGGGGGAGGGGGACCGTAGGTGATGTTCGGGGCAATACAGGATGGTAAGACGTACACACGTCGCGCAGGCTGGTTGTGGATCGATCGATCAGCCGGCGGCGTCCGCTATGCCCTCAGTCGAGTGTGGTTGTTTTCGCGCTAGTGACTGCCATGAGGGCAATGAAAAATCGATAAAACTCGCGAGTCATCTGAGCGAGACGTCTCAGCGATTCCGTTTGACGAGGGACATTTAGATGTCTTCAGGGCTGAGATTTGATGATTTGGGCTTTAAACCCGAAACAGAAGGTCGTTTCTGGCCCCAAATCAGGACAAATTACTGAATGCCCATCTCACGTAACTGTACACTGCAGCTAAAGTAGGGTGCGAGCGATGCACGGTAAACTAGACTGTCCAACCTGTTCATTTAAGGGATAACGGCTAAAATGGAGGTTGGCGTCAGAGTTTACGTTAGCTTTAGAGTTAAGCTAAAGGTCAGGGTGAAGCCGTGGGTTAGGATTAAGACACGGGAGGAGAAGGAGGATAAGAATGTGTAGTGACCTGCTTACTGTGTGCAAGCCAGTCCTCGGATGCCTTGGCTACTCGAATTAGTTTTACAAGTTGACGAAAACAAACAAGTCGGAACTTTTAAATCCGGTGTCCCTTCCTCTGTCAACAGCTCTCGTTAGGGAATTCTTCTGAGGTGATTCGGACGTTTAGGGGGTGAACGCTCTTACAGTGTTTTCTTTTGGGGCCATAGCACCCTGGCTGTCCTCGCTCTAACCATTCCTTAAAATGCTAGTTAATGACAAAAGGATCTAAAATCTTCGGTAGGCTGGCTTTCGTGTATTCTAACGGCTATCTTAAAAAGACCGCTGATCAGGCATCTTCTCTTCCCAATTTTTGCGGAAATCTTACTTTGTCTTAAAATGCAAAATTGTGGCAATCCGCTACTGTGATCAGGAGCGTGACAGCCCATGCATGCCCATCCATTGACCTGCCCTCCTGCTAATTCACCACTAGAGCCGCGCGTAGTGAGACACCGGCATGATGAGAGTTGAAGCCCAATCAACACTGCACGCTTCGCTGATTGGATGTAACAGGTCTAAACTGCGGCGCAGGCACACACACAGCGCAGGGCTGTGAATCTGATTGGCTGGCACATGTCTGGTCAGAAAGCTCATTAACACTGCCTGCTGAGTTGCGAGTACGTTCTTTAGCCTGGGCACCGTGTCTCCAATAGCTGTTCTATCTGCCCTGACGTTCGATAAGGAAAGACTAGACTTGTGGAGCATCACACTCTGGCAAAAGTAATAAAAGCATCCAGCTCAAAAATGGGAACTTACCATTTCGAAAATGTACCGATAGCGCGCGTCAACCTGCAAAGAAAAGTTGAAAATGAATCATTCGGTTCTGATTTCGGGGATAACAGGGACGAGTAAGCCGAGAATCCACACAGACGTAGTGAAAAATACAGTAAGTATAAATGTTCCTAGGGGAGATGTCATTCCTGCACAAAACTATCCCACTTGGTAAATAGTATTTTAGGATGACACAAACACTGGTATACTTAGCACAAAGTACAATAAAGCTTTACTTGGGTTCTAGGATCCCACTTGAAGGGATCGCTGAACATCTGTTAAGCATATTCAGTTGGGAGTTCTAAAATGCGGGCGCAATTAGTCATTTCTTTTTGGCATTACTTCTGAAAGTGGTCCGGGTTGGCATGTTGGCGACCATTACAAATCGATTTACAATAAGATCTGGCAGGACGGTGAGGTTGATGCAACACCTACGAGCCTACAGTTCGCATTGTTGTTACTTGTACTTGTATTTGATCCAATTAACTCCTGTTGTGAGAGGACTCGGCTTCAGGGATATCACGCATAGCGGCGACCCATTGACGGCGATCGGAAGCGAGCCCCTCGCAAACATTAACATAGTTTTGCTTCCTGTGTCGCAAGCTGTAAGCGGTTAAGAGACCCATTCGACTTGACAGTGTTCATTCACGTCTTCAGTTGACCGCTATGTAGGTAGCTCTAGTTTGCACTGCGTGAGAGATTCACGGCGAATCTGCAGAAGTCCGTCGATAATTTGCGCAGGACATGGTGAAACCATTTTACTCGGCGATGCTGGATGTATGATGCTAGACTGGGTATTTTGAAACACCTGTGATATAGCTCGATAGTGGATATCCAATCCCGCCAGAATACTTTTAAGAGGCGTCGAAGACACCAACGGTCGAAGACTTCGAGCGATGGAATATCTGCCATTCTAACAGACCATGTCTCGCAAGCACATACTAACGCCGCTCTGATTGATGCTCTGTATATCAGCAGCTTCGCACGTGGTCTGGCTAGCAATCTAGCAATCTAAATGTATTTTGAGCCTGCAAGATTCGGTTTTTGATTTCATCTTTGGTCTGTCTGTTATTGTTGTAACCTAGTGTGTTTCTGTGTCAACACTGGTTATCTCACCTGCGTCGTTACTTTTGTAACCTAGCGTGTTCCTGTGTCAACACCGGTTATGTTCCTGCAGTATGTGTTAGGAAGAGAAGATGGAATAGGATAACAGCTAGTACTTTATTGTCGCTTGTACTAGTACATCAACTCTGTTCCGCGTGTCCAGTAGCTGGCCTTCTATGGTCGGTCTCACTTCGGCAGCAGCGTCGCGTATCGCAGTGCGTCCAACAGTAGAGTCCCCGTTCTGCTGGCAGCCTCGCTATTTAAGGGGCAGTCGTCGTTGCTCCCCATTGGCTCTCCAAATGGCCATACTCTCACTCGCTAACATGCGCAGTGCAGCATGATCTCACTGATAGCAACACTCGGCTCCAGGGCCGTCTGACTTCGCGTGCCTTCTTCGTCCTAGCCTAGTCCGCCCTTTGAAGGTCGTGCGACTTGGCCCGTTCTCTGTATGCGCCGGACTGGTCTCACATGACCTCGTACTGTCTGTCTGTCTGGCTGATGTGCTCGATCATCCCAACAGTTAGCTAGCATATTCGAGCCCAAATAGTGGAAGCAGCTAACTTTTTCGATGGGTTGACCGCTGCTAAACAATGGTTGTGCTGTGCCACGATGCGTCGTTAAGAGCTTCGTCTTGCGTATATTAATTGTGAGAACAACAGCTGCAGCTAAGGTGGCGATTGGTTCTAGCGTCGGTTGTAGTGAATGAAGGGTATTACTAGGTACGACAATGTCATCGGCATACTCCAGATCAGGTACTCTGAATTCAGGGCTCATTTCACATCTTCTGTCAAGTGGAATTTATTGATGCATCACCCAGTCGATCAAGAACTTTAAGAGAACTGGGAAAGAGGGCATCCTTATCGAACTGTACAAGTCAGTGGGAAAGGATCTGACTCTTTTCTAAGGGCCCTTACTTGGGCTGATTTTGTGCTATAGAAAGCTTTGATCAAATTGAGCAATTTTATTGGAAGACCGTCAGCAATCACGATTTGCTACAAGGCCTCTCTGTTTATGGAATCAAAGGCAATTCACATTGCGTTGGAGTTAGGGGGATGAGATTATAGACTTTTGGCGGTCTGGTCTCGGCTGTATTACCATATAGGTTCCGCAGCTAGGGAGTCAGGGCAAAAATTAGGGTAGCTAGAAGTTTTGCGACACAAATACTTCGGCACACCGTTTCTCAAATTACGCACTGTTTCGAAAAGTAAAGTAAATAACTTAAACATCCTGCTTCATCTTTGCAACACTTTTCCTACTACTTATCATTTTCCACACCCTTAAGACCCCCTTTTTATTGTACATTGGTATAACATTACCCACTGGCTTTGGGTTTATCAGTACGGCTGAGTGTTAGCCCCCCGCCCCGAGTATTCAAAGGCAAAAAAGAAACACGTTGAACACCAACCATTGCGCGATGTTCTTCCTTCAATTGCAGCAGCTGCCTCTGTCGCTCCTTTTGTGCGTCCAGATTAGAGAGCGACTTTTTTCCCGACTGAAAAAGTAAATAAGAGAGCAAGGAGTTGATCATCTGGTTCTGTAGCAGGTACCTGTTGCGTTTAGTGCAGCGACAGATTTCGAGTGATCTACCGATGATTGGCGTGTACCAGAAACTCGGCGGCAAGGTTAGTATAGATGTCTTCATGGATGCATTTTTGAAAATTGCGAAGAGTAGTTTGTGAACTGCAAAATAAGGCTGCTTGGTAGACCAACTACCCACTCGTAAAATTGATTATGCTTTACATATAGTTTCGGCTGAAATATGTGTTGGATGACACGAACTCCCTCCGTGGAACAGGCGGATTCGGCAGAAACGAGCATTGCGTCACAAAGACCACTCAAATTTCGATCTTTAGCTCGTAAACGTAATCTTGGAAGAAAGCCTAGCGTCACCGGTGTATCGTTCTGGGGTTTCAGTTCAATTTATTTGAGGAAAATGTAAATGTACGCATTTTTAGTCCTTATTTGTTAACACGCGCAAACACAAGAGGGCGTGTCATAGCTCCACATATATATGAAAACAAATAAGATTAAAACATTTAAAATGGAGTTCACCAAAAATATTAGTCATGCTGAAGGCATACTACAGCTCCACCACTGCAGGGGTTATATTACACAAAAAACCTCGCAGAACCCTTCACTATTCGGTCTGACGTTCGACAAGGCTGTGTCCTGTCGCCCAGCCTCTTTAACTACTACATTGAATGAGTTCTCGGGAAGGACGTACAGTAAAATGCTGGTATTGAACTTGCACCCGGGCGCCGGTTGACTGACCTTGACTATGCCGACGATATCGCTTAACTAGCATCAAGTTTTGGCGATCTACAGTCTATGGTGTCATGCGTGAACGAAGTCGCGAAATCGGTCGGTTTGTCCATAAGCGCTGGGAAGGCCAAAGTGTTTTCATGCTGCATCCCTTAAGATTATTGGCTATCAACTTGAAAACGTACACAGTTTTAAATACCTCGGAGCGAGGTGTCTGCCGAATGGACAGAGTAAAGATGACATTGTCTCCTGAATTTACACAGCACGACGAGTTTTCTCTAGCCTTCGAACTTGCATATGGACCCGACGCAATATTTGTATCTCCACAAAGGTCCGCGTGTACCGTACATTTGTTCAGTCAGTTTTTCTAAACGGGTGCGAATGTTGGGATATGCACGTGGAAGATAAACGGAAACTAGAAATTGTTGACCATTATTGTTAGGAGATTAGCCTAACCAAATGCTAGCAATATTTGGAGGCTTTCCTGAGGCGTCGAGCCTAGCCAAATGTCTCTATATGTTTACTCTGGCCGCCTTCAAGGTCATATGCAGTTGCGGTGGTCATGCCCGCGCGATGACTGTCCACATGCAATGACATTAAACTGGACAAACGCACGCACGTCAAAGCGCGTGCATAAATGGTCGCAGCTACCCGAGGGCCAACTGGCGCTTGCCGTTATCCCAATGTGGTCAATCAGGCCACAAGAGAACGCGTGGTCTTATCCCGTTATAAGCCACTGTCACACCTCAGACAGGGAGAATTGCACACGCGGACTGTGAGGACACTGCTATTCCGCTTCCGTGGCCGGGGTCAGACCCGAGGTGGGGACATCAGCACGCTAGAGGTCAACCAGCAGCACTTACCACCCGAGACAGCAGATCCGGGTTTCGTACACAATAAACCCTCCTCCGGGTTGATTCCAGAATCATGCCCTCCTTAGTGGGCCCTGCCTAGGAGATTTCAACAGGGTGTACTTCGACAGTAACACACGTTAGATTTCACCATTACAACACTGGCAACGCAGAACTCGTCGTTATATCAATTACTGCTTGAGGATCATCCTTCGAGTGAAGTACACCGCATTCGTCTCAGGTGAGACAGTCCGCACTCGCCGCGACGAAATCAAAAGGATCTGCTATGCCATTCAAAAAAGACGACTGAGGTGGTTTGGACACGTTCTTCGTCATCAATTTCAGGGGCTCGGGGTTACTGCTCTCGACTTGAAACCATAAACTGATTGGAAACTTATGAGTCAAGGTCAGCTCAAAACCCGGCCGCGGGAGCGGCGGCTCTGATCTCGAAGATCGAAGGTCCAACAACCACTTCCATGGCTTGGCGAACGGTGCCGGGTCAAGTCTTGAGTTGCACACCTCTTCGGCGCCTCCATGTGGGTTACGGTGCCGGATCGAGGGCAGTGCAACCATGCGCGTGAGGTGGACGACGAAGAACGTGCCTTAACGACCGTAGTTATCTTTCTCGGATGTCCTCGCAATACTGTCGCAATGACTTCGGACTGTCTTATTTGAGACAAAGTCGGTATACTTAACTCAAAGGATGGCACTCATGCACCTTCAACCTTTTCTCATTTTCAACGAGCAAAGCACAACATTCACACTTATAGATTAGGACTTACCGGACGGATGCACGGTACACACGGATATTTGTGGCGATGGTGATGTCACGTCGGAACCATAGGCACTTTCGGGGGGATTGAGGAAACCCGGCGAGCAGCATCGATGCGGGACACAATGTCGTCCTTACTCAATTCATTCGGTAGCCGTCCCACCCCAAGGCAGTTAAAGCTGTCTACTTTTCCAACTTGATGACCATTCATCACCAGGGGTGCCTTCAACTGGTCAGGGATGCAGCTCGAGAATAGTTTGGTCTTCCCGTTATTTATGAAAAAGCCAATCGACATGGGGATCGCATTCAGCCGTGACACTACAGACTGTAGATTGCTAAAGCCTGAAGCTAGTAAAATGGCATCATCGGCGTAGTTGAGATCAGTCAGCCGGCGTCCAGGTGCAGGCTCAACACCGTCCTCCTCAAATAGGACCTTATTATGAATCCAGTCACTGACGTAGTTGAATAGAATGGGCGACAGGAGACAGCCTTGTCGAACGCCAGACAGACTAGCGAACGGTTCTGAGAAGTTGGTATGGACCACAACCTGCTTAGTGTTGGCACGGTACCATGCCCTGGTCAGGGCGACGATTTTTGGTGGCAATCGAATAGCAGTGAACGCAGCGGCAAAGTCAAATGAAAAAGTTACGTGTGAGTGTCGATTAAGGTCCCAGTACCTAGGACCAAAGTACTCTTGTGGTGATTCACTCCACATAGGTGAGCATGTCCAAATGCCCACTGCTGGTAACGCGTACGTAGACACTGACGGTGGCCTCTGCAACAGCCAATCGCAGATCCGCAAAGGCTCGTCTTTCCCGCCGGCGAATAGGACGCAAGCACTCCTAGGTCGATGCAGTTTGTCTGGCCAATAACCTTCAGGGCAACCAGACAATGCCAGTTCTCGCTGCTGCTTGCATGCCTGCTGCTAAAACGGCACTTGGACACGACTGTCCAAGTCAAATCTCTGTTCATCTATTCTCCTTTCCCTTGTGTACACAATATACTTTTCCCTCTACTCCGGACTTTATCGACTACTCTTCTCTATTAAGTAGCCATGGTCTGAGGATCGCAGTTGCTGGGTTTAACTCACTTAATCCCCTGCGATACTCTCTCACAGGGGCCGACTGATGCCGTCCGTTGGCAACCTTATGAGCCTAGTCTCGTATGGAGTTGTGGCAAAGTGCAAGCTCCTCACATCGACTATAGTAAGGAAGGGGCTGAGTGCCCATTGTACGCTCTACTCTCACGTGCTCTTCTGGCTCACCGGTCAACTCTGTTAACCATCTGATGATGGTATTGGACTCAGAGTCCGCCCTACGCATAGGTATATCATCATCTGTTCGCCCATGGGGACTTAATGGTTAGAACATTGATTTCTTGCCAACAGAAATGGGGTTTAAGCCTCAGGGGATTTCAACTCCGTAATTGGTTCTGAGTGGCTGATGAGGGTCTTGTATCTAGCCGTTGTGAGGCTTCCTGCAGAGGCACTTTTTTGAGCCCCAGGGATCAACACGACAAGCGGTACCCGTAACCGGATTATTAGGTGTCTCGCTGTCATAAGTAATCTTAAATAAATTATACAATGAGTAAAAATGATTGTAAATACTCACCCTAGGGGTAGAGACCATCGACAAGCCTAAAATGAACGGAGTTTTAGTGATTGTGCATAGATGGGTCCATATAAATCATGCTGATACACAAAAGATAATCGAATGAGGCTGTATGATCAAAAAAGATTGGCCATGCTTCTTGAGTTTTCTGTACAAAAAGCACTTCTTGTTGGCCCACCTAGACATGCGAACCTTCTCACGCAAGAACAAAAACTTCTCGTTACTTAAATTCAAATAAGTAGCCGTATTCTTCCCAACACGGACCACATACTGGCAGTGGAATTCTGGTATGTCGCGCAGTTCATCTATAAGGTAATAGAAGGCGTGACGCAATACAACATCCCCTGTTGCGAAGGTTTTCCTACTTCCCATTTTCTGCATCGCTAAGACAATTTCGGCGTGTAGGGCGCAGATGTTGACGACGGAGAGGTGATATGAACCCTCTGTTTACTCTACTATTTAAGTCCTACAGATTCTGTCTAATCGCCTGAACTCTTGCCCAGGAATGATTCTTGTAAGGAAGGATATACCACACTGACAGCATGGGTTCTGGCTAAAAGCCCATAACCGCGTTTTAAGCCAATCATGCGCCACTGCACGACACGTCCATGGGGGTTCGGCTCATCAGTGGGTCCCCCAGTACGCCCCTTTGCCTTCTGTTACGAAAAAGGACAGATATAAGCTGACGTTCTTATACCAGAAAACGCACGAACGAGGTTTGGGAATTCAGCGATGAGTCGAACCCCACGCAACTGCGGAGTAACTGATTACTCCGCAATAGTTGATGGACTTCAGTCCCATAGATTCACGTCACCTTTCGTGCCGAGCCTGAAAAAGGTCTGAGCACCAGTAGTTTAAGTAATGCATCTCGTATACCCCTAGTCCCAGTATTTTGTCCAACGGGAACTGTGATTATAGGGGTTTTATGCGTGGGGAATTAGGATAGGCAGCGGACTATACGTAATCATTATTATTTTTTGATCGCTCCTGTTATTTTTACGCGCAGCATTCAGTAAACAAACTTATCAGGAATGCCCATTTCTACCTTTTAACTATAATAACCGGATAAAAATTTTACTTTCTTTACTTTCCAATAGCCTATGCTCTCTCATACTTCGCTCCTTACGCCTCCCAATCGCCTACTGTGCCTAGAGAGTTTGAAGTGACTCCGGCGATACACCAGACGTGAGGTCACGTGATTTCAAGGCTCGACCTACCTTTAGGATAGCCTCATGATTTGCACGAACGCAATCCTCGTGCGGCCCACTAAAACGCGCGCATTAGTTTGCCACCCATATTCTGGCCAATCACTCTTCAAGACAGACTGACAAAGGACCTTGCTGCAATTACTGCCGCCGGGCTCAGACACTTCGGACCAAGCCCCCTCGCGGCTGGACGTGCAGCACGACAGTCAATTTATCTCAACCCAAGTTCCACCCCTTCGTTGCAGAAAAAACTATTCTTTCCGCCTGACGTCTCACCCTTCTTCTCTTTCTACAAGGAACTAGGCTTGAAGGCCGTAGTGGCTAGGGCTTAGGCTTATTAACACAGGCCCTAGTGATATGTTCAATTATTTTTGTTGCCTTTAAGATCAACTTAGAAAGCAATAGCAAGACTGTAAAACAAAAGGAGGCCTACGGCGCTTTGGTGGCGTCGCGCTTGTGTCTTCCGCATTGGATGTCATTTTTGAGGTGCTGAAAGTCAAAGGACATTATTATTGACAGCGGAACAAACAAAGCTGGTATGACCGGCAAAACCGAGTCGTTTACTTAGTGGGCTTTCACACCTATATTAGCATGCGGGTCAGCCAGCATTTTATTCTGGCAACTGAAAAAGGCGTTTTAGGTAAAAGTATGAAATAAACATTTGGCCGAGACACCTTGAAATCGCCTGGTTCGTCAAAAAGGCCAACCACACACTAGTCCGCATTCCAAGAATTCGGCCACTGCTCATGTTTCTTGTTCTGTGCAGTCGCTTTTTCCAAATACCAATAAGTATAGACTTGGAAGGGAATTTTGGTAGGCGGTGTGACATCCCTCCTGGATCAAACGGACGCGTGCACCATGCCGAGTTGCGAAATGACACCGCAAAGCTCCTCAAGTCTGGGGCGCCATTTATTTGGGCGTTTAGAGAGAGAGAATGAGAAAGGGGTTCTAGGTGGATCAAAACTGGTATAGTTAAGCGATGTGTTGACGTCAGTGTAAGTGGAACACTACCAATTTATTCTGAGACCAACCCTGGGAAATATCGTTGACTATTAGGGAAAATTAGGATCGGGTACAGTTAAGTTGGCCGCCAAACTAAGATACTATGGGAGCCCGCCACGCTAACTCACGTTGGCTTTGTTGTCAAGCGCCGCAGGCTCAGTCTGCTCGCGGCCACTTAACGCCCCCGCACTTGGCAACCGCTGCGAGAGGTCGCGATCTCTTCTCTGTCCTATGCTCCCGCCGGCTGGTCAAGGCGCAAGTTTTAGCCAATCGGTAAGCACCTGCCCACCTGGCCATGCGACAATTCTGACAAGTATTGAGGTTGTTGTGTGAGCTATTAGACCGAACGGTGCCTTTTTACTGAATCAAAATACTCCACGCTTATGTTGTTCATGTTAGACAGAGGCTTCAGTCTCTCGTTGATGAATGTTCACTGATCGTGCTAATGGAACTCACTTGTCCCACCCTGTCTTCGGTCGCATGTCTGGGGCCCTGAAAGCGGCCACAGCGGCTAGAAGTCATAAGCCTAAACCGCCAGAACAACGAGTTCGTGGCTCACTGGTAAGAACGTTAGACTCTGTATGGAAGCAGTCGTGAGTTCGAGCCTCGAGTGGTGCGCCACTTGGGGTCTGGGTGTGACTGGCTGAAGACGGCTAAGAGGCCCGAAATGACTATTCCAGCCTCCCTTGTCGTTGCTCGTTCCGGAGGCAAGGCGGAAGACAATTTCGTGTACGGTCTCAACGTGCACACAAAGTTGGTTCTGACCCAAAACGCAGCTTTTGTACTGTTTATTTTCCAGCCGTAAAATTCTGTCCACCAATACCGTCTTGCTTGACTGTTTGTCCACACTACTACTTTCGAAATGCCCCTTGCTCCCTTGTCCTGTGGTTAGTTTTAGTTTAGTTATTAGTTTTTATTTAGTTTAATTTTAAGTTTAAGTTGTTTTTTTAGTTAAATTATATTACGCTAACGTCAGATAACATTTATTAGATAACCACTAAATACTAAACTAACTGAACCAAGTTGAACGAAACCAACTCAACTTAGATTAAACTTATGATGAGAAGAATAAACTGAAACTTAAATTAAACTAATACTTCTGATGCCGTTAGACTGAATTCTGGGGTTAGGGGTATGTAACATATGCAACCTTTGCCGTAGAATCAAACTCGTCTAGACCGGGCTATAGAAAGGCAATACGGGGATATTGTCTTTAAAGCAAGCCTGTAATGCAAGATGTACTGAAACCAATAAATTGCGCTACTATTCATTAGCGGTACATTTTCGCTGCATAACGTAAATAACGAATGAGGGAAAACAGAAAATTTGAATTCATACAGAACAAAATATTAATGCAAACAAGCAACGTCATGTCATACAAGATAACCGGTAGAAGTACTTGTTTAAAACGAGATATGGGAAACATACTTAGAGGGAGGGAAGGCAAAATGTACACGCAAAATGTGGAAGTCTATGAGTGATAGGGTACCATGGTGAATTTAAGTTGACAGCGTGCTTCAACTATTCACATAGCCTGGTTTCATCTGTCATATGTAGGTCGGTTCCAAGTAGCCCAAAACAACATTTTGTCGTCGCCGAACAAGTACTTGAAAAGGGGTTTTAGAGTCAATGGGGTGACCAGTTTGAAGCAGATATTTCGTAATAGAAGAACATGGTATTTATGTTATCTGTTCTAGAAGCTATATGGCCAGGTGCTCAATAGAACTGGCTGCAAATTGTCGTTGCATCCACAAATTAAGGTGGTTTTACGGTGATTATCGCAAAATTTGAGTAACAAAGGGCACAGCACATTATTCTCTTAGTTGCTGTGTACCAGTAGGGACTTCAACGGCGTTTGACTCTATTTCCTTCAATAAACCTGACCTGTATTGACCTGTGACAAGCAGAAGAAAAATATCCTCCTTTGACCAATTATAAATCCTCAGGCATGAAAAACGACGAGGTTGCAAAGTAGACGCTGCGTTGATATGGGCCATCAACTGGATGTTTACTGACCAACGTAAAGACAACACCTTTGAGTTTCGATATCGAGAAAAGTGCGTAGAGGTTTGTCTTAAACCTACGTGCCACTTAAACAGGCAATTTCACGCCAAATGCAGTCAGCGGGAGATAAGGTGCCACCGCCGACGAAGGATGAAACAGATAGTTCTTTCGGCAACGACAAGGGAGGCTGGAATAGTCATTTCGGGCCTCTTAGCCGTCTTCAGCCAGTCACACCCAGACCCCAAGTGCCGCATCACCCGAGGCTCAAACTCGCGACTGCTTCCATACAGAGTCTAACGTTCTTACCAGTGAGCCACGAACTCGTTGTTCTGGCGGTTTAGGCTTATGACTTCTAGCCGCTGTGGCCGCTTTCAGGGCCCCAGACATGCGACCGAAGACAGGGTGGGACAAGTGAGTTCCATTAGCACGATCAGTGAACATTCATCAACGAGAGACTGAAGCCTCTGTCTAACATGAACAACATAAGCGTGGAGTATTTTGATTCAGTAAAAAGGCACCGTTCGGTCTAATAGCTCACACAACAACCTCAATACTTGTCAGAATTGTCGCATGGCATCTTTTTATTGATCCGGCCGTCTCGTTAAGATGGTCCTTCCGTGGCAATACTTTAAGCTGCAATCGTGTGTTGTGGTCATGGGGAGCTTGATGCAGCGATAAAAATGTCCTCCAATCTCTGCTATATAAACTCAAGGGAATTATATGCGTCATTTTTAGCTGTTCCACTACTACTACTACTACTACTACTACTACTACTACTACTACTCCTACTACTACTACTACTACTACTTCTATTTTTCCCTTCCCAATACCAGAGTTGAAAATCAAATTATGAAGACGTATAACTTATACTTAGCCAAGAAGTGTTAGACAGGGAAAACGTTTGTATCCAACAGCAAACAGTAGATCAGCAATCTCAGATATTGTTTATAAAAAATTAAAATGTGTTTTTGACTAAAGCAGATAACCATGGCAGGATTGTAATAAAAATACTCCTGCAGCATACTTTCAAAAATGGCAGACACTTTCAGGTGCCGACGTTTTAACGAGTTCCTTTATGGGCGCCTGTAAAACATGACTCCTTATATAATATGCACTTGTTGCATTGATTTTCAATGCGATAATATATACAATTGTATTTACTGAAAAATATGAACATAAATATTTTACCTATTTAGGTGTTATCTCTTCGTTTAAAAAGCGTTTAAACATTCGGGGTAATTGCAAATCCGCCATAACAGAAAATGATACGCTTTATTTTGAAACTATCATTTCAAAATTTTCAGCAAAAGCGTTTCCATTAATCATGAATAAAATTA